>CP106724.1:25971784-27210179 GCA_025506655.1 Gossypium rotundifolium | reverse complement strand
TCCCCATTTTTTAAAAACACGATTTTAAAATGGTTTCGAAAAAGATCAAAGAAAAGGTCTCTTAAAAAGGCAATAAGTGTGCGAACTAGAGTACCGAGCACTATGTGTGCGAAATCGGTTAAATGACACTATGTGTACGGATTAAATAGTAATGACACTATGTGTGCGATACATTACTGTAAATAGGCACTACGTGTGTGGATTAAATATAGTGCCATACATTACTGCAAATAGGCACTACGTGTGCGGATTAAATAGTAATGGCACTATGTGTGCGATACATTACTGTTGAATGGTACTATATGTCCTCTTTCTTAAGTAATGGCACTATGTGTGCGATATATTACGAAATTTGCCTTTGTAAAAGTGAGTTCTGAGAGACTTTGGAGACAAAAACTGTTGAAAGGAGAATAATGTGATAAACAAAATGAAATGATCAGGTGTGTGATTCAGGCTTACGCCTAGCAGGTTTAATACCAGTGATTTATTTCAAGTCCATGTTTAAAAGACTTCATATGGATGTGGAAATTGAACAAGTAAGTTGATTTAATTAACCTTATATGTTCGTCCACAAAGGTATGTGCATATGTGATGATGAATTGAATTTGTATATAAGTGGTTATATATGATATTATATTAAATTGAATATATGAGTACATGTGATAATTTAATTAACTTTGGATGTTCGGTTATATATTTGATAATGCATTAAACTAGTATTTCAAACCATATGTGATGGTATAATGAATCATGTGTATTTGATCTAATAAGTAAGTTTTAGATGTTGAAATAAAATTTTATATCATATGTATTTATATGTGAATTATATGAATTGAAAGGTAAGAGAAAAATTTGGTAGTTAATATGTATATCGTGAACAAATGTATATGTATTTGTTTGAGATGGGAAAGTGATTTATAGATCGATGTGAAATCTATTATTGAATGTGTAAGTGTATGGCCTTAAGGCTATGAAAGGTGAAAGTTTACTGAATGATGATATAAATTATGAGTAAGTGAATTATGAGTAAGTGAAGTTACTTAATGAGGAACATGGATTATATGAGAAAAGTGATTGTATATGTGTATGTGATTAACTAAATTGGGCCTATTTGAATTGAATTATATATGTTTCAATGGTGAATTATTTGCTTATGGCTTACTAAGCTTTCAAAGCTTACTTTGTGTAATTTTCCTATGTTTATAGAGTTTCGAAGACTTGCTCGGGTTGGAAGTCGAAGGAGATCTCATCACACTATCCAAGTTTCGCTTCGGTAAATAAATACTTGGAGATTTGGTTACGTGGCATATATAGACTGGTTTTGATATTGCTGGTTTTGAAGTTGTATATATTTGTATAAGCCATGCGAAATGGCTTGTCCATCTTGTTAATCTTGGAATTTATATTATGGCTTGATAATTTGGTTTTGGTATATATAAGTATGGTTAATGTATAGAGTTTAAATGAAAGGGAGTGAAGATTATTATAAACTAGTTAACCATATTTTGCAATGAAATGGTTATTGGTTAGTAGCAGTGACTTGATTTTGAAAAATCACCAAAAATAGGAGAAATGAAATTAGAAAGTGAATAAGATATATAATTAAAGCTTATTGTGTCGATTTTTATATGAAAGAAACAGAGTAGGCAAAGAAATTTTATATTCTATGATATTTAAATTTTAGAGAGACTAGTTCTGGATGACTTTGTGATCCCCTATTCTGTCTTGAAAAAATCATTCAAAATTATACAAAATGAATTATGAGTTATAATTTATATGTATAGATTCCTTAGTGAGTATATTTTCAATAGAAACAAGTGGGAACAACATATGAAAACTTTACAATGAGATATTTGAATTTAGGTTAAGAGAGGTCAGAATCATTGGTCAGTGAAACAGGGGAAATTTTAATGAATAAACTGTACTAAATGGCTAAGCTAAAAATTCTGGAAAAATTATAGTAAAAATATATATGAGTCTAGTTTCATGGAAAATTTACGAATCTAGATTTCGGGTTTCCTAACTGGTGTTATAGTCAATTTAGTCAACATGATGCAGATGGACAGTTTCAATTTTTATGGCCCAAAATAATAGTTAAGTCCGGTAATACCTCGTAACCCCTTTTCGGCGATGGATAAGGGTTAGGTGTGTTATATTTTATTGGTATCAGAGCCATGGTTTTGTCGGTTCTAGGACTACAATAGTGTATGTGAGTCTAGCTATACATGCCATATTTAACCTGCGATAGTGTGATATCTCTCGACTCTGACGAAAATTGTTTTAATTAGATAGATATGCTTTCCAACCGAGCTAAATTTTGATAGTATGGAATGTGTACTCAAATGTTTGCATGAAAATATATATTGGTGATGAGCTGACACTCGTAAAGGTATGAATCAAAGTGTATGACATTTTTGTTATTGATAAATGTTATAATTATATGAGCATATGAGTTGTGACATTTGAGTTATGATGCTATATGAGAATTTCGATTGTGAATTAGTGATTTAAGTTGGCTTATGAAATATGTGTTAAGAACAAAAGTGATTATAAGAAAATGTTTATTAAATGTTTGGAGAATGTGAAATTAGAAATAAACTGGCTAATTGTGATAGTATGTGTTATGTGCATTTATGTACAAATTAAATTTGAGGCGTTACTACCCTTACCCCCTTATCAATAAAAATGTTATAATGAAATCTGTAAGATTTGGATTGAATAAGTTCATGAGTGTGGAGTTACAGAAGTCCGTGTTTGAAAGATTAGTAATGTGGTCAGAAAAGAGAACAAATCAGCAAATGAGGACAGTACTAAAAGAGATATTGAATAGTTTTGAAGACTATTCAGATTATGCAAAGTCATTGTTATAGAAGAAGTTAACTTCGATTAAATGACCTATTCAGGTATGTTATTTAAAGAAAGTATTAACTGAAAGCTTTTCTGAATTGATTTCTGTTAGTGAAGGGATAATGTGAAAATTTCTGATGACAGAATTAGACAGATGAATAATGATTGAATCGTATTAATAGTTGAATGCAATGGTTATAATCGGGTAGTTACTATGATTCCTTCTGGGCATTCTATGTGTACATTTTTCCTCAGAAGTATATGTGACTGTTTAATTTCAAAAAGGAAGTCTTATCGTATGAGAACATTAGCTAAACATATTAGTAGACGAAAGCATCGTTGATCTGTTTGAGTTATGTTCGACATAGTTATGTCTTTCTCTGATAATTTATTTCATTATGTGGATATAAAAGTTGACGGTAAAATCTGTATGAAGTTAATATTTTGTTTCTACTGGTTATTGTTTTGTTGAATATACATGAAGATTATATTGCTTCTGTTACTGGGATTTTAGTATTTATGAGTGCCATTGTTCTTTCTGGACATTTTCTGGGATAGCATCAAAATTGATATCATTCTATACGGGTTGTAATTATCAGATATCCTGTATAGCTCCATATGTTGAAATTTCATTATTTCAGTTTTCTTATGATTCCATGTGATTATCTGCAAGAGATCTTTATATTTCAGAGATGACTATGTTTATTATGATTATAACTTCTGGCTTGAAATGTGAGAGTGCAGTGGTACCGTCCTCAAGGTTATAGAAGTTGTGTCTCTGCAATGGTTGCTACTAAAATCATATTTGATTCTTTTCAATGTTTAAATGCTTCCTTAACAGTCGGGATAATATTTATTATAGGGTTGATACATCATTCTTAGTAAGGTCCAACGATTTCTATTTGGTTAAGGTAATTTAAGTAGATTTCAAAGTTTCGATGATTAAGATATGAGAGAGCTTCATTATAAACTCTTTTCTAGTTCTCGTGAAGGTTCGACATTGATAAAAGTGAAAATGATAGAAGATCAAGATAAATCTGTATAACGATATGTCTGGGGTTATCCTTTTAACGAGAAGAAAAGATTTCTTCGAAAAGACCAATTCAGTGGTTTAGTATGATCGATTATTTGATTGAAAAGTTAATTGGGTTATATGTGTTTGAATCTATCTACGAACGGGAAATAAATTTTGAACATACATGTATGAATTGAAGGATAGTACGAAAGAAGAATATGTATTCTTGAAGATTTAATACAAAATTATATCTATTGGAACAATTCTATCTGAGAAATGTTGTGGTCAATTAAAGTTAGTTCGAATGTTGAAGCTTTCTTTTGCACGAAGACATTATCAACCGAAATGTCAGTTCTAGTTTTGTCTGAGTTGAATAAAGAGTTTATGATCTTCAGTCATATGCTAATGAATAGTTTGATGTGTAATCTAATGAAAAAGTGTACAGAGATACCTTATGATTTCATATAGTTAAAGATGCATTAAAAGAGTTATGTGATATATATGATGACTATAAGAGTTTAAAATGTTTAATGTCAGAGAAAGATCTGAACTTGGCACAGCAAAGTTAGCCCGAATCGTCGTAAAACTTTTGATTTTGTAAGTGATTCTTATCCGAGGAAATGATTATAGTTTCGGATGTTTTGAATGGGAAGCTTTTGTGTGCTTTTTGAGTGATGAATATGTGATTGATCTTATCAAGTAATAAACACTTGTTAGCTAAATTAAAGGCTAAATAAATGTTTATTTAGTGAAGTTGTGAAATTCAGAAATGTGTCAGTGAATTATAAGTTAAAAAAGGGGTTCAGCATAAATTGGTTTCTGATTCAAAATTTCAGATGTGGAATCGATGATTATTTGTTGCTTCGAGATAAAGTGTCTATACCGAGAAGCTCTGAGACTGTATAACCATTGTTATAGGTGGCTCACAGTGTCAGTTAGTTTGATCGTACGAGAGTAACATGATGCACGACATTCCGAGATATGTTATTGATGAATGAGTGTGAACTGTGATATTTCTGACTTTGTTGATTATAGAAATAAAGTGTTGATTATAGAGTTATATGTTCCTGAGATGATAAGCATACACATGGTATCAATTATCATTGTTTCAGATTGAGATCTGAAACTCATATTGGGATTCTGAGGAAAGTTACAGTAATCTGTGAGTATGAGATTGCATTGAAATCGAGAAACGCAATTCAAACTCTCGAAATATTTATTTGTCACTGTGTTTTAGAGTTTCAAAGCAACTAAGAAAGACTGTTGCTATATTAAGCAGTTACTGAACTCTGTTATTCTAGGATCGATTTTTGTGAGAAAATGATCCACCGGATTAATATCGTCAAAGAAATTGAGCAGAAAATGAAAAAATTTAATATAGTCAAAAGCAGTCTCAGCTAGAGATAATGTACAGCGAAAGTCAGATCAGAATTTCAATTGGGAGATTAAAGAGATTTGAAATCCAAAGCTATGTGTGAATTTGAAATGTATTGTGTGGAAGCAAATTCTTAATCTACTTTATGGTAAGATTTTCGGGGGCGAAAATCCCTAAGGGATGAGAGTTGTAACAGCCCAATTTTGACTCTAATCAGAATAGTAGTTTCGGGACCACAAATCTAAGTTCAAAAATTATTTAAATATTATTTTCTGTGTTAATTATGTGTGAATTATTATGTGTGAAATTTTCGTGATTTAATTTTATTGTTTGGGTGCCGAATTATTAAAAAAGGCTTAATCGCGTGAATTGAAAATTTGATAGTTTAATGTGTAAGGGCTAAATTGTTGATGTCTTTTTAAATGGAAGCATTAAATTTTCAAATTTCCCAATTTTAACTATAGTGGACGGCATGTGATGCTAAAGTGACTATATTATATGAAATTATATAGTATAAATGTTATTATTATTAATTATATATTGTATTAAACTTATAATAATAAAAACACAAGAGGAAAGAGAAAGATAACTCATTCTTTCATCTTTAATGGCCGAATGTAAGAAATAAAAAGAAAGAAGTGAGCGAACAAGGGTTCGGCTATGTCTAAGCTAAATTAAGGTAAGTGTTTTGCTCGGTTTTTGATAATTCTACGTTTTTGATATCGTTACTTAGAAATTTTCAAGACCCATGCTTTAATTTTTTAGTTTGATGAATATTTTGAGTTGAGCCTTTGATGATAGTTTGTTGTTTATGTTGTTTGAGGATGAATTATGATATGTGTTAGATTAACATATGTTGTATTGGAGTTTTTGATGATTTTGAGTAATTAGGACTTAATTTCAAAAATAATAGTTTGAGGGACTAAAATGTGAAATTAATGAATTATATGGGCTTGTATAGTCATGGGTAAAATTCTGCATAGCTTGGGTATGAAGAAATTTGATGTACTTTGTGTTTTGTGAATTTTGGATTAAATAGCTAAAAATGTAAAATGTATGGGGTAAAAGTGCAAATTACTTATTCATGTGTTTTTGAGTGAATTTAATTGAATATTGATTAAATAAATTTAATTTATATCAAATTAGATTAAGAAAAGAGAAAGTCAGATTTGAATCGGGGAAAGACAAAAATAGCCGAATAGTTGATTTTACGTTCGCCAATATCCGAGGTATGTCTATAGGCTAATGGTTGTTCTTAATTTTAAATAAATGTAAATTATTCATGCTGAATTGAAATGTTTACAATTATATTTGCTATTGCCGAATGTGAGGGGTGGTATTTGATATGTTCAAAGAACTACTTAAGTAAGTTTTTAAATAGTTGGATGAAATGTATTCAATTGTATACTAATGTACATATGAATATAAAATGTAATCATTTTAATTTCCTTATTGCCGAATGTATTATGAAATAAATGGGTTGTGTATATAATATTGAATATGAGTTGTTACATATGAGTAAATATGTGAAACTATCGAATATATGAATTGGCTAAATGTATGTGTTTATGTTAAGGAATAGATATGTATATAAATGGAAATGGAAAATGAGAAGTGATGGTAATTGAAGAGTTGGATATTTGTGAATGTAAATGTTTGAACTTGCCGAATGTAATGGTAATGGAAGAGGCAATTGAGTTGTTGATAGATATATGTATGCTATGAATAGAAATATGTAAATTGAGTATGCCGAATCTGTTAGTACTTGAATGAGATAAATTGAGTATGTATGAATGGTAATGGAATTACAAGTGTATTGAAGATCAAAGAAAAGGTCTCTTAAAAAGGCACTAAGTGTACGAACTAGAGAACCGAGCACTGTGTGTGCGAAATCGGTTAAATGGCACTATGTGTGCGATACATTACTGCAAATAGGCACTACGTGTGCGGATTAAATAGTAATGGCACTATGTGTGCTATACATTACTGTTGAATGGTACTATGTGTCCTCTTTCTCAAATAACGGCACTATGTATGCGATATATTCTGAAATTTGTCTTGTGTAAAAGTGAGTTCTGAGACTTTGGAGAAAAAAACTGTTGAAAGGAGAATAACGTTATAAACAAAATGAAATGATCAGGTGTGTGATTCAGGCTTACGCCTAGCAGGTTTAATACCAGTGATTTATTTCAAGTCTATGTTTAAAAGACTTCATATGAATGTGGAAATTAAACAAGTAAGTTGATTTAATTAACCTTATATGTTCGGCCACAAAGGTGTGTGCATATGTGATGATGAATTGAATTTGTATATAAGTGGTTATATGTGATATTATATTAAATTGAATATATGAGTACATATGATAATTTAATTAACTTTGGATGTTCGGTTATATATGTGATAATGCATTAAATTAGTATATTCGGCCATATGTGATGGTATAATAAATCATGTGTATTTGATCTAATAAGTAAGTTTTAGATGTTGAAATGAAAATTTTATATCATATGTATTTATATGTGAAATTGAAAGGTAAGAGAGAAAATTTGGTAGTTAATATGTATATACGTGAACAAATGTATGTGTATTTGTTTTGAGATGGGAAAGTGATTTATAGATCGATGTGAAATCTATTATTGAATGTGTGAGCATTTGGCCTTAAGGCTCTGAAAGGTGAAAGTTCATGAATGATGATATAAATTATGAGTAAGTGAATTATGAGTAAGTGAAGTTACTTAACGAGAAACATGGATTATATGAGAAAAGTGATTGTATATGTGTATGTGATTAACTAAATTGGGCCTATTTGAATTGAATTATATATGTTTCTATGGTGAATTATTTGCTTATGGCTTACTAAGCTTTCAAAGCTTACTTTGTGTAATTTTCCTATGTTTATAGAGTTTCGAAGACTTGCTCGGGTTGGAAGTCGAAGGAGATCTCATCACACTATCCAAGTTTTGCTTCGGTAAATAAATACTTGGAGATTTGGTTACGTGGCATATATAGACTAGTTTTGGTATTGCTGGTTTTGAAGTTGTATATATTTGTATAAGCCATGCGAAATGGCTTGTCCATCTTGTTAATCTTGGAATTTATATTATGGCTTGATGATTTGGTTTTGGTATATATATAAGTATGGTTAATGTATAGAGTTTAAATGAAAGGGAGTGAAGATTATTATAAACTAGTTAACCATATTTTGCAATGAAATGGTTATTGGTTAGCAGCAGTGACGTGATTTTGAAAAATCACCAAAAGTAGGAGAAATGAAATTAGAAAGTGAATAAGATATAGAATTAAATCTTATTGTATCTATTTTTATATGAAAGAAATAGAGTAGGCAAAGAAATTTTATATTCTGTGATATTTAAATTTTAGAGAGACTGGTTTTGGATGACTTCGTGATCCCCTGTTCTGTCTTAGAAAAATCATTTAAAATTTTACAAAATGAATTATGAGTTATAATTTATATGTATAGATTCCTTAGTGAGTATATTTTCATTAGAAACAAGTGGGAACAACATATGAAAACTTTACAATGAGATATTTGAATTTAGGTTAAGAGAGGTCAGAACAGTTGGTCAGTGAAACAGGGGAAACTTTAATGAATAAACTGTACTAAATGGCTAAGCCAAAAATTCTGAAAAAATTATACTAAGAATATATATGAGTCTAGTTTCAGGAAAAATTTACGGATCTAAATTTAGGGTTTCCTAACTGGAGTTATAGTCAATTTAGTCAACATGACGCAGATGGACAGTTTTAATTTTTATGGCCCAAAATAATAGTTAAGTTCGGTAATACCTTGTAACCCCTTTCCGGCGACGGATAAGTGTTAGGGGTGTTACATTAGGGCATGGTGCAACATTGCTGGTTTTTTGAGCATTGTGTTGTTTAAATCGTGTTATTCCTCCTTTCACAACTTTACCACAAAGTTTACACACGATATTTCCTCTCGTATTTGGCACTGGAGTTCCAAAGTGCCAACCTATATCATTACTTGGTACACCCTCCAATCCTTTAGTCAGGAACTCTTCACGTGGTGGCATGCTTTATTTTTATTTATATATAAGAAACATAAAATTATATTTAGAAATATAAGCAACTCATTACTTATATTATCAACAATATAATACAAAAAAAAGCAAATATCATTAAGGTGGAAAATTTAAATTTATTGCATAATCCATACATAATTTATTTATTTTTTAAAAACAACGATACACCATAACCCATTATTACTTGGTTCCAAAGTTTTTGGTATAAATAGTTTATTTTGTTCCATTCCATCTTAATAAAATTTAAATTCAAATTGGATCAAATTTAAAAATTCAATTTTTCATATTATTCAAACTAAAATCAATAGAAATTTATCTAATGTTGAATTGAAGTCATCTATTAAATTTGATAAAGAAAAACACAATGAATTAATTTGTCTTGATTTTTACCTTTTATAATACAAGTCATAAGTGGAGGCTATAATTTTTTCATTAATTTTGTGTGTAACCTTAAGCAAACCCCAAGCAACAGAGGTTATAATTTTCATTAAAACAAACCACGACTAATGAAAGTTATGAAATTTTAAAACAATAATAAATAATAAATAATTATCATTATAAATTATAATTACAATATTAATTAAAAATAACATATAAAGTAAAATTATAAATCGATAAGATTGAAGCTTTCATATTAAAAATATAATAATATGATTGTCGTCAAAGTAATTTTTATTTTCAGTAAAATCTCTTCAATCAATTCTAACTTATTAATCTATAATTTTTAGTGATTTTTTTTGAAGTAAAATTTGAATGCATTAAAAGAGGATATTTTTCTTCCCAAAATGTTGTCTCTTCTCAATTAATATATTATCCCTTCCCAAAATTTGAATTATACAATAAAGGAGGATATTTTTCTTCCCAAAACGCATTAAAATCTGAATGTATAATTGTGACAGAATTTTATCAATATATGGCATTGTCTCTTCCCAAAATGCTATTTTTCTCATTTAATCCATATCCATACCCAAGCCCAAATAAATACACAATATTCATAAAATTATTAATTTTTTAATTATTAATAAATACCCAAGCCCAAATGAAAGGGTTACAACTCTCAATTTATTAATTATTTATGTTCTCACTCTTCACGTTTTCCAACTCTTTAGAATTTAACTTCTGAATTTGAACTGAGTTCTCTATTTATTAATTATTTATGAATTCTCTCTTTTTTACCCTTTCTTTTCCTATCTGATCATAACCCAAAATAAAAATATAAAAGAAAATGAAATGGCAGAAACGTTTTGCCTTTGTTTTAAAATCCCTAAAGGCTAAACACACAAAACGTTCTCTTTGTTCCCAACTTGTACCTTCTCCAGTTCTCCCTTCATCGGAGAAATCAAGAGTTTTCATCCCTAACCCACTTTCATCCCTAAAGTTTAAAGAAAATATTTGCACTGCTGCAGATTCAAGACATGCAAGCAAGAATCAAGAGTTCAAGACAAAATTTCAGGGACTACTCTACTACTTAAAATTTCAGGGACTACTCTACTACTTACTTGAAAATTATCAGAAAATCAGGGTAGGGTTTGCTTTTCAGATTCAAGTCCTCGGCTCCTCGCTTTCATCTGCTGCTATTTGCCGAAATATGAGAAATAGAATTTCGTTTTTATATTTTCTGTTGATTTTTTATGTTTATTTAAACTTCTTTTTACTTTTTGTAGGTAGGGGAATATATTCCCTTTTGTTTTATTCTGCTTCTGTTGATTTTTATTTAGAGGATATGTATTTTTTAATTTCTTTATAACAGAAAATAACGGGAATAGTGGCCCATTATTGCCGCAATTAGCCGTTACCCGTTAAATTGTGGTCGCGATCCACCGCTATCGGTGTGACTCTACTTCACACTACTATTTTCAGCATTAGTAGTTTCAGACGGCGCCACTGCCGCTATATAGCGGCCGTTATTCCGATATCAGACCGCTATTTAAAACTCTGCTTTGAAGTAATCTTGGTACACAACAAATTTCACGAGGAAATAGTCATTATCAATATCAATATCAATGATTTGGAACGAACCTACTGGCTTTCCCAAAGGGTTTGAATTCTGTTGAGAAGAGCTCTATATCCAATTGTACGACCCAGTAGCCTCAGCACCACAGTCTGCTCCACGTTCCTATCAAGCATCTCTTGAACCCGATCAAGCAAAAAATATCTAGGTAAGGGCCGTCCAATGAAACGTTGACATCCCCTTCTAGTATTTCAAAGTCCTCATTAACCAATCCTTCATTTGTAACACCAACAGAACCCCCAGCAAAACCTCCTACATTCACCATCAGCATCTCCCTGAATGAGACTTTCCTCGACTCAGTATCCTCCATGATCATTTCCTCAGGAATAACCTCCTCCGATTCCTTATTTCGCACTTTCTTAGTTGCCCGTTCAATCACTGACGGGATTGCGAGGCAGGACGTTCAAGTGCCGGCAAAGCCACATCAGACGTAGTCATTCTTCTTTAGTTGAGTTTAGTATTGCATATATGATAATTGTTTGATCCACCAGTTGTAAAGTTTTTTTAAGATTCCACAAGGATAGAAAATGTAATAAGTTTTATATTTATTTATATATTTAATTTTTGTATTTTTTACTATACCTATAAGACATTTTTTCATATTTTAAATCTACTTGTAGAGTCTAAAAGCCTTAACAATAGGTGAATTGGGATAATTTTTATAGTAATTATTTGATATGCAAATAGTGAAAAATTATAACATTATAAGCAGAGTTAAATTATTTTTTTGGTATACAATTATTCAAACTAATGGTAATCTTAAGGAAGAGGTTACAGTTTGAGTTCAACATGGTTAAGATTTTCTCACATGTCTCGTTTATTTATTTTTAAAATTTTAAATATAATTTAAGGTCACATGATGAAATCTCGACCTTGCTTACAATTTAAAAATTCACATGTACTAAATAATTATCGTAAAAGTTAAAATATGTCATAAGTTTTCTTGCTCTTCATAAATTTAGAATTTATTTCTTCTACTGCTCATATTATAAAATTTAGATCTGAATAATTTTGTTTAAATTATTTTGTTAAATTCGAGTTCATTATATTTTTATTTTTTAGTTGCATTGCTACTAAGTAAATATTTTTATTTCAAAAATATCACACTAATAAATTTAAGAAAGTTAATAATTGGATCTGATTTTAAAATTAAAAAATAAAAAGATTAAATTTTAAAAATAAAATATTAAAACTAAATTTCAAAATTTAAGGAGTAGATGTAGTTATGATATATTTTAACCGATACTAAAATATGGTAGGCCGGAATCGCAATTGGCAATGCAAGTATATGGTAAACAGCAGTGACGTGTCGCTGATTGATTGGAGAAAAGGCGAAATTACACGCGGCAATTTTTATTTTCAATAAAATAATCGGGAAAAGTATCTGGTCCGGCTCACGGTGCACCCGAGGACCGGTTCTTGGCATCCTTTTCCGTTCCATTTTAAACCATCCAAATATGCTTTTCTATTCCATAATTAACTTTGGTCTCAATCTAAGCTCTCGTTTCTCAAAATTCTCTCTCATTCGCTTTTCTTCCGTTTGGCTCAAATTCAAATTTCTCTCGCGGATCCCTCTGCGATTATCTCCAAAGGTAAATATAATACTAAAATAATATCAATAATTCAAATCTCTGTTTTGATTTTTGGTTTTCGATCTCGGAAGCGATGAATGTAAGAAACCATTTTACTGCACTTCACAGGATTTTCTCACTTTGATCTTGTTGTGAGGTTTTGAGTTCATTATCGTTTTGATTTCGTTTGGTTAAGAACTAACTGTGGCTTGAATTCCTTACTTATTACGTTCATTTCATGGCTTGCGTGTGGAATTATGAGGAGTTTTTTTCTTTCCTTTCTGATCTGAAGATTTCTGTGATGAATTATTCTAGATCTCTTGTTTTTCTTTGTTTGTATACTTGAACCTTTTTTTTAACTCTTGATGAGGTTTCATGGCATTGATTTTCGTAACTCTACATCCAGATCTATTTGATTTGTTGAAATTCAGTTGTTAGTTTTGTGTAGTTGGAAAATGATCTGTGAATTTGCATTATATTTAGGGATCAACAGGTAGAGAAGATAAATGGGGCTGTCATTCGCTAAGCTTTTCAGCCGGCTTTTTGCCAAGAAGGAGATGCGAATTTTGATGGTAGGCCTTGATGCAGCCGGTAAGACTACCATTTTGTACAAGCTCAAGCTTGGAGAGATTGTCACCACTATTCCCACCATCGGTAAGTGCTCTTATTCCAAATCCTTCAGCTTTTTTAATCTCTGCTTTAGTTGATTATTTATAAATGTATATTAGCGCTATGCTAATTCTTCTTTTCTTATGATTGCTTGCCCCTCATTTAGAAAAAGTCTGTTGTCATGTGCTCCATGGCAGATATTAACTTGCAAAGCATGTAACCATTCTGTCTTTTTCTTTTTTTTCTTTTTTCTTTTTTTCTCTTTTCAGAATTTATAGTTATTGGCCCTCTAGAACTTATAGTTGATCCTCGAATGCTAGATTTCATTCTAGTATTAGACCACTTGGCACATGCGCTTGTGATCCAACAGGATGCTCAACTCTGTTTATTCTACCATTACTGTTTTTATAAGCATGCAAATTAAAAAGGAAACATTTAGTAACCAAATGGAACCAAATTAAGCATGATTTCTAGAGCCTAGGTGATGGAAAAACATGCAACACATGATGCATGGCCTAATCATTGTAAAAAGGAAGAGCTTGATCCTGGCTTTGCAAAATGGCATGGATGTATGCTTAACACAAACTTCTTGAAGTGCCCCATGTAATAGGCCTTTCTGTTTTTGGTTCAACAGCGGAGGTCTTACTTGGGTGTAATAACAAGAAAACAATAACTTATGTTTGACAAATCTCTATGGTTCCCATTCTGCTTTAAAAAGAATGACTTGGAAGAAATTCTCCATTTGATGGAGTCGAGCAAAAAAGGAATGAAACAATCCAAATGATTGTTATAGAATGTTATAGTCTCAGGACCATAATGCTTATAATTCATATTGTGATTTTGTTTGGTATGTTAAATTTTTAATGTTTGTGATGCACTGATCCATGCTCATGATCTGTCATGTGTCTTTCATTCAGGATTTAATGTGGAAACTGTCGAATATAAGAACATCAGTTTCACTGTCTGGGATGTTGGTGGTCAGGACAAGGTATAAGTGTTTTACTTTGATGTTGAGCCTTGTTATTTATGCAATACTTGAAATAACCATTTACTTTCTGACACGTTAATAGTTATTGGATCTTTACGTATTCTGATATTTAAGTAATGGCAAAACAATAATGTCTTACTCATTTATTGTTCAGATTCGTCCTTTGTGGAGGCATTACTTCCAAAATACACAGGGTCTTATCTTCGTGGTTGACAGCAATGACAGAGACCGTGTTGTTGAGGCCAGGGATGAATTGCATAGAATGTTGAATGAGGTATGGCAGTTACTTTTAAGTGGATATCAACCTTGGATTTTATGGTCATTTTTTATGCATGTGTTTTATTGCCGTTATAACTTATAATTGCCTTTTCAATGCTATTTACTGAGTACAAAATTAAGATTTAGTAGTCATATACGTGCTAAAGGGCACCCTATTTGCTCATGGCTTCTCTAGGTGGCCTAGATGCACACTCCCCTACACCCAAACCATTTCTTATCAATGATTATCTTTCTATAATCTGACCCATGAGCAATTGTGTGAAAATACATCCAACATAAAATGGCATGATTCTTCCATGTTATTTGATCTGTTTATTTCAAAGACCACTATCACGACTATGTGCTATTGAGCGAATGTTGTGTTGAAAGATGTCGATTCAACAAACAATATAGTCTCTGAAACTACAATTTTAGAAGCTAATGATTAAATTCAATGAAAATTATTTGCATAATTTATGCTACTGGTTTTGTTCAAAATATTTCTATTAATCAAAAGTAGTTCTTAAAATTCTTGTTTGTTAAAATAATGATATTTTACATTCTTGATATCCATGTGGAGACCGAAATTATCATATAAAAATGGATTGGTACTGAAATTTTGAAGGTAAACCTAGAAAGATGAGCTGAATCTCTGTTCTTGGTTTAGTTTTGCTGGGTTTCATGGTAACCAAGTTCATTGACTTGTTTTCAGGATGAACTGCGAGATGCTGTGTTGCTTGTATTTGCAAACAAGCAGGATCTTCCAAATGCAATGAATGCTGCTGAAATAACTGACAAGCTTGGCCTCCATTCCCTTCGACAGCGTCACTGGTAAGCTTACTCACTGAGTTTTTGTGCTGCACTTTTCAATCTTATTCTTATTCATTACCACTGCTGTACCTTGGTTGTCTTTCAGGTATATCCAGAGTACATGTGCAACATCTGGTGAGGGGCTTTATGAGGGCCTAGATTGGCTTTCCAACAACATAGCTAACAAGGTAAGAATGGATACTAGCACAAGCATCTTTATGAGACAGTTTATGTAATCTATGCATCCCTCTGGGATAAGCACATAATAGCCAAACCAATCAATGTTTGTTATTTTGTACATTTTATGTTTCTTTTTCCAATGCCATGAATTGCTGCAAAGATTCTAGAGTGAAATATACATCTCTGGAATAAACTACACAGAATTCGACATTTGAAGCTCAAGCTTGGTTCTAAATAAAAACCAAACTGCTCGAGTTTCCTTGATTAACATCTTTTAAGCTTGTTTACCTAGCGAAAAAAGAGTTTGATTCTCATACTGGACTTCAAACTTGATTATTCGTGCTTGAGCTTGAGTCAATTGAGATTTTTTTAGTGTTAAAGCATATTTTAATTCAGCTCACGAGCTACTTGAATTTGACTCAACAATATGCAAGTCGAATTTAAGATTTTTAAAGTCAAACGCAAATAGCTTAGCCAGCCCGCGTCCACTTACACTAATTGAAAGTTCCCTTTCTATTTTTTCTTATATTTGCACGCGTGTTTTTGCAGGCCTGAAGCTATTAAGAAGATTTTTGCAATGTGGGAAGTTCTGGAAGCAGGGGTTAGCATTATCTCGTCTTATTATTATTATTTTTCACTCATTCTCCTTTCCCCCTCATTTTTCATCTGAGACAATCGGATTGTTGTTATGCCTTTGTTTGCATTTTGTGATGATCATTAATTTAGTTGGGAACTTATGGCTATATTGTAACTAAAAAACTGGCTGGTTGGATATATAATACCTTTGGATAATTTTTCTTTGCGACTGATCTATTTTACAGTTTTTTGGGTTTTATCCAGCAACTTTGGTTGGATTTTGATATTTGGCAACACAGCAAGTCCCTATAATGGAGTGCTTCAGAAGCGTCTCCTAGGCCTCATGCTTAAATATCGCATAATCAAAATCACAAACTGTTTTCCTTTTTTTATTTGCATCGGATTGTTGTTATGCCTTTATTTGCATCTGAGACAGTCGGATTCAAATAAGCTCACTGCTTAGTTGCACCAGATGGCAACGCCCCTGATCATATTAGGCCCTCGAAACTGCAGAATCAAAGGCCGGTTGTGATGCAGAGACCAAATAATAATAGGGGTGAATTACCCAGTTGGTGCATTCTTTGGTCACCCAAAAAGAATTTTTGCAATTTCTTCGAGTCATCCAAGTGTTAAATTTTTAATGACTATCAACTATACATCTACATCATGTTCACACTTTTATTTTGGTCACCTAATTTAAGTTATTTTCATTTTGATAATCCAAAAAAAAAAAACATTTTTTAGTGTGGATTTGAGGTAAAAAATTAAGGATTAAAATGATAAAAGAGTAGAAATTAAAATAAAGTATTAAAATTTTTTCAAATTGTACTTATTTATTTCAATCTCAAAATTTTAATTTTCTTTTATTCTATAGTGAAAGGGATAAATACCAAAACTACACGTGAACTTTAATATAATTTGTAATGTTATATATCAACTTTAGTTTGGTGTATTTGTATATATCAAACATTGAAGGCCAAATTTAAAGAAAAATTAGAGTTTTGGGCTGGTTTTTGGGATATTTAGGAAAATAGGTCAATTTTGAAGAGAGAAAGAAAATGCGTCTTGATGGGCGCATTTTCTACTGATGTGACTAAAAGCGCGACACGTTTTCTTGTCAACTCAGCTGTAAACGCATTTAACAGGACACGCTTTCAATTTCTCTCCTCGGCCCTTTGTTTTTTTTGGGGAGGGGGGTTAGAGTTTTTTAAAGGTTTAGGGTTTTTTTTTTTTAACGTATGAAAATCCGAATTCTCATCGATCCCAGATGAAAGTAAGAGTGAGCAAAACTCGATTCGACTCGAAAAAATCGAAAAAAAATTCGAATTTCGAGTTAAACGAATCGAATTATTCGAGTTAATCGAGTTATTCGAGTCAACTCGAATTTTTTTTCTCAAATTTCGAGTTCGAATCGAGTTGAGTTTTCGAATTCGAATAACTTGAATAACTCGAATAATTCGAATATTAAAATATAATATTTTATATTTTTACCCCAAACTCCCAAACCTTTTTACTTTTCCCTCAAAATTTTTACTCCTTCCCAGTTTTCCCCCAAAACTTTTATTCCTCTCCCATCCTAACCCTCCAATCTACCCAAAATCCATTTCTCACCAAAATTTTACTCTCCATTTACTTTTCTCAAAATTTTACTCCAAAAACCCTCAAAACTTTTTATTCCCCCAAATTTTTACTCCTCCCACTTTTCCCTAAAGCTTTTACTCCTTCCCATCTCACCTCCCATCTACCCCAAACCCATCCCCCCCAATTTTTTTTTTTCTTCCAAAATTTTACTCCCTATTTACTTTCCTCAAACTTTTATTCCCCAAAATTTTATTTTCCCCTAAACTTTTACTTCTCACCTTTTACTCTCAAATAAAAATCAAAATTATCCAAAAAATCACTAAACATAAATAGCAATAATTTTATTTATATCTACTATTTATATTATTAAATTAAATTTCACATTTTATATTATTTATATTCTTGAATTGTTTAGTCATATTGAATATTTATATTAAAATTGAATTATTAATTATGCCATAAAATATTCGTATTAAAATTTTATATTGGTATCAATTTCATATTTTATCTTTAAAATAACTTTTATTAAAAAATCACATTTTTACATTTAATATATATTTTAATTCCAAAATACATAGTGACAAGAATCTGAAGATAATTGAAATAACTAAGCAAGCAAAGAAGCTAACCCGTATATAAAAGATTAATAAATAAATTATGAGGTGATGAAAGTTAATAAAAATTTGATTAAGGTGGACAAATTTTATTACGATGGGTGATAGTGGTTACAAGGACCCAAAATTATTTTTTAAAATTTAACTCGAACAAATATATTCGATTCGATTCGATTCGAATTCCATCTCACTCGACTCGATTCGAGAAAATTTCAAATCAAATTAGGATGATAAAATATGATTCGTCAACTCGATTAACTCGAAATTTTTTCATTCGATTCGATTCGATTCGATCGAACGCTCACCCCTAGATGAAAGTATGTGGCTACCTGTATTGAGTGCTCCTTCGAATTGGTACTAAATATTTTGTTGCGTCGCAAGTCAAAAGGTCGATCGAATTATACTCAGATACGCGAAAATATGGATATTCAAGAGATGACAGACCAATTGAGATTATGCAGTAATTGTAAGAACCCAGAGCATACGAGGTCAACATGCCCACACATGGGGGAAACATTGAGGACAGAACGTCACTAACACATTTTTTCATTCTTTTGATAGAAAATTTGTTCATTTTTTTTTTCATTTCTTCTCATTTTTTGGTAAATTTTGAATATTGATATATTATTAATGTAAAATATAGTAGAATACAATGTAAACAATTTTTTTTCATTTTTTCATAGATTGCAAAGAAAATAAGTATATATTATTGATATGCAAATACATTGTGCATGAAGAAAAAAATTAATACAATACAAATTAAAAGTTAACAAACTAAAGGATGGTTTACATGAAAAAACTTTTAAAAAATATATATCATTGACGACATCGGGCTGAATGGCTGCTACAACTTGATGGGTGTCGGTTGCGAGTAGGTTTTCTTCGTAGTTGGGGTTCCAGCTCCTCATATTCGCCATCTTCATCTTTATCTCCACTTTTACCTCTACCTCCATCTTCATTTTCTTCTCATTCCTCCGTGTTTGAATGCCATGTCGTTCTAAGATGCCATTGTATATCGTCCTTTCGAGTAATAGGTGCTTGCGAAGATGAACCACCTTGGCAGAATAACGACGCCGAAGGTGCTTGCAACACTATCGACGGATAAGTGTATGATGTCGCATAACCTGGTTATAGATAAAATGTTAGAATTGTTGGCGATGGCGGATACATCTGTATTGTTGTAGGCTTTGTCGTGTAATATGGTGCTGGGGACGAAGGTGGTACAAAAAATATACCTACGGAAGGTGTTGGTGCAGGGCACAGTGGTTCATAGTGTGATGCTTGTGTAAAAATAACAAGTACAGAAGGTGTTGATGCAGGGTCTGGTGGTGCATAGTGTGGTGTTTGTGTGAAAATAATAAGGTTAGTGAAAACACTAGAATAATATAAACCATACTGAACAAGAGATGGTGCAGACATTGGTGCCTCATGTTGGGTTGGAGCTAATGATGACTCCACTGAGGTGGCATGTACTTCCGACTTAGGATTCATGTGGGGTTGTCTTTGCCTCCTACGACGATGTTGCCTAGTACTTTCCTTCTCCGACAATAGATAAGATTTGCTATGATGTCCAAACCATCTCATGTAGTTCTGAGAGGTCGCCAATTCTGGTCTGAGAACAAGGTCGCGCACAAGTATGAAATCATACCTATACTCCTAAATGTTGATATATTTCTCATGGAATTTCGCCCAATCTTCGTTAGTCCTCCCCTGCAAGTCAACCTTGTGCAATTCTTCAAGGTATTGGGGTGACAGCGGAATAGTTTGCCTAAATTTGAACTGGTACATCACTTGGTCAGATTCGTGCATCTTCACCATCACAAAACTATCAATGACACCTTCATGTGCCAAATATTGCGATTGACCAAAAATTTGGCCGAGATGCATTCTTGAATTTTCGGATCGGCGTATGACATCCAATCAAACTATAGTACGAAATTATAAATTTTGTTATCTACCTTGTAACACCCCCAACCCGTATCCCTCGCCGGAACCGGGTTATGGAGCATTACCGGAGTTTACAAATTAAACAGACAGAAATTTCAAACATTTCATATAATCAAAACAAGTCATCAAAGCATCATTTTAATCCAAATTATAAACATACCAAATCAAAATCAATTTGCCTAGTTTATAAGCACTTAAACATAGAATTAAATTCACATGCATCTATCTAGATTAAGTTCAATTTACCATGCCATAATATGACTTCAACAATCAAACACATATTTATATGTATAAAACCAACTAAAATTAAACTTATAACCTCATTTACAATCAAACCACAAAATAACTATTATTTAGACACCCTAGGTACATGCCATCACAAAGGATAAACATCACCACATTTGAGTTCGAGATCGTTGTTGGATGTTGAATCGGCGATTAAAAGTTAAGTACCTAACATGCGCACGGAAAACAAAATTGTACGCTGAGTATAAACTCAGTGGTATTTCTATAATCTGAATATTTAAAGATAATAAATTACAAATATACAATTTAAATATAAACACATATTAATATTTAATTATTACAACAACCACATATTTCATTTGTTTCACAAATATCTCAATTCTCATATTTGCTATATAAATAGCTTTTCACAATTTATTTCATATTTCATTATACAATTGCATTATCCATTCCATATTCATTTCATGAGTATATAACTCATATATTCCATATATTTACAACATATTTCACATTATATTTTCAATTCACTATTTCACTTCCATTTGTCATACCATACCATTTCAATATCAATTATAAAACTTTATTATTCATTTACCCCTATTAACATGACTCAGACTCGGACGGATACACAAATCCAACCAAAATACACCAGTTTGGCACCCAGTGCCTCATTGGATAATTCAAAGTAATAATTTGACACCCAGTGTCTCATCGGCTAAACTGAAGTAAATTGGCATCTAGTGCCTCATCGAATTAATCCGAAGTAGTAAATTGACACCCAGTGTCTCATTGACTCGAAGTCGAAGAAATCCCTGAACTCTTCCAATCTTATGGCATACCATCTATATCCGACTCAGCCTGATACAGTTAATATGGTTTAATTTCACTTTCCAAATACTACCAATATTCAATTATCATATTTGCACATATATATTCATTTCAATTCAGATAATCAATTCAATCCATTCAATCAACTTTTAATTCAATTCAATGTCAAAGTGCCAAATACTCACATCAATCACTTACCATAAACATTAAATCAAAATACAACAATTAATAACTAGATTCGGATTATAGAAATATGAACCAGGAATTCTGAGCTATTCCACGTCGACTTTATCTTTCCCCTTTTTAGTCGAGGATTCTGGTACGACGTTAGCTACGGAATTAAAACATTTAAAATTCATCAATACAATACAATTCAATTTTTTACACTGAATATTTCAAATTTTTATTCAATATTTTCCTAAATTCCAATTTAGTCCCTAAACCAGGATAACTTTTATTCTTCACATTTAATTCTTTATTTTCATGCAAATTCCACTTTAGACTAAATTCAACTCCCTGTTTTCACATAAATCCCTAAATTTTGAAATTTTCAAAATTTAGTCCCTATTACTCAAAATTTACAATTTATTCTACAATTCAATCATTTTTCATTTCTAACTTGAAAATCTATCAATTTAGTCCCTAATACTAAAATTATTCAACATTAACAACACCTAAAAAGTCAATGATTTCTAAAATTTTGACATGGGTCGGGTAGCATTTAATACCGAGATTTCAAAAATATAAAAATTACAAGAAAAAGAACTAAATTGACTAACCAATTGAGCTTTGAACAATTGAAACCCTAGCTTTCTCCTTTCTCCTTCTTTCTTTCCTTTTTCTTTCTATTTCGGTTCACTTTGTTTCTTTTTCTATTTCTATTTCTTTTATTTTGTTTTATTGTACATTAATTTATTATTATATAATATAATATATATACTTAATACTTAAAGGTTTTATTTTATAATATATATAATAAATTCACAAATATCTTATTTATGCAGCCTCAATTAATGCCAATGGCATAGTAGCTTCTTTAGTCCCTTTTATTTTTCTTTAATCTATAATTCAACTTTCACCCTATATGCAATTTAATCCTTATATCTAATTACTTTTAATTCAAGCAAATTCACTTAACCGAAACCTAATTAACTACAAAACTAGCTTCGTAAATATTTACGAGTCCGATTTACGGGAACGGAGACTCGAGAATGCACTTTTTTTTAATTTGGTCCTTTTTAATTAATCAACTATCAAAACGTTAAAAATTTCTTAACAAAACTTTCATACCACTTTAATGACACTCCGTATATATTTATAAAAATATTTACGGCTCAGTTTATAAAAACAAAGTTCGATACCTCATCTTCTAAAATGATTTTGAACTTAATAAATCACTTATATAACATAAGTTATCAAATCAAAAACCTTTTTTTAAAAAATCACATTTGACTCGTAAATATTATTATTACGAACTTACTCATTGGATTTGGTGGTCCCGAAACCACTGTTTCTAACACCACTAAAAAACAGGCTATTACATGCCTAATATTAAATTTTAAATTATTACGTAAATATTAACTTGGAATCTAATATAAATTCTTTCGAAGTCTTATACTTAGAAAAACATGTATATTTTTATGTCCATATTTAACTAAGGATTCCTTAGAATTTATGTGAAATAACAGGGACAGATTACGTTTGAAACGATTTAATCACATAACCTAAAGTTATGCAAGGTAATAGTGTTTTCTTAGTTTATTACGAACCTTTAATTTATTCTGATTAGGATATAAATTAAGAATGTATCTTCCAATTAGTACTATCTGATTAAGATTAAACAACTAATTTTAATGCATTCAACCATATTTTAATGCATGAATAACATAAATGATTCTAACTGGAAGCATGAATGACTGAGGCACAGAACAACATAAAAATGAATCGAATGAATTTTATCAAATCATTTCAATTATTCTAGCTAAAACAAATTTAAGTCATCATCATTAATGGAAAAACAATTAAACAATTTGCGAACATGTTTGAATAACTAAGAACAAATTAAAAGTAAAGGAAGAAGAAACTCTTTGATGAGTTCGGTGATTCCCGAAGACTAATCGTGGTGGCTTCCTCCAATTCCCGCGGTTGCTCCTTTGCAAATTTTCCTCAATGTGGCCAGTCAATAGAGTTTTTTCTCAAAGAAAAGCTAGCTAAAAGGAAATGAGGAGATCGAATACTTTTGGCGTGAAAGAAAAGAGAGAAAGATGATAAATGAAAGATGTATTCAAGGATTGATGGATGATATGAAATGTGAATGGAAGGGCCTATTTATACTTGAATGATAACTTGGCAGTTTGCTAAAAATAGCATGCACATCCCTTGATAATCTCCCTTGCATGTCCAATCATGAATTGTGGAATGAGGGGTTGATGGTTTCTTGATTTGTGATCGATTCTTCCTTGATTCATGGTATGAGGTTGGATGGCAATCAATGCATTAGTTGGAGGCTAGTTTGTGATTTTTTTTATACATATATGGATATTCAATTCAATTAGTCCAAAGCTAATTTAGGTTGCTTTTCATGCCTCAACCTAATTGGGCTCTCTCCCTCTTATTGGACGGTTTTAGCAACCCAATTGAAAAGAATTTTAATTCTCTTCAGCAACCATCTTCAAGCTAGGTCAAAGCAATATTTCTGAGCCCAATTCATCTTATTTGGCATCCAAATTCTTAGATAATCAACTCATTTATATGTTTCTTCAATTGCTCCCAATATTGAGTAAATTAATGGTCCATACTACAACAATTTAACAAGAAATTATCATGTAGCATAATTCAATGAAATTACATAAAATTAACACCTAATTATGTAAAATTACAAAATTTACTTAAATTATGCCCAATGTCTCAATATGAACCAAAATTACATAATCAGTTATTCAAATGCTTGAGATTTGCATGAATTCTAATTAAAAATGTATTATAAAAGTCTATATAATTTAGACTTATAGGAATATCCATTTAACTTGAACTATATCCTTGGATGAACCGCATGCATCGAGAGTCTACAGTTTAACCATCGTATTCAGAAGAAACTACCTCAGCACAGTTATCTATATTTGCAATTCCTAAGATTCGTCTCAATCATCGAACAATTCACTCATTGCCTTCAGCTTCGCTTTCCATGAATTTCAATATGTGATGGAATATTTGAATCGGGACTACATATAACCTATTAGTAATAACACTGAAATTGTCAAATTTTCTCTGACCAATGGGATTATGCATTTGCAAATAAGCTTGGAATCCATTTTGTGATGATCTCGTGTTAGTTGTGCAAGTATGAGGACCTTCATATTTTCAAATTTCCCAATTTTGTTTCTTTTTCATCAGTGCTACCTTGACCCTCCATTTATATCTTCGTTAGCGCTTTAACACTCACCAACATATTTGGTCGTGGTAGAAATTACGACTTTGTAATCCACCCAGAGTTTCAAGTTTTCTCCTTGAAGGCTCCTATAGTGACCTTCTTTATTGCCTTTAGCTTCGCTTTCCATGCCTTTCAATATGTGATAGAGTATTTAAATCGGGACTAGATATCAACTATTAGTAATGATACTGAAATTGTTAGATTTTCTTTGACCAACTAGATTATTCATTTGCAAATAAGCTTGGGATCCATTTTATGATGATCCTGCATTAGTTGTCCAAGTATGAGGACCTTCATATTTTTGAATTTCCCAATTTTGTTTCATCAATGTTACCTTGACTCTCCATTTATATCTTTGTTACAACTTTAACAGTCACCAACATATTTGGTCATGGTAGAATTTCCAACTTTGTAATCCACCCCAAGTTTAAAGTTTTCTCCTTGAAGGTTCATATAGTGGCCTCATTTATTACAAATTATAAACCCATACATAAATCCCTAGGTTGCGCTTTAGAAGGCATCACGTGGATCGATAATATATTTATATATTCGAGAAATTCTATGGCATGCATTGCATTCAAGTTGATGTTAAGCATATGAGACAGAGATTTGTACAGTGGAAGAATCGAATTGAGTCCACTTGACTGACCTCCGGTTCCAGTAGCATTCAATTGGATGCCTTTATTAGAATCAAAATCATTATCGTCTTATTCAACATTTTCTACTTCCTAAGAAATATCATCTTCGTACGGATCAGTAAATTCAGAATTATTTCCATCATTGTATGCAACATAATTGATACTTCTTCTGCATCAGGCTCAACAACATTTTTGTTAAGGTCTAATGTTCAATTTTGAACGCCCCCAGATATAGATGGTCATTGATAACTCTTAAAAATAGTTATATTTTATGCCTTTAGACTTGATTAATTCCATGTACTTAGGTAAGTTTAGTTGCATTTTAAGATTTTCCATTAGTGTTTTTATGAAATTACATTAAAGAGGCTTGGGCTATGCTTAAATATTATTACATGTTACTTCTAATTGTTTGTGGAAAGGATTTGCTTGTTAAGTGGCATGTGCAGAATGAGGGAAAAAAATAAATGAGCGATTTTCGTGGCAAAAGGTTGGACAGCTTGCTAACATGAATGTTATAGCAATACTAGGAAGCTACCCAGTCAACACTTAATCGTTATCAGGCCTGCTGTATGTGTACCAAAAATATCAACCTAAAAAAGAGGAAAAAGATCATGGGATCATAGGATGATGGGCCTAATCTAAAAGAAGATGTATAAAACCCAACAAGAAAGAGAAAAGGGGAGAGAGACAGTTAGAGAGAGAATTGGAAAAAATCCTTTAATAAAAGTAGAGGATAATAATTGAGAATAAAACAGAGTCAGAAAGGGAGAAGAAAAAGGCAATCCCT
The DNA here is from genome assembly GCA_025506655.1 of Gossypium rotundifolium. Classification (NCBI taxonomy): domain Eukaryota; kingdom Viridiplantae; phylum Streptophyta; class Magnoliopsida; order Malvales; family Malvaceae; genus Gossypium; species Gossypium rotundifolium. The sequence goes on along the minus strand of CP106724.1, from coordinate 27,183,807 downwards.
CTAGGCAATCACAAGATATTGCATCGCCAGAGTTGTGGGCTGGATAGGGCAAAGCAATCTTCCCTAAGTTCTTCATTTTCTTCTTTATTTATTTATTTGTGATCTTAATTGATGAAAATGATGTTGAATGCTATTTTGAATTTGGATGTTATTGTCCAACCCATGATTTAATCTCATATGGTTGGGATTGCTTGATGAAACCTTTATTTCCTTTAATGGCTAAAACATATATTAGTTTTAATTTACTGTTTGATTTAATGGTATTTATGAATCGCATGCGTATAATCTCTAAACATAGATGAATGTGTAGCATGTTTATGAAATTAATCTAATACTGATAAGGTTAGGTTAGTTAGATCGAAATTGAATGATATGAGCAAGTACTCGACTGAATACTTATAACAGTCTCTAGACATAGAGCAGTGTTCCATACAGAAAGAAAACAAAAAAGGGCTAGGTACTGTGCTAAAGACCTATAGACATATATCGCTTTAGGCAAGGTAACTTGAGGTCTTACTCTCGAAAGAAGTAGGCCATTTTATATCTCTTCCGAGCAGTTGAATAAGATTGATTTTGCCAAGGCATTATTGGTTAATAGTAATCCCAACCTACGATTCAAGATCGTAGATCCTTTAACCTTTGATGTAGAATCTCTATTTTCACATCCTTAGTTGTTACTTGTTTACATATTCACGCAATCATTCTCATAATTGCCATTGCATTCTTACTCTTGTCTTGCAATAACATTTTCATTTATTTGTTAGAATTCACGTATTACATACATTAGTATTCCTTAATTATCATTACATTCTTAATATTATTTTTTCCATACTATTAATCACACTCCTTTATAATAACTTGACCAATTTATACCTAATCGATCCCTGTGGAGACGATCTCACTTGTCACTTTATTACTTGATCCGACGTGTACACTTGCACAATTCGTTTAGCATATTCACACACGACATTCATGTAGTGTAACGTCCTCAATTTCTTAACTTTGTTTCTGTGAATTATGTCACAAACATGTATCTACTTCAGTGGTTAAGTGTTCAGGGTGTGTGTATGAAGTCTTGGGTTCAAGTCCCACTCTCTGGAAAATTCTGTTATTTTTTATCCTAGCCTATCCTTGTTGGGTAGGCTTATATAATATTGTTTGTAAACTCATATTAGAATGGGCCTGTTGGTTCGAATGGTAAGGAGTTAGCTTACTAGAGGTCTTGTGTTCGAATCCCTGCATGGGCGTGGGTAATTATTTTTGCTTCGTTTTTGTGTTAAAGGTTTGGTGGAAGTGGAATGCTAAGGTAGTTGTGAGTTAGTGGGTCAGTTAGTTAATGGGATAATAAGGGAAGTTGAGATATTATGGGTTTCAAATTTTGTTTTTGTTTTTTTAAATTTTTTATCTTATTTTCTCTCTCTGTGTTTCACATTTTTTTCTCTTTTTTACGTTTTTCTTCCTCTTCTTTCTTTCCTCTTCCCTTTATGATTCTGTCAAAATTCAATGTTCGTATCATTGTACCTTGAATTCGCGGTTCTTTCGTCTGGTCCAGTAACTGGCGTGTGTGGTTTCTGTTTCCTATTTTCGTTTTCAATTTCTGTGAATCTGTGGTGTATTTTTCTTTTGGAAAAGGTGTGGAGTTGTGTAGTAGGGAATTTGATTTTTGGGAATCTATTTTGTAGGAGAAGATGGTGAAGCAGTGGTTTTCGTTCCAACGGTTTAATTTTTGCGTGTGATCATTTTAGTGGCGATAAGTTTATATGCGTTTAGCATTGATGAATTCGTAGATTGATTACTAATTAGTCGTTGGAATACTGCTTTTTAGGTTTCAGAGGTCTCATGATTGCAGTAGCATCAAAATTAAACCAAGTGTGTAACAAAAACATGAAAAAATAAAGTTCGACAAAAGCCAAAAAAATGGCCTATCGATGCCACATGGGCATGTACCCGGTCGTGTGGCTAGCCGTGCGTATGATCGGCAAAGGTGTGTTCGTGTGACCCATATGAGCTAGGTCAATTTGGGCGTGTGGACCATACGGGCAGGGCCAATTTGGGCGTGTAGGCCCACACGGGCATGTGGGCCCAAAATTCTAAAATTTTCCCTAGGATCGCTTGAGTCGTTCCAATTGCCTGTGAGCTTTCTGTCGGGTTGGTAAGTGTAACACCCCTCACTCGTATCCACCGTCAAAATAGGGTTTCGAGGTATTACTGATCAATTCACAACATAAAGCATACATTTATCAAACGTAAAGCATTCATTCTCATAAATCATTTAATACAATCACATTGTCCCTTATAAAGGCCTACGAGGCCTTAAACAAGCTTTAGAAGTGGTTCGGGACTAAACCGATAACATACAAAAAATTTGGAAAACTTATAAAAATTTCAAACATACAAGGGTCACACGCCCATGTGAACAGGACGTGCGGCTCACACGGCTCCAGACACGCCTGTGTTCCAGGCCATGTGAAAACAGGGCATACACACTGACTTGGGTCACACGGCAGACCACACACACGTGTGTCTAGCCCGTCTGCCCTTCGAAGTGGCCACACACGCCCGTGAGCCAAGCCATGTACTAGGCCGTGTCAAACCTGTAGGGCATATGACTTATGCAACACGGCCAAGTCACACGCCCGTGTGCTAGGTTGTGTGCCATTTAGGGGGTATACTGACTTGTGCCACACGGCGGTCACACGCCCATGTGTGAGACCATGTGGGGCTTACTGACTTCATTTTAATATCAACACCAGTGGACACACGGCCGTGTAACATGACCGTGTGTCACACACGGCTGAGACACACTCCCGTGTCTCTGCCTGTGTAGACAAAAATAGGCTATTTACCAAGCCATTTTGCCACCCCAAATTACCATCCACCTACATAACTCACATAGCACATAATAATAGCATAATTGGGCATTCCAAGAATCCAAATCAAGATCAAAACACGCTTTCCCAATATCAACAATGCAAGTATCTAAATACCAAATTAGGCCATTCAAATTCATACAAAAAACTCATCATCATAATCCATCAATGTGGCTACCATCAAATATGCATTATTTACCTTAATTCACTAGCATATCAATACTCAAAATGCTACTATTTGATATCCATAATACCTATCATCAACAAGCATCACTATTTCATTCATCAACTCATAACATAAGCCATTTGCACAATTATAAACACAACCCAATCAACCAAAATATGCTAACTTCCTTGGCTATATACAAACCAAACATAGATATTCATAAGCCAACTCAAATGGCTACATCATTCACTAAAATGACTCAAGCCTATACATGCCATATACCAAATATACACAATTCAAAAGTACCAAATAGATGTTCAATAGTGCGATGAAGTCCCTGACGATCCCCCGGATTCGAGCTAACTTTGATTCACTATAAAACATAAAAAATAACACAAAGTAAGCTTCATAGCTTAGTAAGCTCGTATATGAACAATAAGTAACTATCACCATTCATTAATCATTCAAATAATATTAAACGATATACAACAATTTTATTAAATCCCAACCTATCAATTGATCATTCACATACTTACCAAGGAACTCATCAATTTCATAGTTTTGATACTCAATTCATTACCGTACGTACCTGTACCATTTCATACCAATCTCATACTCAACCACATCTTTTATTTACCCGTTGAACCATTCGAAATAGAAGTCGATACTTAAGGATCTCAATCGATAACTACCTATACCATGGCCCGAAGCCAAATCAAGGTAACTTATCCAGGAGTACCTATACCATTGCCCATAGCCAAATCAAGATAACTCCTCTCCGAAATACCTATACCATGGCCCGTAGCCAAATCAAGGTATCACTCGCACCTGAAGTGCCGATATCGTGGCCTGAAGCCAACACAATAACCTAATGACATGTCACTAGCATCCTAAACTATTCCTAAGGTTCAATCGGGATTTCATGCTTGTCGAATCTTCGTCAAATCATTCCTGAACTTGTTCGTAATCACATAATCACAATTCATGCTATATCAAAGCATATAAAATACAATTACAAATAAGCTCATTGCATACGAACTTACCTCGGGTACGAAAACGACAAAATGAATCAATTACTCGATAATCTTGCCTTTCCCCCGATCTAATTTTGGATTCCTCTTTTCTTGATCTAAATATAATCAAAATTAACTTATTCAATCTCATATTCTTTCAATTTAGTCCAAAACACACATTTAGCCCTTTTTACATATTAGCCCCTAAGTTTTTACATTTAATCAATTTAGTCCCTATTTCACAAATACACAAAATTCACATAATTTCATTAAACCCAAGCTTGGCCGAATTACATATAGGTCCCTAGTAGCCCAAAAATTTCATTGACATTTTTGCCAAAAATTATTTTACAAAAACTATTAATCTATCAATTAACCTTCATAATATTTCATTAATCATCAAATTACTCAAGTATTCAACAATGGCAACATGTTAAATATTTAACAATTTCAAAATCTAAGGTATGGGCTAGCTAGAATACAAAGCAACGATCTCAAAAACGTAAAAATCATAAAAAAAATCGAGCTCAAAACACTCACCAATTAAGCTATAAAGATGCTGAACCCTAAAACACAACCAATTGTTTTCTTCTTCTTCAATATCCAGCCAAAAAAGAAAGATGGACACAATTTCATTTTTTTTTTGTATTTTAATTAACTTATTTACATAATTACATATTTTCCCTTAATGAATTAAACATAAAAATTTATAATGCATGACCATTAATGTCCATTAACACTACCAATGGCCTAAAATCATAATAAGGACTTTTAATTTAATAAACCATGGCTATTAGACACCTTTAACAAATAGAATGCAACTTTTGTATTTTACGCGATTAAGTCCTTTTTCTCAAATTGAGCAATTAAACGATAAAATTACTTCACGAAAATTTCACACATTCATACTTTCATGTTGTAAACACATAAAATAATATTAAAATATTTTTTTGACATCAGATTTTTGGTTTCGAAACCACTTTTCCCATTTAGCTAAAACCGGACTGTTACAACTCTCCCCCCTTAGGGATTTTCGTCCCCGAAAATCTTACCAGTGAATAGGTTCGGGTATTGCTTTCACATAGTATCTTCAGGTTCCCACATAGCTTCTTCAACCCCGTGTCGATGCCGTAATACTTTTACTAAATCGATTTTCTTATTTCTTAGCTCTTTGATCTCACGAGCTAAAATTCGAATCGATTTTTCATCATATGACATATGAGACTGAATTCAACCTCAGTCGGAGAAATGACATGTGAAGGGTTGGATCGGTATTGTCGAAGCATCAACGCATGAAACACATTATGTATTTTCTCTAACCCAGACAGTAAAGATAGTCGATATGCCACTAACCTGACTCGTTCAGTAATCACATATAGTCCGATGAATCGCGGACTCAATTTCCCTTTCCGACTAAACTGTAATATCTTTTTCCACAGCGACACTTCCAAAAACACTTTATTCTCGATTTGAAACTCAATATCTTTCTGTTTCAAGTCTGCATACGTTTTCTGTCGGTCCAAAGCTGCTTTCAAACTATCGTGAATTACTTTTACATTTTCTTCAATCTCTTTGATCAGATCAACCCGAGCTCACTCCAATACAACGGAGTTTGTCATTTATGACCTATAGAGCTTCGTACGGTGCCATCTTTATACTCGAATGAAAACTATTATTATAAGCAAATTCAATCAGTGGTAGATATTTTTCCCAACTATCTTCAAACTCAAGAATGCAACAACGTAACATATCCTCAAGTATCTGAATAACTCGTTCGGACTAACCATCCGTTTACGGGTGAAACGCAGTGCTAAAATGCAGCTTTGCACCTAAAGCTTCTTGTAATTTCTTTCAAAATTACGAAGTGAATCTCGAATCTCTATCCGAAATAATAAACAGTGGCACTCCGTGCAATCGAACAATCTCTGAAATATACAACTCTGCCAATTTATCAAGTGAGAAATCTATACGTACCAGAATGAAATGAGCTAATTTTATTAATCTATCAACAACAACCTAGATCGCATCTTTCTTTTTCGGAGATAAGGGCAAACCCTATACGAAATCCATTGTTACTCTATCCCACTTCCACTCAGGAATCATAATAGGCTGTAATAAACCTGACGGCACTTGATGCTCAGCTTTGACTTGTTGACAAATCAAGATTTCGAAACAAATTCTGAGATATCTCGTTTCATGTCGCACCACCAATAAAGTTGTTTTAAATCGTTATACATTTTCGTGCTTCCCGGATGTACTAATAAATAACTACTGTGTGCTTCATTTAGAATCTTTCGAATGAGCTCAGAATTTCTTGGTACACATATTATCACGAAACATCAAACAATCATCAGGCCCTATTTGAAACTCTGAATCAGAAGTTGACTCATACTGAGTTCGTTTTGCTTGTAACTCGTTATCAAAATTTTTAGCCTCACAAATCTCCTGTAGAAATAACAGTCTCACTTTCATCTTGACCACTATCGAACCATCGTCAGACGAAGCTAACTGTATGTTTGAAGCACGTAAAGCAAATAAGGAATTTTGGCTCAAAGCATCAGCAACTACGTTCGCTTGTCCTGGATGATAGTCAATCACTAATTCATAGTCTTTTAGCAACTCTAACCATCTCCGCTGTCGCAAATTCAAGTCTTTCTGAGTCATCAAATATTTCAAACTTTTATGGTCGGTATAAATATGGCATTTCCTCCAAACAAATAATAACGCCAAATTTTCAATGCGAACACTATCGCGGCTAACTCTAGATCGTGCATCGGATAATTCTTTTCTTGTGGCTTCAATTGTCTTGAGGCATAAGCTATAAATTTGCCTTCCTGCATCGAAACATAACCTAGGCCATTTAACGATGCATCACTGAAAATTATAAATTCTTTACCCGACTAAGGCTGAACTAACACTGGTGCCTCTGTCAATAATGCTTTCAACTGTTCGAAGCTCTGCTGACACTTTTCTGACCAATCAAATTTAACATCTTTTTGAAGAAATCGTGTCATCGGAGTCGCAATCATCGAGAAGCCTTTCATAAATCTTCTATAATAGTCGGCTAGTCCCAGAAAACTACGAACTTTAGATACATTTATCGGAGGCTTCCAATCTATAATCGTAGAAATTTTTCTTGGGTCAACTTGGATACCCGCGGCTGAAACTATATGTCCTAGAAAACCAACATTTCGTAGCCAAAACTCACATTTTCTGAACTTTGCAAACAACTGTTTATCTCTCAAAGTTTGTAACACGATTCTCAAATGGTCGACATGTTCAAATTCATCACGAGAGTAGATCAAAATGTCATCAATAAACACAATTACAAATCCATCTAAATACGGCCTGAAAATCCGGTTCATCAAGTCCATAAAAATAGCAGGTGCATTTGTTAGTCCGAAAGGCATAACAAGAAATTCATAGTGTCCATACCTTCTTCTAAACGCAGTCTTTGGCACATCTGAGTCTTTAACTCGCAACTAGTAATAACCCAATCTTAAATCAATTTTTGAAAATACTGTTGCCCATTTTAACTGATCAAACAAATTATCTATTCGAGACAAAGGATATTTATTCTTGATCGTCACTTTGTTGAGCTGTCGATAGTCTATACACATTCTCATCGTGCCATCTTTCTTTTTCACAAATAACACCGGTGCACCCTAAGGAGAGAAACTCAGTCTAGAAAAACCTCTATCTATCAATTCTTGCAACTGAGCTTTCAATTCTTGTAACTCTGTTGAAGCCATTCTGTACGGAGCTATCGATATCGGCGTTGTTCCCTGTACTAATTCAATACCAAACTCAACCTCTCTAATAAGTGGTAAACCCGGTAACTCTTCGGGAAATACATCTGGATACTCGCACACAATTGGTACTGATTCAATCTTTATTTCTGTCACTTTTGTATCAAGTACATAAGCAAGATAAGCTTCACACCCCTTTCTCACAAATCTCTAAGCTAACATAGACGAGATCACAACTGGCAAACTGTTCAGATCATCAGATTCAATTCTAATAGTCTCATTATTCTGGCATTTTAGTTCTATTGTCTTTCGTCTACAATTCACTATAGCATCATGCATCGTTAGCCAATCCATGCCCAGAATCACATCAAATTCATCAAATGGCAACAACATCAGATTAGCCGGAAAATAAAAATCCCGATTCATTAACGGCCAATTCTTGTAGACTTTGTCAACCAAAACACATTTGCCTAAGGGGTTTGATACTCTAATCACAAATTCAGTAGACTCTACAGGAAAATTCTTAGTAGATACTAAATTCATACATATAGAAGAATGAGTTGATCCTGAATCTATCAATGTAATCACACTAGTATCATAGAGAGTGAAAGTACGGGTGATAACATCTGGAGATGACACTTCTTCGCGAGCGCGAATAGCGCAGGCTCTAGCAGGTGCTCTGGCCTCAGATCTCACAGTGGAGTCTCTCGTCGCCCCTCGACTACCACTCACATTCCCAGCATTTCTTGGTGGTCTTCCTCTAGTCGAAATATTACTTGCTCTCACATTCTGAGGTCAATCTTTTTCACCTATATCAGGATGGTCTTTAATAAAATGATCCGGAGAGCCACATTTGAAGCAAGCTTTAGTACTTTTATTCCAGCATTCTCTAAAGTGTCATCTCCCACAATGCTGACACTCGGGTTTGTTGTCTCTCACACTGCCAACACTTGATATTGAAATAGCTTGAGCTTTAGAACCTGAGTAATGTTTTTACGATCTCTATTCGAATATTCATTTGAAGCATTTGGACGAGTGTACGAATCTCTAAATTTCTTTGACGAAGATTAATACGGCTTACTCATTGATCTTTTTCTCGAGTCTCTAGCTTCTGAATCTACTTTTCTCTTTTCTTTGATAAGATCCTCGGCTTTACAAGCCTTTTCAACCAGAACGACAATTTCTTTCAATTCTAGAATTTTGACTAGTAGTTTTATATCTTTATTCAACCCATCAACGAACTACTTACACATAATCTCCTCGGTAGAAACATACTCTCGAGCATATTTACTTAACAGCACGAATTCTCTCTCGTACTTAGTTACTGTCATATAGCCCTGTTTCAATTCAAAAAACTCTTTATGCTTTTGATCTAGAAACCGTTGGCTTATATATTTCTTTCAGAATTTAGTCTAAAAGAACTCCCAGGTGACTCTCTCTCTCGGCACCACTGACATTAATGTATTCCACCACTAATATGCAGTATCTCTCAAAAGCGATATATCACATTTTAAGCATTCAGTCGGTGTGCATGAAAGCTCATCAAACACTCAGACCATATTTTCAAGAAAAAACTCGGCTCTCTCAGTATCATCAATAGTAGCTCGAAACTCCTCAGCCCCATGTTTATGAATTTTATCTACTGGCGGCTTGTTCAACCGTATCGGATCTATAACTTGAGGAACAAGAGGGATTTGTTGAGGAATAGGTGGGGATAGAGGGTGTTGAGTAGCCAGATTCATTCGAACGAACTCCGTGGACCATTCACTCATCATTTGGAAAAAAGCTTATTTAGCCTCTCTCTCGTGGCTACTCGTTATAGGCCTAGAATCAGATGGCGCTGCCCCTAGAACTAGAGTGGGCACGTTACTTTCTACATCATCAGCTACATCTCGTTCGGGATTTATTACTATATGAAAGCACAATTTAAACTGTCAGGAATCATCACACTATCACAGAGTATATATGGCATGTATAGCTAGACTCTCACACATGCTACGTTAGTTCTAGAATCGACTAAACCATAGCTCTAATACCAATAAATGTAACACCCCTCACCCGTATCCACCGTTAAAATAGGGTTACAAGGTATTACCAATCCATTCACAACATATATATTTATCAAACATAAAGCATTCATTCTTATAAATCATTTAGTACAATCACATTATCCCTTATAATGGCCTACGGGGCCATAAACAAGCTTTAGAAGTGGTTCGAGACTAAACCGATAACATATGAAAATTTTAGAAAACTTATAAAAATTTCAAACATACAAGGGTCACACATCCATGTGAACAGGCCGTGTGCCTCACATGGCTCCAGACACACCCGTGTCCCAGGCCGTGTGAAAACAGGGCATACATATTGACTTGGGTCACATGGCTGACCACACGCCCGTGTGTCTAGCCCGTGTGCCCTTCGAAGTGGCCACACACTCCCGTGTGCTAGGCCGTGCTAAACCTGTAGGGTATACTGACTTATGCTACACAATAACCTAATGACATGTCACTTGCATCCTAAACTATTTCTAAGGTTCAACCGGGATTTCACGATTGTCGAATCTTCGTCAAATCATTCCCGAAGTTATCCGTAATCACATAATCACAATTCATGCTATATCAAAGCATATAAAATACAATTACAAATAAGCTCATTGCATACGAACTTATCTCAAGTACGAAAACGGTGAAATGAGTCAATTACTCGATAATTTTGCTTTTCCCCCGATCTAATTTAAGATTCCTATTTTCTTGATCTAAATATAATCAAAATTAAATTATTCAATCTCATATTCTTTCAATTTAGTCCAAAACACACATTTAGACCCTTTTTACACATTAGCCCCTAAATTTTCAAATTTAATCAATTTAGTCCCTAATTCACAAATACACAAAATTCACATAATTTCATTAAACCCAAGCTTGGACAAATTACATATAGGTCTTTAGCAGCCCAAAACTTTCATTTATTCACATTTTTAACCACTACATTTCATATTTTTTCAATTTAATCCATTTTGACATTTTTTGTCAAAAATCACTTTACAAAAACTATTAATCTATCAATTAACCTTCATAATCTATCATCAATCATCAAATTACTCAATTATTCAACATGGAAACATGTTAAATCTTTAAAAATTCAAAATCTAAGGTATGGGCTAGCTAGAATACAAAGCAACGATCTCAAAAACGTAAAAATCATCAAAAATCAAGCTCAAAAAACTCACCAATTAAGCTATGAAGATCTCGAACCCTAAAACACAACCAATTGTTTTCTTCTTCTTCAATATTTAGCCAAAAAAAGAAAGATGGACACTGTAACACCTCAAAATCTAGGTAATTATTTTTGTATGTTTGGAGCACAACTATCTATATGCTTTAGTGGCCAAGTGATTTGGGTGTGTTTGGGACTGTCTGAGAAGTCCTGGGTTCAAGCCTGGGCTTGTGCAAAAATTTAGTTTTTAGGGAATAAAACCATTTCCTATAGTTAGTACGCATTTAAATTATTGTGGGTAAAAGCAAGACATAAAGAGTCTGCTGGTCTAAGGGGTAAGCGGCGTATTACCTATGCCAGAGGACTGGTGTTCGAATCTTGGTGGGAACAGTGGAGCATTTATTTTGTTACTGTGCCGTGGAGGTGTTGGAGTTTGACTGAAACACTAAAGTGGTTGAGGAGAATTCAAATTGAGTGGTTGAGGGGAGGTGTGATCAGGTGGAGAGATTTGAGGAGGGATTTTAGGAGAAAATCATGGGAGATGAGGAGAGAGGGAGAGTTATGCTGAAAATGGACTCTGGCACTCAAGAATTTCGGCCAGAGCGGTACTCCCCATTTGGTATGCTCCACATTTCAATTTTGCATGGTTTTTCCTGTTTGGTTGAAGGCCGATGACGGTAGGGGTCTTTAGGTATTCTTCTGTTCACTTTTTTCGTCTTTGACAACATTTCTTTGGCCAAAAGTACTCCTAGTTCTCCCTTTCTCTTTTTCTCTCTTTTGCAAACTCAGTTTTATTTGTGCTTTCTCTCCTCTCAAGTCTACGGTATTTCTCTTTCTTTCTTTTTTTCTGAATTGTGTAAGGTTTTGCCCTTTTCACAACAATTGTTTTTCCTCTTTTTTTTTTTTGTTGTTGGCCGAATATACCTTTTTCCCCTCCTTCATTTTCTTTTCTCTTTCTCCCTTAAATTGATTCCTCTTATCATCTTGGTACCCAGGTAAATTACTTCATTCCTCTATCGCTATTGTATCTTCGGTTTAGCGACTATTCTCTGACAAATCGGTAAGAGCACTCGACTTCTTTTTTGTTTCTCTTAATCTGTAACAAGTCTTTCCTTTCTTACACTATTAAAGCTGAATAACCTTGTGTTTCTTTCGATTTTTTTAGAACTTCTAGAGGAGTGAAAGAGTCGTAAGTGTTAGTAAAGCGTTCGAAACCCTTCTTTCTTCACTCGATCAAAGGTAACTACTTTGTATTGCATTGTGGGTAAAGGCCGAATGCTCTTCCCCTACTTTTAGGGTTCTGTGGTGCTGTAAGTTATTACGTAAGGATTTAAGCCATGTATAAACAACTCTGATTAATAGATACCGCTTGTAACGTAGATATTTGTCAAGGAGGTAGTAATCAACCCTTGTTAGTAGTCTAAGAGGGCTAAGCCACATTTGCTTAACTAAGGCAAGTGTGTGCTCACGATTATTCGCACGTTTTCGCAAACAAGTGTGTAAACACTATCCAAATCGAAATTCGACAAAAGTTGGAAAATATGACATTTGACACTACACGAGCGTGCGCTCGCTCGTGTGGTAACCGGAACGCGTGAAATATGGGCGTTCAACTGTTGAGGCCACCATGAGCGATTTCAGGGTCTTGGGCCATTTTGGGCCATGTTGGGTCGAAATGGACCATATGGGCCCAACGAGCTTGTGGGCCCCACACGGGTAAACCACAAGAACGTGTGGAGAATGTTGGGCCAAACTGTGTAAATTTCATGCCCGAGACCAATTCTGGGCTATGTGGGCCAAACGGACGTATGGGCCCATATTATCGGCCTTGGGCCTATTTTTACTGTTTGACTGTTAAGGTTGCATGGGTCATCCGAGGTGACTGTGGAACTACTGATGGGTTGGTAAGTATACTTAGACCCCCAAACTGATATGAAATGATTGTTATGCCCCTATGATATAAAATGACTGTAGGTCTTATGTTATATATGAATGTATATGAGCATGCCACGATATATATGTTGCATACATGTGTGATATGTTGCATGGGATGGGATTATTATGATAGGAGGAAGTGTATTGTACTGGCAGCCCTGCTGCAAATACTATTTAGTTCCGTAACAGGTGCTAATTTTGGAGTGTAAGGATAGGTGGGTGATTTTATCCCCACATGGAGTGTTGGGCTGGACGGAGTGGAGTGCAGAGGATGGTTAGGTAGGATTTATGATTGCATGCTTGAACTATTCATATCATCTTTGAATGGGCTAAGGCCCACAATCTCGATCTTGTAATGGGCTAAGGCCCAATTGAACTGAACTGTTGTTGATTTGAGCTTAGGCCCAGACTGTACTTGCCTACGGCATGATTGGCATTTTGCTTATATAGGGTTACACACTAAGTTTTCGTAAACTCACCCCTCTGTTTATCTGTACAGGTAATCTCCAGTCTTAGGCGGAGCGATGCTGCGAGGGATTTGGAGGTGGCTACACAACCGCACTTGCTTTTATATTTGACTTTGTATTTACAAGAAATTTAATTTGGGTATCTGTTTTTCTAATAAGGCCTCTTTAAGTTTTAACTTTTAATATGGGGATGTTACTTATTTTAATTCACATCTGAGTAGTAGTAGGACGCGAATTTTCAAAAGATAAAGGTTTTTCAAAACACCACATTTTCGTAACATACTATAAAAGCTTCCGCATCAGACATTGTTTTAAAGTATAGTAACAAGTATAGTAACAAACTAATATGATCAACGTTCTACTAAAAACAACTTGAGTTTTAAAAGAGCAAGATACCCTAGAATTTTTCCGTTAAGTTTATAAACGAGACTTAATAATAGAATGGATTTTCCAAAGAAAGTATGTTTTCGAAAAACACTTCAATGTGATATCGCCAGATTTGGCCATAACGTCTAGGCCGGGTTTGGGGTGTTACAGAACAATTTCATGTTTTGTTGTATTTTAATTAACTTATTTACATAATTACTTATTTGCCCTTAATGAATTAAACATAAAAAAATTATAATGCATGACCATTAATGTCCATTAACACTACCAATGGCCTAAAATTATCATAAGGACTTTTAATTTAATAAACCATGGCTATTAGACACCTTTAACAAATAGAATGCAACTTTTGCATTTTACGTGATTAAGTCCTTTTTCTCAAATTGAGCAATTAAACGATAAAATTACTTCACAAAAATTTCACACATTCATACTTTCATGCTGTAAACACATAAAATAATATTAAAATAATTTTTTAACATCGGATTTGTGGTTTCGAAATCACTGTTTTGATTTAGCTAAAACCGGGTTGTTACAGTAAGGGCTAACCAAACCCTTAATGCATGAGATTTGTTATTCTGATATACTGATTTGAGTTAGTAAAACTAATATGTGCATCTGATTGTCTGTATAAGCATATATGATATCTGTATACGAGCATGATAAATATATTGATTCTGATATATCTATTATCTGTATTCTGTATCTGTATCTGGGGTGAGTTTTGTATATGTGGAGGAATTATACTGTAAGGCGACATTTCGCCTATTATCTGGCAACATGGCAGCATACTCTTCTGATAAGTGTCGTGCAGACACTATGTGGTGTGTAGAGATGAGTGGGTGTTTTATACCCCACATGGTGTGATGGAATGGTCAGAGATGGTGTGTAGAGGATAGGGTTAGGATTTTGCATATATATGTTCTGATTATCTGATTCTGACATGATCTGTTTCTGTTAAGGACTTGTGTTGGACTTGTGCTTGTATTTGTATCTAATCTGTATATGAAAACTTTGTTCTCATATGCATGAATGTCTCTGATAAGTTACACACTGAGTTTTTTTTTTTAAAACTCACATCTGTTTGTATGTTCTGTTCAGGTAATCCTCAGATATAGGCGGGTCGGTGCAACAGAGGCTTAGCGGTGACCACTAGTACAAAAACTGTCTTTAAATTAACTGTTTTATTTTAAATTCTGGCTTTCCTTGAGAGTTTGTAAATTTTGGGACTCTCTGGATTGTTTGCTTTTGGTTTTGGTTTTGGATGCATTTTAAAAATTTTATACTGCGATGTTTGACAATATCATGATTTTACACAAACAATTTTTTTTTTAAAAAAAAACTCAATTTTATCTATAACGATTTATCCAACTTCCGTTGCAAATTTACGATTCACATTAAAAGAATAACAATAATGGTTTTAATAGAAAATATAAAAACGAGCTTTTCCGAAAATGTGTACCCGTTTTTGGTAACAATTAGTACGTAAAGTTTTAACCTAAAAAATGTGTTTAAAACCTTTCATCGTAACACTCCTAGATTCAACCATAACATCTAGACTAAATTTGAGGTGTTACATTTAATCTCATATTGATCCTCCAATGGATCATTTAGATAGAAATCCAAACAACAAACTGTGAGATTTTCTCCCTTGAGATGTTGGCACCTCGATGATCCCAAGTTGGCTGTATGAACTAGGATTCTTGGCAACTGCGTTCACCTCCTCCTCGTCATTTAACTCTGTATATAATTCAATTGCATGATTTCTGAATTTTCCATGAGCTGCTATTATTGTCTCTACATCTTCATCATCGAAAAGTTGAAGGTAGCTAAATGTGATCTGATTTAATGACGTCAGAAAGGTATAGAAGATAGTAGATACCGTCCTCCCACAACATGCTGAAATTTTGTTATTGATCTACGATTTCATTTCTTCAAAATCAATATTCTGTTTAAATCGCTCACTAATCTTATGCCTCGATTCGAATATAACTCTGATTTCATCGGTTTCTCAAATTTGTCTTTTGTAATACAATAAAACTGCAAAAAGGTTCTCCATCTTTTACGACTTATTTACAAAAGATACTAAATTATTAGTTTAAAAGTAATCATATTAGTACAATAAATTAAATAAATAAATTTTATTTACCTAAATCTTCAGGATTTTTGTTTTATGGAAAACACTTCAAACTAACTTTTATCTATCAAACTAATATAAGTTTTCTTTTAACCTTCTGAGATGTGGGGTATATGGTTTTATAGATTTTAATATATTTTTTTAATTTTTAATTTTTTTACTGTGTTTTGAGCTAGATGGGTCTGACATTTTAAAATTTGTTCAAATCAGCCTATCAAATCTCGGGCTCGAAAGGGTGTAGTATGTCATTACTAAATCTTTTTTTTTTTTTTCCGTTTTCAACAAATTAGACACATCGCAGGCCACTTTTCAAGCAAAAATCGGTTCAAAGAGACCGATTTATCCCGTGTAAAATAGTGTTGTTTATATAGGTTGGGTCAATTAAAAAATTTAAGTTTATTTTTGAGGATTAGATTCAATTTAAAAAATAGATTTAAAATTTTATTTAATCTCGATTTAAATAAAAATGTTAAAATCTAGAGTTCGGCTCTTCCTTAATAAATATTTTTATATTATTATTTATTTATATAAAAATAAATTTAAAAATATAATACATTAAATATACTAAAAATATTAAAATAAATATTTTTAAATAAATGGAAAAATATATATACTTAAATAATATTAAAATAAGTGTAACTTAGCAAGCAAATACATCTACATTAATAGCAAAATTAATAATAACACGAGTTATGCAATATCCAAATAATAAAACTGTAAGACTCAATTTTCGCCCGGCCCATACCAAAAACAAAAAATACAAAATTAAAAAACTATTATTAAAGTCCATCAGTCCATTACAAATAACTTAAAAACCCAAAAAATAAATTATTATTATTAAAAGTCTTTAAATGTCCATTACAACAGCCCAATTTACAAAACAACAAGCCCAAATACACTAAACTATTGACCCAATGCTTAACCCATTTTAACCCAACCTTAAAACTGGCCCAAAGGGCCCAATACATCTGACCCTCCCGAAACCTATGGAAGGGTTCCAGAACATTCCTGCAACGTCTCGGCTCCTATCGCGCGTGCCTCGACACGCATAGAATCGCTTGTATTCCCACGCAGCGCCGCCTACGCCTGCATTACCTCCGCCAATATGACCTCCATACGAGCCACGTCCATGCCTCTGTATGCGGCCTTGTACCTGCGAAAACAACGACAAAACAGCAGAGAAAACAAAGTGAAGAATTGTATTTTCATTTATTTTTAATTTTCTGATTTCGGCCTTTAAATGGACGAAACAAACCACTGTAAAAGGAGCCCCATCTTTTTTATGCAAAAAACACTGATTCATATATAAGGAATACAAAAAAGGATTGAAAGGTGATCTTCTGAAAATTCTTTTTGGCTTTCGTGTTCTCTCTTATTTCTGTTGGCGCATTTTTTGTGTTTGCGTGTTCATATGTGAATAAAAAAGGGGGAGACCTTTACCTTTGTAAGACGAACGGACGGCAGGCCTTTTTCGTTGAAATCGAAGAAAGCACGATTGTCGAGGTCTAAAATATTGAAACACTCGGGTCTGGCTTCGCAAGGACCATTCAAATGGCCTGAGTTTGCCACTAATCGCTGATCGACATGGCGTTGTAGTGGTCGTTTCGTCTCCCTTTCTTTGCAGTAGAGAACGAAAACAAATCAAGGGGGCTTTCGGTGTTTAAGAACGGGAAAACCCTTGTTCTAGCTCGAAGGAGAACGGTCGATTGGACTTGAAACGACCACTGCTCGTCGTTTACAGTGGTGTTTCAGTGGTAGAACAGGTTGTTTTTCCTTTTTACGGCTGAGGAAGAAAACAAGGAGGCTAGGGTTTGTATTTTAGGAAAAAAGGGTGGCTGATCGTTTTTTTAAAGGATAACATTGTTTTAAAGAAACGGAGCTGTTTAGGCTTATTTCGATAGCCTTAAAACGACGCCGTACAGGCCAACCCGACTTGATCTGTTCTAGCACCCATTGGATCCGCGCGTTTTGGTCTCTAAGGGTATATTTGTGTGATTAGTCCCTGTAATTTACGCGTCATTCTGATTTGGTGTGGTTCATACGCTGCGTTTTTAATCACTGGAACATTTGCTGCTTTAGTCCTCAACTATTTACGCGCATTGTATTTCAGTCCTTTTCAATTTTTTATTGCTTTTAGCTCTCTGATTTTATTCTGATTTCAATATAGTCCTCTGATTAATTTATCTTATTATTTGCTCATTAATTTGTCTAATTATTTTCCTTTTGGATTAATATCAAATATTATATATATTTTAAACGGTTCTAAGTATTATCTATTTCTCTATATTATTTTCTTCATTAAATTTTTATAGATATATTCTTTTATATACATATGTAATTCATATCAAAATATTTATATATATATATATATATATATACAATTTGTATTATTTTTGTGTATATATATTATTGATTTTGTATTATGTTATGTATTTATCTTCTTTTGAATTTATTCACATATGTATACATATATATACATTCTTTTAAACTTATTATGTGTAATCGGTTTCTTTGAAAAACTCTTTTAAATTATATATTTATTTATTCCAAATGCTTTCATATGTCATTATTATTTTAATATAAAATTGTATTACATCAAGTTTATTACGCATATATTATTTAAGTTGACACACATTATTCCTTATGTATTAGATGCTTATTTGTTTGTTATTGTATGTATTATATCTCTTAATTAAATGATCAGTATATTATTTACGACTTATCGTTGTAATATTTGATGTATGGATTAATATATTGTTTTGTGTATTAGTATTCCATTGTATCTTAAGAGAGATGTAGCGTTTTAATGTCATTTCGATTTTAAAATCATAAAGCAATGCTTGTGTTTAGAGGTTACGAGAAAATCGTGCTCTAACTTACTGAGTTCCGATTCTCTTCGTTTAAAACCTAGCAATCGAGTACCCTTTTTTTTCTCTTAAATCCAAATGCACAATATTTTAAATAATAAAACTTATTCTCGGGGATTTGAGATATTGCGCCCTAACTCACTGGGTGTGATGCTTTGCCGTCTCGAGATAAGAATTTCAAAAGAACATAGGCAATATTCCGTATTCGGGAATTTTGGGAAATAGTACCCAACTTACTGGGTCTCGATTTCTCATTTGACCCAAATAATGGAATATCCTTCTTAATTTTAAATGTATGGGTATTAAATGTAGAAGGATAAACCTAATTTCAAGAATATAAGATGTGGTGCCCTAACTTACTGAGTACGGCATTTTGTTTCTTCGGAATAAGAAGCTTTGGCATCCAATATGATTCTGTCCAAATACGTATTAAGTAAATGGATCGTAATCTAGAGTCTTTTCAAATTTTCGACATCAGGACATTAATTAATCAATTAGGTACCAATTTTGGGCGTATCGAGGGTGCTAACCCTTCCTCGTGCGTAACAGACTCCCGAGTCTATTTTTTGGATTTCGTAGACAAAATTATTGTTTTAATAAATCAAAATGTTTCATTAAAATAATCTATCTTAAGGTGATTCGATCACACATCGAATAAAAGATCGGTGGCGACTCCATTTCCATATTTTTTAAAGTCGATTCCCCTTTTTAACCTTCGAAAAAAAATGGTTTCGACAGCTTGGTGACTCCACTGGGAACAATAAGAGAGTCAAGCCGTAAAATTGATTAATATTTGTCCTTTCGTTGAAAACTAAAATTTGATTTGGAAAATTACGATCCTATGATTGTATTTATATTGTTTGGATTACTGTAGAACATGTTTGCATCATATTGCATGACCACCGGGTCACACCTTTTAAGTGGGAGTGAGAAGCTACTCCTTCGTGAGGTTTTCACCTCCGCATGATAGTGAATCGCTTTCGGGATACATCCGTACCTATGTCTTCGTGAGATTTTCATCTCCGTACAGCCATAGGGAAATGTATTCCCCCGAACCGAACTTGTTCCATATGAGCCTATGATGGGTGAGGATCGAGGAATCTACTGGTTCGGGTACCTCTCTTTAGAACCAAACCACATGTAAAAGACCCTAGGAGCCTACCCTAGATAGAGCCACGCCAAACCATAGGGGTCATCCAATAGGTGCTTGAATGTTTTACATGCTTTGAACTTCGTTTCTATTGTACTATTTTTTTATTTTGCATGCATTTTCATATTAGAGAAAGGTGTCAATCCAGGTTTGGTTGCTAAATTAGGAAGTTCGACATGGAAAATGACATTCTTGTTAAAATAGAAAACAATACGGGTGTCCGTATATTTGTAATCCACTTTATGTAAAGAGCTTTGTTTTCAAATAAAGTTTTTTAAATGGAATTGAATCAGAATCGGCTCCTTTTGCATTGCATACATTTACATAGCATTATATCACATGCATTAGATTTCATGAGATGACCCTGATTAGGTGAAATATTTTCAGTCAACCTAAAAGACATGGAGCAAAGGTTAGAGAGAATAGAGCAAAGACAAATACTGATGCAAGAGCAGTTGGCCAAAATTCAACGGGACATGCGAGACCAAATGAATATGATGCGTTAGATAACCCAATTACTAGTTGGAGGGCTTAAAAAAGGGAGTGGCCCAGTGGTCGGCAGTGTGAATGGTGACGAAGACATCGTTTATTCCTTGATAAGTATCTCGACTCAACCAAACACACATTCGTATGGGGTACCTGTCATTATTGGACCCCAACGTCAAACTGACACTTCGGCCCTGTTGAACTTCTCGATGGGTTCAGGTTCTAACCCGAATAATGATCGAGCCAAACCGATTGTACTGATAGAAACAAAAGAAAAAGGAAAGTGGACTTTAGAAGCCCCAGAGAAAAAGAAAAATAAAACAAATAGTAGGAGAAGGCATAACAGGGTCAACCAAGAGCTTATCACAGTAGGCCAGCCAAGGATTGTAATAACTGGCCGTCAAGTCTCCCCAAGGCAAGAACTCGATCCAAGACCGAACTCAAAAAAGCTTCAGTTCATTCCTATTCCAATAACATACCGAGAGTTATATCAGAAATTGTTTGATGAGCACATACTATCCCCTTTCTACTTGGCACCATTGCAGCCCCCGTACCCCAAGTGGTACGATGAAAATGCAGAATGTGACTATCATGCAGGAATTTCGGGGCATTCAATAGAAAATTGCCTTGCTTTTAAAAAAGTTGTGGAAAGACTCATTAAGCTAGGCATTGTCAAAGTGGCTGATATGTTAAATGCCGATAATCCGCTACCAAATCACACTGATGTTGGAGTAAAAGCAATTGAAGAAATGCTGGAAAATGTACACATCAATGCCATACATGAAGAAATCACTGAAAGGGGACCTTGTCAGATATCTGCCCTTACAAACTTGGGAGCGTTCTGAATAATTGGACTGCGAAAAAATTCCTGTAGTATTTAGAGCTTACTCGAAGTAATGTACAAAACGCACTTGTTGCTTTAAGCCTAGAAGCAACAAGAGTCTTTTGTGAAATAAGCTTGTGTCCAGAATCGTTATTTCAATGAGATGCATCTTTTAAGCAAATATCTTTTATTCTTTACATCTCATGCTATGCATTCTTTGGTTTTTAGAATATTCTTTCATTTTTATTTATAACCATACCATACAAATAATCATCCTTAGAATCATTTATTCTTTGGGATTGCCTTTGTAACTAGGTATCCAGATATCAATGACAGGAGCGACACTGTTACTGACTCCCTTTTGAATGAGATATGGGTTTAGGGGATCTTAAGACTTTGAAGATGACCAAAATTGTCACCTATCTTCTGATTTGTTAATACTGGATGAAAAACAAATCCTACGTCGTGAACCAAGAAAGGAGATGACGATCAAAGCCTAGCTCAATGCAGAAATAAGATTTCCTACATATGGGGCACGGACATTATCAAGCCAATCTCCTCAAAAGCTTCTGGTCAACATTATTCATTTTTGTGGACGTCGATTTCTTCACTAAGAGGGTGAGGGTCACTTCATATGCTAATATTACAAAGTCGATGGTCATTTGACTTTAAAAAAAAGGAAAAAGAAAAAAAAGAAAGAATACTAACAAAAAATGTCAAAAGATTAACATTTAACCGCAAGAATGTCAAAAGTCTGCAGTGCATTCAAAGAACAGATTGCCACATCACAATAAAGGCGACCAAAATAAAACAAAAGATCAAAAAAAAGAGGTCGAGACTTTTAAATATTGGCATACAGAAGTTACTATTTACCCTCTATGCTTGTCAAACCTAAGAAGATTCTTTCCCATGGAAAAGGGACTTCAGAAGAAAGAGGATGTCAAACCGAGAAGGACCTTAGGCAGTAAAGAAAGCCTGTTCTAGGGAAGCATGGATATTGTCTGAGATAGATGACAAGGACCTACCCCATCCAGAGAATTCAGATTCAATAAAAAGAATTCAAAAAAAAAAGAAGAAAAAAAGAGAAAAAGAAATTTTCAGCAAAAAAGAAGAAAGAAAAGGAGAGGCCAATGTGAAAACCCGCAAAGTGCGCTTTGAGACCAAAGGGGATTTGAATTGAAAACCTAAAAAGGGCGGCTCAAATTTTAATTGAAAGTGGGGCATACAGCAGTCCTACTATGCCTGAATTAACAATGAAGAAGTATGCTATGTCTTGGGGCATCGACAAAGTACTTCAGATCCCCTAAACACATATTGAGTTTAAAATGGTCCTCAAGAAGTTTGAACAGAGAAGCTCAGGCTGCGATATCTGGGGCACCTAGATTCCACTTTATCTATTTTAAATTCACTATTATATTATTTTCAAAATATGATCACAATAAATTTCTTTCTTGATTGCGATTGCTATCTTTGCTTAGCTTATTTGTTTCTAACTATGTTCCTAATCAATTTACTTCTTATCCATGGTTATGATCTTTTTCAAGCACTTTGCATTTAAATAATAATTATTGGACTAATAATATTTTCGTAAAATAAGTTTCGCATATTACTCTGGAAGCTTTTGAATAGTACAAGAATTTGAAAGAGGACTATTGTTTAAGACTCACCAAGTTTAAAGAAGAGTCTAAACTGAGACTATCTCTCCGAACTTTTGTCAAAGAATGGTGGTTGAACCAAATGACAAGATATTACATCATTAATAAAATCTTGACTAGAAATGGGCACCATTAACCCAAGTGTAAAATGGGAATCATTCTCCAGAGAAAAATTGATATTCTGCATTCACGCGAGCATCATGCATACACATTTGGTTGGGTCACCCGAGGAGTGATCAGTCGATGGAACAAGCTACAAGCCCTATACCCCCGAGTTATAGTGGGATAAATGGAAGATAATACAGATCTTATACCTTTGAATATCAATGCGATGGATTGAAGAGGAAGCAAATCCTACATTTCGAGGTTACAGTATCCCTAAGTAGTAATGAGATGAACCTTAAAGTTATAGCGAGGCAAATCTGTCAAATAGTTATAATTGTTTCCCCAAGTTTCTTATCGAGAGTACCAGCCGAACAAGATGGCAGCATAATACGTCAGCAATAGAGCCCTGATAAACAATGAGCAATGACAGCCCTAAGCAGGGATCATTCTCATGAAATCATGCAAAACACATTTAGTTAGGAGCATTAGATTCATTTCGATCATCGCATCCTAATCATTGTAGGAAGTCATTCTCATGACATTCTGCATTCATACAAATGTCATCTATAAGAAACATCTAGTTAGGGACATTACATTCATTCTGATCATTGCATCCTAACCATTTTGCATAAGCATAAGCACGAAACTGATTTTACAGCACAGGTCCACTAAAGGACGTTGTCGCAGCATCAATAAATTCAAAGATTTTGCATTCCTCAGCGAGGCGGATCGAAGACAGAAAATCTGGCAACCCTAAAGTTACAAGAACAGGTCGAAGCCAAACAATTTTTATCTCCTCGAAGTTCCAGTGGAGTAGGTGGAGGTTACAAATCCCTCCTCTCTGAGTTTACAATAAGGACCAGTCGGTTTTTCTTCAGCAGAGAAGATGGAGGTTACAAATCTTTTCTCCCAAATTTCTAGCTCCTCGAAGCTCCAGTGGAGTAGGTGGAGGTTACAAATACCTCCTCCCTGAGTTTATAATAAGGACTAGTCAGTTTTTTCTTCAGAAGAGAAGATGGAGGTTACAAATCTCTTCTTCCTAAATTTTTAGTTCCTCGAAGCTCCAGTGGAGTAGGTGGAGGTTACAAATCCCTCTTCCCTGAGTTTACAATGAGGACCAGTCAGTTTTTCTTCAGCAGAGATAATAGAGGTTATAAATCTCTTCTCCCTGAATTTCTAGCTCCTCGAAGCTCCAGTGGAGTAGGTGGAGGTTACAAATCTCTCCTCCATGAGTTTACAATAAGGACCAGTCAATTTTCCTTCAGCAGAGAAGATGGAGGTAACAAATCTCTTCTCCCTGAATTTTTAGTTCCTCAAAGCTCCAGTGGAGTAGGTGGAGGTTACAAATCCCTCCTCCCTGAGTTTACAATGAGGACTAGTCAATTTTTCTTCAGCAGAGAAGATAGAGGTTACAAATCTCTTCTCCTTGAATTCCTAGCTCCTCGAAGCTCCAGTGGAGTAGGTGGAGGCTACAAATCCCTCCTCCCTGAGTTTACAATGAGGACCAGTCAGTTTTTCTTCAGCAGAGAAGATGGAGGTTACAAATCTCTTCTCCCTGAATTCCTAGCTCCTCGAAGCTCCAGTGGAGTAGGTGGAGGCTACAAATCCCTCCTCCCTAAGTTTACAACGAGGATCAGGAGTATTTCTCTGAAGTTGTAGAAGCAGATTGAAAGTACTAATTTCCTTGCGTGGATCAAAGTGTTAGGCCCCTGAAGATGCAGCGGGATGGAACGAAACTACTCGAAGGAGAAAAGCACAGAAAGAGGCATGACCGGACAAAATTGGCCCTTTTTGAAGTCTTTGCTCTATTCTCGTTATACGACAATGAGCAAAGAGGGGCAGCTGTAAGACCCAATTTTTGCCCGGCCCATACCAAAAACAAAAAATACAAAATTAAAAAACTATTATTAAAGTCCATCAGTCCATTACAAATAAATTAAAAACCCAAAAAATAAATTATTATTATTAAAAGTCTTTAAATGTCCATTACAACAGCCCAATTTACAAAACAACAAGCCCAAATACACTAAACTATTGACCCAATGCTTAACCCATTTTAACCCAACCTTAAAACTGGCCCAAAGGGCCCAATACATCTGACCCTCTCGAAACCTATGGAAGGGTTCCAAAACATTCCTGCAACGCCTCGGCTCCTCTCGCGTGTGCCTCGACACGCGTAACCATTTGTATTCCCACACGCACGCCCACACGCACCGTACCTCCGCCAGCGCAGCCTCCGTACGAGCCACGTCCATGCCTCAGTACGCGGCCTTGTACCTGCGAAAACAATGACAAAACAGTAGAGAAAACAAAGCGAAGAATTGTATTTTCATTTATTTTTAATTTTCTAATTTCGACCTTTAAATGGGCGAAACAAACCACTGTAAAAGAAGCCCCATCTTTTTTATGTAAAAAACACTGATTCATATATAAGGAATACAAAAAAGGGTCGAAAGGTGATCTTCTGAAAATTCTTTTGGGCTTTCGTGTTCTCTCTTATTTCTGTTGGCGCATTTTTTGTGTTTTTGTGTTCATATGTGAATAAAAAAGGGGAGACCTTTACCTTTGTAAGACGAACGGACGGCGGGCCTTCTTCGTTGAAATCGAAGAAAGCGCGATTGTCGAGGTCTGAAATATTGAAACACTCGGGTCTGGCTTCGTAAGGACCATTCAAATGGCCTGAGTCTGCCACTAATCGCTGATCGACATGGCGTTATAGTGGTCGTTTTGTCTCCCTTACTTTGCGGCAGAGAACGGAAACAAATCAGGGGGCTTTCGGTGTTTAAGAACGGGGAAACCCTTGTTCTAGCTCGAAGGAGAATGGTCGATTGGACTTGAAACGACCACTACTCGGCGTTTACAGTGGCGTTTGAGTAGTAGAACGGGTTGTTTTTCCTTTTTGCGGCTGAGGAAGAAAACAAGGAGGCTAGGGTTTGTATTTTAGGAAAAAGGGTGGCTGATCGTTTTTTTAAGGATAACATTGTTTTAAAGAAACGGCGCCGTTTAAGCTTATTTCGATAGCCTTAAAACGACGCCGTACAGGCCAACCCGACTTGACCCGTTCTAGCACCCATTGGATCAGCGCGTTTTGGTCTCTAAGGGTATATTTGTGCGATTAGTCCCTGTAATTTACGCGTCATTCTGATTTGGTGTAGTTCATACGCTGCGTTTTTAATCACTGGATTTAGGCCTCAACTGTTTACGCGCATTGTATTTCAGTTTTTTTTCAATTTTTTTTATTGCTTTTAGCTCTCTGATTTTATTCTGATTTCAATATAGTCCTCTGATTAATTTATCTTATTATTTGCTCATTAATTTGTCTAATTATTTTCCTTTTGGATTAATATCAAATTTTATATATATTTTAAACGGTTCTAAGTATTATCTATTTCTCTATATTATTTTCTTCATTAAATTTTTATAGATATATTCTTTTATATACATATGTAATTCATATCAAAATATTTATATATATTTTTATATACAATTTGTATTATTTTGTGTATATATATTATTGATTTTGTATTATTTTATGTATTTATCTTCTTTTGAATTTATTCATATATGTATACATATATATACATTCTTTTAAACTTATTATGTGTAATCGGTTTCTTTGAAAAACTCTTTTAAATTATATATTTATTTATTCCAAATGTTTTCATATGTCATTATTATTTTAATATAAAATTGTATTACATCAAGTTTATTACGCATATATTATTTAAGTTGACACACATTATTCCTTATGTATTAGATGCTTATTTGTTTGTTATTGTATGTCTCTTAATTAAATGACCGTATATTCTTTATGACTTATCGTTGTAATATTTGATGTATGGATTAATATATTATTTTGTGTATTAGTATTCCATTGTATCTTAAGAGAGATGTAGCGTTTTAATGTCATTTCGGTTTTAAAATCATAAAGCAATGCTCGTGTTTAGAGGTTACGAGAAAATCGTGCTCTAACTTACTGAGTTCCGATTCTCTTCGTTTAAAACCTAGCAACCGAGTACCCTTTTTTTTCTCTTAAATCCAAATGCACAATATTTTAAATAATAAAACTTATTCTCGGGGATTTGAGATATTGTGCCCTAACTCACTGGGTGTGATGTTTTTCCGTCTCGAGATAAGAATTTCAAAAGAACAAAGGCAATATTCCGTATTCGGGAATTTTGGGAAATAGTGCCCTAACTTATTGGGTCTCGATTTTTCCTTTGACCCAAATAATTGAATATCCTTCTTAATTTTAATGTACGAGTATTGAATGTCGAAGGATAAACCTAATTTCAAGAATATAAGATGTGGTGCCCTAACTTACTGAGTACGGTATTTTATTTCTTCGGAATAAGAAGCTTTGGCATCCAATATGATTCTGTCCAAATACGTATTAAGTAAATGGATCGTAATCTAGAGTCTTTTCAAATTTTTTACATCAGGACATTAATTATCAATTAGGTACCAATTTTGGGAGTATCGAGGGTGCTAACCCTTCCTCGTGCGTAACAGACTCCCGAGCCTATTTTCTGGATTTTGTAGACCAAAATCATTGTTTTAATAAATCAAAATGTTTTATTAAAATAATCTATCTTAAGGTGATCCGATCACACCTCGAATAAAAGATTGGTGGCGACTCCATTTCCATATTTTTTAAAGTCGATTCCCCTTTTTAACTTTCAAAAAAAAATGGTTTCGACAGCTTGACGACTCCCCTGGGGACCAATAAGAGAGTCAAGCCGTAAAATTGATTTATTTTTGTCCATTTTACAAGGCACATTTTGCAACCAACCGTGTGCCCCAACCGTGTGGCATTATAGGCCATTTTGCAATGCCACAATGTCACCCATAAGGGTCTAACCTACAAGCCATACAACGAAAACATCTCATGCTCATATTATCACCATAAACATACCAATATTGTCATTCAACTTATGCATTCAATTTCAACTCTATTCGTTCTAAATGCAATACCAATACTTATTATATCATAAGCATAATTCATTCCCAATTTCACTAACCCCTTATTAGCATCTATCAACACAATATTACCACTTGATAGCAATTTATCAATCCGAAAATCATGCCAAAAGATGTATCACACATATCACATTCATTCATGCCAAACCTATCACATATCTAACCACATCTCTTGGCTAATTACAAACCTCAAACTTGATTCAATTTACTAGCCTATACATGCCATATTCTAGCTATATACATCTTTCCAAAAGTACCAAAATAGAATGCCGATAGTGTGATTGAGAAGCTGACAATCCGGATCCGAGCTAGCTTTACTGGCACTGCAAAGCAGAGAACAAATTACACAGTAAGCTTTCCACAGCTTAGTAAGTTCGTAATATAATACATATTACTCAATACTACAACATCAATATGTGTAAATATAATACCATTACATAGATAAAGGCACATCTAGTCACATTGTCAATCTCAACCACATACCCAATTAGCTATTCATTCAACTCTTAAATCTATCATCAACCACATAGGTTCAAACGTACCTTGTTCAACACATAGTTGCTTATCATTTATGCTACTCAATTGCTCGATATTACCTCTCGTTCAACCCTGGCTAATCCTTTGATTTATTCGCACACTTAGTGCCAATTTTACAATTGAAACATAATCATCACCGCACACTTAGTGCCAATACATTAAACCAAACTTATATCGGTATCGCACACACAGTGCCAAGTCGATAAGCCGAAGCTTCTATCTTTTCGCACATACAGTGCTAATCATCTCTTTTTCGTTTCCAACTTCGCACACTTAGTGCTTGTTTATCTCAATTCAGCACATAGCATTTCAAAACTCATAGATACATATACATCCATTCAATTTATATCACATAGACATAGTTTACAACTAGTATTATAACCGAACTTACCTCGGACGTCGAACTATAGATACAGGCGATTAATCGAGCACTTTATCTTTTCCTCGATCTCGATCCGAACCTCTCCTCTCTTGGTCTATACACATTCAAATTCAATCCATTCAATCATCAATTCATTCATTTTAATCCAACACACATATTTAGGGCATTTTATAAAATAGCCCTCACATTTTCACATTTCGACACTTTAGTCCCTATCTCACAAAATCATCAAATACTCAAAATTTCAATATACATGTGCTTAGCCGAATTCTCCCCATGCTTATACAAGCCCTCACATTTCATTTATTTCACATTTTAGTCCTCTAATTTCCCATTTTCACAATTTAGCTTAAATTACTCAATTTCACCAAGATTTCAAATACAAACTATGTTCATCTAACTCATATCTTTCATTTAACACCAAAAATCATCACAAAGCTCAATATAGTATCAATGGCATCTCATACAAATATCATCAATACTCAAAATTCAAGCATGGGATTTGTAGAGCACAAAGCAACGATTACAAAAACATAGAAATTATCAAAAATCAAAACGAAACACATACCCGATTGAGATATGAATGTGCCGAAATTAAAGGAGCTTCAAACCCTCATTTTTCTTTTTCAATTTCGGTCGAAGATGAACACCATAACCACCAATTTCTTGTTTATTTAATTTTATTACACATTAATACACCATTTACCATTTTTCCATTTTTATTATAACATATTATAATACATTTTAGTTGGTTAAAAATGTCCATCTACCATCCACTAAGTGCAAAATGATTTAATTAAGTCACAAAGCCTCCATATTTAAAAGACAACAACATTTAAATACTTATAAATCAGCATATAACTTTTACTATTTACGTAATTAAGTCATTTCTCTTAATCCGACACTAAAACGATCAAATCATCACACAAAATTTTCACATGACCATTTGTAACACCCTTACCCGTATTCAACGCCTAATAGGGTACGAGGCATTACCTAATTACAAATTTATTTATCGACCTTTTATTTCATTTCTTTTTTATATTTGAAACCAATCAAAATTAAACATATTGTCCCTTAAACATATTTATTTTTCTCGTCATGTCTTACTTAAATTTATTACTCGTCCTTAATTACCTTGTATTAACATATTAAAGATAATCACATATTTACATATCATGATAAATATCATTCACTTGTCTCTTCTTTATAAACATAAATCAGTTAATTCATCATATTAATATTTCACATACCATCAACTCATATTTCCTTATATCACATAATTAAGTTACACGAACTTATCTAGTTAAATTTATGAAATACCAAAATTTAAGGGCATTTTGGTAATTTTCTATTTTCATAAATTTTTCAACTGATCTAATCTAAATTAATAATTTCATACTTTCAATAATAAAATAATCCATTTCATGCAATTTGGTCATTTCCAACATTTTTACAAACTAATCATAAAATTTTACTTTTATTCAATTTAGTCCTTGAGCCTAAAACATTACAAATTAGCCATGCTAGCTGAATATTTATACATATTTTCCTCCTCCTCCTCTCCATTCCACATCCTTAATGTATATAACATGCTATAAGTAACATTATAAATAATTTCACTATTTACTCATATGTATATTCAAAACTGTCCATTTGAGTCATAGTTACTAAATTATTTATATCTTGAGTTATAGAACTCGAAATGAAAAACCGTTAATTTTTCCTGAAACTAGACTCACATATATTTATACCATAAAATTTCCAGAATTTTAGCCTAGCCAATTAGTACAGTTTATTCATCAAATTCACCCTATTCTGTTGTCTGGCGGTGCTGACCCTTCTTCACTAAAATTAGTTATCTCTTCATACAAGATTTATATGATGTTCTTTTTATTTCTATTGAAAATATACTCATTCAGGATTCTAAACATATAAATTTAAGCCCCTAATTATTTTTATTCAATTTTGATGACTTTCTAAAGATAGAACAGGGATCTCGAAATCACTCTGAACTAGTCTTACAAAATATAAATATCTCAGAATACAGAATTCCTTTGCTTTCCATGTTTCTTTCATATGAAAATAGACTCAATAAGCTTTAATTCTATATCTCACTCAACTTCTAATTCAATTTATACAATTTTTGGTGATTTTTCAAAGTTAGACTACTACTGCTGTCCAAAACTGTTTTAATGCAAAATGTTAATTATCAAGTTTATAACACCTTTATTTCTTTTCTCTACAACATTTCCCATTACTTTCTCTTATTTTCCTTCTCTAACATATCAAGAACATAAAACTTTATATAAGAAAACTCTACATTAACATCATTTCCATGCTTTTACCACAATATCAAGCTTAAAATATATTGAAAACATGACGTTCTTACCTTATTTTATAGATTTCAATCTTTAATTTGATTTTCTCTCCTCCAGCTTCTATTTCTTGAATCAAACTTGATATTCTTGCTCCCCATAGTCTCCTTGTCATCTTTCTCTCTTGATGGCTATGTAAATTCTTTTGAATTCTAAGTGAAAATGGTGGATTTTTGGTGGAAGGACTAATTTGTAAAGAAAGCAAAACTTTCTTTTCTTTCTCTTCTTCTCACGTTGGTTAGCATGGGAAAGAGATGATGATCATTCATCATCTTTCCTTCCTTATATACTACATAAATAATAATAAAATAAATAATTCTTTACATACTATTCACATTTCCTTAGTTTCTAGAAAATAATATTAAATTATTATTTAACCCTCAAATTTTGAGTATTTACTCTTAGGTAATAAAACTTTTCTCACTTTTACAATTCAATCCTATCTTTTAATAATGTAACACCCAATGTTGACAAATCCCGACTTTATTTTCTTATTTTACTATATTAAGGATTAGGCTTGTAAAAATTTTCGGTGTTACACCATTTTGCATACTATTCACACGAAAAATAATATTAAATTATTATTCGCTTGTTACATTGAAGGAAGTTGAAAAGCTAAGCAATTGTTTAGAAAAGTTTTATCGATTTTTGAACTCCGAGTTCGTTGTTTGATCGAGAAAATGTGATTTACTAAATGACCATTTAAAAGTTGTTATTATTTTGAAAAATTGTTCATTATGAAAGTTGAACTTGCATCGTTAACGTAAACATGATATTTTAGAAAACGATTGCTAATGTTTTAAAAAACCTCAGATTTATAAGTTTAATAGTTATAAATGAAAAATTAGAAAAAATAAACCAATGACCTTATTACAAAATATTAACCCAAAATAAATAATCTAAAAGAAAAGGTAAAAATCGAAATTACTAAAGTTCACGAGCAATATCTCCGATGTATAGCCACCCCCGAGTCCTCCACGGCTCCCAATCCCCAATCGCTGGGAATCACCTGAAACATTTAATAAAAAGAGGGGGTGAGTTTACGAAAACTCAGTGTGCACAACCCTTATCTGTAAGAACATGCATCGCAACAATCCGGGCCGAAGCCCATTTCAGTAACGGTGGCAATTGGGCCTTAGCCCAAAATAGCCTCGGTTAAGCCTTAACCCATATCATATGTCACAGCAGATCATGTATGCAATGCGATGCAAACCCAGCTCAACCTAATTTTCCATCCGCTACACACCACCCGTACCTTCCAATCACACCAATGGGGATTTCTACAATCAACCCTCACCGCTACACACCATCGATGGCAGTCATGCTGCAGTTAGCTGCTCATCGTCAGAATCGTGACATAGTCACCAGAACAGATCGTGGCAGAGCCACTACAACAGATCATGGCAGAGCCACTACAACACTTCCCCTTTAATATCACAATCCCAACCCCATGCAAGCATAAGATACTGATATATGGTTTCAACAGGTTTCGGCATGCATGTATAGGATGCTCATCACATATAACATGTCATCTCATCAGGACCATCTATTAATATCACAGAAGTCACTAACCTGATGAATCGCCTTTACCCTCCACGGGGATTTCAATAGCCATAACGAGTTTTCGGCATTTAACAGAATATACATAAATATATATGTTATCAAGACACTATAAATGATGTGAGAAGTTCCACACAATCACGCTAATCAACCCCAAAGGGTATAACAGTAATTTTACCTACCGAGGGTATTTCAGTAATTTACCTACCAATGGTAATTCGGTAATTCTACTCATAACTAATCCATGTATGCAGTGCATCTCGAACATAATCAATCATACAATTAACACAGACAACATTAGTACTACCACGAGGGTACAACGGTCATTTTATTATTTAGGGGTAAAATGGTAATTTCGCAAGCTAGGGGTATTTCGATAATTTTGCAAGCTAGGAGTATTTCGGTAATTTTACAAACCATGGGTATTTTAGTAATTTCGTAAACCATGGGTATTTCGGTAATTTTGCAAACCAAGGTGTAAACGACCCAACAGAAGGTCCACTATTGCCTCGAACGACTCAAGTATTCTAAACAGAGATAATGATGCGAATGGGCCTAAGGTCCATTCTCGGTCCAAGTGGGCCCACACACTCGTGTGGCCCATTCAGCCAAAACCTAGCCACATATATGAGATTCACATAGTCTAGTTCACTATCTACTACTCAATCATATAATTTACTCACATGGGCCCCCCGGCCCATTGGACCCACTTGCCCCTTTGGGCCAACGTGGCCCAACAGCCTAAACCCACAAGAACACTACTGACGGCCTTAACTATCGCGCTAAAACCCCACACGTGCACTCGCACGCTTGTGTGCCTATCATCGCTGTGTGACCGACTTATCGACATTTGCTGCTTTACAACTATAGTAGAGAGAGTACACACCTGATAGGAATCTGAACCAGCTAAACCGCGCTCCGAGCACTCATATGCCCAATGCCAACCAGGTATTCTCCTTCTCCTCCTAGGCAGGGCAGCTCTATATATAGCTAGCTTCACACCTTCCTTCTTTGTATCTTTTCGATGTGGGATCCCTCCGTCAGTAGAGTTTAGATCCAACTCAAACTCTTCTCATCCAATCCGCAAAATAAATACTCACTTGCTTGTCATGAGATTCAAACCCAAGCTCTCCCATCAGCCAATTCACGTCACTTGCCACTAAGCCACCAGCTCCTCTTGTGTCTAAAACCATGCGCAACTAAATAGAACCCTATGGCAAAATTCTAGAGTCTATTTAAAAAGAAAACCAAAATGCAAAAGCCAAGACTTGAACCTTGGACCTCCTTCCTTCCTTTTTAGCGTCACCCCCTTGCCTCTTATGTGGCATCACTTTGCCACTACACCACACACTCCACTTGTGTCATTTTTCCCACATTTTATTCTTAAAGCCTACTACTAACTCCTAGGGTTTTATTTACCCAAAACCAAAATTTTTCCTAAGGCCTAACTTGAACCCGGGACTTTATAGAAGCCCCCTAACCTTCCAAAATCACTCATCTACTAGATCCAACTTGATTAAAGCCGTTCTCTTATTCTTAAAAATTTGAAATGCTCCTACGCCTAAAGCCCAATGGGCCCAATCCTACTAGGCCCAACTTTGGGATGTTACAGGATTTGTGGTCTCGAAACCACTATTTCGACTAGGGTCTAAACCGGGTTGTTACAACTCTCCCCCTTAGGGATTTTCGTCCCCGAAAATCTTACCAGTGAATAGTTGTGGATGTTGCTCTCCCATAACATTCTCAGGCTCCCACGTAGCCTCTTCAATTTCGTGTTTGTGCCATAATACTTTCACTAGAGAAATTTTCTTATTTCTCAACTCTTTAGTCTCTCATGCCAAAACTCGGATCGGTTCTTCACTATACGACAAATCTGACTGAATCTCAACCTCAGTAGGTGCAATTACATGGGACGGGTCTGATCTGTACCGTCGAAGCATTGACACATGAAACACATTATGGATTTTTTCCAACTCTGATGGCAATCTCAATCTATAAGCAACCGGTCCAGCTTGTTCAATGATCTTATACGGTCCAATGAACCTCGAACTCAACTTGCCCTTTCTGCCAAATTGAAGTATTTTCTTCCACGGAGATACTTTCAAAAACACTTTATCACCAACCTCAAATTCAATATCCTTTCGTTTCAAATCTGCATAAGACTTCTGACGATCTGAGGCTGCTTTCAAACTGTCACGAATTACTTTCACTTTCTGCTCAGTCTCTTTTATAAGATCAACCCCGTGAATCTTGTTCTCACTTAGTTTGGTCCAATACAATGGAGTTCGACACTTTCGACCGTAAAGAGCCTCATATGGTGCCATCTTGATACTAGACTGAAAACTATTATTATACGCAAACTCAATCAATGATAGATGCCTTTCTCATGTGCTTTCAAATTCGAGTATACAGGATCTTAGCATATCTTTAAGAATCTGAATAATTCGCTAGGATTGACCATCTATTTGCGGATGAAAAGCAGTACTGAAATGCAATTTTGTTCCTAAAGCATCTTGTAATTTCTTCCAAAATCGTGAGGTAAATCTCAGATCTCTGTCAGACACTATAGATAACGGTACTCCGTGCAATCTCACAATCTCATCGATATACAATTTAGCCAACTTATCTAAAGATTAATCAGTTCTCACCGGAACAAAATGAGCTACTTTAGTCAATCTATCTACTATCACCCAGATCGCATCTTTTTTCTCGGAGATAAGGGTAAACCCGACACAAAGTCCATTGTGATCCTCTCCCATTTCCACTCAGGAATCATAATCGGTTGTAATAAACAGGACGGAACTTGATGTTCAGCCTTAACTTGCTGACAAACTAAACATTTCGACATAAAGTCAGAAATATCTCTCTTCATACCAGGCCACCAATAGAACTGTTTCAAATCATTATACATTTTCATACTCCCGGATGTACAGTCAAATGGCTATTATAAGCTTCAATCAAAATCATTTGAATCAACTCTGAATTTCTCGAATGCAAATTCGATCTTTGAATCTCAAACAATCATTACTATCAACTCGAAATTCTGATTCCACATTCGAATTACATTGAAATCTTTTTGCTAACAACTCATTATCAATCTTCTGAGTCTCACATAGCCGCTGTATAAACAACGATTTTACTTTCAATTCAGTTACAACCACATCATTATCACACAGATCTATCTGATTACTCATAGCTCGCAAGGCATATAATGATTTCCGACTCAAAATATCAGCTACAACATTAGTTTTACCCGGGTGGTAATCTATCACAAGCTCGTAGTCTTTCAACAATTCTAACCATCTTCTCTGTCGTAAGTTCAAATCTTTCTGAGTCATTAAATACTTTAAAATCTTATGATCAGTATAAATATGGCATTTTTCACCGAATAAATAGTGACGCCAAATCTTCAATGCAAATACAATCGCAGCCAATTTAAGATCATGCGTTGGATAATTCTTTTCGTGCGATTTTAACTGTCTCAAAGCATAAGCGATGACTTTTCCTTCTTGCATCAGCACACAGCCCAAGCTATTTAACGATGCATCATTATAGACTATAAACTCTTTGCCCGACTCAGGTTGAACTAATACAGGTACTTCCGTTAACAACACTTTCAACTGCTCAAAACTCTGATGGCACTTTTTCGACCACTCGAATTTAACATCTTTCTGTAATAACTTTGCCAATAGAGTTGCAATCATTGAGAAGCCTTTCACAAATCGTCTATAATATACCGTTATTCCCAGAAAACTACGGACTTGGACACATTTCTCGAGGCTTTCAATCTAAAATAGCATAGATTTTATGCGGATCAACTCGTATCCCAGCAGCAGATACAATATGCCCCAAAAAACTGACCTCATGCAACCAAAATTCACACTTGCTAAACTTTGCATACAACTGTTTCTCACGTAGAGTTTGTAGCACGATTTTCAAATGCTCGACATGATGCGTCTCATCACGCGAATAGATCAAAATATCATCAATGAACACCACCAAGAAGCGATCCAAATACGGTCTGAATATTCGATTTATCAAATCCATAAACACTGCAGGGGCATTTGTTAGTCCAAAAGGCATCACTAAGAATTCGTAATGTCCATACCTCGTTCTGAAGGCAGTTTTCAGAACATCTGATTCTCTAACTCTCAACTGATAGTAGCCCGATCTCAAATCTATCTTAAAAAATACTATAACTCCTCTCAACTGATCAAACAAATCATCGATCCGACGTAATGGATATTTGTTCTTTACTGTCAGTTTGTTCAATTGTCGATAATCAATACACATTCTCATAGTTCCATCCTTCTTTTTCACAAATAACATAGGAGCTCCCCAGGGTGAAAAACTCGGTTGTGAAAATTCTCTGTCAATCAATTCTTGCAATTAAGATTTTAACTCTTTCAATTCAGTTGGGGCCATTCTATATGGAGCTATCGAAATAGGAGCAGTTTCCGGCACTAACTCAATACCAAATTTAACTTCTCTAATCGGAGGTAGTCCTGGTAACTCATCTAGAAACACATCTGAAAACTCACATATCATAGGCACAGATTCAATTTTCTTTTCTGACACCTTTGTATCAATCACATATGCTAAATAAGCTTCACAACCTTTTCTCACATAGTTCATAGCTCTCATCACCGATACAACAGCTGGTAGTCCTTTCATATGACTAGACTCAATTCAAACTATCTCACCATTCTGACTCTTCAATTCAACATTCTTTCTCTTACAATTCACAATGGCATTATGCAAAGTAAGCCAGTCCATTCCCAGAATTATGTCAAATTTATCAAATGGTAGCAACATCAAATTGAACGAGAAACATAAATCACGAAACATCAACAGGAAATTCTTGCACACCTTATCCACCAAAACACACTTGCCTAAGGGGTTCGATACTCTAATCACAAATTCAGTAGACTCAACAGTAGAGTCTTATTCGATACTAAATTCATACACACATAGGAATAAGTTAATCCAGGATCTATCAATGCAATAACATCAGTATCAAATAAAGTGAAAGTATCAGTGATCACGTCTGGAGATGATGCTTCCTCTCGTGCATATATAGCATAGGCTCGGGCAGGTACTCTCGCTTCTGACCGCATAGTTGTATCAGTTGTCCCTCTCTGGCTTTCACTTATAATTCTGGTGTTTTTGGGTGGTCTTCCCCTAACTGCCATGTTACTCGGTCTTTCATTCTGAACATTTTCTTCTTCGACTATCTTTGGGCAATCTCGGATAAAATGGTCTCCGGATCCACATTTATAGCATGTTCTATTGTTATACTTGCCCCAGCATTCTCCCACATGTCGTCTCCCACATTGTTTACATTCGGGCTTGTTACTCTTAACACTGCCAACACTTGTTTCATTCGGAGCTTGAATTCGTAAACCAGTACTCTGTCTCGAACAATCTCTATTTGAATGTCCAGACGAGGCATTTGAACGATTGCTTGCATATTTATATCTCTTTGCTGAAGATTGAAAGAACTTATTCATCAATCTCTTTCTTTCATCACGAGTCTCAGAATCAGCTTTCTTCTTTTCTTTACCGAGCTCTTTAGCTTTGCATGCTCTTTCGACTAATACAACAAATTCATTTATATCCAATATTCCAACCAACAATTTAATGTCTTCATTCAATCCCTCTATAAAATGTTTACATATAATAGCTTCAGTCGAAACACATTCTCTTACATATTGACTCAATCTTACGAATTCTCGCTCGTACTCAGTAACAGACAAACGGCCCTGTTTCAGCTCTAAAAACTCCTTACATTTCTGATCAATAAAGCGTTGACTGATGTACTTCTTTCTAAACTCGGATTGAAAGAAATCCCAAGTTACCCTCTCTCTCGAAACTACAGATATCAACATTTTCCACCAATTGTAAGTCGTGTCTCTCAACAAGGAAGCTGCACACTTAATGCACTCTTCAGGGTTCAACGACATCTCATCAAATACTCTGATTGTATTTTCAAGCCAAAACTCGGCTCGCTCAGCATCGTCATCAGCTGTGGCCCTAAACTCTTCAGCCCCAAACTTGCGAATCTTATCCACAGGAGGTTTATTCAATCTGATTCAATGTACAACTTGTGGCACAACAGGCACTTGTAGGGGTGGAGGTTGTGGAGCAGTCGGATTTGTTCTAACAAATTCCAAAAACCATTTACTCATCATACAGAAGAAGGCTTGCTTAGCCTCACCTTCCTCACTACTATCATTTGGCCTTGATGTGGTCGGCGCTGTCCTTTGAGCTGGAGCAGGCGCATTACTCTCTACATCATTAGCAACTGCTCGATCGGGATCCATTACTACATTAAAACACATTTCAACTGTCAGATTTGATCACACTATCGTAATTTTACACTATGACATGTATAGCTAGACTCACACACGCTACATTAGTCCGAGAATCGACTAAATTGTAGCTTTGATACCAATAAAATTTGTAACACCCCTAACCCGAGACCGTCGCCAAATAAGGATTAGAGGTATTACCGAACAATAGGATTATTTCACATCACATTCACGACACAAAGTCAATCATCATCAAACACATTCATATACAATCATAGCGTCCCTTAAACGAGTCATCAAGACCCTAAGCATACTTATAAACTGAGTCGGGACTAAACCGAAACACATATAAAATCTCATGAAAAATTGTAACTTTTCTAGAATACAGGGGAGACACGCCCGTGGGGGTAGGCCGTGCCTCTCCCACGGCTACATGACACACCCGTGTGTCCTCCCCGTGGTTACATACTGCCAAAATCAACACGGCTAACAAGCACGCCTGTGTGCTAAGGCCGTGTCCTATAAGGTCATATACTGTTATTTCTCGCACGGCCTGTAGGCATGCCCGTGCCATGGCCGTGTGCAATTTTTGCCACATTTTGCCAATTTACCCACGGTCTGAGACACGCCGTGTGCCCCAACCGTGTGGCATTATAAGCCATTTTGCAAGGCCAAAATGCCACCCATAAGGGTCCAACCTACAAGCCATACAACCAAAACATCTCATGCTCATATTATCACCATAAACATACCAATATTGTCATTCAACAAATGCATTCAATTTCAACTCTATTCATTCTAAATGCAATACCAATACTTATTATATCATAAGCATAATTCATTCTCAATTTCACTAACCCCTATTAGCATCTATCAACACAATATTACCACTTGATAGGAATTTATCAATCTGCAAATCATGCCAAAAGATGAATCACACAATCACATTCATTCATGCCAAACCTATCACATATCTAGCCACATCTCATGGATAATTACAAACCTCAAACTTGATTCAATTTACTAGCCTATACATGCCATATTCTAGCTATATACATCTTTCTAAAAGTACCAAAACAGAATGCAAATAGTGTGATTGAGAAGCTGACAATCCCGGATTCGAGCTAGCTTTACTAACACTGCAAAGCAGAGAACAAATCACATAGTAAGCTTTCCACAGCTTAGTAAGTTCGTAATATAATACATATTACTCAATACTACAACATCAATATGTGTAAATATAATACCATCACATAGATAAAGGCACATCTAGTCACATTATCAATCTCAACCACATACTCAATTAGTTATTCATTCAACTCTTAAATCTATCATCAACCACATAGGTTCAAACGTACCTTATTCAACACATAGTTGCTTATCATTTATGCTACTCAATTGTTCGATATTACCTCTCGTTCAACCGTAGCTAATCCTTTGATTTATTCGTTCACTTAGTGCCAATTTTACAATTGAAACATAATCATCACCGCACACTTAGTGCCAATACATTAAATCGAACTTATATCGGTATCGCACACACAGTGCTAATCATCTCTTTCTCGTTTCCAACTTCGCACACTTAGTGCTTGTTTATCTCAATTCAGCACATAGCATTTCAAAACTCATAGATACATATACATCCATTCAATTTATATCACATAGACATAGTTTACAACTAGTATTATAACCGAACTTACCTCGGACATCGAACTATAGATACGGGCGATTAATCGAGCACTTTATCTTTGCCTCGATCTCGATCTGAACCTCTCCTCTCTTGGTCTATACACATTCAAATTCAATCCATTCAATCATCAATTCATTCATTTTAATCCAACACACATATTTAGGGCATTTTACAAAATAGCCCTCATATTTTCACATTTTGACACTTTAGTCCCTATCTCACAAAATCATCAAAAACTCAAAATTTCAATATACATGTGCTTAGCCAAATTCTCCCCATGCTTATACAAGCCCTCACATTTCATTTATTTCACATTTTAGTCCTCCGATTTCCCATTTTCACAATTTAGCTCAAATTACTCAATTTCACCAAGATTTCAAATACAAACTATGTTCATCTAACTCATATCTTTCATTTAACACCAAAAATCATCACAAAGCTCAATATAGTATCAATGGCATCTCACACAAATATCATCAATACTCAAAATTCAAGCATGGGTTTTGTAGAGTACAAAGCAACGATTACGAAAACGTAGAAATTATCAAAAACCGAAACGAAACACATACCCGATTGAGATATGAATGTGCCGAAATTAAAGGAGCTTCAGACCCTCATTTTTCTTTCTCAATTTCAGTGGAATATGAACACTATATCCACCAATTTCTTGTTTATTTAATTTTATTACACATTAATACACCATTTACCATTTTGCCATTTTTATTATAACATATTATAATACATTTTAGTTGGTTAAAAATGTCCATCTACCATCCACTAAGTGCAAAATGGTTTAATTGCATCATAAAGCCTCCATATTTAAAAGACAACAACATTTAGATACTTATAAATCAGCACATAGCTTTTACTATTTACGCAATTAAGTCATTTCTCTTAATCCGACACTAAAACGATCAAATCATCACACAGAATTTTCACACAGACCATTTTGCATACTATTCACACAGAAAATAATATTAAATTATTATTTCAACCTCGAATTTGTGGTCTCGAAACTACTGTTCCGAATAGGGTCTAAACCAGGCTGTTACAATACTAATACGGCAGAAGTAGAAATAAAAGAAATAAATAATAAAATAGTTGAGCTTTTTGTGCCCAATAAATTTATTACAGAAATTCAACCAAAATTATTACATTTAAAAGACTTATCAATTCCAAAAGATTGGATGATAGAAAAAGTTAATAATGCAAGTACTTCTAAACCAGTAAGTACTATAGAATATGTGCCATCTGGAGATAAGCTATATTTTAAAAATAATTTGATAATTAATACAGATGATAATTTAGTTTTACCCTCTAATTCTCAACTAGAGGAAGACGAGGATAATGTGAATACTTCTACACCAATAGGTATGAAAACAGTTCATATTCCTATTTTTCCTACCACACCCAGTAGAAATTCTAGAAACACTAGAATGGAAAATATACAATCTTCAATAGAAGATATTATTAAACCACGAAAAAAATACATACATTGAAATCACATTACATAATAAAGATTCTTTACATGCTTTATTAGATACGTGAGCTACAACCAAGTAGTTGTAAAAAGAATGCTATTCTCGAAGAAAATTGGGTACATGTAAAAAGACAATAAAAATTAATGGAATAAATGATAATAAAACTACTATTTATTATAAAGCAAAAATATATCAATCTACATAAATAATGTCATATTAATAATCCCAAAAATACTATGTTTTCTCGATATGTATGGTGATATATTATTAGGAAATAATTTTATAAATCAATATTTACCATTATCTATTAATAAAAAATCAGTTATGTTATCCGTAGAAAAAACTTCTATAGAAATACCACTAGTAGAAAATCCTAAATTTAAATGTACTAATAATTGCTGATTTTCTTAGCAGGCCTTATAGATAGAGGTAAAAACCTCTAGAAAAGTTGGAGAATGGACAACTGTCCATAAAAAACCCCAACAAAGGGAAAACGATCAGTCCTTAACAAGGATTTATCACTGTACCTGCTCAAGTACCATTTTATCCTAATCAAGGATACTATGTACCATATCCAATGGTAAGCCAACCATTCGGAACACAATCACCAAACTCGGTGAGTTATTTTAATTTTTCTCAAGATCCAAATTCGGCATCTTTCAGTAGTCAGCCTCTTCCACATGGCTTCCCATCATCTTTCAGATATTGAAATATAATGTCAATGAATAACGAAACCACTTGTAATTATGTAGGTGGCTGGAATATGTTGACAGCTGAGTAACTTTGAAAAAAAAAAAGTATTCTCTTTTTTTTAATTGCTTATCATCCGGATCCCTTTTACTTTCGAAATACGAATATAGGGATTATTAAAATGTTTTTTTGATTTTTATTGAAAAGGTGTTATTCATAGAATACATTACTCCACTAAAATCCAAAAATTTCGAAATGAAGACTAATAAAATAGTTAAAATAAAAGAAGGTTTTGCAAAATGATCTAGAAAACAATTGATACGGTTTGATTCCTCAACTCCAATTAGGAGTACCCCTAGAGCCCACTTCTTCCCCATCCTACTGAGTGAAAGGGAAAATTTAAAGACTACCATTAAAGCAGTCCAAGCAAGACTTACTATATCCATGTGTATTATGTCCCCTATCTCTATGAATATGAAACAAATATGAAGGAATAAAATTTTTCCATTATTGTTCACTAATAATAGTGGAATTATTGGCGCAAAGTCAAAAAGAAAAGAGAATTGTGACACTTCACCGTTGGCAAATCACTTCTATAAATTCGCTTATAATAAGCTCTTATATGATTTTGAGTAAAATCGAGAATCATTAAGCACAAATAAAATATACAGTAACACTTTTAATTTTCCTGATAAACAAACTGACCCTTAACTCTATGGTGGGCTCAAAAACTTTTCAAAGCTAGTTTCTAAGAAGGAAGTAACAACGTGATTCAGCTCCCACCATTGATTCTTTCAAGATGAGAAGCTGGTTTCAGACATGCGTCTCCAACTTTTGTTTACATCCTCAATCAATGCTAAGCCCACCGCTTCCTCCATTTTCTTCACTTTAGAGCCCTTCAGAGTGAGACTGACAATCCCAAGAGAAAATTGTTTAGCCCCCACGTGAAGATAATTACAATAAAATATCCATTTATGTGATCTATATTAAACACTTTTTTCTCTACTTATGCATACATATATTTTGTCTGGTAGACAACATCCACGGATTTCAGGTTGATATTATTCTGAGTTAATTAATAATCATTTATTTTGCGATCAAGGGTCATAAAGAAATTGTTGTGAATATATCGACTATGTAGAAAGCGAAAACTAGAGAGGTAAATCAACCAAATTTGGATAAACCTCTACCTTTTATTTAAACGTAAATTATATCATAAGATACTCAATTATGGATATTTCTTTTAATTACTCAATTATATATATTTAAATTAATCATTTAATTAAACGAGATTATTATTTTTGGTCCATTACTTTTAAGAGTCTAACAAGAAGGTGATGTGGTAACTAAAAAGAATTTATATAATAATAAATTTAACCTCAAATTTTATAAATTATAATGATTTAGTAATTAAAAATAACTCTTAAAATTTACAAATGATCTCAATTATCGGTCATACTATTTATTGTCATAATCGATCATACAAGGCACGACTAATATTAACTAAAATATTAAAATTTTAAACATAACAACCCACATAACATTTCTCGTGTACTTTTTTTTTAACTTTTATAATTTATTGAATATTTTTATAAATTTTAAATTATAAGACAATTAATGTCATGTTAATATGGAGAACATATAAAATGTCATGTTTTAATATTTTAATTAATATTTCTCTTAAAAATAATTTAAGAAATTAATAAATAAATTTAGCGAAAATAAAAACTAAATTGATAAAATATATCAATATTAAAGACTAAATTATGGCTAAACAGACAGCTCAAATAGGTGGCATTGGAATTTTAAACGATGTATAGTCGTAACATTATTATATTCAATGCTTTCATGTATAGTCCTTTCAAGCAGGGATATTTATTTTACGCTATTTTATGGGAACCATATGCATTTGGTTTTATGGTGTGCTATTGATATGGTTGT
The DNA here is from genome assembly GCA_025506655.1 of Gossypium rotundifolium. Classification (NCBI taxonomy): domain Eukaryota; kingdom Viridiplantae; phylum Streptophyta; class Magnoliopsida; order Malvales; family Malvaceae; genus Gossypium; species Gossypium rotundifolium. The sequence continues at coordinate 27,138,828 of CP106724.1, read as the reverse complement.
GTGTAGTCCCTTATATTGAATTTGGTATATATTTTGTTTTGTTTTCAATGAATTTTTTTTATTGGATATGTGGGTTTTAAATTTCATATTTTGTATCAAAATAATTAGAATCAAAATAATTAGAAATTCAAAAGCACCCCATAATTTTATAATCTATTATAAATATATGAGATCAAAAATAAAGTATCCAAAATTATATGTACTTTTTTATTATGGGTTGATATATATTTAGTATTTAAATTTTATTTATTTATCTAATTTAATATTTAAATTTCGCTTGAATATTTAATTTTATACTTAAATCAAATGACATTATCTATGCTCTAATAAAATTTAAAAAAATTAAATATCAAATTGAATATTAAGATTAAACAAAAGAATCCTCATATATCAAATTTAAAACTTTCAAATACCAAATAGACATTGAAACTAAATTTAAATGTTAAATTAGGGAAAGATTTTAATATTAAAATTAAATTAAATTTAAGTAGCAAAGTATATTAATTATAAAGAGTTACTTGTGATACTAAAGAGGATTTCCTTCTATTCTAACTTGTAACATATTATACAAACCTAAGCATGAAGTGCATATATGTTTTATGTTTCAAATATCAAAGAAACCAATCTCCCACCATGTTCATAGTAGACCATATTATTACTCCCAGCATTTGATAGTTGGGTGAATAATACGATAAAAATGTGGGTTCAATTGAACCAGGAAACAGGATTGGGCCAATATAGATAACAAAGTCTTTCAACACTGCATCTCAAGATTTTATTACATAGCGCACACATGATCCAAACTGCATCAACACGACAGCCAACTAGTGTCTTGGTGCACACACATGGACATAATTCATGAAGCTCTAGTGCAGACCTCCCCATCACAGACCCAACCTTCTTTTGCATCACCTTGGTTTTCATTCTCCAGGGCACATTTGGGATGTAGATCAAAGTCACATTCTTCACAGTAGAATGACCAGACTTGTCCGTTTTCGTCGCATGCATCACAGACATAATTACTGCGACGAGTGAGCACCAGCTCATGCTCCTCATGCCGTTCATCTTTCAGTTTCTCTGGCCACCCTTTTGCCATCTCCTCAATCTGTGCCTCAATCTCCTTCAACCTCTCCTCAGTGAAAGGATAAGCATCCGCCCCATGAGCCATGACCAGACTCCTTGCCTCTTTTGTAATAGTTTTTCCAGTTGGTCCGAGTGCTATAAGCATAGGTATGCCTTTGACCTTGAATTTGCGACTCAATGATGATTTCCGAGCATCATTGAAGGGAAGAGCCAACCAAGGCATTCCTGAATAATATTCATCAAAGGAGACTTGGTCCCTGTCACTCGAAATAAAAATCACTTCAAATGCATCATCCTTTTCCTTGATCTTCTTATATACTTCAACAAGGCTCGGTGTGAAAGCACGGCATGGTGGGCACCAATGGGCTGAGAAGTACAAGAGAATGGTCTTCCCCACCAAGTCGGCTACCTTGACCTGAAATAGTGGATTGATTTTCAATCATATCAGCATTTTAGTTAAGACAAGTAAACATGATATAGTAAGAATTGCCAGCATCAAAGGAAAACAAACAATCATACCTTAGCCCCATCCTTCCCTAGGACAAAATCCAAACCCCCTGAAACCAGAACTGATTCCAGAGTTTGTGTTGCCTCACTTGCTTTCTCTATTTCTTTAAGCTCCGCAAATTTTTCGGGGGTGAAGGGGTAGGCCACAATCCCGTGTTCATCAATCGCATCAGCAGCATTAAGGTGGAGAGTTTTTCCATCTGGCCCGATAATGACAACAGTGGGAAGGGTCGGGAGCTCGAAGTACCTAGCCAATTTCTCACAGCTCTTGTCTTTCAAAGGCAATGCCAACCATGGTGCCCCAAAGCTTTGCCTGAAGGATTCCTCGTCATCATCAAGCGATATCATAACAACCTCGAATTTCTCCCCATTTTCTTTCAACTTACTATAAACTTCAGCAAGTTTTTGAGTAAAATCAGCAGATGGCTTGAATGAAGATGCTGAGAAATATATACCTACAGTCTTCCCCTCAAGTTCGGACACCGGCAGCTACAATACAAATCAAGAACAGCACACAGATTAGGATGATAAGGATGATATGTTCAAACTCATTAGAAAAGGCTAGAAAATCTACAAATAGCAAATCCAATCATGAAAGTTACCTTACTTCCATCAGAAGTAACTACAAAGTCACGAGATCGGGAAACCAAGATTGTTTTGATGGACTGTTCCTTCTTGGCCTTTTCTTCTAAATCTTTTAATTCTTGGATCTTCTCGGGGGTGAAAGGATACCCTTCCTCTCCATACTCACGAATAATCTCAACCCCCTCTTCGGTCAAGACTTTACCATTTTCATCCAAGAGCACGAGGTGAGGTATTCCCATCACACTGAACGGCTCATCTAAGCGCTTGCGTGCCTCTGAATCAGAAAAAGGGATCGCAAGCCATGGCATCTTGGAGAAGTAACCATTGAATGACTCTTCATCTTCGTCTGCCGAGACAAAAATGACCTCGAAATCGCCTTTCGTTGAGAGCTCGGTGTACACCTCGATTAAATTTGGGGTGAATCCACGGCATGGACCGCACCAAGATGCTGAGAAATACAATCCAAGCTTCTTCCCTTTCAAGCTATCGATTTTAACCTGTAAAATCAAAATTTCAAGCTTTAATAAAAAATAATAATAATAACCTAAACAGTGACAGACCGTAATTTCCATCGATTAAAGGGAATACCCAATAAACAGCAAGTTCATATATATTAAACAAAAATATATATAAACCCTTTTAAGTTTGAAGCAAAAAGTAAAAGATTGATAAAATCACAAAAATAACAAAAGAAAAGTTTTTAAAAGAGCAGAAAGATATATATCTGTAAGGGAGCCAATTACCTGATCACCGTTGTTGCGTACGAGGAAATCCCTGTCTGAAGAAGAGAGAAGAGACTTAAAATCGTGACAATCACCGTTGATCATCTCGACAACGTTGTTTGCTGCCTCTGCCATTGTTGAAACTGCGATTTTTTTTTTTTTTTGTTCCGTTGTTTGTTTCCTTTTCTGGTTTTTGGATGCCAAGTGAATTACTTCAGCCTTCTGTGGGTAATTTATAGCATAACGAGTCACATTTTAATAATAATTAGTTTGGAGGATTCTGGAAATTTTGGAATCTCCCTACGTGGAAGAATGACGCCAACCGACATCGCGTCATAAACGAAGTGGACGTTTCTTTGAGGTTTCCTCTGAGACTTAGTTAAGAGAGCAAGTCTTTCTTTTTTCTTACTTTCTTTTATATTGATTCTCTTTTTCAATAAAATATTATTATTATGAATTAATAATTCAAAATAAGTTGAAATTATAAATTGTTTATTCAAAAATTATAGAGCTTCAATCCAACTATTTCTTGCTTTTCACTCCAATAACCTTTTTCCATTTCTTTTTTTATTTTCCCTTCGTGATTAAGGAAAAGAATAACAAAGGCACAAACCAAAGAAAATTTCAAACAAAATAATGGTTCATTTTAGCCATACCTCCTATATTGATCCTAGTTTTAAAAGAGGATGGGATGTTTGACAAAAAGGAAATGAAATAGAAGGATTTTTTACTCAATTAGTATAAAAATAAAAAATATAACGGAAATAGTACCAAAAAAATTATGTATCAAAATGGTACATGTAGGATGTAGGGTGGTCACGCCGATGGCAGAGGCGGCACCACCCTACTCTGACACTATATTTTGTTAAAAAAATACTGTTTAAAAAAATTAAATCTGTAAAATAAAAAATAAAAATCGAGACTTGAGTTGACTGGATAGGGGTGGAGGGTGTGCGACAGGAGTGACAGGTGGAGGGCTCGACAGAGGCAGCACCAATGGAGGGTACGCCAAAGGCGACACCAGTGCACTAATGGGACTCATGCATGTAGCATGCTTGTCTGTTTCTCAGCTTTGGGGACCTTAAATGGTTCCCAATTTCATTTTCATGGTCACTGTGAGAAAAGAAAAGGAAAGGAGAAGAAGATGAAGGAGAAGGAAGGAGGACGGTGCCGGAAAAAAAAAAGAGAGAAAGAAAATAGAGAAGAGAAAGGAGAAAGAAAGAGAAGAACAAAAAAAAGAAAATAAAGAACAGAAAGGAGAAAGAAATAGAAGAAGAAAAAGAAAAAAAAAAGTATAATTTTTTTAAAAATAATGTTTTATTTTTTTGTTAGTTTAGTTATTAAACAAATTGTTAGTTATCATTAGGTTTTTGTTATTTTGTTATTATTATTTTGTTATTATTAAACAAATTGCTATTTTGTTATTATTTTGTTATTTTGTTATTATTATATATATTTTATTTTTATTTTTTGTTAGTTTATATAACATCTGAAAATAATATTGTAATTATATAGAAATTAAATTAAAAAATTTACTTCCATAATATAGGTCTTTTGGCATGCATCATTTAAGTTTTGAATTTTTAGTAAAAATTAATTATTGGTTTAGTTAGTGTTATTGTTAGTAAAAACTAATATTATTATTGTTAAAAACCCTAATTATTATTGTTAGTTAGTATTATTGTTAGTAAAAATCCTAATTATTATTTTAGTTAGTATTATTGTTAGTAAAAAACTATTATTATTATTGTTAGTTAGTATTATTGTTAGTAAAAAAACCTAATTATTATTTTAATCAAGATTATTATTAATATCGTTAGTAAAAATCCTAATTATTATTATTGTTATTATTGTTAGTTATTAATATTGTTAGTAAAAACTCTAATTATTATTTTAGTTAGTATTATTATTAATATTATTAGTAAGAAACCCTAATTATTATTATTATTATTATTATTATTATTATTATTATTATTATTATTATTATTGTTAGTTATTAATATTGTTAGTAAAAACCCTAATTATTATTTTAGTTAGTATTACTATTAATATTGTTAGTAAAAATCCTAATTATTATTATTATTATTGTTATTATTGTTATTATTGTTAGTTATTAATATTGTTATGTTATGTTATGTTAGTTATTAATATTGTTATGTTATATTTTTGTTATATTATTTTATTATGTGTCGTTTATGTTTGTATAAATAATAAAATATTTGTATTTATTATGTGTCGTTTATGTTATGTTTTTGTTATATTATTTTTATTTGCATGTTATTTTAGTAATTTAATATAAATTTCGGTTTTTATGTAGGTAAAAATTAAATATTTGAGACAACAATGACTCCATTGATTAGTAAAGATCCTCACATATCTGACGCAACTAATAATAGGGTAATGTATTGTTATTTATTAATCACGGATTATATTAAAAAAATAGCTACATAATTTAGGGAAATAAATTATGTTATTATAATTATTTTTTGTGATTTAACACGTCAGGGCTCATACCGTGTATTAAGGGGCTGGGTGAATGGCTTAGGATATTCCCCAGATGAATGACTGATGCCCTACTTAGAGCAAGCTGGATTCGGGTCAGCAGCACTGATCCAAACGTTTGATCTGTGGTATGATTTAATATCCGCACTAGTCGAGCATTGGCGCCTAGAGACCCACACTTTTCATTTCCCCTATGGAGAGTGAACAGCCACTCTAGAGGATGTTGCACTGCAACTTGGACTCCCAATCGACGGGAGTCCCGTAACGGGCATCAGTGCAGTAACTGACCCATTTGCACTTTGTCAGAGCCTACTAGAAGTCTCGTACGGTGATGATGAGGAAAATTTTTTGGGCTTGAAATTTACATGCCTGAAAGCGAGGTTTAAACACTTATCAGCTAATGCCACTGAAGTCGAGTTGATGTGTGCTGCTCGAGAATACATTATACACATCATAGGGGGTGAACTGATGCCCGATGCAAACAATAACTGGGTTCATATCATGTACTTACCTCTATTAGCTGATTTGAGTAATGCTCGCTCCTATAGTTGGGGTTCCGTAGTTCTGGCGATGTTGTACCGTGAACTTTGTCGGACGACAAAGCCAGCTATTGTAGACATAGGTGGATGCCTTACATTATTGCAGTCGTGGGCTCTTTATCGGATGCCATTTTTGGCATCAGTTAGTCACCAACCATACGTATATCCACTAGTTAACAGGTGATAAAATATAACTTGTTATTAATTGACAATTCTTTATAATGATACTATTGTAACGTAACTATATTGACTTGAAATTTGTTTTTGTAGATGGAGTATTTATCTGGGTATCGGGAGGTCGTACACGGTCCCAATATATCGGATTATGATTAAACAACATGCCGGGGAAGGGGTAAGCGATTCTAATATTCGTGACATGCTACTTTGTATATCTTACTCACACCGTGTTAAATTTTAACAATGTTATTAATCGTGTAGTTTATATGGATGCCATATCGTAGACCAGAAATTGCAGCCATTATACCCTCGTATGCCTACATTTACTCTCATATGTGGTGCACTAATGCACCAATTATAAATTTCAATGTAGTCGAGTGGTACCATGGGTATGGAGTGCTGCGACAGTTTGGTTGCATCCAATATATCCCAGATTTGCCATATGAAATGGGAGAGGTTCACTGCATGAACAAGAGAGGGAAACAGGGATTGCATTGGGGGGTTAAGCACCAGAGATTTGTTGCGGTGTGGAATGATCGGATGGCTCGAATACCTTAAATAGATATGTCTTCCAATTTGCAACCTCCATTAGAGTACATACAATGGTACTCTAGTATGGAAAAGCCATATATACTTGGAGGGCAGTCGACTGTAATTTTCCCACATATGCAGCGACCTGGGGCATACGAGCCAGTGGCCGATATGGAGGCCGAGCCTATAACATCCCGAATTAGGGCCTAGTCGAAACAGTGGTTTTGAGACCACAAATCCAACATAAGAAAATTTATTTTTATTATATTTTTATGGTCTACAATTTCAAGAAACGATTTTGTGAAAATTTCGTTCGAAAATTTTGACGTTTGGCCACTCAATTTAGTCAAAAGGATTAAATTGTAAAAAGTGCAAAACTTGAGTTCTAGAAGTTAGAGGTGTCAAATTGCTATGAAATTTTAAAGTAGAGGTTCTTAAATGGTAATTAGCCCATTGGTTAAATTTTTGGACAAAAATGGATATGGTATATGTTAGATAAGATAATTTTTTATAAGGGCATTTTGGTCCTTTTGTAAATTAAATGAATTAAAAACAAAATTAAAATGCCAAATTTTTCCATCTTCTCCATATGGACGAAATTTACCAAGAGAAGACATGGCTAGGGTTTTCTCAACTTTCCAAGCTCATGGTAAGTCCGTTCTAGCCCCGTTTTTCAAGTTGTTTATGATTTTGGAGTCCCGGTAGCTCGATTTAGCTTATGCTACCAATAATTCATGCTAGGGTTCATCTTTGGAAAATTACCCATAGATGAAAAGTGTGTATTTTGATGTTTTATGGTAGAATATGAAGCTTGAAATTATGTTAAAAAAACTTTTGTTCAGCGATTTTAAGTGAAAACGAGTAAAACGACATAATCGGTAAAAATACCTAATGTTCATAAGTGTATGTTAGAGTTAGAATTTGATGTTACAATAGAAGGGAAAAATTATCAGCATGTTATAAAACATAAGAATAAGGGCTGAAGTTTAATTTTCGAGTATTGGGGCAAAAGTGTAAATATGTAAAAGTTTAGGGGCAAAATTTTAATTTTGCAAAAGTTGAGTTAAGGACTGTTTTGAATAGTACATTAATTAAATAAGTGAAATGTGATGTTTTAGACCCCGAAAAATGAGATTTGGACCTAAAAGTGGAGGAAAATTGAAAATCGAGAAAGTTGGTAAAATGGTCATTTCGGTATTCGAGGTAAGTTCGTGTGTTAATAATAACGCAATACCATGCTTGAATTGTAATTTTCTATTGATATGGCATAAATTGTATGATTTAATATGTTTAGGAGAAGTTTATGGATGGTATGTATGGTATCGAAAATGTGATGTTTATTGTGTCATGTGAAATTGAATAGCAAATTAATGTTACAGGAATTGAATGTTAAATTAATATTACATGGATTGTATGAGTTGCTACACGGTTGTACTTGACGAGATTTTGACAAGAAAGTTTATATGTAAATAATGCATTTATTTTACTTGTACAATAATTATTTTGCTAGATATTATGGAAATCATTGGGTGATAACTAAAATATGAAAATGTATGGAATGGGAAATTCTCGATTGAACCTTTGGAAAACCGAGAGATACGGACAATATGTAGCTAGGTCACACGAGTGATAAGGGACCTTCACCGTGTGCACAAGAAAGCTACTAGATGACAAAATTTGATATGTAGCTAGGCCACACGGATGATAAGGGACTTTCACCATGTGTGTAAGAAAGCTACGGGATAATAATTTCATATGTAACTAGGTCACATGTGTAATACTGTGTGTATACCATGTGTACAAGAAAGTTACGAGTTATGAGTAGCTAGGTCACATGAGTGGTTCCTAGTGTTGGACACCATGTAGACAAGAAAGCTACGAGATGGAATGGCTAGGTCACATGGGTGATAAGGGACCTTCACCATGTGTACAAGAAAGTCGAATTATGTGTAGGTGGAGCTATGTGCTGAGACCACCGAGTATCGGGCGTTTTTCGAAGGGGTTCAACAAGATAATTTACTAATGATGATTGGTGCGATCATGTTATGAATAAGTGCAAGTGTGAATGTGACCAATTGAGAAATGTGGCAAATGTACTATGAACAATACGTTCGATATGTGATCGGAATTGGAAAGGTTGGTATAAGCAAGTGATGAACACAACTAAAGTAAAAGAGAGAGCAAAAATTTACAATAAAACTATTTGGACAGCAGCAGTGACATGAGTTTGAAAAATTACTAAAAATAGTAGAGATTGAATTATATGTTGGATGAGATATTGATTTAAATCTTATTGAGTCTATTTTCATATAAAATAAACATAGAAAACAAATGATTCATATATTTTGAGATATTTGAATTTCTGTGAGATTGATTCAGAATGATTATGTGATCCCCTGCTCTGCCTTGTAAAAATAATTAAAAATTATAAAAAATAATTGTTGGATATAATTTATATGCCTAAAATCCTAAATGAGTATTTTTTTCAAATGAACTAAATAAGAAGGTCATATGAACTCTGTACGAGGAGAAAATTGATTCGTAGTGAAGAGAGGTCAGAATAGTCAAACAGTAAAATAGGGGAATCTTTAATTAATAAACTGTATTGATTGGCTAAACCAAAAATTCTAGAAATTTTATGATAAGAAGATATTTGAGTCTAGTTTCATGGAAAATTAACGGGTCTTAATTTGGATTTTCGTAGCTCCAGATATAAATAATTTAGTGATTGTTACTCGAGTAGATAGCTTGAGATGAACATGAATAAAAAGTAGAACTATGTTCAATTATGATTGTATTATCTTGAGAACATATTGTGAAGATTTATAAAAGCCTGTTAATAAATCACTTATTATTTACATACTTACTTACTAAGATTTGTAAAAGTCATTAATAAATCACTTATTATTTACATACTTACTTACTAAGATTTATAAAAGCACATTAATAAATCACTTATTATTTACATACTTACTTACTAAGATTTATAAAAGCCTGTTAATAAATCACTTATTATTTTCATGCTAACTCGAGTTGGAGATCGCCGAAGATGTAATCACACTATTAAGCTATCATCGTGGGGTAAAAGTGAATACAAACCTCTTAAGTTTATAGCATGTATAGGAGACTTAGTCATTTGTATATGTCATAATTGGTTTGGCCTAAAATGTTGGCATTTAATATTTAGCAGTTCATTTTGTATAATTTGGATGAAATTTTATGACTCAGTTTAATACGTTTTCAAGTGTATATGTTTTGGTAATGCCTCGTACCCTATTTTGGCATTGAATACGGGTAAGGGGTGTTACAGAGCCAGTGGCAGATCCTGATCCCGAGCCGGAGCCCGAGCAATCACATTCACATTCGGATGCACATTCATATCATCCAGATGTGCCGGAAATTTACAATGTTTGTACTTTTTTGTATTACTCTAGTTTGTATTTTTTATATTACAATGTTTGTACTTTTTTGTATCAAGTTAATTTAAAGATTGAAATCAATGGGACAATATAAGTATATCAAAATTCCAATATGTTTTTAAGTTTAATATTATTGAAAAAGCATGAAAATGATGTGTTTTTTTATATATAATTAAATGCATTACAACATAAGCTCAATTCCCACTCGATCGTGACGATTGTCCAACATGATAGTTTCGTTGCGGGCATTTACTTCGATTATGGCCACCTAACCTACATAATCCACAACACTTACTTTCGAATTTCTCCCTAATGTCCATTTCATTATGGATTATGGATGATTGCGGACGACCTCTCGGATTCTTACGTAGCGCTCTGTCTGGGACAAGCTCGAAAGTCGTCGAAAGCACCTCCCATGTAGACAGGTCAAGCAGGACGGGGACTCATTTTCCCAGACACGCAACGTGCGCTCGAGTGTGTACACATCATCGAAAAATTGTTCAATATTAAGGTTCACCTTAGCACACGCTGCCATGATATGTGCACACGGATAATGAAGTGTTTGGAACTTCTTGTATTCGCACCGTCTGTTCTGGAGATCAACTCTATAGGACCTAGATGGTATACCGGGTCGACGACCGATGGACTCCATAACTCAAAAAGTTTTTAGGCGTCGTGAATATATTTCTACAGTCATCGACCTCGCAATCTGACAGTTTGCAATCAATACATCCCTGACATCTTCGACAAACATGTGTCCCGCCTCCATCTAGTTGACTTGTTGTTCATCCATTCTTGTCATCAAGGTTTCCAAGCTATAGAATGTAGCCAAGAAGACAGATGAAATCGGAAGATGTCATATTTTCAACAATACAGCGTTGGCCCCCTCCACCAAGTTTGTGGTCATTTGACCATAACGAAAGCCCTCGTCAAAATTTTGAGCTCATGCCATGGCTCCATTGTACCCAACCACTGTCGAAAAGATGTGTTCGTTTAACCCTCCATGTCACTCTCAAGTCGAGTCATTCTTTGGCGAAAGTATGTAGCTCTAACTCGTACGCGGTATATGTATTAAGAAAAGATAAGTTACAGTAACTGGATAACATAAAACATTAAAACTTATATTGAAAAGATAAGGTTATCCTTTATCCATTTTCACCATTTGTCTCTTCCATTTTGCATTCTTATAATCTCGAAAGAAGTTAGCCGCAATGTGACAGATGTGGTAAACGGATCTCTATGGCACACCGAAATGCCTAATTGCGGCAATTAATCCTTTTCCTCTATCGGAGATGATGCAAATATTATCATTGCTAATAACATACCTCCGCAGGTTGGCAAGGAAGAATTCCCAGGATTCTAAATTCTCATTATCTACGATGGCAAATGCTATTAGGAGCACGTTCTTATTGCCGTCTTTAGCAACCGCAATAAGTAGGATCTGTGTATGTTTTCCATATAGCCAGGTCCCATCCACCTGCACAAACGGCTTGCATAGTGGAAGTGCCTACACACATAGAACAAACGTCCAGAACATCCGATGAAAAATTATTTTCCCCGGCTATAATTGGTCATCCGGGCCATAATAAGGTCGTGTCTGTAACTCAATCACAGTCACCGGTACGTACTTCTGCATAGCAGCTATCCATCCTTGTAGCTCGTTATACAAAGAATCGTAATCTCCATACAATTACTCTATTGCCATTTATTTAGTTATCCACGCATTTTGATATGATACTCGACACTGGAATCATGTTTGTATTTCAGCAATTAGCACTAAAACTTTAATGGCCGACATGTCCTTTACCATTGGCATGATACACGTACAGATAGTTTTGGAATCAAGTTTTCGATGATCTTCTGTCATACGTGTTGATGTGCATGTGTGAGGTCCAACAAATTTTCGTATCTCCTACATCTGCGAATTTTGAATGAATGCAGCTCGTACTCGCCAATTGCAGCCTTCCGCTGCCTTTCAACACTCCCCAATATATACCGTCGATTTAGACACTGCGAATTTGTAATCCACTGATATATTCATGCTGTACCATTTAATAGCAAATACGCACTCTTCTTTACTGTCGAATCTCTGGCCTACGAATAACTGCTCATGATCGAAATTTATGGCCAACCAATGACCAGGAAGTATTTTAGGGTACTCTAGGAACTCAGCTACATGTGATGCGTCGGGGTCTATGAGCGACATGTGTGGCCCAAGATTATTGTGTATCATAATACGTCGCATCTGGTTCCCGACCGAAGAGGCGTTAATGTTTCCATCGTCATTCACATCTTCATCGTCAATATCATTAGGTACATCATCCACATCGGGATCACTATCACTATCGACCTCTTGCTCACAATGATCACTACTATCGTATCCATCATCACCAACCACATCAATATCGGGTGTAATATTAAGATCAATATCGATCCCATGTATAGTCGATTCACTATCAACGTACGATATTGGAGCCACCATGCATGGTTCTTGAGCTTCATGTTATTCACCATATGCATTGATATCTTCATTTTGCTCTATACTGGCTAACTCAGCAAATAAGTGAATCGGTGCATTTTTGTTACTCCCATTCCCACAATAAAGAGCGATCATTGTCTCCACGTCTTCGTCGTCTACAAGTTCCATTTCGGTGAATTTGATCGGATCTGTCGAAACTGGAAACTTCTAGAAAATTCTCGAAATCCTTTTCCCACAACGTCTAACAATTTTTGCATTAATCCTTCCCTTCATATCATCCAACGAGACATTTCTATTAAATCTCATTGCTATTTGTTGCCGACATTCAAATATGCATCCAACGGTTGTTGTCAAGATGATTCCATCGAAATAAACGCATACGAAAAACTGATCATCCATCTTCAATATTCAATCTTTAAAAATAAATAAAATTTCTCAAAATAATTTCGAACAGTAAATAAATTACTTAAATAAAAAAATTAATGTTTCAATATGCAATTTTTTTCATTCATAAGCTCATACTATTTCAGTTATCATTTTGTACATGAACAGTATTTATCTTTACATTTAACCACTTAAATTCACTTCTACGTTTTCTTCTATCTCCGATCTTGTATCTTCCTCTGGGAAATACTGTACAATCCTATTTAGAAATTCTTGATTCTCTTCATATTCATCTTCTACAATTCAATTTGGAAATTCCTCGGGATCTTCTTTCTCTTCAATCTTTATAATGGGTATTGAATTTAGAAATTCTCTCGGTAATTTCCTAACATATAATTTATCCATCCATGGTATGTCAAGCACACTTTGCTTTCCAGTCAACTTTCGTAAGCCTATACTTTGCCTCACTATTTTCCTAGCTCCATAAGAGATTATAAATTTCACAAAGCATATAACTAGATTCCAATACGTTCGTGGTACCAATGTCTTCCAAAGTTCGTCTAAAATGATTCGATGGTGCCGTTCTATTAATGTCCCTCTAAGGGTTAAGTATTGCACTTTATTCTTCCCAATCTTTTCATGACCATTCCACAACACTTCTTGCATCTTTTTATTTACGGTAATAAGGTGTTGAACAATGTCTTCTTGTGGTTTCATTCTATAATCTTGCACTTCTCTCATCATCTTATCAACTTTCTCCCTTTGTGCTGAAGTCATTATCTCATCAGGCAATACCAAATATGTTGTCATTTCTAACAATATCTATAGCAAAAATATTTTCAATTTTATCACTAATTAAAAATTACTTTATAATAGTTTTACTAATATAAAACTTTCAAATATATTAATAAAATTTAAAACATAACATTCACAATAAACAAATAATTAATATAAACACAAAACTTACTAACAAATCAAAATAAACAAACAAAATAGCTTTAAAACAATAATACTAACTAAAATAATAATTACGGTTTTACTAACAATAGTAGTTAACAATAATAATAATAATAGTTTTTTACTAACAATAATAATAATAATAATAATAATAATAATAATAATTAGGGTTTTCACTAATCCTAATAACTAACACAATAATAATAATAATTAGGGTTTTTTACTAACAATACTAATAATACTAACTAAAATAAATTAGGGTTTTCTTGACAATAATAGTTAACAACAACAACAACAATAATAATAATACTAATAATAATAGTCTCTTTTACTAACAATAATACTATAGCTAACTAAAATAATAATTACGGTTTTACTAACAATAATAGTTAACAATAATAATAATAGGTTTTTACTAACAATATTAATAACTAACAATAATAATAATAATAATTAGGTTTTTACTAATCCTAATAACGAACACAATAATAATAATAATAATAGTTTTTACTAAAAATATTACTAACTAACAATAATAATTAGTGTTTTACTAAAATAATAACTAACAATAATATAGTGTAAAACTAACAATCATACTAACTAAAATAATAATTAGGATTTTACTAATCCTAATAACTATAAATAATAATAACCAAACCCTAAAACTAACAATAATAATACTAACTAAAATAATAATTAGGGTTTTACTAATATTAATAACTAACAATAATAACTAAACTAACAACAAAAACATACAAAAAAATATATATATAATCCATTATTTTTAAAATAAATACCTTATTTTTTTATTTTTTTCTTCTCTTTCTTTCTCCTTTCTCTCCTCCTTTTTTTTTTCGACGCCGTCCTCTTTCTTCTTCTTCTTTTTCTTCCTTCACAGCTGCTGCAAAAAACAAACCCTAAAACCCAAATAAATATCACATGATGCATGCATGTGTCCCATCAGTGCACCGGTGCCGCCTCTAGCGTACCCTCCACCGGTGCCGCCTCTGCCGAGCCCTCCACCTGTCACGCCTGTCGCACACCCTCCACCCCTGTCCAGTCAACTCAAGTCTCGATTTTTTTTACAGATTCTATTTTTTTAAACAATGTTTATTTTTTTTAACGGAACATGGTGTTAGAGTAGGGTGGTGCCGCCTCTGCCAGCGGTGTGACCACCCTACATGTACCATTTTGGTACACAATTTTTATTTTGTACTTTTTTCGTTATTTTTTTCTTTTATACTAGTTGGGTAAAAAAACCCGAAAAAGAAGGATCGGATGCATTATGCGAATGTAATAATATGTTAAGAATTGCAGTAATTTGATTTCAGTCTCACAAATACTCATTTACGATTCAAATTATTTTCCTTTTTAGTATTTTTCCTTTTTTATATTAAAAGAATCTAAATTATACCGTTTTCTACTTAGACTTGTTTATTAGTCGAGTGACGGTCCAATTTCAAATATATATATATATAAACTTGAATTTAATTCGATTTATCCTATTTATATTATTTATGCTATTTATTTATTTAAATTTAAATATTTTTATTATTTGATTTGAATTTAAAGTAAACAAGAATAATCAAAGTCAACATATCATTTTCAAGACTTAGCCTTTAATCATCGATCTTCAACTCATGTGAATAGAGTTAGATTAACAAATTAATAATAAATTAGATTATGTCATATGAAAGAAAAAATTTACGTAAAATGTAAATAATTCAAATGATTTATAGTTTTTTAAGAAGGATGATATTATGTGACAAATTAAAAAGCATAAATATTTATTATATTAATTAAGAATTTATTAAAAAATTTAAATCAATTTTCAATTGAATAAATGTTATTTAACTATTACTAAATTTAGTGTGTTTTTTTTTTACATAAAACAATAACGAAGAGAGGTAAAAACAAAAGATAGAAAGTAAGAGTGATTAGGGCAAAAAAGCGATATCCATGCGTACATCTTTCCTAGCTAGAGGTGATTATGGGTTAGGCTACCCGACCTGGCCCGACAGCCCGCCCGAAAAATGGGAGGGTTCGGATAAAAATATAGGCCTAAAATATGGGTTTGTGCCAAAAAAATGAGGCCCATTTAGAAAACGAGCTGGGCCTCGGGTAAAACTTTTTTGGCCTGGGCCCGGCCTGGCCCGACCCTAATTATATATTAAATATATATTATTTTTAATCAAATATACTTTTTAAATTTACATTTTATTTATTTATTTATTTGTTTTAATATTTGTTTTAAAATTTTTTATTTAATGAAAAAAGCTAAAAATTTTAATATGGGTCGGGCCGGGCCTGCTCGGGTTTATCAATTTTCTTTCGGGCCTGGTTTGGACAAATTTTTAGGCCCATATTTCAGGTCAGGCCGAGCTCAGGCCTAGAAAACGGGCCTAAAATTTTGTCTGGGCCCTTCCCGAACCCAGCCCATGATCACCTCTATTCCTAGCCCATTCTTTTGCCTCTTTATAGTTGGTCTAGTTTCTTGTGTTGCTTTAACCGTGACAAAGTTATGCAAAATAACACGTAAGTCATGTTGGATATATAGAATGGAGAAGGCAGATTCGGAGGCGATATTGAAATAAACAGTAGACTTTGAGGCGCGGGTGATGCTTTCCAAAGAGAATTATTTGTTCCCATACAAAATTACTACAGGGTTAAGACAAAAGTCCTCTTTGGATACAACGAAACTTTTGAATTTCCTTTTATTAGCAAAATCAAGGAATTCCCTAAGTCTTACTTTAATTTTTGAAAAATAGGATTGATTGTCATTTTGATTCGTGAGCATCATTGTCCCTCTATTTATATACACTCAATAGACACTGTAACAACCCGATTTTGAGTCTAATTGGAACAGTGGTTTCAAGACCACAAACCCGACGTAGTAAAATTTATTTTTATTATATTTCTACGGTATATAGTTTTATGGAATGATTTCGTGAAAATTTCGTTTGAAAATTTTGATGTTTGGGCACTCAATTTAGTTAAAGGGACTAAATTGCAAAAAGTGCAAAATTTGAATTCTATATATTAAAGGTGTCCAATTGCTATAAGATCTTAAATTAGAGGTCCTTATATGGTAATTAGACCATTGGTTAAGTTGGTGGACAAAAATGGACATGGTTAGGTGAATTTTCAAAGTTATGCATTAAGGGTATTTTGGTCATTTGGTAAATAAAGACAAAATAAATCAAATAAAAGATATTCATCTTTATATTTTCATCCCTCATGGCCGAATGTCTCAAAGAAACCATATCTAGGGTTTTCCAAGCTTTCAAGCTCGATTGTAAGTCCGTTTTTGTCTTGTTTTTAATGATTTTTAAGTTTTTAAAGTTGTCTCAACCTAATCTAGCCTTTCCAAGGACTAATTTGAAAGAAAATAAAAGTATAAAATTTTAAACATGTTAGATATTGGTGTATTTTAATGTTTAATGGTAGAAAATGTATGCTAGTTGTAAGATAAACAACTTTTGCTAAGTGATATTCAGTAAAAATGTCAAAAAGGACTTATTTGTAAAAGTTATAAAATGTGTGTAAAAATGTGAATAAATGAAAAATTTGGGTTTTTATAAGCAAGGAATAGGTTCGGCTATGCTTAGGTGTAATGAAATCGAATGAAAATCATTTTACGAGCCTAGGAACTAAAGTGTAAAATGTTAAAAAGTTAGGGACAAAAATGTAATTTTGGCATAATATGATTTTTGGGCTAATTGAATAATGTGAGTATTAAATGAGTTAAATTTTCTATTATAGATCAAGAAAAATGAGGTTCGGACCTAGATTGTGGGAAAATAAGGTGTTTGACGATTAGGTCTATTTCTACTATTTTTGTATCGAGGTAAGTTCGTATGTTAATAATGCAACGCTAAAATTGTATTTATAATGTTTTGATATTGCATGAATTGTATGATTGACTCTATGGATGTAATTGATGAAATTTTGACAAGCAAGAAAATCCGGTTGAACCTTAGGAATAGATTAGGATACAAGTGACATGTCACTAGGAACCCATGTGAATATATAATTATGTGATTTATGTGTCCCGGGTGCTGGCCTTGCACGTCCTACCGGTGGCTGGGTATATCGGTATGTGTTGTGACTACCTGACAACTTGTGTGACCAGCACTTCATAGCTACGTCACAATTGATAGCTTGTGTGAGCAGGCCCGAAGATAGCTCAAGAGCGAGCCTATATGTGTTATGAGATTTGTGGTAGCATTGGCTACTTATGTGGCACTTATGTGTAAGAATTCCGTGTATTCGATAGTATTCCAAGTGGTTCAACTGGTATGTCAAAGATGAGAAAGTATGTGATTATGTTACGAGTTGGTACAGGTATGTACGAAAACTCAAAGGAAATGGATTCAGTATATGGAACTATTGGTATGAATGTGATTGAGTAAGTTACGCTCATGAAGTTTTAATGACATTTATGTTGATATATGTTATGTTATTCATATGACAAATGTATAATTAATATTGTTTATTATTTGCATATGAACTTACTAAGCTATATAGCTTACCCCCTTTCTTTCCCTTATCTTATAATGTCACCAAGCTAGCTCGAGATCGGAGATCGTCGGAGATCCATTCACACTATCAATCATTATTTTGGGTACCATTAAAATGTCAATATTTTGAGTTATGGCATGTATAGGGACTTGGTTATTTTGTTATATGTGTCATTATGATTTGGCCAAAAGTATTGGCTTGTAATTGATAGATGTTTATTTTGTATAAGGCCTTGAAAGGTGGCCTATCTTGGTTAACTTGGATGTGCTTGTGGTATGTTTGTGTTTGGTAAATTATGATGTTAAAGCATGTTAGATGTTAGCATGTGGATATGATGTTAATACCTTGGTTGTGATTGTTTTGGTTGCTTGTGATTGCTTGAATTGATGTTATATGATGTTGTGTAGGTATGTGCATGGAATGGTGGCAAATGGCTTGGTAAATAGCCTTAATTTTTCCACACGGGTAGACACACAGTGTGTGTCTAGGCCGTGTGTGACACATGGTCTGCCCCACGGGCATGTGTTCCGGCAGTGTATCCTCTAAACCTTAATTTTGGGAAACAGAATGTCCAGAATTGAGCACAAGGGCAGAGAGCCGTGTGTGCTACATGGCCTATAACACGGGCGTGTGTCTTGGCCGTGTGAAACCTACACTTAATTTGAATTAAATTAATTAACCATATGAGCGTGTGGCACGGTCGTGTGGCACAAGTCAGAGAGCACCCTAAATCAATTAAGTTCTAATTAATTTCTAATTAATGATGGGCTAATTAAGAATTAGGGCTAATGTGCCGAAATTATATATATTATGATTATGGTCTCCAAATTACACATAAGTTATCTTTTCTAATATCCTATCCTTAAGAAAGAGAGATAAAATATTATATGAATTTCTTGTGTGCTAATTTGGAATATCAAATCCCCAATATCCGGAAAAACTTCAAAGAGTTCATGGATTCAGGTACACTTTCGCATCTAGTTTTATTATTGATGTTTTGACATGATAGATCTTGATTTATAGTTCTAAGTTTTATTTCAGATTTATTTTACAAATCTAACAAGTGGTATCAGAGTTTTGTCATGTTGAATCATTGAGAATGAATTGATTCTGTTAAAATCAGGCTTTATTTTATTCACAAGAAATTACACTGATATATATACACACAGTGAGCCTAACTTAGGAAACTCTATACTAGGCAACAGACTAATTCTAAGAATGTTGACCCTAAAAACAGCCTTAAAGTTAGGAATAACAATCATTAAAATATTTACTGAATCCTAGCTAATACACACACAACATTCCTTATTTAGGAAACTGTAATTTGACACTCCTGTCAAGCTGGGAAGTGGATATCATCCATTTTCAACTTGCTTACTAGTTTCTGAAAGAACTTCCCAGACAATCCTTTGGTAAGTATATCTGTCATTTGACCATCAGTGGACACAAATGGAGTGCAAATTAAGCTACTGTCAAGGTTTTCTTTTATAAAATGTCTGTCAACCTCAACGTGCTTCATACGATCATGTTGAACAGGATTATGTGCAATATTGATAGCAGACTTATTATCACAATACAACTTCATTGGACCTTCCCACTTGATCTTCAAATATTCCAAAATGATTTTCAGCAATAATAACTCACAAATCCCAAGTGCCATCGCCCTAAATTTTAGCTTCTGCACTAGATCTAGCCACAACATTTTGTTTTTTACTCCTCCAAGTCACAAGGTTGCCTCCTACGAAAGTGCAATAGCCCGAGGTTGATCTTTTATCGACAATAGACCCTACATAATATGCATCAGTATAGGCTTCAAGGGTTAACTTCTCCCCTTTCTTAAATAAAATTCCTCTGCCTGGCGTGCCCTTTAAGTACTGTAGAATCTGATACACGACTTTAAGATGTGATTCTTTAGGGTTGTGCATGAATTGACTGACAACACTAACTGCATAGGCAATATCCGATCTAGTATATGACAAGTTGATGAGCTTCTCCACAAGTCTTTGATATGAACCTTTATCAACTGTTGCATCTTCTAGTGCATCTCCAAGTCTGTGGTTAACCTCTATGGGCGTTTCTACTGGTTTGCATCCCAACTTCCCCGTCTCTATCAACAAATCAATTATGTATTTTTGCTGAGATATGAAGATTCCTTCGCGAGAATGTGCCACTTCACTATCGAGAAAACATTTTAACTTATCGAGATCTTTGACTTCAAATTCTTTTACTAGGTATTTCTTTAAATTCTCCATTCCTTCCAGATCATCACTAGTCACTATAATGTCATCTACATAGACTAATAAAGCAGTCACTCCCCCTGAAGATGAGTACTTTACAAACAGAGTGTGATCTCCTTAGCTCTGTTTATACCAACTTGAGCATTACTTTGGTAAACCTTCCAAACCAAGCTCTCAGGGACTGTTTTAGTCCATACAAAGCATTTTTTAGTATGTAAACAACCTATCCTGTATTTGAGCTGAATCTTGGTGGAACATCCATATAGACTTCCTCCTCAAGATCACCATGTAAAAAGGCATTTTTTATTTCAAATTGCTGCAATTTCTAGCCTCGATTGGCAGCTAGTGACAACAACACTCTCACGGTGTTCATCTTTGCAATAGGAGTAAATGTCTCAAAGTAGTCTATTCCATACATTTGAGTGTACCCTTTAGCAACCAATCTTGCTTTGTACCTTTCCAAAGAACCATCTGACTTATATTTCATTATGAACACCCATCGACATCCCACTGGTTTCTTTCCTCTTGGTAATTTTGCCAAATCCCATGTCTTATTTTTTTAAGGGCTTCCATTTCAACCTCCATGGAATTTTTCCAATTCTCATCATCTAATGCCTCGGATACGTTTTTGGGAATGGAGATGGAATTTAGGCTAGTAAGAAAGGCTTTATGCTTGTGGGACAAATTTTTGTAAGACATGAATAAGTGCAAGGGAGGTCTTGTACAGGCTCTAGTCCCTTTTCTAATAACAATGGGAAAATCATGATCTCTTCGATCTGAATTTTCAGTAGTTTCAGTATTAGTATTCAAAGTAGGTTCATCAATTACCTCGGGTTGTATAGTAGCAGGTTGAATAGAAGAAGATGATGATTAAACTTCCATCGGTGCCTTCTTTCTTGAGTAAACCAGTAAAGGATGAGTAGTGTCCTGAATCCCTTCTTGTGATTTGGGTGTATTAGGCTCTGTTTCGGGTTGCATAGTTTCGAGTTGGGCAGGCTGGTTGGCAGGCAAAGACTGAGTGTTTGGTTGGGCAGAGAACTGAGTGTAAGTGTTTGGCTGGGTAGGAGCTGGAAAATCAAGGAGAAATAATTTTTTGTCCTTAACTTTTGTGAATGAGATCTCCCCCCGAAGATAAGGACTAGTAAAGTAATTATCTTGTTCTGCAAAAGTAACATCAGCTGATACATAATATTTTTTTGTGGCTGGATGATAGCATTTGTACCCCTTTTGAGTGGAAGAATAACAAAGAAAGACACATTTGATAGCCCGTGGATCAAGTTTTCCTTTATTTTGAGAATGTTCATGTACAAAGGCAACACAGCCAAATATTTTGGGAGTAAGGTTATTTGAAGTATTGAAATTAGGAAAGAATTTTGCTAGAACTTGCATAGGACTTTGAGATTCAAGGACTTTTGTAGGCAATCTATTTATCATATGAGTAGCAGTTAAAATAGCCTCCCCCTAGTATTGTTTAAGGACATTTTTTTTAGAACAAGAGGACTCTTATAATAGCTAAAATGTGACCATTCTTTCTTTCAGCAACACCATTTTGTTGGGCTGTGCTAACACAAGATGACTCATGTATAATGCCTCTTTCTTGGAAATATGGTGAGAGAAATTGATTAAAATAGTCATTGGCATTGTCTAACCTAAACCTTTTTATTTCAGCACCAAATTGTGTTTTAATCATATTGTAAAAGGTTGGAAAGACAGACCTTACATCAGATTTCTATTTTAATAGGAATATCTAAGACACACGAGTACAATCATCAATAAAAGATACAAAAACACGAGTAAAAGGAGCGGATGTTCTTTTATTGCTTACCAAAAAGAGGTATGTTTATGTTTTGCAAGTTTACAGACATCACAATGAAATTTCTCAACAGTTAACCCTTTGAACAATAAAGGAAACATAATTTTAAGGACTCTAAATGATAGATGACTAAGGCAGAGGTGATGGAGCCAAATTTGGTCTTTATTGGTTTTAACAGATTCTGAGATGAATGATACATGTGGGGAATTCAGAGCACTAACTTGTCCACTGGATTCTTCAAGATAGTATAGGCCATGTACTTCCTTAGCATGTCCAATCATCCTCCTCGTATTCTATTCCTGAAAAACACATCGATTGGGACAGAAAACCACATTACAATTAGAGTCTTTAGTAATTTTTTGGATTGATAGAAGATTGGTAAAGTTTGGAACATGGAGGACATTTCTAAGAGTAAGAGTTTTGTTTATAATAATATCACCCTGACCAACCACTATGATCACAAAACCATCGGCTACTGTTATATTTCTATTCCTAAGGCAATGTGTATATGAAACAAATTTTTGTAAGGAATGGGTCATGTGGTCTGTAGCTCCTGATTCAATGACCCAAGAACTTTTGGTGGGTATATCTAAGACTTTAGGATCTTGAGAAGAGGATATACCTGAAAAAGCCAAACTACAAGTACCTGTTGAAGAAGATTTTTCCTATGATCATAGCAGATTCTTCAACTTCTTAATTTCTTCTTTATTGAATTCAACAGATGATTCTTGAGATTTCCCTTCTCCAGTCAACTGTCTTACTGTATGTGCTTGTTCTTATCCCTTTGGTTGTCCACTTTTTTTTAAAAAAAAAATTTATTCGTTGTTTGTGGCTTCCCATGGAGTTTCCAGCATCTTTCTTTAGTGTGACGGGGTTTTTACAAGAGGGTGCACCATAAGGAATCCCTGTTAATAGGCCTTGTAAGTTATGTCTGCCTACTATCTTCCCTAGTTGGCTGCTCCAGGCCAAACCTCCTCTCATTTATAGCTTTTGTAACCAAAGCTGAACTATCCATCTAACTATTCTCAATCATAACTCCTCTTCTTCCTTCCTCAATACGAACAATCACAATTGTCTCATTTAGTAATGGTAGATCCTCTTTTCCAAGTATTTGAACTCTTACTGCATCAAACTCAACATTTAATCCAACAAGAAAATCATAAATTCGATCATTTCAATGAACCTTTTCATGAGTGTTGCATTTTCACTACACTTCATCTGAGTGCATTGGTAGTGACCCATCTCTTGCCATAAGCTTTGCAATAGATTTGAATACTCCGTGATTGACCGACTTCCTTGCTTGGTAGATGAAATCTTAGTCTTGATTTCATAAATTTGGGCAGCATCTCGAATTTTAGAATATGTCTGCTTCACAGCTTCCAATATTTCTTTGGCTGTGTTAAGAAATATGCATGTATCACTGATTTCTGGCATCATAGAGTTCCATAACCAAGACATTACCATAGAATCTTGTTCACCCCAAGAATCAAACTTAGGATATTCTTCTTTAGGTCCAGTTCTAAGTAGGTGACTCAGCTTTCCTCTTCCCTTCAAGAATGTGCGAACCAGTTGAGACCACTTTAGGTAATTCTTCCCATTTAACCTGTAGGCTGCTTGGATGTTCTGCAACTCACTTGTTGGAGTAGAATTGTTCACAGAGACTTCTGAGATATCCCGAGTGTTGCTGGTTTCGACAGTTTCAGCCATGTTTCTTTTGAACAAATTCTACAGGCTTGAGGGTTGATTGGGAATGAGAAGAAGTTGCAAGACAAAGAAAAAATCCCAGAAATTGAGCCAAAAAAGGCTCTGATACCATGTTAAAATCAGACTTTATTTTGTTCACAAGAAATTAAACTGATATATATACACACAGTGAGCCTAACTTAGGAAACTCTATACTAGGAAACAGACTAATTCTAAGAATGTTGACCCTAAAAATAGCCTTAAAGTTAGGGATACCAATCATTGAAATAATTACAGAATCCTAGCTAATACACACACAATTTCCTTATTTAGGAAGCTGTAATCGACAAATTCTTTATTTTTTTTGAATTTATTCGTTTTCTTTTTTTATTTTATGGATTTGAAATTTTAATTATATATTATATTGAATCTTTGAGATTCTTGATAAATTTTTCAGTTTTGATTCTTTAAATAAAGTTTTAGGGTTTTATAAATATAATCTAGTTTAATATTTGCATATGCTATTCAAAACATGGAAGTTTATTTATTTATAGTCAATTGATAAAAATTAATTTGTGAGATTTATTTCTCTTCTTTTCACACAATTATTTTAAAAATTTTGGTTAAAGTCATTATTAAATTAAAGTTATAGACTTATAACTTTTGTAATTGAAGAATTTCAATTGGGTTGTATAATTAATTTTGAAAGTTAATTCAATTGATAATCGAATAAATGAATGTTGTTAAGATGTTTTTTTTCCTGCACTATTTGTTTTAAATTTTCATTTGTGGTTGAATGTATATGAAATTATCATCTTTTGTCTTAATTCATGATGAATTATATTCACCATTGAATTCAATTCATATATACGAATGATTACTTTTGGTTTCTGCTATAATTATTTTATATAAGTTTTAGTCCTTATGGAACCCGACTAAAATTAAAATATTTGGGATTTTTTTTAAATATGGTGGCTATAAACTTTCATAAGTAGTTGCTGTAACACCACTAACCCGTAACCGTCGCCGAAACTAAGGTTAAAAGGTGTTACCGTGCATATCGAAACTTTTACGATCATTTCACAAACATAAAATACACCATTATCTTATCATAGCAAATCGCATACATAGAGTCCCTTTAAAAGGTCTACGAGACCTTAAACATGCATTGAGAAGAGGTCGAGACTAAACCGAGCACATACAAAATTTTTTGAAAATTAAACATTTTTCAAACTTACAGAGGTCACATGCCCGTGTGGGTAGGCCATGTGCCTCACACGGCATTAGACACACTCGTGTGACTAGGCCGTGGCAAAACAGGACATACATACTAACTTGTCTACATGGCCACAAGACACACCCGTGTGCCAGGCCGTATGAAAATTAGGGTGGTTACTGACTTGCTCACACGGCCAGTCACACACCCGTGTGTCCAACCCGTGTGCCTTACTAACTTGTTTCGAAATGCAACCTTAAGAGAAACGGTCGAGACACACGCCCGTGTGCTCAACCGTGTAGGCAAATATAGGCTATTTATAAGGCCAATTTGCCACCCCAAATTTTGGGTCATACCTACAAGCATCAACCAATCTAAATTCATACCCCAAAGGCATCCAAAACATACCAAAACATGCACAATTTAACTCTTAACAACATCATTCATTTCATATGCAAACCCAACTCAAACATACCAATTCAAAGCATAGATTTCACATCAAAACATATGATTAATACTTCATCTAAAACCATTCCAAATCCTAGCATTTCTCATCATATAAATTTTCTCAAATCAACCATAAACTTACCAATATAGACCATTTCATTTGGCCATTCATGAGCACATCAAAACATTCCAACTTATGCAACATAAAGCAAGAACAAAACTCATTTATAAACACATTGATTAACAAGCCATATCACATAGCAATTTTTACACATCTCAAAACATATTCTAATACTTCTAGCCTATACATGCTATACTTAAATATGTACATATTCAAAAGGTACCAAAATATAGTTCGATAGTGTGGTGATGATCCTGAACGACCCGAGCTTCATGTAGCTTTAATAATCTATAAAACAATGAACAAACACACACACAGAGTAAGCTATAATAAGCTTTTATAGCTTAGTAAGTCATAAGCAAATAATAATCAAATGAACACTAGCATTACATCAATTAGGCTAAATCAAGAAATCTTTAATCAAATACACATTTTCATGCTTGTAACTCATATACCATTCATTGAACAATATTAAAATATATTAACTTGGCCGAATACACATGTGTTCATAAACATATATATTTCTCACTTTCATAATGTATATTTCATATATTCATATTAAATATATACTTACCTTACTTTTCCAAGCATTCAACTTAGCACATACCTGATTGTTTAGCTCAATTCACATTTGATCTTAACTCGGTGTTGCCCGTTGAACTATTCGGAATTAATAAGGATACTCGGATAGTCAGAAATCTCGTACAATGCCAATGTCCTAGACATGGTCTTACTGTAATCACATATCGATGTCACTGTCCCAGACAGGGTCTTACACGAATCAAATACGATGCCAATGTCCCAGACATGGTCTTACACATAGACACAAATTGATGCCAACGTCCCAGACGTGGTCTTACACAAAAACACATATCGGAATCCTATGTCATGACATTTGTATCCTAACTATTCCTAAGGTTCGTACGGGGCTTTGGACGTCGTATCTCGTTCGATCCAAGGTCGTAGACAATTCTTCCTCATTTTTATCAATTCGACATTCATATAAATAAACAAGTAATAATTCAATTTGATACAAATAAATTATATAC
The DNA here is from genome assembly GCA_025506655.1 of Gossypium rotundifolium. Classification (NCBI taxonomy): domain Eukaryota; kingdom Viridiplantae; phylum Streptophyta; class Magnoliopsida; order Malvales; family Malvaceae; genus Gossypium; species Gossypium rotundifolium. The sequence continues at coordinate 27,111,856 of CP106724.1, read as the reverse complement.
AATTAAATTTAACAATGTTTATATACTTATGAACTTACCTCGTAGGGAAACAAACAGATCGAAGTGACTATTCGACAACTTTCGACTTCCCCAATCTAATTTCGATTTCTTGTGTTCTTGATCTAAATAAATTCAAATTTAACTAATTTAATCACAAATTCATTCAATTTAATCCAAAAACACATAATTATGCCTTTTTACACATTAGACCTTATAATTTCACACTTTTACATTTTAGTCCTTATTTCACAAAACACAAAATATTCAAAATTTAACCGCACTATAGCTTGGCCAAATGTTCATTATACTCATATAAATCCACACGTTTCATTTATTTCACATTTTAGTCCTTCAAAATAACATTTTCACAATTTAACCCAAATTACTCAAATTCATCAAAAATCCAAAGACAAAACATATTAATCTATTACATATCTTTTATTTTCCAACATCAAACAACAAAAACCACAAGCTTTCAACAATGGAAAAATAAAAAAATTATCATCAAATTCAAAAATTAAGATATGGGCTAGCTAGCACTCGAAGCAACGATCACAAAAACGTAGAAATTATCAAAAACCGAACAAAACTCATACATTAATCAAGTAAAACCATAGCCGAAACCTAGAAAGCTTTTATTCTTTCTTTTTCTTTCAATATTCGGTGAACAAGGATGAACAAATGCATAAATTTTTATGTTTTAATTTATTAAATCATATGTTAATATAAAAATTACCATTTTAACCATAATAAAATAATACATAAACCTTATAATTAATGTCCACAACCTTCCATCACATTATAAAGGGTAAAATTTCATTTTAAAGACCCCACAATATAAAAACAATAGCAATTCAGCACTTGCACATTAATAGCCTACTTTTACATTTAATGCGATTAAGTCCTTTTTGCAAATTAAGCACACAATCGATCAAATTAAAACACGGAAATCTCACACATGTCAATTCACATACAATAAACATAGAAAATAATATTAAAATATTTTTTTAACTCAAATTTGTGGTCCCGAAATTACTATTCCGACTAGGGTCTAAATCGGACTGTTACAGTTGCGCATATAAAGGCTTTTATACAATTTGTGATTCTTTTTATATTTAGTGGTTATGGATTTTTTTTAATATCTTTGTGTATAAAGAAATTTATGATAATCTCTTTAATCATTAATATAAATTTGAGTTTACATGAAATATGTAAGGCAAGCCAGATTATTTTCTATTATTATAATTGTGTGTATATATTGTGTATGTATATATATTATATGCATATCAATTATTTTGAGGATTAATGCATGATTGTAGTCTGTGTGAATAGGTGTTTATAACCATTATTCAATAAGAAATCTTTTATAGTTTAATTGGTGAAATTAAATTTTGATGGATATCGTTGAAGTTTTTTTTTTTTTTTTTTTGGTTATGGTTATATATTCAATTTTATGGGTGCTTTGATGCATATTTATGTCAACTATATACATATTTGAATATTTTGGTTTTAAGTTTGGTTCTATAATCTTAGGTTTTGGCATCTTATAGTTCCAAATATTTGGTTACATTATGATGATATGGTTTATTAAATGAATTGTGGGATATGCCAACTATTATGATTTTGTTTTTTGAGATTTATTGGCTTGAAAATATTTTTCAATGTGGATATCTGTTTAATCATAAATACAATTTTGGATTTACATGGTAAATTCAATGTAAATTTTCTATTTTTTATGAATACATGTATATGCATGAATTGCTTTAGTGTTTTTGTCCATGCCAAAATTATGAATATATGTACTTGTTAATTATTTGGGTTTGAACCACTACATTATTTCATTTAGTTTTGATATATATGATTTTGAAAAGAAAAAAAGTCAAAGATTAAGGTTTTAGGTTTTTATTACATTATTAAAACAACCTTATTTTGAGTTATTTCAAGTCTACAAAGCAATAAAAATAGTAATGACATTTGAATATTGGTATATATATATATATATATATATTAAAATAACTTAATTGAAGCAATAAGTCACCAAAGTAATTTTTTTTATAAATTATTTTGTTTTAAAATATAAAAGGTTGTGTGCATGTAACTTAGTTATGTTAATATTAATCGCCCAAATGAAGATTAATAATGTTATATGTGCAACTATGGTAATAAACATGTGACAATTATTCGGTTTTACATTGGAGCAATAAATTAACCCAAAGGAAGATTTATGGTTCAACATATTCTTATTGTCAATGTTTGATTATTATACTAATATATCACTTACAAGGTAATATTTTATCCAAAAATAAAATATTAATGGAGTGTCTAATATCTTGAGATGAGGTTTACCTTTATTCAAATTATTTTAGTTTAAATTTGAAGTCTTATGTGAGGTTGTTTATGGTTTATGATTTATTCAACTATTATTATATTTGCCAACATCATTGTATATTGTTTTGGGATAAATATGTATACATATATATATACTATTATCTTTTAATTTGATTGAAAGTTGAAATTAAGAGAAATATTTTTAAACAAATAAATCCAGATTGTGGCTTTAGGTTTTAATTAAGAATGTCTAATATTTTAAATAGATTAGTTGAAACAAAATGCCACCAAAGTGACCTCTTTTGTGTAGATTAGTTTATTTAAAATATCAATATAATTATATGTTTTTGTGATTCATGCGTTTATTAATTGACCCAAAGGTAAGTTAATATTTGGCAGAATTTTAACGACATCTATGGTGATAAATGTGTGACAATTATAAGGTACTTTGTGAGCAATATGTTAGTCCAAAGATCAATTCATTGTTTGACATAATTTATTGTCAATGTTTGATTGCTACAACAAAAGTACCACTTAGCACTTACTGTTAATATTACTGTCCAAAGACTTGATAAACCAAAAGAGATTCAATCAAAAACTAGTTTTATTCTTGGGTTTTTCACATGTTCGGTTGATGAGAAAAAGTAAATATAAAATAAAAAAGTAAATATAAAAATTTTAAAGAAAGTAAATATATAAAGATTTTAAAGATTTTTAATATATTTTATAATTTTAGAATTAGAACTAAAATGACAATTTTTGTAAACTTTGATGGTTAAATTTGTTGATTTTTTTCGATTTAGGATCAAATTGATAGAATGTGTAAACATTGGAGGGATAAATTTGTTATTAGGCTAATAAAAGAAGCCCACATTAGACTTTTCTTACTAAAATATTTTATTTCGAAAAGTTAAGTGAGTAAATCGAAAAAATTAATAGTTGGGTGACCAAAATAGAACGAATTGAATAGTTGGGTGACTATTATTGTACTTTACCCTTTCTTTTTTGGTCACTCAACAATGAAAAGTTACAAAATAATCACCCAACTATTCAAATTTTTCTTTTTTGGTCACCAACCGTTAAATTAATAATGAAATATAACATGGTAGCTTTTAAATTGACATAATAGCTATTTTAACCCTCAACATATATAAATTGTGCAATTTGGTCTCTCTTTTTACAATTTTACTCTTATTTGTGTCATTAAAGGTTAATTTTAAAAGAATATGAAAAGAGAAAATTATTATCTAGGATTTTAAGGTGTTTTCATTTTGGTAAATTTTCAATCAAAAAAATTTAGTTAATAGATATGCTTCTTTAGCTTTTCAGGTAAGGACGACAAAGAAAAGCAAAATTGAAAAGAGAGACTAAATTACACAATTTGTAAGCGATGAGATTTAAAGTTTTTAGAATTAAGACTAAATTGAAGCCATGTAAAAAAATTTAAGGTTAAAATTACTATTATATCAATTTTAAAAGTTGTCATGTGATCGCCATCTTCCTATGGGAAGTTTTGAAATCACAGGATTAGGGAAGAAATTATTACTTTCGCTTTGTCTTTTCTTATGCACAAAATAACAACACCCTGCTAATTTCTCGGATGCACTTACATGACACACTCATTTACTTCAATTATATAATCCATGAAGAAGAAAGTGAAAAAAACATTCAGGGGCGAAGCCAGAGGAGGCTGGCATGGCCTCGACCTCTCCTAAAATGTAAAATTACTATTTAAGTATTTAAAAATTTTTAAAAATTTTAAATTAGTTAAGGTAAAATTATACTTTGACCCCCCTAAAATTATAAAAATTTAATTTAATCTTTTACAAATTATAAAGATATAAACTATAAAAACTAAAATTTTATCCACTCTTAAAACATTGCTCTGGTTTGACCCCTAAAACATTTACACTATCTTGCATGAATAGGGAAGTTCAACTCCCCTGCTTAAAAGAACCTCCGCAATTCCTAAAACCATTACTTGAATATAAAAGTGATCCGCGAACCACAAAGTTCAGAGACACAGTGGTGGTGTTGATGATAGCATTAACATTCGCGCCTATAACTCGATATATTATATTCTTTAAACTTTTTAATTATGTTATTTTTAAAAAGGTGAAAAATAACTTATTTAATACAACTAACTAACCCATTTTCCTAAAAAATCAAACTAAAAGTGTTTATCTAAATTTATATTAATTAGTTTCTTTAAAGGAATTTATATTAATTAGTTGAGTGTTCTTTTCCTTGCAGTAATTACATCAAATTATTGGATAACAATTTCAATGAATTGCAAGTTTAACCTTTTTCTAAAAAAAATTAAAAAGGAAAAAACCCTTGGCCCAGACGAGTTGGAGAGAAAAGTTGTGAAACAAAAGGTAAAAGAACATTATATTACAATTAATGGAATTTCTTTTTTTTGAACACATAATTAATCAAAGTTGGCAAAATAATATATTTACATATTAACCCATTTTTCTATTACCATGATTATTCATGTCATCGTGGCTAGCATATAAGAATGGGACGGGATTATATAGCATATAAATTATACATGAAACTGATGGGTGGATACAAGGCATTGACCTCAAGGTATCTGCAATGGATTGCCCTTCCCCTAAAATATTCTACAATTAACAGTTTTTTATGATGCCTTTTTTTACAATGAACAGCATTTGAACTAAAGCTGAAGGTATAACAAAAAAAAAAAATGAGAAAAGTTGAAACATATGCAAAGCCAGTAGGTTATGGGTTTCCAATTGTGGTCACGAAAGGCACCAGCCTTCTATATTCCCTTCTTCGACCCAGGGCACAGCTATCGAGCACCCGCCCGAGGATCAAACGAGTATTTTGCAAAGCCACCTCTCTAGGTGTTGTACCTGACTCGTTGGGAACTGCTTGTGGCGCTGATGTTGAACCTATCCCGAAACCTGATCCTAAAGCATACTGTAGTGGCCCACTTCGAGCCTTAAATGAGGTCTGGGGAGCTAGCATCTTTTCATCTGTCCCATTTTCAAATGACCCAGACTCGTGCGGGAGTGAACCAGTCAATGAGCTACAGCTCTGCAATAGAGCTTCTAGTACACTTAGTGCCTCCCAACACAAAGTGCTCTCCACTAGCTGGGATACAATAGCATACATGTGTGGGCTCTGAGCCGAATCCATGGGAGTGTGCTGGAGCAATGCCTTAAGCATGAGCAATATTACTCGTTGATATTCAACTGGACCTCTCTCCAGTAGCCGTAACAAGTGTCCAAAAGCCAGAGCTGAGTGCTTAGGGAACCATTCATTGCACAACAATGGTGAGACGCAGGCCAGGAGATTATCAATGCTTGTGATCTCACCTCCGGAGTAAGCCATGAACACAGTAGCTAATTCATCCAATGATTCTGCTCGACACCAAATTGCAATGTTGGCAGCAACAGAGCAGGCTTTGTGGTGCTGTTGCTGGAGTGGTGAAGCTGGGCCCACCAATGGATCTTTGCTGAGCTGTAAGCAAAGCCAGGGTAGTAATCCTGTAATGTGCATCAGAAGCCTAGTCTCACGATCCCCAAAAATGGAGTCACACGAGTGCACTGTGATACGAGAGAGAACCTCAATGGCTACACCATGACTAACAGTGGACATGAGCCCTTTAAGCACAAGAGGCTGCACTCCTTCAAATGCAGGCAGATTGCCACTGGTTACCGGCAAGTCATAGCCCCTAGATTCCATACGCTGAAGGTCCCCAATATCACCACTATCAAGCTCATCTCGAGGCATGCTGGAAAGGAGGACATTCTCAATTGTTCTGTCACGGAATGATAGACGGTCTATCACACGTGAGAAAAGCTCCAGAACCTGGCAGTAGACATGAACGAAATCTGTGTGCATCATTGCCACACAACCCCAAAAGAGTTGTGGGTAGAGTATCACCTTTTCTGGCTCCATGTTCTCAACCATCACTTGCAATGTCAGTAAAATTTCCATGATAAAGCCCAGAACAGGAGGTATTGGATTTCCCAAGCATCTATGTAGACAACGAAGGAGTAGCACACATGTATCACTTGTAACACTAGGCCGTAATGCACGATATATCTGGTGAGAACGACAAGCAAGGTGTCTTGATGTGCACTCCATAGCCCATTTGAGTGCCTCAACACCCCAGGTCTCACGAAGATCTCCTTGGAAGAAGATTGCATCAACCATACTCTGAACAAGGGCAGAAAGAAGTGCAGCACTAGGAAGCTCAGTCCTTGTAACTGTAGGGTCCTCATTCTCCCACATCATGCTCCCTCGTTTTGACTGAACATACTTGATCAGACTAACAACCTGTTGTTTGTTCTCTCCATCACTGCTTTCAACCTCGTACAGCTCCAAGTGCCGACCTGCAAGTGAGTATAGTAGATTAACAAGTAAATGTTGGCAGTGCTCCAGTACAATATCCTCAGAGCTGTCCATTGAAACAAATGTTACGTGAAAGAGCAGAGGTAAGTGCTCTCGAAAGTCTTCATCATTCTCGTATGCAATTTCTGCCAATAGAATCAATGCTATATCTGCACGAGTAAGTGAGTGCTGCTGGTGCCCTTGCAAAGCTGACTGAAGTTCTTTAGCATTGACACCATGCATACCAACTGCAGAATGCAAGATATCTTCACCAGAATTTGGTGTGTCAATCAGGTAGTCTCCACTGTCTCGGGAAACATGGCGGCTCCGTAAACTTCCAGTGGAACTTCGAACCCCCATTAAAGGCCCTGACATATTTACCAAAGCTGGAAGCAACTGACCTGACCTGCCTGCAGTTACAGGAACAATGTTTAATTCTGGGGGCATTGGACTTAGAGGGCCTGAGGCGCTTCGCCCAGTAACACCAGCAGTACGCCAACTCAGGCTTCCACTAGTATTTCTCAATGGACCATCAAGCGAACCCCGGACAAGTAATGGTGACATATGTGGCTGGCTGTCTGCAACAGATGCAATCTGGGCTGCTGCCGGCCCCTGAGAAAATTCCAAAATGAAATTTCCATTGGCATCACCCTTGTTTGCACCTGTCCCAATTGGTTCAATGCTATCTTCCAGCATCCGCTGAGATAGTTGGTAAACTAGGTGATCAATGGTGCGTTGTGGACATATACGTGCTAGATACAGGCTAACTCGCTTGGCAACTGAGAAATATGTGGCAAAAGCACCACTTATTTCAGCAGATGCATTTGAATCAAAATCCTCAATTCCTTTGGTAATCAAGAAATCTAAAACTGGACTAATGTTCCGTGGCTTGCTGGCAATTGTGCTCCAAAGCTTCTCGATCTCATCAGGAAACTGATCTCCATGCCTCCATGTCACATAATAAAGACTTTTTAATAATCTTTCACTCCAACCAGAGTCCTTAAGTTTCCAAAAGTTCAGGTTTTCGATCCATGGAGCCATACAGGTTAAAACCTGATGCTGTGCAATTATATCAACAGCATCAAGTTGTCTCTGCATTATCTCTTCACAGAGGAGTTGGCTCAATTCAGGGTGATCTTTGGCTAATTTGCATGAGAGCTTATACTGAAACTGCTGGTAGGAATCAGGGAGATTACCAACAACAGCAGCTCGATAGCTACCTGAGCCTTCCATGCCATCTTCTGCCCATTCGCGGATAGAGAGCGTCTCAAGCATCTGAAGGGCATCATCACGAATTTGTCTAGATGGGTCCACTACCTTGTAGAGGATCAGGCTCAAGAGCCTCTGGATTTCACATTTTGGTATCTCTTGTCTCATGTAAACCTCAGCCAGTATGCTGAAGTAGCCATCAGCTATAGCAGGATCAGAGTAATAGCACTGAAAATCATAAAGTAAATTAGTTCCTCAAGAAGTGCAATGATTAAATACAAAAATACAGTCAATGAAAAAGGACAATGCGGCATTCTACAAACCAAAAGAGAAACCTGAAATTTATGTATACCACAGAAGCTGGGATGCAAGGAACCACCACACAGAAAAGTTGCAGAAATAGGAAAAGGAATTTAAATTTTTGTTTAAATAATTATTCAACAGAAAAAACTTACCAAACTCCCAACTTTTTTTTTTTTTTTTTTTTAGAAGATCTGTAAATCTAGCATAGGTATCATCAGATTAGAAGCTTAAAATGGTATTTTACTACTGCAATACTACAGATCCAACAATCACACATTCACTTCATATTTGTAATGCATTTCTTGTTTGTCAGGATAAAGGTGACGATATCAACATACCTGATCAATGCAAGCAGGAAACAGATCCAAATTTGTAAGAAGAAGATTTTTCAAAGCTAATTTTGCTAAGGCAACACGATGATGCCCACCTTTATGCCTGTCATGACCAGCAGCTCCACGCCCTCCTGTGTATTTGGTGGAATAAGACAGGGTTCTCGGGTCAACTGGCGAGTAACCATATGGGGCCTTAGGAGCAGGCTCATTGAATAAACTATTAATCCAAAATATAACCCTGCCACTCATTTTTCTTGCATTGTCATCAAAACAAGGCCCATACAATAGTGAAGCCATTGCAGTCATTGAGGCCCACTGGATTGCCTCAACTTGTTCACTCAATTCTTTGTCAAATGAAATTTTGTCCACAGAATCCTTTGATCTGTGTTGCGAAGTCTTATAACGTTCAACTTCACGTCGATAGTCACTAACACCATCCTGTCCCCATGTACTTCCTAAGTCATCACACCAAGATAGAAGAAGATCAAAAAGTTTCTTCCGGTTTCTAAGATCAAATCGCTCTGATTTTGAATCTACAAATTCAGGTGCCAGAGATCGTAAAACAGAAGCAAGTGCATAGCGTAGTGGTTGTGTTTCTTGAAAACTATCAGCAGATGCTGCTGTAATATATTTAGTTGTGTCTTCAATAAACCTCAGATAATGGCGACGGAATACAGGCTTTCGACCCAAGAATCCTGGCCAAATATTCTCAGCAACATTGCGATAAATATTAGCAATATGGACTCGAAGATCCTCACGGCGTGTCTGTTTTTGACTCTGCATTCAAAGGGATGAGTACAAAAATTTGGAATCAATCTATCTATTCATAAAAGAAGAATGTCTTTTATTTGTGGATTGAATGAAAATAGATTTCAGCCCAAGTTGGACGGCTCTTTACCTTGGAACAGCATCACATAAATAAAAAACCACAAAGAGGAAAAAGAATGCTCTAGGTAAAATATTAAGAAAGAGGTCCAAATAATAACCGACCTCCATGAAATGAACCAAACAAACAAAAAAAAAAAAAGATGTATGGAAGCAAGTAGACAATAGAAATACCTTCCACTTTGGTTTTCCCTCTGTTTCAGAAGAAAGCTCCTCAACAAAAGATGTGAGTTCACTAAACATTATCTCACAAGATTCCAGGTGTGAGTGCCCAAGAGCCATGGTGGCAGCATGCTAAATCACCAAAAGAAAACAAATCAATTTTACACTCAAGATAGAAATGAGAGCCCTAAAGCAAAGATGCAGTATAATTGTCTGAGAGACTCAGACAACTTCTATCCTCAAAAGTTCTAATGTTATGCAGGATTATAGGTTCAGGGTATACCTCTTAAAACCATGATGCCCCCCAACCCCCCCAGGAGCCAGCCCCAAGATACACCCAATCCACCAATAGACAAAGTAAGTAGAATTTTATTTAGCATTAAGTACCGGTGTAATCAGTTGGACATATATATCAATCTGTCCATCATGTATGCATATGAGTGCATAATATCAAGTATTTTATTAGGATACATGGAAGTACACAAACATCATTCTCTTTAATCACAAATAATAGGGTTCATCATAATATTCTCATGTTGCCTCCCATTAAGAATAAAAATAAAGCAGCCCTAAGCAATTTGTCATCTACCATAAGAATCAGGAAAAGCGAAAGCATTTATGACACAAGTAATAATGTTCAAGGCAGCCAATGAGCAACCATGAAATGGCATTATAAAAACTCCTAGGATTCTTTCAATTTCTTTGCATTCTATTAAGAGTGAAACCAAAACACCTAATTTTGGATAGAACTGACAGCTCAGCTTTTGAAATTGGAAGAAAAGAATTAAATGGAATTCAAAATTACCATCACCCTATCTCCTCTGTGCATCATCAATAATTCTTTTACATAAGAAAAACCTACCAAAAACTCTTTTCATTGTAGCCATTAACATTGATAAATCACAATCCCAGTGAAACAGTCCAAACAATTGAGAGGAGCTAGTGGAACTGTATTACAAGCAAAAGCATACAGATTGCACTAAACCCAATTTCTCATGTTCTAGCAGAAAAAGTGTCTCGTGATTAGTGTACTAACATCATATATGCATTAAACTCAAATAAAATAGAATGAACTCATTAGCATATACTTACAATGTGTGCTTCTGATCCAGATCTCAGAGAGGGAAAAATAAGATGGTAAAGGTCTCTGGTTGCAGATACACTCCCAGATTCCTTATTATCTGGTGGACATGAACATACAAACATTGCATACATGAGCCACTGATCCAGTTTGTTATCTACATCTTGAGACTGATTAGCTTTTCCACCTAATTCAGCGGGTGTAATATGAGCAAGACGATTCAAAACCTCCAGCCTGCCAAATCATAACGGGTTAGAAGAGGATCGATAAATTCTTTGCTCTTAAAACTAATTAAACACAAAATTTATTTGAAAGCAAATAGTAATTAATAACTTCCTGTTTATTCCATTTGGCATCAAAGAAGAATAAGAGTAAAAGCAATTTCCAACAAAAATCCATGTTCACCGTACTCTACACTAACCATTTATTCTTTGGCAATTTCCCCATTTTCAAAAGCAAATTGCATAAATGCTAAATTACTCATCAAGTATCTAGCTCATTTAACAAACATAAAGCTACCATCAACTAACCACATTGAATCAGCATGTTTATATGCTTAAAGATAAAACAATGAGAACGTCCAATCAAGTATATGCAAAACATAATGATATTATAACAAAAACTATTACTTGGCAAAGACATGCAACAATTATTCATAATTATCTTATTGCACGTACTTTGCATCTTGAACTGAGCTTGGGCAAAGTTCAGCTGCATATTTGACGAGGTCACTAAGACACCTTGCCCACCTGTTCTTATCAGGACTCTCAAATATTATAGACTGAAGAGTCACCTCAGGAGGAATTGTATCAGATTCTCGTCTGTAATCAAACAGACGACCAGAGTCCCAGTAACAACTCTGAACTATGTCCTCCTGCAATATTTAGTTTTAAATTCAGAATACAATCACATTTCATAGAAAAGTCGAAAAGAATAATTAATATACAGGAAATCATAAGATAAATATAGCCCACCCCATGTTCTTCCAGCACATCAATTATAAATATAGGTTCGGCTTCGTATCTTATGCTATGTTCTGGCTGCTTGGAAAGTGTAAGGTCTCGTATGTCATTCCTTAAGGCTCGTACACAGCGCAATAACTCCAATGCTGTGTGACGAATTTGGCTATCCACGGAGCTAAGAAAGATGAGGCCAACTGCATCTATCTCTGATGCACGAAACTCAATAGCATCCCCTGATTGATGGAAAGAAGACTTCTTGAATCCAATGTTTTGCTGCACCATCTGCTTTGGATCTTGAGCATCTTGTGCCAGTTTATCATCAATAAGACAAGCTCTCCAAAAACGCATAAGTTCTAACAGTCGCCCCAATGATGTTTGAATCAAAAGAGGGAATTCATCAGGTAATCGGAGAATGAAGTTGGCCATTCCTCTCATAGCTGCAAAGCGACGATGAGGAAGGTACCTAACAATCCGATTCAGTACCTGAACTGCTTCCTCACGAACACCAGGATCAATGCTTATCCCATGTTGAGGTATTATTTCAGTTATCTTATCGCTTCGGCCAACTTCTTCAATTAGGTAAGGTATGCACTTCAGCACTGACCGGAACAAATATCCTTGAGACTTTTCTTTGGTTACAGCATCTGGAAAGCATAGAAATCAACTGTCAAGTGCCCTTGCATCCAGATAAGAGGTAAATGGATGTGAAAAGTGGAAACCTAGCATTTATAGCAGCAATAGATCTTCAATAAAGAAAACACTCTACAGATGCTCCGAGTGAAAAACGTAAAATAGAGATATTTCTTTCACAGCAGATCAGTACAATAACAGAATTCACACTTTCGTTTAGAACACAGAATAATCTTAATTCTAGTAAAATGTCCCATCTCCAGATTTACAATTGGTTCTCATTCTAATTTCGTCAATATATAGAAGAAGAAATTCTTCCAATTGCAAATAAGTGGTAAAGGTTCTAGACTACAGAGAACAGAAGTCACTTAACTGAATCAATTAGCCTTTGATTATTTCAGTCTTAACTCGACGTAAAATTGGCCATCTCTAATATCTTCTCATGAATTATATTGCCACCTTTTCTAGAGAGTTTGAAGAAAAATAACCCCAAAGAGGACCTAGAAGATGAGCAAATGGTACCTTTGACAATAGATTCAAGCTGCCTTAAATCAGCTTGGTTGGGGCAACTGATTTCAGCAAAAACAGTAGCAAAAACACTTAAGGGCATATCTTCATGCCTAATTTTTCCAAAAGAAAACAAAATCCAACTAGTTCAATCTAGTTTCATACGTGATCAAATTACTGCCTTACATTAAACTGAGGCTGTTTTCACAGACAATTCTCACAATTCAAGATTTGTACGTCTTCAACCCAAGATTAAACAGGTAAATTCATAGAATGACTATAACAGAGCAAGGAATTTTTACTCAGCCATTAAAACATTGGAATACAGGTGCTTGACTGATCCAATAAAAAAATAAGAAAAATACAAAAACTTAAGATTACTGTCCCTTTTCACTTCATCTGATAAGCAGACAAAATTCTAAGTTAATTTTAGGGTCGGAATTACCTATTGTTGTCCTTGAAGAAGTTAGAAGAGCCAGGCTATATGTCCTATTGCAGGACCTTAATATTGACTCAATTGCAGCCTTTACTTTAGGTATGTAGTGACCAATATCATGACCTGCTCATACAAATAAATAGGATAGTGATTCGCATGAAACATATGACAATTATTTGCATTTTAAACCAGTTATCAATTACCTTTAAATATTTCCAAGCCAACACGCTCACTTGAAGGAGACATAACAATGGCAAGCAAAGCACGCAAACCAATAACTTTTGCTTCACTTGGGCTATCTTGCTTCAGCAATTCTAAGATCATATGGTTCATGGCAAAATCAAGGTTATGTTCTGCTATAGTCACACAGAATTCCACCAGCTTATCATGCTGTACATCTTGAGTTAGCATTCCTTTCCTCAAAACTGTTAAGAGTTGGGAAGTAACACTATCAAGGTAATCCCATATACGATTTGGGGGTTGGTTAGCTGCATGAACACTCAAATAGAATCTCAAAACTCTATGAAGACAGTCTAAAGCCATGAAACGATGATTCTTGTCCTGCATAAATAGCACCAGATTCTTTGTTATAAGTTGAAATGGAAACTTGTAAATATGATCAGAGGTCAGGGCCCAAAGAAAAGCCAGGGGGTAAAAGCTTAAGAGGACTTGTCAAAGTCAACCAGGTGACCATATGTGTGATATGTCCATTACCCAGGGCCCCAACTATATATGTAAGGAAACTTACTCGTAGAAGCTTGTACAGTTGCTCCATGTGAGAGCTTAAGTTGCCCTGGAATATTTGTGGATCACCAAGACAGAGAAGAAGAGTCACCAAAGGATAACCAACCTAATACAGAGAATTTTTATGTGAGAGAAAAGATAAATTTGATTTAGAGAAACATGCAAGAAAACTGAAGACAGTGTTTGATTGTCATGTCCCCTAAAAACTTGAAAAATATAAAGGATATTATCATCCTAGGAACAGGATGGCAATATTATCATGTACCATCTGTGTTCAAACTTCAGTGATCAAGAAAAATCATTCAAAAATATAAGGAAGAGTACTTTTAAAATAGAAATGTCACATTCTAAACTAAATATGGACAAGCATGAATTGAAACTAGGTTCATGAAATACAAAAATAAATAATAAGTAAAAATAAATAAAGGAAGAAAAGTTGTTATGGCATCTAGGCATGCTAAAGAACAGAAACTGTCGCGATCCAATATGCAGTAACTAAAATTTGATAGGATAATCATGTATCCTGAATGATTTCGTTTCACTCATACTCTCAAACCTCCAGTTCTAACAGTCAAATACATTAACCAATGGTTCGTATCATCAAACATCTAATCAATTCTTAGATAAAAATGTCAATAAGAAGCATGAGATGAGACCAACCTTAATGAGAAAAAAATTATAGGTCTCTATCATTTTCATTTTCCATTTGAAAAAGTAACAGATAGCGAGAAACCTATTGACTTGTTTCACATACTTGTAAAATTCTTTCTGCTGAAATGAAATAAAAAGAAATATACATGTAGTCAACCCAGTTGAGAGGCTTAGTGAACTTTACTCTTTCACTTTAGCCGAGCATTGAAATTTAAAAATAACTAATTTTATACTTTCATTGTCTACCATGAACTTTGTGGGGAAAGGAGTAAGAGTATCTTTCAAATGAAATAAAAGCTACTCCGCCCCAATTAACTTGTCAAATTTTGACTTTTGACTTATTATTTTACATTTATTAGTGTTGATAAAAATTTGAAAAAAAAAAAATTTATTTTTAACAAACTTCAAATGAAGTTGTTTTTCTTATATTTTTTATAAAACTTAATTCATTAAAATACTAAAATAATAGAGGTCAGAAAGTCAATTGTGACAATTTAGTTGAGACAAAAGGAGAATGTGACTGCTCTTTACATTAGGAACTCAGGAAAAAAAACCATAGGTTTTCTCTTCCTTTGGAAATTCATTCACGAGTTTCCTTCTAAACTTTTTTACTGCCTAATAAAGAAGAAAATCCTAAGATCTATCAATAGTAAAGTGGAATCAAAACAAAGTTTAACACTGTAAAATCTCTTTTACTAAATAACACAATTTCGATTTTATATCAAGAGCAGATTTCATTTTTTGCCATTGTAAGCCCTACAGGCATTTGATTAAAGATTAGTCAGTTGTCCTGTTAAGAATTTTGAACAATAATAAATAATATATATTTATTATGTAGTAAGTGTTCCTTTTTCTCTGCCATGTAGTAAAATTACACGCAGACCTCCATGCTTTCATTTCAAACACACCCAAAAAATTTGAAATTCCTAGGAGTAGATAAAGATGCTCTTACAGCAATATGTTTGCTCTGTTTGTCCATCCAATGCAGCAGATTCTCTCTGATTTGCCCAACAGCTTCATACCAGAGAGTGAGTGCTGGCTCTACACCAGTAGGAGGCCATTGATTCTTCCCACTATCTGCAAGTGGTGCTAGGATACTTGAAAGCATGTTGCATAGTGCATGGTAAAGCTCACTTTTCCTTTTATGCGGTGCACGGGTAAGAGGGTTTGCTTTGGCCACAAAAGAGGCCGATGCATTCAACCCTCCCTCAGTCTTAACCTGGCAACAAACTAGTGTCATACACTGGCCCTCATGACATCTGTTTCTTCAAGGGAAAAAATGTATAAAAACATATCAATTCCATACCCCTAGTTTCAGGTAGCGCATTCCATTTATAATACTAAGGGTCTCACTTCTAGCAACACTACTGTCTATCCGACGAGTATTCAATTCCATGAAAAAGCGCTCAGTTACAGAACTAAATCTGTGAAAGAAAAAGAAAGAGCATGAATATGCGTATACATACGACTAGAAATAAAATCACCAACATTTCAATCAAAATTTTAATGTCACCAGATAACGACACAGCTACCTGATCCGAGATAAGGCACCCAGGAGTTGAGCAACTAAGTCGAGGAGAAGACCCCGCAAATCAACTAGTGAGGGATACTCGACCTGGCTAACAACCCTGCAATAAGAATTTATTGACTTCAACCCAGTCATCCAGCATAAGGAAATTGTTCAGCAAAAAAACTATCAACCACTTTGGTATCATATATATCAACTACTATGCTAAGACTCAAAATTCAGTCCATCATTTTTCAAGGGCCAAGCAGTGATATTTGATGTATTTGTAATTATATATAATATTAAAACTTGATATAAGCCAGTCCAGACTCATCCTTAGCAGCCTTACCTGTCAGCATTAATTAGCCAATCGAAAACAAAATTTTCAAGACCAGACCAAAGCTTCTCTGAAATGAAAGCATACCTCGTCATTCAGTTGTGATAAAAACAAGTAAAATTGAATAAAGTAAAAAACAGGGAAATGAACAAACCAGTAAGTCCCTCTTGAGGACAGCACTCAACAAAGCGAATACAAGCTGAGCAAAAAATGCACTCGACAGCAAGCTGCTCACCAAGGAAAGACACCATTCAACTCATAGTGAATTAAGCAAAAATAAAATAAAAGAGTATCATCAAGTTCAGAAAAACTAAGGCAAATATCATTTCAGAGTGGTTTCTGTCTAACACTTATTTTCATTGTCATTTTTTAACTACTTTCCTTTTTCCAGGGGGAGGGGTGGAAGAGAGTACAATCTTCACAAGCCATTGAATGTAATAAAATCTATAAGCTATTACTGCATACAAACCTTTCTTTGGAATGTAGATGCATCATTTGCGCCCTTTGGGGATTCACTGCAAGCAAGATCCCAAAGTAAAAGTAAGAAAATGAAATCTTACAATTGCAAAACAATTAGACTCGATGACTCTGTGCCTTCATAGAGTGGCATTAACTTCTCACCAGTTAAGAGAAAACCAGAGATGATTGATTAAGGATTTTTAACTACAGTTTTTCATAACAAACAACCAACCAGGATATAACCCTGATAATGAGCCCAGTTTGTTGTTTGAAATTTGATGTGATAGAAACAGTTTGAGGAGATAGAAAACTGGTAGTGTATATTAGTAGCATCTTTGCACATCAAAGAAATTATAGAAGCACGACCAATAGAAACTTCCATCTTATCGGACTTTTTAGGGTTATCAAGATACCTTCTCAACCTCTACTGTTCTCCCTTCATTATCATCAAACTAAAGTGGCTAAAAATAATGTAGGAGACAGATATTTTCAAGACATGATTGAGAACTAAAGAGCATTTGGAGATGAATGTTTGTATTTGTAGAAAACAGAGTAATTCTCTGTATTTTTCTATATTTTATTAACTAAAGAACTGAATTTAAATAGAAAAAGTGTCATAACCTAATTAGGAAAATAATTCCCTTATTCTAATAAACTACTAAAAGATAAGATAAAATAATCCTAGAATATCTCAAATGATTTATTCTAAGATTTATCTACCTAAATCAGATTTATCTATCATGAAAACATTTAATATATTTCTATAATTCCTACACTCCCCTCAAGCTGGAGAATATACATTGTATAATCCCAGCTTGAATAGGAATTTATTGAAAACAAGCTTTGGCAGAGCCTTAGTGAGAATGTCTGCAATTTGTCCTTTGGAAGGAATGTAGGAAAGAGTGGCTGTCCTTTTGTTGACTTGGTCAGCAATAAAATGCCTGTCAATCTCCACATGCTTTGTTCGGCCATGTTGGACTGGATTCTTGGCAATCTGAATAGCAAATTGATATCACACAAGACTTCAAAGTGATACTCCTGATTAGTGCCAAGTTCTTTTAGTAATTTAAGTAGCCAAATTCCTTCGCATATTCCCAAAGCTAGTGCTCTAAATTCAGCTTCAGCACTACTTCTTGAAACAATGATTGTTTTTACTTCTCCAAGTTGTAAGGTTTCCCAAACAAAAGTGTAGTAGCCACTAGTGGATCTTCTTTCAGTGAGGTCTCCGCCCAACTAGAGTCTCAGTAAAATCCTAACATTCTGTCTTGTGTTTTCTTGAACATTAAGCCATGTCCTCGAGTTTTCTTCAAGTACTTGAGAATTACATTTGCAATGCCATATGCTCTTCATTAGGATTAGTCATGTGTTGACTTATCACATTTATAGGAAAGGCTATATCTGGCCTTGTTAGGGATAAGTAAATAAGTTTCCCAACTAATCTCTGAAATTTCTCTCTATCTACTAAAGACCCATCTTCTTTGTTGAATCTCAAATTTGCCTCCATTGGTGTATCACCGGCTTACAACCAAGAAAACCAGCTTTGAGTAAATCAAGTACATACTTTCTTTGATTGATCACAAGTCCTTTTTTATCTTGCCACCTCCATTCCTAGGAAATATCTTAACTTTCCCAAGTCCTTGATTTGAATTCCTGCTTAATGACTTCTACAAATTGCTAATTTCTTCCTCATCATCTCCAAGAAGAATTATGTCATCAACATACACAATTAGGATAGCTTTCTTATTTGTAGAAGTTACCTTGATGAAAAGTGTATGATCGGCAAGGGATTGCTTGTAGCCGTTTTTCAGAATGACTTTAGTGAACCTCTCGAACCAAGCTCTGGGTGATTGTTTTAGCCCGTATAGAGACTTGTTGAGCTTGCACACCTTGTTGCTTCCTTCAATAGATTTTAAGCCAAGTGGCAATTTCATGTAAACTTCTTCCTCTAGCATGCCATTAAAAATGTGTTTTTACATCAAGTTGATGTAATTGCCAATCGCAATTCTGACCAAACTTAGGAGTACTCGAACAATGTTAAGCTTTGCCACAGTGCAAACGTTTCGTGAAATCTATCCCATACGTTTATGTAAAGCCTCTAGCCACCAGTCTAACTTTGTATCATTGGATGCTTCCATTGAGTTATACTTTCAAAAAGATCCATTTACGATATGACCCTTTTTTCCTTGAGGAAGATCTCAGAATCGTCCAAGTAGCATTTTCTCTAGTGCACCAATTTCCTCTTCAATGACCCTTCTCCATTTAGGATCCTTTAGAGCTTCAAATATGCTTGTGGGAATCGTTCTTTATCCAAGGTTGCTATAAATGCTTGAAAAGAAGGCATCAAAGAATTATAGCCAAGAAATTTTTCAATAGGATGCTTGGTGCATTGTCTAACCCTTTTCTAATAGCAATAGAAAAGTCATCTAGAGTAGGGACTTCTTGATTTCTTCTTCCATTCCTAACTAGACCCAAATCCAATTCTCAAGAAGAATCGATTGCAAAGCAGTCTCGGAGATATTTTTCTTTTTCTTGTGTAGACACGAAGTCGTTTGGGTGGTGGTGTTTCTTTGAACATTTTCAATAGGAGTAGGTGTATTTTCGGGAGGGTGTTTAAAGTAGGTGTGGATGAGGTAGTGATAGGTATAACAGAGAATTAATCTGAGTAGTCATAGGTGACAAATCAGAGGTAAAGGTAAAATTGGTGGCAATTTTGAAGGTTGAGAATGGAAATTAGGAGAAGATACGATTTGGCGAAAATCACTCCATGTCTCCCCAATTTCACCTCTTTGAAATAGGGATCCTGTTCATAAAAAGTGATATCCATAGTGGTAAAAATCGTTTAGAAGGAGGATGAAAGCATTTGTTTCCTTCTTAAGTGAAGAATATCCAACCAAGACACATTTTAAGGACTTAGGGTCTAACTTGGACTTATGAGGAGCAATATTTTGGATAAAACTATGCAAACCAAAGATTTTAAGAGGCAAAATTGAGATAGGCTTAAAATGAGGAAAGTCTTGCAAAAATATAGATTGAGGTGTTTGAAATTTTAAAACCTTACTAGGCATTCGGTTGATTAAATAGGTAGCTGTTAATAAGGCTTCCCCCCACAGATATTTAGGAACATTGGTAGTAAATAGAAGGGAACGAGTAACTTCTAGGAGATGCCTATTTTTCCTTTCGGCAATGTCGTTTGTTGTGGGGTTCCAACACAAGAACTAACCTGAACTATGCCCTTATACCTGAAAAAATTACCCAAAGACCTAGCAAAAATTCACGCCATTATCGATTTAAAGAGCTGGATTTTAGCCCCAAACCGAGTGAGAACCATGTTATAAAATTGGGCAAAAATATTAGCGCTTTGATTTGTCTTTTAGCAAATAAGTCCAAGTTATCCGATTGTGATCGTCAATGAAAGTGATAAACCACTTACTATGATCAGCATTCTTCACTAGAGAAGGGCCCCAAATATCACTATGGATCAAAGCAAAAAGGTGAAAAGGCTTGTATGGAGAAGGAAAATACGAAGATCTTGTATGTTTAGCAAGAGAACAAACTTTGCAAGAAAAAGACTTAGGCCTTTTATTAATAAATAGATCAGGAAACAATTTAGCAAGATATTGGAAACTAGGATGTCCTAAACGACAATGTCATAACATAACAGTATCAACTGTATTTAAAGCTGTAAAAGATTTGGAGATCTCGAGTTTAGTTGAGGAAGGGAGGATGTAGAGACCATTCTGCAAGCTAGCCTTACCAATCATCTTCTTCGAGTTCAAGGCTCGCAAAGTACAACCAAGATCATTAAAGGTTGCGAAGCGATTCAAATCGAGGAAATTTTATTTACTAAATGAGATTGCAAGCCGAGTTGGTACAAAGAGAACATTATGAAGTGCAATCGATCATTGAGAATAACAGTTCCATGATCTTCTATTTTGCATAAGGAACCATCACTTTGTTTTGACACTTTACCAAAGGTTTGGAAAAATTTGTGAAATAAGGCCTTATTACCACCATATGATCCGTAGCACCGTAATCAAGGATCCAATTAGAGTGAACGAGAGGAAAACAATGTCATGGAAGAAGGATTACCTTCGGTTCTTTCATGACCAGATTACCGCACTAAACCCCGAAACTTTCCAAACAATTTTGAAGTTCAAGAATCGCTCTTTAGAAGCTTGTGACATGATGTGTCGTGCAAGACTGGATTTATTATCTCCGGAGTTCTTTGACTTCGGGCTTGAGGCTTACCATGAAGCTTCCAACACTTTTCCTTGAGTGGCGGGCTTTTTGCAATGATCACACCAAGGTCTCCCCGGTTTGGAAGAAGGAGATGATTGGTGTGTCACTAAGGCAAATCCTTCAGGACTTGAATCCGTTTCATTAAGCATCACACTTCGGCGACTTTCTTTCTTCTTGACCATAGAAGGCCTCTCGAAGGGAAGGAAGGAAGAAATAGCCAAGACCCCGCCGCAAACCTCATCCAACTCCTTGTTTAGGCCTTGTAGAAATTGATAGCCTTCTTTGAGTGACAATTTGTCGATAAAGGCAAGATCTCTGGAACCGCCTAATCATGCGTGTATACAAATCTAATTGTCATGAAAGAGCGGTAAGGGAATTGTAGTAGAGTGATGGGCATGGTGCCTTGCTTTAGCGTGGTCGCTTGGTTTTCAACATGATATAATTCGCAATATTATCATTCTTGGAGTAGGTTTCATGACAGACTCCAAATTTCAGCAATGTTGTAAAGGAGAAAATTTCGACTTATACTTGGGGTCATGGAATTAAGGAGCCAAGTCATAACTCGCTATTATCACGCATCCACTTAACAAAACCATTGTCGTGCACAGAGTCGCTTGATTTCTCCAATAACATAGCCCAATCTATCTCTTCCCAAGAAAAAATCTTAATCGATTCGGACCACTCTAGAAAATTGTTGCCATTTAATCTATGGCGGTGATATTCGACAGATTTAGTTCGATTGAGCATCAAAACCAAAAAATTTTACGGATTTGAGGTAATCTCCTAGTAGGAGAAGGAGATGTAGGAGAATAAGTTCTGACATGGTCTAGGGTGGAAAAGAACCTAAACTAAATCGATACCATGTAGAAAACAGAGTAATTCTCTGTATTTTCTATATTTTATTAACTAAAGAACTGAATTTAAATAGAGAAAAGAGTCATAACCTAATTAGGAAAATAATTCCTTATTCTAATAAACTACTAAAAGATAAGATAAAATAATCCTAGAATATCTCAAATGATTTATTCTAAGATTTATCTACCTAAATCAAATTTATCTATTTGTAGAAAACATTTAATATATTTCTATAATTCCTACAGTATTAAGGGAAAAGAAATGGTAAAGCAGCAAATGATACAACCTTTCTCGCCATCTTAGAAGAGCTTCTAGAAGAGGAACAGGTGTGTGTCGTGCAACCATAGCCAAGGAATCTAGCACCTGCTCATATGCAGGGTCAGATGGTCGAAGATACTGTCCATCCTGCACATACAACAGGAAAGAACATAAAATGGGATAGACATCGATCCAGAAAGACAAAATCACCATTCATTAGTTAAAAGAAGGTAATCAAGTTTATACTTTGGTAATATGTTACTACTAAAGTTGCCAAACAAACAAAACAAGAGGTAGCCTCCCACACCAACTTTCCAACTCTTGCTCCCCATCATATGTTTAAGTAGAGCTGTCAAAAGTTGACTTGAAAATAAACATCAAATCTATTCAAACCCAAACCAAGTAGAAACTGATTTGACCAAAGAAGTCAACAACCCAACATTGAAATTGAACTTGTTTGACTTTAGAACCAAACAATTTGGACCTGAAGCGACTTGAACCTGAGGTAACCCAAGCCAAAGCCAACCAAACCAGCCCAATTGATAATTCTATGTTTAACCAAACTGCTAATCTTTCTGAATGGAAAAAGGATAACCTTTCTATATCATCCTTATCTCCTTGACTTATCTTTATTACACCAAGAACCTAAGTCCTAATAGAATATTGCTTTCTTGAATGGCAAGGCAACAAACCATTACTAAAGATGAATGATCAATGGATTAAATAAAGAATAGAGATGAATACAAAAACAAAAAGATGTGAGCCTCTAATCTTTTAAAACCAAATTAAAGTGATTCAGAAATAATCTATGTTTCTAACAGTGAGATGTTCAATCACCAAATGCTCATTAAAGGTCAACACATAAGGAGAATATCTAAAAACCCTGAGAAGCAAACTCGAACAGTCTCTTCTACAAAACCATGTTTGTCATAACTTTAGCAAAGTGTTAGAATCCCTAGAATTAGGGATGATTATTGAGAAAATCTTATGTAAATAGAAGTTAATCATAGTTCTTGATTCTTAGGATAATTACGCTTTTTAGGGATTATTTCCTTCCTTAGAATAGTTTCTCTTTATATACCGTAACCTAATTAGCTAAAGTATTAATCAATCTCTGATTTTACATGGTATCGAGCCTTAGGAATTATTCGATTCTCTTGTCTATCTTCCTAAAAATTCCTCCGATTTCTCACCATCTCCTAAAATTTCCTCTCTTTTTTCATGGGTGATCTTCACAATGACACCATGTCCAAACCGAGATCTCACAAATATCTCAAACTGTCAATCGAGGATCAATCAAAGTGACCTCAATTCTTCACTAATAATCACTAGTCATCGACTAGATGGAAAAACTTCCTACAATGGTCTCAATCATCCTAATGGTGATTCGTGGTCGTGGCAAGATGGGATATATCAATGGAGACCTCCCACGCCCGATGTAGCGACCCTACCTATGCTGCTTGGGAACTCAATAACTCAATTGTTATGGCATGGTGATCAATTCTATGGAAGGCCATATAAGTTTAACTTACCTTCTCTTCAAGACTGCGAAAGACATGTGGGATGCAGTCAAAGAGAACTATTCTGATCTTGAAAATGCTTCTCAAGTTTTTGAGATCAAACTCAAGTTGAAAGACATTCGACAAGGGACACTTGAGGTAACTCACTACTACAACAATCTGAAAATATTGTGGCAGGAGTTAGACATGTACTATGAAGCTAATTGGGGGGAAGGCCTAGAACACACTAGGTTTATGACTCACCTCAACAATGAGCGTCTCTATGAGTTTCTAGCCTGAGGCATGAGTTAGACGAGGTTCGTGGCAGAATTTTAGGCAGATCACCTCTCCCAACCATTAGTGAAGCCTTTGCAGAAGTGAGGAGAGAAGAGAAACGCCGTCTTATCATGATGAGGGAACCCAAAATCTCGACTGACCAGCCTGCTGAATCTGCTGCTCTTGTGTCCAAAGGTCCTCAAACACAAAAAACTCGTGCTGGGAATGAGTCCGGATCTAACAGACCATGGTGTAGTCAATGCAATCGTGTTGGTCACACAAAGGAAAAATATTTTAAACTCCATGGCTATCCGGATAAAAAAGCAGAAAGACAAGAAAATTGCTTTGTTATCTTCCAATCTGGCGATGAAGTCTTTGGATGTGGGCCTAACCAAGACGCAACTCGAAAATCTTGAAATTTCGAGTACCTCTACCATCATGGGAATTTAGCCACTCAAGATATCGCTCTCAATATTGCTCTTGAATCTAATAACCAATCTCCATGGATACTAGATTCGGTGCTTGGACCATATGATGTAACCTCACTCTATTCCAAACTTACACCACCGTCATAACAATTCCGAATCGAGATTGTGGATGGTTCATACTCACCGTGGTTGGAGTAGGGAAAGTAAAAGTAGTGAGAATTTTTCCTTGATAATGTTCTACATGTTCCAAAATTATCCCGTAATTTACTTTCAATAAGTAAACTTACTAAAGATGGGAAAATGCTTGCTGAATTTTCGCATTTGGTTGTGTAATACAAGAATGTAAATCGGGAAGATGATTGGCACTGCTAAGGTTGATGATGGATGTATGTGTGGAATAAAGACAACACACAAGGGGATTAGCTCTATCTCTCGCAAAAGAGGATACTATTATGTTATGGCACCGTAGGTTAGGACATCCAAATCTTTTGTACCTAAAAAACATCTCCATTGTTATTTCAAATAAAAGATAAATTCCTTGCAATGTGATATTTGTGAATTGTCCAAACATACCCGTGTTCCATATCCTTTCAAACCATATACACAATCCAAACCTTTTCAATGATACACGTGATTTATGGGGAGCTAGCCGAGTGAAAAATATTACTGGTGAGAAGTGGTTTATTACCTTTATTGATGATCGCACTAGGGTATGTTGGGTCTATCTTTTAAAAGACAAATCAAAACTCCCAAAGTTTTCAAAATTCCACTCAATGGTTCGAACCCAATTCAACTCTACCATCCAAACTCTCCACACGATAATGGGAGAGAATACTTTAATTCATCCTAAAGTCATACCTTTCGGACCAAGGAATTATACACCTAAGTTCATGCCCAAACACTCCTCAATGAATGGGATATCCGAGAGAAAAACCGACACCTTCTTGATGTTGCTCGAGCCTTAATGTTCACAATGAACGTCCCTAAATATTTATGGGGCGAAGCTATTCTTACTGCTTGCTACCTAATAAATAGGATGCCATCAAAAGTCCTTAATTTCCAAACTCCTCTAAACACTCTTCACAAATCATTTCCTCTATTGCATATTCCCACTATTCCAACTAAAATATTCGGTGCAAAGCCTTTGTCCATAATCATCAACCCAACCAATCCAAACTTGATCCTCGAGCTCACCCTCAGTATATTTGTTGGGTATTCTCCTACTCGAAAGGCTACAAATGCTACTCACCAACCTTGCACCGGCTATTTGTCTCTGGGATGTCACCTTCTTTGAAACCGAACCTTTCTTTAAACCTTCTCATCTTCAGGGGGAGAGTTTTAATGAAGATGAAAACCTTAATACCCTTCTTATTATACCTCCCGACCCTACCACCCTTGATATCGTTGTTTCTTTTCCTATACCGCAAGAAATTAACACCGAGCAGTCCACGAACAAGGAAAAAGAACAAAGAAAGTGCGACAAAGGCGAGTGCAAACAAAGAGTGCCCGAATCTGAGTTTATTCCGCACGGAATCGACGTCCTGAACCGACTGGCGGTGCCACTCACATCTTCAACCGAGGACTGCTCGAAATGAAGTCTCACCACCATCACCATCCATCTATCTTCCAATTGCAATGAGAAAAGGGACAAGGAGCGCACTCAACATCCTATCTCTGGTTTGTATCCTATGGTAACTTATCTAAGTCTTATCAAACCTTTGTGACTAATGTTAATTCTATAAAACTCCAAAAACTATAGAAGAAACATTTGAGTCAACAGAATGGAGACAAGCCGTGATGGAGGAAATGGAGGCTCTCAAAAATAATGGAACACAGGAAGTTTTGATCCGCCTAAAGGAAAGAAGACAAGAGGGTCGCAAATGGGTTTTACTACCAAATTCAAGCCCGATGGCGGATTGATCGATACAAGGCTCGTCTAGTGGCTAAAGGCTTCACTCAAACTTATGGGTTGGATTATGAGGAGACATTTGCACGGTTGCCAAACTAAACACAATTAGAGTTCTTTGTCCATTGTTTGTTAATCTTAATTGGCAATTGACCCACTGGATGTTAAAAACGCTTTTCTCAATGGGGAGTTAAATGAAGAAGTTTACATAGACTTCCCACAGGTTTGAAGAAAGAAAGGGCCAAGTGTGTAAGTTGAAAAATCTTTGTATGGGTGAAACAATCTCCAAGAGCGTGGTTTAATCGGTTTCAAAAGCTATGACGAAAGGTGAAGTATACTCAAGGACAAAGCACCACACCATGTTCTACAAGCATTCGGCACAAGGAAAATGTTGTATTCTAATTGTCTATGTGGATGACACAATAGTAACAAAGATGATACAAGTGAAATTGGACGGTTAAAAGAATTTCTTGGAGCAGTTTTGAACTTAAAGATTTGGGAAATCTTAAGTATTTTCTTGGAATAGAGATAGCAAGGTCTCAAAAGATATTTCTATCTCCCAAAGGAAATATGTCCTCGATCCGCCATCGGTTGGAATGATGGGTTGTAAACCAAATTGAAACTCCTATGGAGTTTAATCTCAAGCTAGGTACTAATGAAGATGGAGAAGAAGTCAACAGGGGAGATATCAACGCCTAGTAGGAGACTTATCTACTTGGCTCACACTCGTCCGACATTGCTTTTAGTGTCAGCGTCATAAGTCAATATATGCATGCCCCAAGGGAAAAACACCTAGAAGCTGCATATCGGATACTAAGGTACCTAAAGGGAAATCCTGGTAAGGGCCTATACATCAAGAAAAATGACAGCAGAAATGTAGAAGTGTATACCGATGCTGACTGGGCAGGCTTTATTAATGACAGACAATCAACCAGTGGTTATTGCAACTATGTTTGGGGTAATCTAGTGACATGGAGGAGTAAGAAACAACTGTGGTAGCACGCAAAGTCTGAAAGTTTAGTATCGAGCACTTGCACAAGGTATTTGTGAAGGAATTTGGATACAAAGGCTAATGAGGGAACTAAAGGTTTCTTATAATAAGCCTATACAGTTGTATTGTGACAACCAAGTCACACAAGATAGCTCAAACCATGTGCATCATGATCGTACCAAACATGTCGAGATAGACCGACACTTCATAAGAGAGAAAATACAATCAGGGGAAGTGAGTGTTACCTATCTACCTACCAGACAACAGATTGCAGATATGTTGACAAAAAGTTAAAAAAAAACATGTTTGAACAACATGTTGGCAAGTCGGGTTTGATAAATATCTACACTCCAACTTGAGGGGAATGTTAGAATCCCTAGAATTAGGGATGATTATTGAGAAAATCTTATGTAAATAGAAGTTAATCATAGTTACTGATTCTTAGGATAATTACAGTTTTTTAGGGATTATTTCCTTCCTTAGTATAGTTTATCTCTTTATATACCTGTAACCTAATTAGCTAAAGTATTAATCTGAATCTCCAGATTTTACACAAAGTTTAGTCAGGAAGAACATCTATCAAATTGGAAGGTTATGAATCACTCACCAAGTCTCTCTCTCTCTCTGATTTTTTTTACAGCCCCCACTTGGGGCAAAATAGCTGGCTGCTGACATGTCAGCAAATTCACTAACTTCATCAAACCACCAAGTCTAGTCTAAACTCGCTTAAGCAAAACCAATTAGCATCAGATTTTATTCATTAACAAAGACCAGCTCCTGATCAAACTCATTCTAAGTACTAAAGAATGTTATCAGATGAAGAACTCATTGATATCCAGTACACTATTTAAAAACCAAAATCTAAAGATGTTTACAAATTTTCAATTTATAAACAAACTGCATTTCTCTTAGACCTCCTTTAATATTCAAATCCATAGAAGGTATGACACTAAATGCCACCTCACTAACATTTTTAGCATAAAAGGGCTTTCGGAATAAGAACAGAAAAACATCATAATTTAGAAGTTGAAACAAGAAAAAAAGGCACACACCTTTCCAACACATGAAATCATGATTACTATAACATTCAAGAAAATGAAACATTATGCCACTGAATGATTTAATAGGAGAACGAGCGAAGAAAACCTGAGCCTGAGCTGTTTCGATCCGGCGACGAGCTAGAGGAAGAAACCGCTGCAGCAACGCATCTACAATCAACTTGGCAGCACTTCCTGCCTTCATTTTGTCTCGCATCCGTTTTCAACCTACAAATTCTCGAAACAGAAAAACAAATTAGGGTTCAAAAAAGGATTACTAGTAGAAATCATAGATTCCACGAGCAAAATCATATGGAAAATTGAGGGATCAACATGAACAGAAGAAGTGGAAGTAAACCTGGAATTAGGGTTTTAATTAATAATAAGACATTGTAGTTTCCAGAGACAGAGATAGAACTCAGAGAGAATCGAGTGTCGCTCTTTATTTGGCTGATCGTGATCGACGAAGATTTAACACTTTGAGGTGACTAATTATAAATTTTGGGGGATTTTTTTCAGGTTAATAACATCGTTAATTCGTTATTAAGGAAAATTCCAAATTTCTTAAATACAGTACTAGTTTTGTTTTCATTTTTCCCCCGTTTGATATAATTTTGGTAATTTTCTTTTTGCCTCCTCTAATATTGTAGGATGAAAATCAAAATTTTGAGTAGTGAATCTCTAAGCACTACTGGGTTTTCGAATAGCTTGGATCCAAAATTAATTTATATGGTTTGTAATTTTAGTTTCACATTGTTATAAAAATAAATTTAAAATGTTAATTTCACACAAAATATATCTTTAAAACTAATTTATTAATAATAATTCATGTAATATCTACAATATTAAAATAAAAAATTATATTAAATTGTGAGCAAAATGGAATTTAAACACCTAAATACATCAGATTAAGAATATTAAATATACTATAATTATTTATCATAATATTGTCATCAATCTTAATTTCGAGTTAACTTATGACACCAACTCAATTAATAATATTATTAGTACTAAAATTTTATCACAAATACATGTGTAGAAACAATATATTTAAAATACAAGTGTATATTTAAAAATAACATACAATAAAAAATTGTATACTTTGAAGCTAATAACAATAACATGTATATAATATATTCGAATTGAAATATACAATGTCTAAAAGAAAAACTTTTGTGAAATAATACTAAAATACACAAAATAATAAAGATAAAGCATTGGTTATATTGCAAAATTAGCTTTTATGCCATGTCAATGACATGATCAAATTTCATTATTTGAAATTTTAATTGATTTCATTAAAATGTAAAAAAAATAAAAAGTATTATTGTAATAATATAACTTATTTCAAACGTGTAAGGTTAGTTTAGTAATTTCTCGATTAAGTCGGTGTCCAACCGACTCGTGACACCAACTCAATCAATGATTCAAATAATAATTAATATAGTTATACAACTGATTAAGGTAATAAAGTGTGCATAATAAAATTAAAATATACAAATTATTTTAAGATAAAGCTTTAGTGGAGTAATAAAATTAAAATTTTATTGATGCAAATGTCATGGGTTCAAAATCTCACCTATAAATTCTTTATTGGTCTTAAAAAACTTATTTTAAATACAAAAAAATATTTTCGTAATTTTCCTTGAGTTGGTACCTGATTGATTTGTAACACTAAGGTTGTATTTAACAATGCTTAAAGAAGCACTTTTAGAAAATGTATTTATGCTAAACAAACAACTTTTGCCTGGAATGAGTGGCTTTTCAAAAGTACTTTTAAAGTTAAATTTTTTAGTTTTTCTTAAGCCAAAAAATACTTTTGGAAACATTATTACTTTAAATTGCAAATGTTAATGTAAAATTTTAATATTTATATTTGGTATATAAATATTATTCTTTTTGAAACTTTAATCAAAATATATGTAATATTTTAATTTATTAGGTTTATATTTTATATGTTATGTTGATATTTAATATCGTTATATATTTAAATCAAAATTTTAAATTAAAATTTTAATAAAAATAAATTAAAAATATTTCTTAAAATAATACAAATGTATTAATATCTAATTAAAAATATTTAATGGTTATATTTAAATATTTAAAATATAGTTTATATTCTAATTAAATTTATAAATAATTAATATTAATTGCTTAAAAATATTTAAATTTTATAATTTATATATTAAAATATTAATAAGTTATAATAAATTATTTTTATATTTTTATTAAAATATCATAATATTAACAAATTTGAACATTTTTTGAATTTGTTACTTTATAATAACATGTCTAAAATGGACATTATGTTTCTCAAAATACTTTTTGATAGTAATACTAAACACTTAAATCTTAAATCAAACTTATTCAAAAAATAAACTTAAACCAAACCTTTCAAAAGTACTTCTCAAAATTATTTTTTCAAAGCATTTTTAAAATACATATCAAAAGTAATGCTAAACTAACCTTAACTCAGTCAAGGGTTTAAAATAATAGTTTAGATTAGTTGTAAATTTAATGATACACGAAATGGTTTAAATTTTCAAATATAATGATAAATGATATTTAAATAATTTAATATAATGATAAATAAACTTGTTCATGGATCGGATTGTCCATCCGAGCTCGAAGGCTTGCCCAAAATTTGGAAGTGTTTGGCCAAAAATATTAGACCTATTAGCAAAAAAAAAAATAGACTTTTTAAATTATGGATGGGTTTTTTAAACATTCAAAACCGAAACTCAGCTCATTTTCAATCTCTATAATTTATTATATTATGTTCTTTTTATATATTATGTAATTTATAACATATTAAAATTAAACTTATAATAATATGTAATATTATAATGTAAATATTAAAAAAATTAAAGAACTTATATATAAAGTTTTAAATGAAAAATATATAAAATTATTAAATATTAAATTAAAAAATATATAAATGTCTTTTAAGAAATCTAAAAAAATGATATGAACAAGCCTAAAATGAGCTTGAGTTAGTCATTTGCATATAGGTGGACTTAGACAAAATTTTATTCTCATATTTCAAGTTGGGTCGAGTTTGAACAAACATAAAGTATGTTAATATCATGCTTAGGTATGGTTTGAATCTAACCTGATCTATGAACACCTCTAATAATAAGTGATATTTAAATAATTTAATATTATAATACATAAAATATAAATTAATCCAATATTTTAAATAATTAATATAAATAATAATATATTGATAATTTCACTTTAGAATGCATAAGACAAAAATATCTAAATCTCAATTTTTTTTTTAACTTTTGTGTTAGGATAGAAAATACTTTTCAAAATACCAATAAGTTACAATATATATATATGAAATACCATAATATTAAAAATTTTAACATCACTTAAATTTATATATTTTACTTTATCAACATCAAGTTTTAAATGAAGATTTTATTTTTTAAAAGTAGTTTTTACTACAATACTGAATATTGAGATTTTAAGCTAAATTTCAATTAAAAATATGATATTTTCAAAAGTAATGTTAAACTAATCTCAAATATTTTACAATTTAAAAGTAAAAACGCTTAAATTTTTAATATTTTGTTAGGTGTTTCAAGTATGGAAATTTATTTCCATATTTTATCCAATTAATAATCTTTTATAATTAGATAAGATCCAAAATCAAGTATAAAAAATTTATTTAAGATAAAAACTCAAATATTTTTTAATTAAGCTTAGTTTATTTTATATCATTGTATTGGTAATTAAAATTAGTGAGATCATTTAAAAAATTAATTCATGATTAAAAATAAACAATGATATAGCTATTCCAGAAAAGCAGTAATTAGGATTCTACATCTAACAAATTTTCAAGTGTTGGATAATTAAGATAAGATAAAAATTTAAGGAAAGCAAAATAAAAAATAAAAAAAATAAAGATAAGATTAAACATGAGAAATAGAATATACAAAATAAAGTGATATGTGAAAGAAGGGAATTGTAAGGTGAAAAACTGCCCTGAAACTACTTTCTTCCAAGTCAAAGGACAAACCTGGAATGCTACATCATTATCTTCCTTCATAACCAACACCTAAAACTAGGAATGGCTCTGGCTATTGAAGCAATATTAAAATGCATTCCTGCTTCATTCAACCTCAGCAAAGCATGTATAATGTGTTAGGAACCAACACATACACTCTAAAATATAAAAGAAAAAGATAATTTATAAGATTGGAAGTAACGTGATTATAGAATAAATTTAAATTGAGTATTAATTTAATTAATACTGATTCAGAACCGTTACAAGTTAAATTAGACTTAAGTATATAATATATTTTCAAATTATTTAAATAGTTTAAATATAATTTAAGAAATATATTCTAAAATTTATGATTAATCATAGGAATAGGAGCGCAATAAAATCAAATACATTCATAAAAAAATTGCCATTAAGAGATCGAATTAATCCCTAAAACTTATAAGTTAGGCATCTTAATGGATAACTTTCCTAAGCAATGCTTGTAAATTCCAAATTAAGCAATCTCAAAATCCAAAACATTGGCTTCGAAAGTTCCTTCCTCAGTTAACATAATATAAATGATATATTCCTAAAAGAAATCAAACATAACAAAAATTTTGGACTAAACTTTAAAGATTATCGAATTTGATTTATGAATAATTTTTTTTCTTTTATAAAAAACTTCAAAAGTAGCAATCATCCACCTAACTAATCTTACAAATTTCAAGATGATAATAATGATAATAAAAAAGAAAAAGAAAAAAGGAAACAAACATTTTGGCATAAAACCTTAAAAAAAGACCAGAAGTATAAAAGAAACAGGGAGGAACATGTTTGGGTTAATGTAGTAGGTGTTGAAACAGCCCCATCTTAAAGATTTCTTAATTGACAATGATGGAATCAGTATTTTGTTTGGCCATAATTAATGTAGAACATCATCCAACATTTCTCATCACAAAACACCAGCTTACTAGTAACTCTAATCTAAATGCACAGGAAGATTATTGGTGGCAATGGTTCTTATCTAAATGTTGAAAACACACAAATTTAAATGCAAATCCAAAACATCATTTGCAATAAGAAATATTATGTAGGCTAAAAAGTAATGGAAGAATCGCCCATTTGAGTTTGCAAGTGGAGGAAGATTCGACATTGATTTTCTCGCCTAAAAATTCCCTCAAACATGCTTTGAAACTCTCTCCATTTCTCGTCTATCTCATCAACCATAAGACTTTAGAAATTGACATCAAAGGTTGATTCCCTATTTAACCATGCCTAGCCTAAAAATAGCCACTCTCTTCTTTTGACCACCCCTTTTTTTAAGTATTCTTTTTTAAGATTAAATGTAATTTTATCAATATATTAACATAAAATGTTACAATTTATTAAGAGATTAAATTATAATTTTAGTATTTTTTTACAATAGAATTAAATTATATTTTTTAAGAGATTAAAATATAATTTTATTATTTTATCAACTTAAAATTTTATATTTTTGTTGAATGAGCTTTAACTCATTTAGTATAGCTGCTATTACAATAATAAGGAATACTTGTATTCAAATATGATTCTTCCGATTTAAGAATTAGGGTTACGAATATAGTCTCTCTTTTTTATATAAAATAAAATTCATATATTTTTAATAAGATTAAATATTAAATTTATTATTTTAGGAGCCGCCTTGTTTGAAGGGGTTGAATTAAAAGCAGAGGACTTTGAAAGAGTATTCAAAGATGTTTGCCTGTGTTCCGCTTGACTGCAATTTACCCATAAAACCTTGCAAATGTGCAACACTTCTTTGGATATACCTTTAACATCTCCGGCATTTTATTCTCGATATGTAACTACTTTTTAATCCAAAATTTCTTTACTAACATCCTGTTTCATCCCTATTCTTTTTAAGATTGTAAGTGAATGATTTATTGTAACACTAGTTAGGGGTGTTCAAGCGATTGATTCAGTTAATATTTAAATTGAATTATCATTAACCAAAGCCATAAAAGTCCATATCATTTTTTTAAAACAAATCTTTTAATTGACCTAAATTATTTTAATTAATTCATATGGTTAACTAAATTAACCGAAAATTTCCTTTTCTAATTCAAATAAGTTTGAAACATTAAAAAAAACACCATAAAAATGTTATTTTCCTTTACTTTTAATTCAAAAACAAGAAGCAAAAACAAAAAATAACACAATAACAATACTAATTCAAAATCATCGTAACAAACACTGCATTAAAAACAGGAAAGTTGGAGACTTGAGTGATGAAATGAAAAAAAAAATTAAAGAAGTTAATAAGAATAGAATTTGGTCCGGCGTCAAGCAATGTCGCCCTGATTTTGTTTTGAGTTTGGCAATGGAAAGGAAATAAATTAGGGCTTATTTCTTTTATTTTTTATTTATTTTTTTAGTTTAAAAATATATAAGTAAATTATGATTTTAAGCACATTATAATAATTTGTACAAATCCAACTAGTTTTAAGCCCATTGTTTAATTTTTATATTTTGAGCTGACAATATCTTACTATTAATAGGTTTTGTTAATTGGTTAATTATTTAGTTTCAAAACGAATTAATTGTTTATCAAAATTTTAAATAACCCTTAATTGATCCCAAAAAAAATTAAATTTAATGACCGACTGATTAATCAAAATAATTTGACTCGATCGATTAATTCAATTAAAACCAAATTATGCGATAACATATAATAATTCCTAAAAAAATTAGAATACATTAAAATCCATTTGAAAATACAAAAATAGATGCAGAGTCGAATCTAGGGGGCTGGCATGGGCCCCGGCCCCTCTAAAATAAAAAATTACTATTTACGTCTTCTAATTTTTTTTAAAATTTTAAATTAGTAAAGGTAAAATTATATTTTGACCTCCTAAAATTATAAAAATTATATTTAATCCTTTAAAAATTATAAAGATATAAACTATAAAAAATTAAAATTTCATTCGACCCCCTAAAAAATTGTTTTGGCTTCACCTCTGAATAGATGTCACTTACAGATAGTTTGGTTGGGTGTAATGGCTATGCCATTACACCCCTATCCGGTGGGCCCACCTAATCATCCGTTTGGTTCAATGGAATGCCCTATTACGGGCTTATTCCATTACGCGTCTATGCCAAAAATTGGCTGATTTTTGGGGGATTTCTATTCCCTTCCTGCACCACCGATTAGCTATTCATTTCCATTTTTACCCTCCCAACTCAAGCCCCCAAAACAAGAGCAAATGAAGTCGCTTCCTTCGCCTCTCCGCCTCCCACTCAACCATCTCAATCCGACCCCTCGCTTCTTCGCCTCGCCTCCCCACTCAACCATCTCGGTCCACCCCTTGCTTCCCGGTAAAAGCTGCAGATTCGGATGATCTCGGTGGCTTCCGGGTAAATGTTCTTGCATTGTGTAACACCCCAAACCCGGCCCAAACATTAGGACCGAATATGGTTTGTTACGGAGAAAACGTTTTGAAACCCATTTTAAAACCAATTTAAGTTTTGTTGAAAACTTCGCTTTTGGTTATCTTCTTTGAAATCATACTTAGATTAAATTCAGAAATTTAATTAAGTCAAGTTATTACACAAATTTCAAATGTGCCCGCTGGCACGATAAAACATTTTCGTGTTAATTTGGGAAAACATGTGATTTTAATTTATAGCTTAAAACAAAATATCCAACATATGAGAAATAACAAAAGTAAAGTATATGGAGGCCTTATTACATCCAAAATAAAAATAAACCAATAATAAAATAAAATAACTAAGTTTAAAGTTCATTTAATTCAAGTCCACTGCATGGCCACCTCGAGTCCCTCCGGCTCCATATCCGCGGTCTATGTATCACCTGGAAAAAATATAAAGGAGAAGGTGAGTCACCAAGACTCAGTATGTAACCCTTCCCCCGGTTTAAACCAATTTCATACACAAATTATAACAATTAATATGCACGAGATAATGTACCCAACCTAGCCAACCAAACGCCTCAATCTACCCCGTTGTGGTACCAAACCATTTGGTGGTGCCAAACCACTGGTGACATATAGTCACGAGATGTGATACCAAATCACTGGAGGTGCCAAACCTCCGTGTCCGAAGACACAAATCGGTTGATGGGGCCAACCCATCGTGTGATACCAAATCATCGCGTCAATCCCATATCTCAAAGTGGGGCCAACCCACGGTGGTGCTAAGCCACGAGGGACGAGACGCTATGAGGTGCCAAACCTCCGAGGTACCAAACCTCTGGTGACCGTAGTCACAGTGTGTTACCAAAACACCGTGTCCGTCGACACAATATAACGCCCTCCACTCATCAACCCATATCAAATCATATTAAAACAGAGTTTATAACAACATACATTTATCACATGTATCACATAAGCTATGCTTCCCAAAAGCATTATTAACAATCTCATAATGACAGAGACTTACGAGATCCTCGCTTGTACCATTATGGTACTAAATTCAGATCTACATAAATCGATTTACATGCAACATGTACTTAATACGATTTATTAATTGTTATAAGTGTGTATGTACACACCTGTCACCACTGAATGCTCTAAATCCCGAAAAGACAGGTCAGCCACACTAGATCTCTCTGTACCTATATTCGGCCAACCATAGGATTAGTACTATGGCCTAATCGGCCAACCCAAATATTTAAAAGGGTTCTCCTTTTGAACCCGAATCCTTACCTTCTCGCTTTTGGATACTAATCACAACACCCGATTCCCGAATCTGCTTCACCAACTACCATCGGTTAATAAATAAAGCTAATAGCCTTCGGCTTTAAATCCTTGAAAGCTAAATCTTATGAAAATCGATCCTTACCACCACTTACCACCACTTACCACCCGTTTGATCCTGAATGACAGCTTAGTTTGACGATCTCAAAATCCCGAAGCACCTAGACAGATTTGATTCAACAAGTGATTAGCACCCTTAACGACAATTGCCGAAACCAATTACCTACCTTTATCAAAGTCGACAAGAAAGGAAAAGAGGACATGGGCATTCGGCCAAACACACTTACCTTTCCAAAAGCGATTAAAAGAAAGCCTCCCCCTTGTACAATATTCGGCCTAGGTGTTTAAAAAAAAATAGAGGAAGAAATTCGGCACATCAAATGGGTGTATTCGGTTTTTATGAAGAAAAATAATGGAAAGAAAATAGTGGAAGGAAAAATGTGATAAGAATTTCGGCTAGTAGCAATAATGGGAAAAAGAGAACAAAGTGATAAGTTGGTGTTTTATAGGCATTCGGCACCCCCTTTTTGAGCTTGCAGTCCACTTCTCCTTGAAGTGTTTAAAATTCATTCCACTACCTTGTTTTTCTCTTGGCCACTAATTTGAACTAATTCAAAATAATTTGAATTAGCCACATGCCTATTTTTCCTCTCGCCAACTATTTAGATTATTCAAGTAATAATCCAAATAAAAATTCCTATTATCCTCCTTATTATCCCATCAAATAAATAAAAAAACAAAGAATCCATGTGCTTGCCAACCTCCAAATTAATGCAAAATCAAGGAACCAAACACCCATGTGTCAGTCACTTTTTGCCAAATTTCGCAAAATAAAAGAGAAACCACCACGCCCATAGGTCTCAACATGGGACTGTTAGAACCCATGCACCAAGTAACGCCTGAGCCACTT
The DNA here is from genome assembly GCA_025506655.1 of Gossypium rotundifolium. Classification (NCBI taxonomy): domain Eukaryota; kingdom Viridiplantae; phylum Streptophyta; class Magnoliopsida; order Malvales; family Malvaceae; genus Gossypium; species Gossypium rotundifolium. Next base: position 27,073,811 of record CP106724.1, on the reverse strand, counting down.
GGGCCAGGCGTTGCTTTGTGATACAAACGCGCCATAATTTCTTTTAGGCCTTCCCTCCTTAGTTCCCTTCTAACGCTAAAACAGAAAAAGAGATAAAATTCCCACTGCTGCTTCGGTTCGAACGCAGGACCTACTACCGCAGCCCTCTCTTCCACGTCCCTAGCCACCTCTTCCAGCCCGACTTTCATGCCAATTTACCCCACCATTTATTTATAAGACCTCCCCAGGCCGTTTACCCAAAAAAATAAAATGCCACTTGCAGCCATCATGCCTCGAACCTAGGCCTTTGCAACACCCTTAGACGCACCCAACCAATTGCACCAAGCCTACTCCTTGTGCCATAATTCGCCCAAATTTATACTTAACCCCTATCTTCTGAGGCTCCCTATCTTTAAAGCTTCCAAATTAAAATTTTCTACTAAACCAAGCCCACTCAAGACCTCTAATTAAGCCGTATTATTCCACGATTAATACTATAGCAATTCAAACACAAGAAAAAATCATTTAACCACAAATAGCCCCGGTTCTAGGATGTTACACATTGCTTACTTTATTTTGGTGATTCACTCTTTCTTAATTTGTGGGTTTTTTTAGAACTAGGGTTTATTTTGGTGCTTTGGATCTATTTGGGATCAGGGATATTGAGTAATTTCTGGGTATTTTGTTAGAAATAAAGATGTTTGGAAGTGAATATGGTACTTCAAGTTTTGGCTGTTTATATTTGGCTGTTCAAATTTCTGGGTATTCTGTGATTGGTAGATATTTGGCTGTTTAGATATTTGGCTGTTTATATAATGTCTTGTAATTGTTGTTATTCTCTTAATTCTTATCGATTCTTCTTTCTTTAATCCTCTATTCTTAGTCGTTGCATTTACAGTATGAATGGGCGATCATTAATTTGTCTTCATTGAACTAGATTTCTTTTGTTTTTCATGTTCGCTGTTATTGACTATCGATTGCTGTTAGTTTTTACTGTAAAAGTGATGACTTTTGAATTGGGTTTGTACCTTGTTTGATTGCTTCAATAATCTGGGATTTGATCAAGGTTTTGTATCTTATATATAGTGAACTCTGGTTTTTACTGCTTTATTTTTCCTGGGTTTTTGTTTTTATGAGGATTAAAGCCACTAGTCTTACTTATTTATTTATTTTGGATTTATGGAATTTGACTTTACTGATGTGGTAATTATTAGAAAAGCTTATGTATATTATGATCATGATGTGCTGTTTTACTCGGGTTTTATGAACCAATTTTTTGTTCTTATTGTTTCATCATGCATGATATTTAATACATTCGGGGATGAAGTTATAGTGGAAATGGGAAATTAGTCATTTTGTTATTGCAAAACTTGAAATAAAGTTCAATTCCCACCTCGCAAATTTCATGCTTTTATTCTTGTTCATATATATGTGTGTGCTGTGTGTTCGGAAAGTGAGCTTTGGTTCTTATATCAAAGGATTTTGCCTCGCTAGTTTTGTTGCGAAAGTGAATGTTTTACATTACTTATATTGTTTAATTTGGAGCTTGAATATATGGCAACTTTTGATTGATTTTTGTTTTGGATAAATTAAAAGCTGTTGTCATTTTGGAAATTCGTAAGGTTGATGCTTTGGTAATTTTATCCATTTTGCAGATCATCTAACTTTGAAAATCAAATTTGTTTTTTTTTTTGCTAAAGATTGCAAATCGCCTTGGATGTTGGTTTCATCGTTTTCCTTTTGTTCTGGTATATGCTTATTATTATTGACCTTTTTTTTATCCTTCTTGAAATTGTAGTATGTTGTCACTGTTTCCAATGAACTATGTTTGATCTAATACTATGTTCTCTGCTTAGTCTATTTTGTTTCCAATGAACCATTATAGTCGAGCTTTAACTATACAAAGAGGAGGAACAAGTAGGCTTTTAATTTCTTCTTCTAATGCTTGCTTTATGCTTCGTGCTTGAACCGAGATTTTGAGACCATTATCTATTTGGCATTTGTAGATATAGTCTTTGTTGAATATTGCGACATATTTTCAATTATGGAGTTTGGAGATTTCAATGCATTACCACAAAAAGTTGAGGGTTTCAAGTTAAGAGTTCATAAAAGGCTACCAGATTTGGTTTTCAATTCATGTCATGGAATTCAATTTTAAGCAATCAAATGATACTTGAGATTTTAGAATAAAGTTTCTTACCGTATGGCCAAAACTTCTCTTGTTGGATTCATTTTATTTTTTAAAATGTTTACCAAATATATGTAGAAATATATTTTATTAAGCCAAGTTATTAATAGTTTATCGCCATATATTTTACACCCAAATTTTCAAGCTCGGAAACATTTATCGCCATATATTTCTTTAAAGAAGAAAAAGGTATTAATGCAAGAGTGAAAGAGGATCAAAGCAAAATCCTGTGTTTAATATCGAATGCTTGTGAATTAGCCTTTTTTTTCGGGTTACAAATTACTTCAATGCTCACTGCTTGTCGTTTTGTTCCTTTTTGGTGTTCAATTAATTAAAAGTTTTGTATATCTGGGTTCTTTTAGTATGAAAACCACAAATGTCTAATGCAGGGCAGGCGACCCTAGTTTATATCCAAAGGTTTTATAGAACAAAACAAATTCCCATGGTTTACACCAAAAGCCATTAATGATTTTTAGCATCGCCTAGAGACTTCTTGAAATAGGAAGGGCCATCTATTGTAGTCACAGTTCCCAATTCAAATTCTAGTAATAGTAGATCGATAAAAGGAAGGAAAAAATGCTAACACTTACATTTCATGATATAGGCGATATAAAAGAGTTGCTAGAGGTTCTTGTGCAACATTTCATGTAATAGCTTCTATAAGTTCCATGATTTTGCAGATTTTCAGATGATAACAACATAAACAGGAGACATAATAATTGTCCGTTTTTAAGGCAAATATCTTTTTCATTCATGATTTAAAGCCTTACCTTACTTATTTTTGGTTCGTTTCCCATTTTCATTTTCATCCCATATTTTTCCTTTCTTCATTTATACAACAATAATTTAAATATTTAATAAATTTTTATAAGTTCAGTTCAATTTATTTTTTTAATTTTATAGTATCAATTAAACCATCAAATTTTAATTTAATAATATATTCTTAAATTATTATTTTAAACTAAAATTACCTTTTCGGTTGTTGTTTGGTTGGTTGTTTCTTATAAATGATCATTGAATCAATTGATATGATCGGTTGTGCTTAATTATGGAGATGATTAAATATGAAAATACATTATCATGGTTTTGGTAAAAGATCAATTATATTGAATCTATAAATGAGAACAAAACCTCAATCAAATTTGAATGAGACTCGTAATGAATATTTTCAAGGATATATAATTTTGACAAAGAAATACGTTATGGTGGCCTCCTATTTTGAGAAAATTTGAATAAAAAACTGCATTGATAAATGCTGGGAAAACCAATTTCTAAAACTAATGGAGGTAGATTTAATTTGTGTCCCAATTTCTTCTTCCGAATGCTTGCTTTATGCTTTAACTATACAAAGAGGAGGAACAATTAGGCTTTTAATTTCTTCTCTGAATGCTTGCTTTATGCTTTAACTATGCAAAGAAAGAATTTTGGAGTTATAGAGTTTGTGAATCCAAAGAATTTTGGAGTTACAGAGTTGAGCATCTTGTATTCACCAAACACTTGTAAGTTATATGGCAATTATATTCTTTGATTTTGTTTTACGCTTATTGAAATTATTATTTAAGAAATGTGAGCCTTTTACTATGATTTGAAGAAATTGAAACTTTAATATATTGCGCTTATGGCTCATCCGCCTTTGATAGGACAAAGTGTGAGGCGAAAAGAATTGGTCTTCTTTGTTACAATATGGTTGCAAATGTGTCTTTTATTGAGTTGGTTCTTACTTGCATTAGGTGCCATCCATAGCCTACATACTTATAGACCAAGGATTAGATCCTATATTTTAGATTTTATGCACAACGAGATTATGTGACGAGACTTGTATATGCTAGTGACGAGACTTGTATTGAACAACTTAGAATGAATAGAATTACCTTTTTAAACTATGTGAGATGTTACAAACTTTAGGGGATTGAAGTCGCAAGGAACATGCTTGTTGATGAGCAAGTGGCAATGTTTTTACATATCATTTCTTATCACCTTAAAAATAGAGTTATCAAGCATCACTTTAATAGGTCAGGGAAACCGTTAGCGATCATTTCACAATGTTTTAAATGTCATCATACGCTTACAAGGTGTGTTATTTAAAAGGCGAGCCAATTACAGCTAATTCTACAGACCCAAGGTGGAAATGGTTCAAGGTATTGAAGTGAATACTATATATAGCTCGTACATAATTTAATCCTTTTACATTTAAATATAGTATCTTAACTCGAGGTTTTATACATGTGATGTAGAATTGCTTAGGTGCTTTAGACGGAACCCACATCAAGATTAGGGTTCCAGAAGTTGATAAATCTAGATATCGAACGCGAAAAGGTGACATAGCAACAAATATGTTAGGTGTTTGTACACCTGATATGCATTTTGTTTATGTTCTTCCGGTTGGGAAGGTTCATTCTCGATGGACGAGTTCTTCGAGATGCTATTAGTAGGAGACATGGACTAAAAGTTCGCATGGTAAAGTGCAAATTATAGGAATTTGAATTAATTTTAAGATCATACTTTTATGGAAATTAACCATGACAAATAGTTTCTTTTTATAGGTTGTTATTATCTAGTTGATGCTTGGATACACAAACTATGAGGATTTCTTGCTCCATTTAGAGGACAAAGATATCATTTGAATGAGTGGCGTCGGGGTTACCAACCAAGTACTCGGAAGAATTTTTCAATATGAAACATGCTTCAGTAGCGTAATGTTATTGAAAGATGTTTTGGGTTATTAAAACTTAGATGGGGAATACTTAGAGTCCATCATTCTATCCTGTGAGGTGCACAATAAAATCATTATTGCATGTTGTTTGCTCCATAATTTTATTAGAACCTATATGAGTATCGATCCTATTGAAGCGGAGTTGGAAGAAAGATTACCTAGTAATGTGATAGATGATGATGAATCGAATATCGCAAATATTCATCCATCGGATGCATGGGCTACTTGGAGGATGGAACTAGCCAACCGAATGTTCAATGAATGGCAAGCATCTAGAAATTAGTTAGGTTTAGGGTAAAAATAGTAAATGTTACGATGTTTATGTTATTTCATGTATCTAGTTTATGAAACTTTAGTGGTGTTTGAATTATTTTTTTGTATCGTACTAGACTTGTTGAATGATAATCTATTTTCCTTTGATTCATCATGTGTTATAATTGTAATGATCCGAATTTTACGGTCATCGAAAAAGTGTATTTTCGGTCTACGTTCTTTGAAAATGAATATGTAAATATCTATTAAAAATATTTACGAAGTTAAGTGATTGGTTAATTAAAGTTTAATAAAGTAAATTAGCTTAAATTAAGGATAATTAGGAGAAAAGATTAAATTGAATAAAGTGTGAAAGTTTAGTTGTAGATTAAAAGAAAATAAAAAGACCAAAATGACAATTAAGCCAATTTTTATAGATGTGTCAAAAACTTAGATAAAATCTTAATTATTGGATTTTTTATGTTTATGGTTTTAAATTAATTATTATTAAATAAATAAAAGAAAGACAAGTGTATGGTAAAAATAAAATACATGTGTAATAAATATATTGTACATACATTTGTAATACATGTTTGCATTTACTTATTATTTAAGTAAATATTTAATGTATTTGTTATTATTAAATTGATATTATGTGATGAATAAATTAAATTAAGACAAATATATGGTGCATATGGCGATACATGTGTGATACTAATATACATATATTTGTAAATACATATATATATACTTATTATATAAGTATATTATTTAATTATATATTATTATTAAGTAAAAGATATTAAGTAAAAGTATATATTATATTTTGGTATCTTTTGTGTTTGTAATATTTGGATGGTATAATGACATGATAGAATGTCATTACAATGTTGTAACTTTTTGATGTTGTAAAATTTTAAAACATATAGATTATGACATATAAAATAATGAAATCATGTAACTTTTTGTTAATATATGAATTTATGCTTGGATGTGAAATATAATTCTCAAGTTAATTAATTACTTCTAATATATTTTTTGTAAAGTAATTAAATTATTTGTTTCAATAATGATATTTTAGCACATATATGTATTGCGCTTTAAAAATAATAAAATAAATTATATATTTTATAGTATTATATATTAAGATTTTTAATTCATATAATAATAATTATATTAAGCATGTTATTAAATTATATTTTTATTAAATTATATTTAATAATAATTATGTTAAAATATAATTAAATTATTTATTATTTTTATTAAATTATTTTCAATAATAACCTTATTAAAATTTAATAACAATAACAATAATCATCTACCTAAAAAATTTCGCTAAGGGTATTCGGTCATTTTAGTTCTTTTCCTTATGCTATTACAACATCATTCCATTCAACCAAACACAAGAATTCTATTACAATTTATTCCATTCCATTCAACCAAACAAATTGAATTACTTATTACAATTTATTACATTACACCTCTATTCCATTACACCTCTATTCCATTACAAATTTATTCCATTATAATGAACCAAACGTGCCCTTAGGGTCCGTTTGTTTGCATATAAAAGGTTTTACTGAAAAATGTTTTCGCATTTTCCTATGTTCGTTTCACGTAAAATAGTTTGGTCAATGAAAAATGACTTACAATGTCAAGGTAAAATAAGTTCTTTTTTCGTAAAATGACTTACCATTTTGAAAAGTGTAAGTTATTTTCCAAAAAGAGTTAATCTATAGATAATTTTATTTTATATAAAATTAACTTAAATCAAGCTTAATATTATTATATTGATAATAAATTTTATTTTAATTTTTAAAATATTTAAAATATTATATCTTTCAATATTATTAAACATACATATTTAATTATTTATATTTAGTCATATAATAAATTATTAATATAATAAATATAATTTATTATTTTAATAAATAACTTAATATTTCAATTTTATTTTAATAATAAATTTTAAAAATATTAATTTTAAATAATATTCTTCACATGTTATTAAAAATATTCAATATTAATATTTTAATAATAAATATTTATTACAATTATAAATATATTAATAATAAATATTTTGTAGTATAAAGGTTAAAATATGTCATAAGTCTATGTACACTTCAACGATTTGTAATTTAGTCTTTGTATTTTTATTTTCAAGAATTTAGTCCCTTTACTTTTCAAATTTGAAAATCAAGTCCAATTGTTGACATCGTTAAATTTTTTTCAATTTTGTTAATGTCACATTTTAAATAAAAATGACGTTGTAATGAATCAATTTAACATAATATTTTTAATATATGCAAAAAATGTAAAATATAAAATTATAGATAAAAATAAATTTAGTTAAATAATGAAAATAAGAAAATCTCAAATGTATGTTTGTTTAATTGAAAATAACTTTTATGAAATATTTTTAAGAAATCTACCAAACAATATAAAATATTTTACACATATTCCTCCAAATACCAGAAAATATTAACTTTTCCAAAAAAATAAATCATTTTCTAGAATTTAATTTCTGAAAGTCATTTTCAGTGAAACAAGCGGAGCCTTAAAGAAAAATCGTTTTTAGCACTTTGAAAACGTTGTTTTATCACAACTCCTAATTTACAAATTACAAATATCATGGAAGCCTTTACTTGGCACATGTTCCCAACAATATTTCAAGAGGTGATGAAATTACTCTTGTAGAAACCCCAAAAAGGGCACGACTTCAATTTTTTTTTTTTTTGCCCTTTTTAATTTCATGGTCATTTGTGGAATTGTTGAAGCCTCTATTACATCTCATACAAGGACATCCTTAATTTCAGTCTCATTTAGGCCAATAATTTAAGAATTATTTCACTTAAAGAAGACTTATGGATACTTAAAATCATTGCAAACGGCTTTAGTATTAATGTACGAATTGTCTCCATCACTATAACCCCATTGAGTATCAATATATATTTGAGGATGATCGACAAAATTGGATTTACCATAGCTTTGCAAGTTGACAAAAGTTTGACAAAATTGTATGTGTAGTTATATATATATATAAAAGTAGAAGTGATTCCTTCTAAAGAAAGCGTGGGGAGAATATATTTAATTAAACACAACTTTTGGGATTCCAAAGTGCTATTGTACCAACCTGTTAAAAATGCATTATTAATGATTAAATTACATAATTTGTTCTGAAACTCAAACCAATGCCACCAAAATCAAACTCTGGCAGAATCTCACCCCATACCCATAGCTACTTTGTTAAAGAAATGGAATAAAGATTGTAAATATGTCCCACCATTATTGTTTTTTTTTTAACCATGCAATTATTAATTTGATTCTAAGATCTTTTAAATAGCTTTACTTATTTAAGATCACAATTTTAATATTTTATTACACACTCAAAAATCAAAATAAGATTTATTATGCAAAAAATACTAAAATAGTGCTTAGAGGAATTGAACCATCCTTTCGTGAGATATCTACGGCAAAGTGCAAAGAAGTAAGCAAATACTTACGCAGGGTCGTATTTAGATTGAGTAATTTAATGTAATAAAAATATGATAAAACATGATATGGTTACAGCCTTAGCATAAATAAAAACATCCAAATTTATGTAATACAAATTATTCATTTATAATTATTATAGGTAAATTGGTACTTATGTCACGAATCGCGGATTAAAGCTCGTGATCATTGCTCACAAAACGTCTCATAGAGGTCAATAGATTAAATGTGGCTCATTTGACTCATATGAACTAGTTCGATTCGTGAAACTCATAGAGAAACTCTACTTGAAGCATTGATGGCACAGTGAAACATTCTAGTAAAACTATAGTTACCGGGATAAATAGTGTATGTAACACCCCCTACCCGTATTCGTTGTCAGAATAGGGTACAAGGCATTACCAGAGTTTACGATTTTTTTATAGCCCTTTATAAATATCTAACCTTCCCTGCAAATTTTAAACCGAGACCAATCCACATCAACCAATCCAATTCAACATATTTTTAAAATAGATTCATGCATATTTATAAGATAATATCAACACATACCAAGCCAATGTTTGCTAGCCATACCAATGGCTGACCTTACATTCATTTTATATTAACATTACTTTATTAACTTATACATGCTATTGATTTCCAAAATAAAGTTTCTTTATATACCGAAATCTTGAGGCTGATAGTGTGATGTATCTCCTATCGAATCCGACCTCCGAACTCTTAACACTACAAAACAGGGAAAAGGAAACAGGATAAGCACTTTGTGCTGTAAGGATGAGGTTCGCGGGAGTGTACCTAACATTTCTCACCGTATAGGTAATGCCGCCATATCTTCAGCGCAAATACAGTAACAGCTAATTCAAGATCATGTACCGGGTAATTTCTTTCATGTGGTTTAAGTTGTCTTGAAGCATAGGCTATTACTTTACCTTATTGCATCAATACACAACCTAAACCATTTAATGAGGCATCACTGTAAATAACAAATTCCTTACCCGGTTCAGGCTGCACTAATACTGGTGCTTTCGTTAGTAAATCTTTCAATCGATTGAAACTCTGCTGATATTCATCAGTCCACTCGACCTTTACATCTTTCTGCAATAATCGAGTCATCGGAGAAGCTATCATAGAGAATCCCTATACAAATATCAGATAATAACCAGCTAAACCCAATAAACTTCTAACTTCAGATACATTCTTCGGTGGACTCCAATTGACAATAGCTGAGATTTTACTTGGATATACCCTGATGCCTTCAGCGGATACAATATGTCCAAGAAAACCCACTTCTCGAAGCCAAAATTCACATTTACTGAATTTAGCATATAATTGCTTCTCTCGTAAAATTTGCAACACAATTCTCAAACGTTCTGCATGTTCTTCTTCATCTCGAGAATAGACCAAAATATCAAAATATCATCAATGAAAACTACCATGAACCTGTCTAAATATGGTCTGAATATCCGATTCATCAAATCCATAAATACTGCAGGTGTATTAGTCAGCCCAAACGGCATAACCAGAAACTCATAATGCCCGTACCTGGTTCTGAAAGCTGTCTTTGGCACATCTAACTCCTTTACCCGTAACTAATAGTAGCCTGATCGGAGATCAATCTTTGAAAATATAGTAGCACCTTTTAGCTGATCAAATAAATCATCAAACCGGGGCAACGGGTACTTATTCTTTATAGTTACTTTATTAAGCTGCCGATAATCAATACACAATCTCAAAGACCCATCTTTCTTTTTCACAAAGTAACCGGAGCACCCCAAGGTGAATGACTCGGTGGACAAAACCTCTATCAACAAGTTCTTGCAATCGTGTCTTTAATTCTTTTAATTCTATAGAGCCATCCAAGACGCGAGCTATGGAAATCGGAATAGTTCCCGGAATCAAATCTATAGAGAATTCCACTTCTCTTTCTGGTGGCAACCTTGGTAACTCTTTTCTGAGCAGTAATAACTGAAATCACATCAGATAATCCCTCTGTCTGATCAGATTTAACCATTCTTCGAATCGTTTACACATTTCAGCTTCTGATTGTACCTATTCTTGAGCATATTTACTCAACCGAACAAATTCTCTTTCATACTCAGATACCAATCTATTGCCCTGTTTCAGCTCAAGAAATTCTTTTTTTTTTTATCAAGAAATCTCTGACTGATACATTTCTTTTTGAACTCGATCTGAAGAATTTTCATGTAATTTCTTCTCTCGGGACAACTGAAGCATTAGTATTCCACCAATGATAAGCTGTGTCTTTTAGCAATGAGACAGCACATTTCAGACATTCTTTTGGTGTTCAAGATAAATCCTCCAAAACCCGAATAGTATTCTCTAACCAAAATTCAGCCTGTTCGGGATCATCATCAACTGCTGCTTGAAATTCTTCGGCCTCATATTTTCAAATTTTATCAACCGGAGCTTTTCCTTTTCTGACAGATTCAGTACCTGTACCCTGTGGAATCTCGAGAACCGGTGGAGGAATAGGAGGGGGAGTTTGAGTTTGCTACACTATAGGGTTAGTTCTTATGTACTGAGTAAACCATTCATTCATCATTTGAAAGAAGGCTATTTTTGCCTCCTCCCCTTGACCCTCTGTACCGGGCCTTCTACTACTAGTTTCTTCTCTTTGTACTGAAGCCGGAGCATGACTCCCAGCTTCTTCAGATTGAGCTCGGTCAGATGACATTACTATAAGGAAAACACAATTTAAATGGTCAGGAGATATCACACTATCAAAAATAATTTAAATGGTATGTATAGCTAATCCGTATTCGCTATGTCGGTCCTAGAACCGGCTAAACCGTAGCTCTGATACCAACAAATGTAACACCCCCTACCCTTATTCGTTGTCAGAATAAGGTACAAGGCATTACCAGAGTTTACGATTTTTTTTATAGCCCTTTTATAAATATCTAACCTTCCCTGCAAATTTTAAACCGAGACCAATCCACATCAACCAATCCAATTCAACATATTTTTAAAATAGATTCATGCATATTTATAAGATAATATCAACACATACCAAGCCAATGTTTGCTAGCCATACCAATGGCTGACCTTACATTCATTTTATATTAACATTACTTTATTAGCTTATACATGCCATTGATTTCCAAAATAAAGTTTCTTTATATACCGAAATATTGAGACTGATAGTGTGATGTATCTCCTACCGAATCTGACCTCCGAGCTCTTAACACTACAAAACAGGGAAAAGGAAACAGGGTAAGTACTTTGTGCTTAGTAAATCCATGTAACAAGAATTATACTTACCTAACATTTTCAATACAATGCAATAAACATTCATGTATCCATTCAATGCATTATTACCCTAACATACACAAGCTCAACATTCAAGTTAGTTCAATAATTTCCATGTATCAATAATATATACCATGATTGATGAGCTCATCAATACCATGATTTCCGTTTCTTTGTTATATTTCCATATTTATCCCATTGAATTACTCGGAATTTCGATGGATTTTTAGAGGTACACTTTAGTGTACAAATCCGAGTCCGTCAATTCATATTCATGTGCGCACATTTTCATTTCAGAGAGCACACTCCCGCGAACCTCATCCTTACAGCGGGATTACCAGTCCAGGCTAAATCCCCTGTAATGTAAACTCATAGAGTATTGTCGGGATTACCACCAAAGCTAAATCCCAGAACGACAATTACTCTAATGAGCTTGAATCTGAATTACCAGTCCAGGCTAAATTCAGACCCTAATTCGGATTACTCGTCCGGGCTAAATCCATTTTCCACATATTCTTCGGAAGGGCTATATCAAGATAGGATCACCCGTCCGGGCTAGATCCTTTTACCGTCAATTCCTTTTCGAGATCCATCGAATTTTCCTTTCATTCAACCGGATTTCTTCCCTTTTATCAAATATATCAACGTTTCATCAATCTTCATACAATGAACATTCAAATTATATTCACATCAATAACATACATTTCAAGCATTTAAGAAGATAATTCAAGTTACATGAACTTACCTCGATACTAGTTCGTATATAAAATCTACTAATCCGGGACTTTTTCCTTTCCTCGATCTAGCTTCATATTTGAGTTTTCTGGATCTAAATGAATAAATTCAATCATCAATTCAATACATTTCATGTTCACATGTACCATTTTCTATAATTCTATTATTATTTTTAGTTCATTCAAAACTGTCTACTTGAGTCATAGTCACTAAATTATTTTTATCTTGAGCTACAGAACTTAAAATTTAGATCCGTTAATTTTCCCTAAACTAGACTCACATATCTTCTTCCCATAAAATTTTCAGAATTTTTGGTTTAGCCAATAAGTACAGTTTATTCTTTAAAGTCACCCCTGTTCTGCTGTTTGACAGTTCTGACCCTTCTTCACTAAAAATTAATTATCTCTTCATAAAGGATTCAGATGATGTTCTCATTTATTTCTATTGAAAATAGACTCATTAATAATTCTAAACATATAAATTTAAGCCCCTAATTATTTTTATCAAATTTTTTATGATTTTCTAAAGTTAAAACAGGGGAACCCGAATTCATTTTGACCTTATCCCACAAAATTTATTATATCTCATGGTTTACATATCTATTGCTGACACCGTTTCTTCTATGAGAAACTAGACTCAATAAGCTTTAATTTCATATTTTTTTCATCTTCTAATTCGATTTCTACAATTTATGGTGATTTTTCAAAGTTAGTCTACTGCTGCTGTCCAAAACTGTTTTAGTGCAAACTGCTTATTACCAATTTCCCCCTAAGCTTTCAATAAATGATAATTTCATCCCTGCTCAATTAACTTCTCAATTGAGCTGGTTTCTCTCAATTAAAACTTTATTCTATCACTTTAAACTACTTTAAAACCTTTGGGAATCAGAATTTCAATAATACACTTTAATTCCAAATATTTTCACAATTTAGATCCTAAAAATCAATTTCTATTGGAATTACCTAATAAAATCATCTCATAAACAATTTAAAGCTTAAATTTCATGCTAATTCATCATAAACTTACAGCACTCAACCATGGTAACTTTCAATTTTATCCATGAAATCAAAACTAATGAATTTAATAGTAGGACCTAGTTGTAAAAGTCTTAAAACACAAATATTACAAGAAACAGGCAAGGATTAACTTACTTGCAGTAAAAATATGAAAAACCAGCTTAAGGAAACCCTTCTATGGTGTTTTTTCTGATGAGATTGCAGAAAATAAAGAGAAATCTAGATAATTCCACTTTAGTCCTAGCTTTATTAAGTAAATTTTGCAATATTCCAATTTTGCCCTTAATTCTCCTTATTTTCTTGCTGATTTCATACCCTTGTTGTCCAGCCCAAATAGACCTTGGGTCTATTTTCCTTTAAGCCCTCTTTCTTTTATCATTTAAACTATTTAATCATTTTTCATAATTTTGTATTTGTTACAATTTAGTCCTTTTCATTTAATTACATACTCAAACGTTAAAATTTTCTAACGAAATTTTAATGCCACATTACTAACATTTTATAAATACTTATAAAAATATTTCCTACTCAATTTTATGAGATCAAGGTCTCGATACCTTGTTTTTACCCAATTCCTTCAATAATTCCTTTTTCTAACAACCACTAAATTGGTAAAATTTTTCTATCGATATTTTAATACGATTTTCCTATCATATAAATATTCATGCAAAAATATTAAAATAAATTTCTCTTTAAATCGGATTTATGGTTACGAAACCATTATTCCGATAACCTTGAATTTAGGCCATTACAGTGTAAATCCTAAAGGTATAAGATTATATAGAGTTTAAATCCCTTATAACTCTCAATTGTAGATAGGCTCTAATCTTGACTTTCGATGTGATTAATCTGTACCGTTGGATCTAGGGGAGCTCAACTATAAATAGATGTCTCCTCCTTCATTTGTAATCATCTTATTGATAGTTAAAGAATATCTAATGTTATACATCTCAAACACATATCTAATATTTTACATTATGACTTACCGTTGGCTTGGCAAAAGCACAGAGGTCCTTTCAGAGTTCTGAAGCGAATAAGTTGAGGGGCTTATAAACCAGAATTAGCATTAAGACTAGAGGTGAACTTGGTGTTCAATGTAGACATGCCTAAGCCTATTTGTGCAGATCAAGAAGATCCTGATCGAGGCGAGTCATAATGGGGGCACGTAAGAGCGGTGACCTCTTACAATCGAGATGTACAAGTGAGAAATACAATTCGAGTTAGGTGATGATGGAGACATAAGCTGAGTCAAATGTTTTAAGGAGTGGAATTACCTGACAGAGAGACTAGTTAGGGATCAACTGAGGCATCAAGACTGTTCCAAAACGAGTCAAACCAATGTCATTCCGTGGAAGCGACGAGGGCATCGCACGAATGGGTAGGGGAGAATGTCATAGGCCGCAGATTAAAGCCCGTGACCATTGCGCATATAATGTCCCATAGATGACAACAAATTAAATGAGGCTCATTTGACCCACATGAATAGGTCCGATTCGTGAAACCTATGGAGAAACCCATCTACTTGAAGCCTTGATGGCCTAGTGAAACACTTCAGTAAAACTAGAGTTACCAGAGTATAGTGTAAATCCTAAAGGGATAAGATTGTATATAGTTTAAATCCATTAGGACTCTAAATTGTAGATAAACTCTAATCTTGACCGTCGATGTAACTCAATCTGTACCGTTGGATTTAGGGGAGCTCAACTATAAATAGAGACCTTGAGAGCATTTACTCAAACACTTGTTGGTGTGCATTGCTTTCTTGTGGCTTTTCAAATTTCTTTTTGCTCTTTTCGTTTCGAGTTACTTCCACTATATTTTTCGGTGCCTTAGAGAATTTCCAGGAGAATTCTCATCTTTCAAAAGCTAGTCAAATTTGAAGTAAAAGAATCGTCTAACGCCACGCGGTTCGCCGAACTAAAGTTCTAGCCCCGTGACACTTGTATATCATTCCTTAAATGGGATTGTTAGGTACTAATGTGTACTCAATCAATTATGTTATTAGCCCTTCTACTATGCGTAACTCCATGTATTTTAATCTGATCATTTGTAGCCCCTATATTAATTTAAAATTAAAATTGACTAAACAATAGTCATTAAATTTGTTAAGTTAAATTTTACTATTTTCAAAATATGAAAAAAATATCATCACTTGTTTAATGCATGCAAACTTGCTATTTCCACGTAATATTTACAAGAAAATCACAACATTTTAGATAATGTATTTAACAGTTATTGTTTGATTCAAAACTAAAATTTTAAATTTTGAAAAGAAGATATACACTAACAAAGATGAAAATGGGCAAAAAAAAGTTAATACAAGGTAGAATTTGACCATATGTATATATTTCAATGATTGAAGAGTAAACAAGGGTAGCACCACCTGGGTGAAAACATGATTGCCTTTTTCTATGGCAGCCAAAAGCTTACTTTCTCCCTTTAACAAAGCAAATGCAACTTCCTCTTCTCAATTCTGCATTATTATGTTATTAAAAGAATAACGAGAATATATACCTCTAGTTGTCTCTTTAATAAAGAAACTTCTTCCTTTTTATCTTTAATTGAAACTAACCACACAGTATACCTGTTTTTGAAAACCAATACAGATTTTATTACATAAACTCTTGTCATACACAGATATATTGTTCTTGGTTTCCATTGATTTTCTCCAAAAGCCTTCCTTTGCCAACATCTGCTGCCTGGTGATCATAAAACAGAGAAGTCAAAAGTATGTCGACTCAAACACAACAACAGCCCGTTGTTGATTACCCGACTAGTGTGTCAATGCAAGCGCCCCCGTCTCATTCGGCTCACTCAGGTGGATCTTTCACGACAGTTTTCATAGTAGTGGCAGTGATCATTGTTGCATCGGCCATATCTTGCTTTCTTGGAAGGTTCTGTAGTCGGCGCATGAATCAAAGGAAACCCTCCCCCAAGCGTAAACAGAGCCGTGATTTATGTCGACCTGAAAAAGGCGACATCGAGTTCGGGTCCAATGGGAGGATTAATGCAAGTGCCACTGCCAAACCAGGTGACCATGGCGAACCGAGCAAAGGGTTGGATATCAAAATGCCTCAAAGTGAACACGGGGATCCTGCAGGAATTGGAATTGGAATGCCTGGAAATGGATATGTGAGGGAGTTCAGAGTAAGTGAACATGGGGATCCAGCAGGATTTGGAGTGCCTGGAAATGGATATCCGGAGTTGAGAATACCTGAGAATGGGATTACTGCAGGATTTAGAATGCATGGAAATGGTAATCCCATGGAATTCAGAATGCCGGGACATGGACACAACGGTGAAAACAAAGCCTGTTGATGGAGGAGCCCTAACGGTCGGTGCATGATATTTTATGGCTCAAAATGAAGAAATTCCTTGGCTTCTTATAGTTACGATATTGCACATGTATTTATTTGCTTGTATTGTTCTTATTATATGGTAATTTTTTTTTTAAAGGAAATGTATCAAAAATTTCATATCAATCAACAATCACTTTGTTCATAGTAGCAGGGAAGGTGATTTGTTTTGCAGATGCTGTTGCTAAACTTGGGCTATCTCGTGTGTAGCTAGTTAGTGTTTGGCTATAACTGTGTTCACAGGGAGTTGGTTTCAATATGATGGGCTTACTACTGTTGTGCTCTTTTTGCCCAGAATATGTGTTGGGTTTGCTAATGCCTTTTTAGTTCCATTTGGTTAACAAAATGTAAAGTTCATATCTTATATCTCAAAATTTTATTATAATTTTTAATGATTTTAATTTATTTTCCTTAAACCAAAACGAAAAAAATAATAAAAATTAATAAACTGTATTATGTAGTTCGTTGATATGTTGTTCAAGTGCATCACAAATATACATGGGTAAACTATAAAATTGTTATTAAATTATTGTTTTTATTTATTTTGATCACTTAATTATTAATTTTTTTCAATTTAGTCACTAAACTTTTCGAAATCAAATATTTTGGTCACTCTTCCTGTCTCCCATTAGTTTATGTTAGATGAGTGACGGAAAGCTTATGTGGGCTTTTTTATTAGTCTAAGAACAAAGCCCTCCAATATTTACACATTCTATTAATTTAATCCTAAATATAAAAATATTCAACAAATTTAACCCTCAATATTTACCATATTTATTATTTTAGTTCTAATTCTAAAATTTGATAAATTTAACTTTCAAAATTTACAAAAATTTGTAAATTTGGATATTCATGAAGTATGCAAGGATTAAAGAAGGCTCAATATTTTCTCAACCCAACTAAAATGAAGATGCAAATTTACAAATTTTGTAAATTTTGAGGGTTTAATTTATTGAGTTTTTAGAATTTGAACTAAGATGATAAATTTTGTAAACATGGAGGGCTAAATTTGTTGGATATTTTATATTTAAGATTAAATTGATAGAGTATATAAATATTGGAGAGCTAAATTTGTTATTAGACCAATAAAAACTCACATCAACTTCCAGCTACTCATCTAACAACAACTAACAGGAAAGTCACCAAAATATTTGATTTCAAAAAGTTTAATGGTTAAATAAATAATAATAATAATTCTGTGATAAAAATAGAACGAATTTAATAATCACTTTTGTAGTTTATCCTATATTGGTAAAATAAGGAGTTTACAAATCAAAGCCTCCGGTGGCTTATTTCCATTTACCAAGGCCCAGAGAATGGTTGTTTAGGGTGTCTCCGTGTCCGAGAGGATAGTAGGGTCCTCTCGTCGCCATGATAGACGTAGGAGGTTGATTGAAAGCTGAATGCAGCATGCTCCTTTTGATTTGGTTTGCTTAGGAATGTTGTTCTTTCTTGAATTTTTGTTTGGCCTTTTTTGAGACTGTTCTTTGCTCATCTCGTTTGGCCTCTTCTTTGTGAATTCCCAAATTTTAAGTGCATACAGAACTTTTCCGATCAATTAAAAAACGTGATGTGTAAAGTTAAAAATTATTGTAGGTTAAATTGAAATTATGTAATAAAAATGATGGCATATCATAATTATTATTATTTAATTAATTTAATTTAATTTTAAAAAATATATTAAAATTTTAAATTATCACTAATTAAAATAAAATAATTAAGTTATAATATTGAATGATTAATTTATCTCTAATTAATTAAATTAATAAGAGATAAATAACAAATAAAATAGTTTAAATCTTTGTAGAACTTAAACAATCAAATGAAGTAGTTATGTTTTACAAAACTCTTTTTATTCAAATAATTGACACTGTAAAAGAAATCACCTTTAAGTCATTTTCCTCATTCATAAAAACCTCAAAAAATATTTACAAAATTTTTGAAGAACACCATACGCATTCTAAAAAAAATTAACTTTTTAATCCAGTTTAATCGTAAAGAAAAAGACAAAAGTTATTTTTGTAGAAAGTTATCTTTTGTTCGCTTTCAACTGAAGAAAAAAGGTTCAAACATGTTTCAAAAATAAATCAAACCGACACTTAAAACAATCTACATCTATATCAAAATGAATTAATGAAATTTTTTTATTTAAGTAATTTTTAGAGACTACAACTTTCTTTTAAAATTATCGATTAATTTTAGACTTGAGAAAATTAAGCGTAGAATAAAAACCCATAGGTACTTTTGGAATAAGAAAATAGGGCGCCGAAACCTAGGTTGCAGGTTGGCATAAATGAAGAATTTAGTCGTCGAAAGTGGAAGGTGCTACTCAGTCAAATTCAAAGTAACAATAATAACAGCAAAAACGAAAAACCATTCTTATTTCAAGTTGCAACCAAATGCTAATTTTCACTTCTCTTTCTATTCACATTTCCCCTTTCCTATTATTACATCAATCCTTTTCTTTGGGCCCTTCATTTCATTGCATTTTGTAAATCAAGGCCTCTCTATCTAATACTACTTCCTTCCAAAAAAAAAAATCTCACAGTCCAAAAATTTAAACAGGTTTAATTGCAAAATTCACCCTCAATATTTCAGAGTTTTATCATTTTATCCCTTAATTTTTTTCAATCTCACCCAAAACATTAATTTTTTTAAAAAAAATAAGGCCAAAATTAATGAAAATTGTCGGTGAACTACATGACATGATACCTTAGTTGATGACATAATTGACATGGCATTGTGGCTTCATTTGAAACTTTTTGCAACGTTGTTGATGAGATTGAAATAATAAAAGTTAAGAGATGAAGTGAAAAAAACCCCAAAATGTTGAGGGTGTGCAATTAAGCCTTTTAAATAATATAAAGTTGAATGTATTTGGTGGTTCACACCAAGATGTGAAGAGATGTTTAAGGTTGGTGCGGTAGTTTGAGAGAGGAATAGAAGGTTGCTTGACGAGTTTGAGGGATTTGTAGGTGTTTAGGAATGGTTCAAGTAGTTGAATTATAATAAATTTATTCTAAGTCTATTTAGATGTGATTAAAGGGTTTGATGTCTTATTATAAAACCCCAAGTAGATTTAATATAACTTGAAGTGTTACCTACATGCTGAGCATACATCACAAAAGGATTAATCAATGTGTGACAAGATAATCCTCGATTATCAATCAAAACAATCTGCTACTATTTTCCCTACTCAACAAGCTTATAAAAGATGTCTTAATAAATGGATAGGTATGGCAGGGTGAAGGAAAACCTAATTAGTAGTTGAGTTAGGATGTTTACCATTCGTGTGGGTTTAAGATAAATGAAAGAACACATTGGGTGTCCCACCTTGACTTTCAAAAGAAGCAGCCGAATTCCCAAATCAAAAGTTCCGAACAACGAATGGACCTGGTCAACCTATTTTCTTAACAACATCATCAAATATTATATTTTTGCTTCATCTAGATGGGTAGGACCATAATTCGTATTTTCAAGTTTTCAAACAACCCCCAAAATTAAATTTTATTAAAAAATTTAACATCCATCAGTTTTAATTACAATATAAAATTCAGCAGATTTTAACTCCCGTGCTTATCCATAAGAACATATGAATTGAACGCTACTGGGCAGCCATTTTCTCCACTCTACTTTGAACTCCTATCTATTCTTTCTAGTAACCTTTATATACATATATTTTGTCAAATAATTCTTTTTGACTTTTTCTCCCAACCAATTTCTTAAATTCAATTATTAAGATATATTTAAGTATTTTATGTCTGGCTTATTTTAAGCAACAAAAAACACTGGCACGGTAATAGCTAAGCTCTTTTTTTTTTTTTTATAAAGAAGAAAATAAAGAAAAGACTACATTATATAATTCAAACTCTATCGGCTTTCTGGTTCTTTTTCTAGTGATATGGTAAAGGCTCCAGTGCTGGGTTCGTGAAAGCATCCAAAGAATCTTCCTAGCCAAATTCGAGTTAGGTCCACCTGTGTGACTCTCATGTATAACATTAACCACCTCAATATTATCAGTTTGAATATGCATTTATTTATATCTTTGGATGTTTAAGCCATCCAAAATGTCTCACAGTTCATCCTCAAACATTGAGTAACTCCCTAAGAATCTATTGAAACCTAAAATTCATTATCCACTTCAATCACGTACAGCTAAGCAAAATTGATATTATAACTTTTTTTTTATTATATCTAACAATATTAAAAAGAGAGTATAAGAATTTAATTAATAATTACTATTATAGATAATGAATAAATACGTTCTGATTTAATGGTGAAATTGAAGCTTTAAATTTTTTAGCTCTCATATTTAAATAAAAAACGTTTGGACAAATTAATTGTAAGTTGAGTCTTGTAATAAAAAAAATCATATTAGTAATTATTGATATAACTATAAGTTTTAGTTTTGAAAGAATCTAATAATTAATTTCATATTTTTCTTA
Organism: Gossypium rotundifolium; assembly: GCA_025506655.1. Lineage (NCBI taxonomy): Eukaryota > Viridiplantae > Streptophyta > Magnoliopsida > Malvales > Malvaceae > Gossypium > Gossypium rotundifolium. The sequence goes on along the minus strand of CP106724.1, from coordinate 27,052,365 downwards.
AAATGATAAAGCAAAACCCTAATCACGACAAAAGAAAATTTAACTTATGAGCATATAAATGTATAAAATATGTTAATGATAGTGTTTTTAAAATATTATTCAAGACTGATTAATATATTATTTATGTAACAATATTGTATAAATATCATGTTCAATATATTAAAGGCAAAGGTGGTTTCAGGGGAGCCAGGACCCAAAAAAACAAACTATTGTAGTTCTCTAAAAAATTTGAAAATTGAAAAAAATTGTTCTCTAAAAAAAAAGATAAAATGATATATGATAAAGTTATATTTTAATTATCTAAAATTTATAATTTAATTTCTGCACCTCTAAAATATTTTCTAGCTTCACTCTTAGTTAAAGGTGTGTACTTGGTAGAGGGTTTGAAGAAAAAATTGTTTCTATCAAAGTTTTCAAAATTTTAAAAGAGTGTATCTGGATATTAATTTTTACATTTGAAAGTTTTTAAAATGTTAGTATTTTAGAATTTATTAATTTTTTAAAAATATTTTAACTTTTACAAATCTAGTGATACCCATGTTGTAAGTTTTAATATCATTATCTTTCTTTTATAATTATTTTTAACTTATAAATTTTTTTAAATAACTTATAAGAGGGGGACAAGGCGTTAACAACAACGCAACTAACGCAACTCGAATTTAGACCACACGGGCGGTGAACACCGTGACCATCAAGCTAACACATAGAGTTCTAACTTAAAAATTTTTAATAGCTAATTTTTAAAAACAATTATTTATCCAAACAATATAATTACAATTACTAGCATTTTGAATTATTAAAATATTGAAATACTAGTATTTAAAAAAATAATATGAATCCATAACTTTTTATATTGGTTAGAAAGATTCTTATCATTTTAAACATTTTATTTGCATATCAATTAGGTATTAATATTGTTGGCAAAGGTTGAGATATTAGGTTCTTAAGTACATAGGTTCAAGTCTCACTATGTGTGTCTTGTCTAGATCTCCTGACATCATGTTCAGTTGCAATTAGGGTGAGTATTTGATCGAGTCGAGTTGAATCAAATCAAAAAATTTCAAGTTAGTCAAGTTGATGAATCCTATTTTAGCAACCGAACTTAATTTGAATTTTTTTTCGAATTGAATCGAATCGAGTAAAAAAATTTCGAGTCAAGTCGAGTCGAGTTGACGAATCATATTATTTATACTCAATGTTGTGTTTACATGAACCGATTATGTAATTAGTAGACGAAGTACAAGATTATTTAACTACATAGACAATATAATGGTTTTGTCTTTTAACTTAATAGATAAACATTTATCAAAATGATGTAGTTTTGCCTTTTCTTATTCGGATTTTCGGATAACTCGAATTGTGTAATTCATATTCGAGTTAAATAAAAAATTTTGATTTTTTATTCGAGGTGATCCGAATAACTCGATTAACTCAAATAACTCAAACTATTTAATTCAAAATTTAAATTTTTTATCGAATTTTTCGAGTCAAATCAGATTTTCTTCACCCATCATTGCAGTGAGTGAATTTTGTGTAGTTATATTTAGATTCTTTATTCTTTTGTGGTTTGCATTGGTTTTGCTCTATATTTGTAATTACTTGGACACATACATATATTTAAAAAAAATACTAAATAGAAAATATAAAAATAAGGTAAAAATAACTAATAAATATCAAAGCAATCAAATTGTGACAAATTTATGGAAATAAAAACAATTGAAGATTTTATTTTATATAATGCCTACTTTTACTTATAATTCTTCCCAACTCTTTAATAGAAAGAAATGTGTTTAAACATGCTTGAATGTAGGTTCTCTTAATTGTTATAATAACAATAATGCCATTATTTTTTCAGTCATTAATATTCAATAAAATGATCATCACCATTTAAATCTGTAAGACAGGTGTGAAAATCAATTTATGAATGATAATTAAATATATGTTGAATATAACAAAATAAAAAAATTAGAAGTAAATCTGAGTAAAAAGTTGAATTGAAGATTTCATTAATGGAGTGTGGGCACTAGAGGTGTGCATGGGCCGGGTGGCCTGGCTCGGCCCGAAGGTTCGCTCGAAATGTGAGAGGGTTTGGGCAAAAATATAAGCCCGAAAAATGGGCTTAGGCAAAAAAAGAGGCCCATTTAAAAAACGGGCCGGGCCTCAGGTATAATTTTTTTGGCCCGGGCCCGGCCAAATATTTTTATTTGTTATATTTTAATTGTATTTGATTTATTTTAAATGTATTTTTATTTGTATTTAATTTATTATATTTTAAATGTATTTGATTTATTATATTTTTATTTATTTTTGTTTTAATTTTATTTTTATTTTTAAAATGTATTAAATTTATTATATTTTATTTTTTAATAAAAAAATTATACTAGTCGGGTCGGGCTCGGGCCTACCAATTTTAAAGCGGATCGGGCTTGGATAAATTTTTAGGCCTATATTTTGAGCCGGGTTGGCTCGGGCCTATCAATCGGATCCAAAATTTTTTAGGCCCGACCCGGCCCATGCACACCTCTAATGGGCGCTGCTTAATATCATTATTATATAATATACAAACACGATAAATAAAGCTGTGAACTATCACATTTAGCATGATTATTGATTAATTTTAAATAAAATAATATCCTCGTGTACCCGTTAGTATAACTATATTTTAGACATGAAATAAACTTAAAAAGAGATTTCTAGAGCTCTGCTTAAAGAATAAGAGCGTGTGATGACTTGGAGAGAAATACACTTGTTCCTTAAGGCAAAGTACCCATTGCATCACGCATGATGCATCCCGCCACCAAAATCATTAGTTTTGGGCATTGACTAATCTTTGTTTAACAATATTGGCACATTTTAATGTACCATACCTAATTGACTTCTAGACTTTCAATATGAAATTAATTGACGTAATTAAAAGAATTCACTAAAATTGAGAATTAAAAAATGTTCAAATTTGGATGACCCAAGGAGCAGGTCAATCCCAAAGCCAAAATTCACCCTTCTACACCCTCACGGGTGGAAAGCCTAACCTTACGCCAGCTAATATTAACACGTGTTACTTGTCCATCAAGCACCTACTTTGCCTGCCTTCATTTGTTTCCCAACAATAATTTAATTTTCTTGATCAATTATTAAAATATTTGATATTTAATATTAATTAGGTTGCAGCATCTTATTCAAATTATTAAAAAGGAGGTTGATTATTCCAAAAAGGTAAAATAAAACGTATTTTGGTGTTTCCTTGCATTTACATTATCGGTAGAAAAAATATTTGCGCGTTCATATAATTTTTTTGAAAAAAGAGTGGAAGTTTCGATTGTCCCCACAACCAACCACCTCTATTTAAAAACCCGACAAAAGCCACATACGTCCCTAAGCCCACTTCTTAAATTTATTATCTCTACATCTGCCGCGAACTTATTGAAAGGTCTTACTGTGAGGTTCTTGTTTTTGGTTATGCGATGCAAGTCATGACTTCTTCCCTGCCTTTGTCTCCCAACTTTAATGACTTCTCCCCCACCGGCAAGTTCAGCCACGATTTCGGAGTTAAATTGCAGCTCAAAGCCGACGAGGAGCCGAATATGGAACAAGAAGAGAAACTGAATCATCAGCCGGGAATGGATGGTGATAACGAAGACGAAGAGGAAGTGGAAGAGCAGAACGAAGAAGAGGGAGACGAAGAAGAGGAGGAGGATGAGGAAGAGTTTTCTTTTGTTTGTTTAAATCCCGATGGATCACCGATTTCTGCGGACGACTTGTTCCAAGACGGCCAAATCCGTCCGATTTTCCCGTTATTTAACCAAGATCTCCTCTACGCCGCCGCGGACGATGCTTTCGTTTCGAAGTCCGGAGAGGGTGACATGGCTCAACGGGCTCCGGTGAGGAAGCTTTTCTTGGAAGATTCACTGGACGCGACGTCGTCGGAACCGGCGGGACCGTACTGCGAGTGGAGAGGTGGAAGAACCGTAACGGAAGCCTCGCCGGAAAGTTGCCGGAAGAGCAATTCCACAGGGTTTTCGAAGCTTTGGAGGTTTAGAGATTTGAAGCTTCGGTGTAGTAGCGACGGCAAAGACGCGTTCGTCTTCTTAAGCCATCATTCCTCCTCTTCTTCTTCGTCGGTAAAAACTGAGAAGAAAAACGAGAAAGAAGAGAAGAAAGACAAGGTGAAAGTAAGCGAAGAGACACCGAAGGTGAAGAAGACGCAAAAGAGCATTAAAACGGCGTCGCTCTCAGCTCACGAAAAGCTTTACGTTAAAAACAGAGCCCAAAAGGAAGGGGATAAACGGCGGTCGTATTTGCCGTATAGGCAGGTCGGGTTTTTTACCAACGTCAATGGGCTGAGCAGGAATGTACATCCATTTTAGGTTATATTTTTTTAGATCTTCTTAAATTTAATTAATTATATTTGCTTTGTAAATTTTGAAAGTACAGTATTTTGATTTTTTTTTTTAAAGATTATATTTTGATGTATTCTAATTTGTCTATATAAAATAACTTATTGAAGCAGTCCATCAATTTTAGGGATATGGCAATTCATTACCTTTTAGTATATTTTTATTAGTTATAAAATTTTAATGTTATAAAATATTATATTTAATGATTAAATTTTATTTAAATCACTATATTGTTATTTTTTTATAGCTACAAATGGTCTTTAAGAAAAAAAAAAAACAATTGAATCTCAATATTAAATTCGCTATTAAATAAACTCTTATTGTTAACTAAAAATAAATTAAATTTTTAACCACATGGATCTTAAAAATTAATTGATAGATCATGGCAACACATGATAACTTAGATTTAATATTATATTTTCTCATAAAAATCATAAAATATTTGAAAATATATTAACTTAAAAAATTATAAAAATTATAATTATTCTAGTAAAATTTATAAAATTAAATAAAACAAATAAAACATATTTAAAATTTTATAAATAATTTATAAATAATATAAAAATTAGAAATTATAAAAAAGTCTAAATTTCTAAAATCATAATGAATACATGACATTAGATAAACCATTGGATAATGATAATAGTCATTAGATCTTTAAGGTCATTTTCATTTTAAATAAAACGTTCTTAACTTTTCACAAATAAAACGATAATCGTAGGACCCTCTCCTTTTTATTGATAAATTATTATTTTATTTTTATAATTTTTATCTCCAGCTTTTAAAATACATTATAGTATCTTGAACTTTGGAAAGTTGAAATTTTTTTGCTAAGTATTGTATGGTATGGAGTATTTTTGTACAATTAAATACTATAAAACCAAAATTTATTAACCAATGGTTGCAAATATTAGTATCATGTTAGCATAAAATATTTTGATGACTATCTCTATTATCCAATAGTTGGCCCAATGTCACGTGTTTCAAAATGAGGAACCAATAAATGAATTTTTACAATTTTATATATTTTAATATTTTATTAGTTTTTAAAAATTATAATTTTATAATAATTTATTAGAACTTGTGTAACACTCATCGCTTGACCCGATCGTCGGATCTGAGTTACAAGATGCTACATTCGTTGTCGGAGCAACTACAGTCAAATCACAGTAAAATATTCATATGCATACGTAATCTAATGCCAAACATATCCATTTTGTTGTTAAACAATCAAAAATGAGTTTTAATCGAGCTCACAAAAGCTCTTTTCTTGAGCCGAGCATGAAATAGGATTAAATTGCAATGTGTTAAAATTTATGGGTTGACATTGTGATGTCATCACTTTTAAGTCGCGACGTCGTCAAATAGTTTGTCTTGTCACGACATCAAACCACTCGACATCAATGTCACTTACTGTCAATTGGTGTTGTAACAAGGAAGAATGATTGTTGAGAAGAAGACTTTGTTTTTAATAAAATTTGAGTCATTTGGTACCTATTTCAAGTCTCCAAACAAACCAACCAATGTACACCATCATATTTCACAATTACCTATTCCAAAACATGTATACACAACCTAAAACAAAGTAATAAGACATCAAATATTTGTTCATTCAATGCATTTCATGCATATGGTCAAAACTATATCATATTCATTTCACCGTCTAATTCACTTACCATTTCATCTATTTGCCATTCTTTGCATAATAAAGTAACATGTTTAAGCTTGGGATCATTAACCAAACAACATCAAGCATAGCATTTCACTACCATTTGGGCATATTGACCAATTTCATTCCATTGCTTAACATCATCTATGCCAAACCATTTTGAACATGCCAATTTATGTGCCATACATACCTTAAACATACAAGTCAAAGTAGGCATCACAAATGTCAAATCATGCATTTTTAAACAACAGGTAACACCAACATCTAAATCACATATATACCAAGTTCAATACCATAATCAACTCATAAATTCTTATACATATCAAGACACCTATATACATACCACAACCCTAGGGTTCAAAACGATCAAACATTTATCGGATCAGTGATAGGATAGTGTAAGCTTCGAACAATTCGGCTTGACGCATTTCGCAAAGTGAAGATATACAAGGAAATGAAAAATAAATGGGGTAAGCATACAATGCTTAGTAAGTTCATAGGTATTAAACAAGTCTTACCTTATTGTACAATCAAATACATATGCTACCATAATTTGACATAGTTGGCTAGTCATGGCAAAACAAAACATCAATAAAGTGAGTTTAACTATAATACCTCGAAAATTACTACAGTAAGAAAGTAAGATATTATCCTTGATATAGTTAAGTAAGGAAATAAAGTGACAAAAAGGGAAATTTTTGGATTATGTCAACATTGGGAAGTATATTATGATATATTACATTATTAATTCAAGAAAGGACTAAATTATAAAAGTGAGAAAAGTTTTGTTGCCCAAGAATAAATACTTAAAATTTGAAGGGTTAAAGTGTAAATATGAAAAAATTGAAGGACCAATAGTGAAAATATTTTAGGGGTGGAATAATCTAGAAACTAAGGAAAATGGATGAATTAGGACCAAATCGAATAGGTGAAGAATTATGAGGGACTAAATCATAAATTTTCCAAATTAAGTGATGACTCAATGATTGAATTTTAAAATATCATGAAGGGAAAAATGGTCAATTAGTAAGAGAGAGAATTCTAGAATGTAACGATTATGTTGATGATATTTTAAATTAATTAATTAGATAAATATTATTTATTAATATTTTAATAAGATATTTATTATTATTTTATTATTTTATTTAGTATATATGTGTGTGTGGAAAGAAAAAACACACACACACACACACACCATCCATCATCTTCTTCCATGCACCCCACGTTAGAAAGAAGAGAAGAAAGAAACTTTCCTTTCTTTACAATTTAGTCCTTCCACAAAAAATTAACCATTTTCACTTAGAAATCAAAAGAATTTCCATAGCTAAAAGAGAGAAAAATATTAAGGAGACTATGAGGAGCTAGATTATCAAGTTAGATTCAACAAATGGAAGCTGGAGGAGAGAGAAAATCAAGTTAAAGATTGAAATCAATGGGACAAGGTAAGAACATCAAGATTTTAATATATTTCTAAGTTTTATATTATTGAAAAAGAATAAAATTGAAGTTAAAGTAGTGTTTTCTTATATATGTTGTATTTTCTTGATATATTAATAAAGGAAATAAGAGAAAGTGATGGGAAATATTGTAGATAAAGGAAATAAGGGTGTTATAAACTTGGTAATTAACATCTTGCACTAAAACAGCTTTTGGACAGCAATAATAGGATAACTTTGAAAAATCACCAAAATTTTAGAAATCAAATTAGAGGATAAATAAAATATGAAATTAAATATTATTGAGTCTAGTTTTTATAGAAGAAACGTGTAGGAAATGGAATTGTAAATTATGAGTTATAATAAATTTTGTGAGACAAGGTCAGAATGATTTCGAGTTCTCCTGTTTTGAGTTTGGAAAATCATTAAAATTTTGATAAAAATAGTTAGGGGCTTAAATTTATATTTTGAATTATTAATGAGTATATTTTCAATAGAAACAAATGGAAAGGAGATAATTAATTGTCAATAAGCGAACAAGGATAAATTTAAAGATTTTCTTGTACTTATTGGCTAAATGATAAATTCTGAAATTTTATGGTAGAAATATATTTGAGTCTAGTTTAAAAAAATCAAGCGTATCTTAATTTTGAATTTTGTACCTCAAGATATAAATAATTTAGTGACTATGATTGAAATGAACAACTTTGAATAAACATATAAGTAAATAGTGAAATTATAGATAATGTTGCTTATAAGCATGTTATATACATTAAGGATGTGAAATGGAGAGGAGGAGGAGGAAAATTTACATGAATATTCAGCTAGCATGGCTAATTTGCATGTTTTAGGCTCAGGGACTAAATTGAATAAAAGTAAAATTTTATAGGCAATTTTGTAAAAATGTCAAAAATGACCAAATTGTATAAAATGGATTATTTTATTATTTAAATTACAAAATTGAATGAAATTATTAATTTAGATCAAGACCGGTTGAAAAATCGAGAAAAATAGAAAATTACCGAAATGTCCCTAAATCTTGGTATTTCTACAAATTTAGCCAGGTAAGTTCGCGTAACCTAATTATGTGATATAAGGAAATACGAGTTGATGATACATAAAATATTGATATAATGAATTAACTGATTTATGTTTATGAAGAAACAGCAAGAGAATGATATTTATCATTACATGTAAATATGTGATTATCTTTGATAGGTTGATACAAGGAAATTAAGTATGTTGAGAAGAGTAATAAATTCAAGTAAGACATGTTGAGAAATATAAGTATGTTAAAGGGACAATATGTTTGATTTTGACTGATTCCAAATATGAATGCTAGATGAAATAAAATGTCTGATAAATAAATTTGTAACTCTAGTAATGCTCCATAACTCTATTCCGGTGACGGATTCGGGTTAGGGGCGTTACATTAACATATAATCAACTATAAGATATTTCAATCATATATCAATCCAATTCATTTTAAAAAATCACCATTTCAATATCATGCATGTGCTCAATTCATCATTTATCCATTTGAACATCAAAGTCATATAATTTCATTTCAAATTTTCATTTTTCATTAACCACTTAGCCTGATGAACTCTAGTAAACAGGCTCAAATACTCAAGTAACAACACCATGTTAGGACATCGAAGTGCAAAACCAATAGGCATCATATGCATATTCACACGCTAATACATCCCTCCGCCACACTAAAGTCTCTACAAAAACGAATATTACTTGATGATTTGCAACAAATGTTGGATCTCATTTAACCTGATAACCTCTATACAAACACATATCTCGTACAAGCGTGCATAATACCTTATTGGCTTGCCAATCGTGTCCTAACCTTTACTAAGTTCACATGAGCATCTATTACATATATCATCGCCACTTTTCAATTTAGCCTAATCCTCACCTTTTGTACCAATTTACAATCAAGCATACATATACATAATTCAAATACATAAAATATAAGTTATAAATGCCATATGAACTTGCCTGGAATGTAATGCTCCGAATTATGGCCTAGAAGTTTTGAGATTTAAGCATATGGATAGTGAGGAGGCTGCACATAAGTGTTTAGTCGAGCAATTTAGTGACAGAATGGGCCTGCTGGTCTGGTGGTGGTGTGAGTGTTGGTGAACCTCAAGGTCGCAGGTTCGAGTCGTTGCAAGCACGTTTTGAGGTTTAATAGTTTTATGTTGGTAACTTATTTGTTTTAGATTTTATTTTATTTTTATTTGATTGTTTTTATTTTATTTTTATTTTTCTATTTTATTTTTGGAAGTGACATTTCCTTTCACTTTCTCCATTCTTCTTTACTTTTTGGTTTTTCAAAACAATTCTCTAAAATGGTTTATTTGTGGATTCGAGAATCTCGCACCTCTGTCGTCTTCTCCGATCGCAAACAAGTGTGGGATTCGAACTGTAACTACGTTACTTTATGTGTTAATTATTTCTACAAATTTTTTATTCAATTTTTTTTATGTATGCTAACCCATTAGTTTGGGTTTTTAGTCGATGGAAGTGATGGGAAATTGTCACTTTCTGATATATGTTGATTGGGCAAAGGTTAAGGACAGTTCTGGTTGCTGAAATGGCGATTTTGGAGCTGTTGTAGGGTGGTTTCGTGATCACCCCAACGACCACACGGGCATGTGCCGTGGCACACGACCGTGTGGATTTGAGAACCAAGGTTTCCGAGCTAAATTAGATGTCACACGGCCTGGCCACCCGACCGTGTGGTTGATTTGAGGATTTTATTGGAATTCACACGGCCGTATCCCATGGGCATACGGGCGTGTAAGTTTGGAGAAATTAGGGATTCAGAGTTTTGGGGTCACACAGCTTGGCCACACGGTCGTGTGATTGATTTGAGGATTAGGGATTCAGTGTTTTAAGGTCACACGGCTTGGCCACACGGCCGTGTGATTGATTTGGGGATTAGGGATCCCATACGGGCGTGTGTTTTGGAACACACAGCCGTGTTTGATGGCACACAAACTTGTGAGACCCTCACACGGCCGTGTCTGCCCTGCTTCTTATTTTAGCGAAATTGGACAATGAGTTACACGGCCTATTCACATGACCGTATCCCTATTTCACACAGGTGTTCTTCTGTCACACGATCATGTGCTACCCTTCATACGGGCGTTTGGACCCCCACATAGCCTGGATTGCTCCACATGGCCGAAGCACAAGGGCATGTGGCCCTATCTCGCCAAATAATGATTTTAGTTCAAATTTAAGTGTAATCACAATTCTGTATGTTCCAACCCTCGATTGAGCTTTACTGAGGGTAATTATGACTCTGATTTAGGCTTGATATGTGTGTTATTTGTGATAACTCGAGTTATGAGTGTGCACATGTTTGATTTTGTAACTGACTGATTGGATGTGAGTGTCTGCTTCTGATTAACTGTCTAAAATGCTATTTTGATCGCGTACATCTGAATACATGCATACATATGCATATACTATTTTTGGGTGAGATTTTGAAGAGAAGGAAGATTAACTGAATTGGCAGCTGATTTGCTGGTTACTGAATGCCCCTAATACCCAGAGGGTTGAAGGCGGTCCCAATACCCTGAGGGTTGTGGAATTTACTGATAACGGTATAGCAGATTACTGCATTGTACTGTACCGTATGTACGTTAGCTATGATACATACTATTGACTGAACTGGCAATTTCATTGCAACCTATCGGCATAGCGGTTTACCGCATTGCACAATATAGCTTATACGCTAGCTTTGCTGCGTAATATACATGACTGGCAGTTTTTCTGCATACTGTTAGCCCCAATATCCAGAGGGTTGTGGGAAGTCCCAATACCTGGAGGGTCGTGAACAATGCTGATGACCATCATTGCTGGACAACCCGGGATGACATCATATAGAGTGTAGGGTTAGATGGACTTTTCGAGGTCCTATATGGAGTGATTGGTTGGATGAGCTTAATAGCTCTATTGAGGAGTGATAAGGGACGGAGAGGTGTGTTGGCTGGATGGGTGAGTTTTTTTTAACTCAACTGCATTCATATGCATCTTATTGACTGTTTTGTGAGTGAGACTGTCTATTTTACGGTTTGACTGAAAAACATTTATGTCACTGTGAAATTGTTAAACTCTAATTGTATCTGACTGACTGAATTGAAACTAGTGACTATTGAGAGTTTTGTTACTAGACTGAGTAGTATTTGCGATAGTGTAATTGAGTGTGATTTCGATATACTCTAAATATTGTTGTCTGTCAGTACATCCGTTTCGAATGTACTAACTGTTTTTGTACAACTTTGTAAGTATGTTCCGTTTCAGAACTACTACTGGTTTTCTGTGACTGATTCCATAGTTAATTGGTTTTGATCTCACAATGAGTTTGAGTATCTCACCCCCTCTTCTGTTTCCCCTTTTAGGTACATTTCGAAGTTCTGGATGCTGGACTTAGTACGCAGAGGTCTCGGACAAGCTTGTGAACAACAATTATGTACTTTTTGTTTAATGATACCATCTTTGTATTTATTTCATTTTGAATTGTATGGTGTAACACCCCTAACCCGTATTCATCACGGATTAGGGTTAAGAGGCATTACCGGACAAATAGATTCTTTTACGGACATATTAGGGTATAATTCGTCAAATCCAATCAAAGTGTCCCTTAGATAGGTCAACGAGACCTCAAGCATGCTTTAGAATAGGGCCGGGACTAAACCGAACACATATGAAAATTCTTGAAAATTTAAATTTTTTTTCTAAGTTACAGAGGTCACACGCCCATGTGGGCAGGCCGTGTGCCTCCCACGGCATCAGACACGCCCGTGTGTCTAAACCGTGCCAAAACAACGCATACATACTGACTTGTCCCCACGGCCTGAGACACACCAGTGTGTCCAGCCCGTGGTCAAGCTTGACTTGTTTTGAATTAAAACCATGAGGGACAAGGTCGAGCCACACGCCCGTGTGCTCAACCATATGGGCAAATATAGGCCATTTGCAAGGCCAAATTGCCACCCACACAAGGGTTATCCCTACAAGCTCAAATAATCAATATTCCATACACAAAATTGGCAACCAATATCATGTCAAATGATCAACATATCATCTCATTCAATGTCATTTCTAATCATGCCAATTTGTACACCAAATTGCACAACTAAAACACATGTATAACCAAGCATAATACATCCACATCTTACCTTTCATATATCCATTTCATTAATCAAACATACATACTCATATTTCATCCATATGCTTACCATAAACTTAACTATTTCATAAGATGAAATTATACCAAAACCAACATCATATAGCATAGCATCACATACAAAACACAATCACTTATCTAGCCATATCACATGGCTACATATATATATTTCTCAAACATACTCTAAAACAACTAGCCTATACATGCCATATTTAATCATATACATTTCCAAAAGGTACCAAAATGAGTTTAAGTAGTATGATGATGATCATCGACGGTCCCCGAGCCTCTCGTAGCTTTAACGATCTATAAAACAAAACAAACACACACAAAGTAAGCTTTCCAAAAGCTTAGTAAGCCATATACAAATAAACTTAACATATAAGCATTCAAAACATATAATCAATAGGAATTTACTAATAGATCAATTGCATAGCCATAGTTCTTCTTGGCACATTCACTTAGCCATTCATCTATCAATCTTGCATATAACCATATTCTTTATTAGATCATAGCTTGTTCATTTATGTAACACATTTTACTTTCTCAATTCCAAATACATAACTCAACTAGGTAACTTCATGAATATATTTACCTTCTTATACACACAATGTGTACATATCAAACGTACCTGAAACGGATATACAAATCACATAGTCATTCATTTCTCGGACTTGCCTTCGGAACTAAATAGGATATTCAGAGTACTCGGAATAGTCGTACAATGCCAACGTCCCAGACGTGGTCTTACATGTAACAACATATCGATGCCACTGTCCCAGACAGAGTCTTACACGAATCAATACGATGCCAATGTCCTAGACATGGTCTTACACGTAAATCTCATATCAATGCAAATGTCCCAGACGTGGTCTTACATAAAATCTCGAATCAATGCCAACATCCCAGACGTGGTCTTATATGATATCGAATATCGGACACCTATGTCATGACATATACTATCCTATCTATCACTAAGTTCAAATGAGACTTCTCGGACACTGATAACTTGTCGATATATGCATAAACCCGGATTTTATATACATTCCATCTCAATGGATATTCATAGCCATTCAAATCTCATATATGTACAAATAATTCAATTCAAATACATTTATTTGTATATCGACTTACCTCGATTCGGATATTCGATCGGATTCGGTTATTCAATCACTTTCGATTTCCCCCGATCTAAGTCTGTTTTCTTCGGTTCTTAATCTATACATATTCAGATTAAATCAATTTATTCACCAAAACATTCAATTCAATCCAAAAACACATATTTAGGGTAATTTACAAATTAGCCTCACATTTTCACATTTGGACAATTTAGTCCCTATTTTACAAAATCACAAAATATACCAAATTTCATGATACTCATGCTTGGCCAAATATCACCCATGCTCATTCAAGTAAACACATTTCATTTATTTCATAATTTAGTCCCTCAAATACTATTTTCTCAATTAAGTCTAAAATACTCAAATTCATCAAAAACTCAAAGACAAACTATGTTAATCAAACACATATCTTTCATATTTCATCCTCAAACATCATAAAACTTATGAATTCATCAATGACTCATTTCAAAACATCATCAATTCACAAAAATTGAGACATGAGTTTTGAAGAACACAAAGAAACGATTGCAAAAACGTAGAAATTATCAAAAACCGAGTTGAAATCATACCTTAATTAAACTAGGTGTTGGCCGAATATGAAAGAGCTTCAAACCTTGTTTTTCTTTCTTATTTTCGGTCAAGAAAATGAACACTTCCACTATTAAATTTCCTTTTGTTTAATTATAAGCTTTAATGAATTTATTAATCAATTTACAAATTTAACCTTCATTATAACAAATAAAACTTATCCATTTGATGGCATAACTGTCCATTAGCCATCTACTATCTTTTAAATGGCTAAATTGCCTCATAAGACCCTCACATTATAAAGATATCAACAATTTAATGCTTCCACATTTAAGCATCAAACTTTCATTTTATGCGATTAAGCCATTTTTCTCAAATTAAGCAGAAAAACGGACAAATTAACTCACGAACTTTAGCACATGCTTAATCACACACAGAAACACAGAAAATAATATTAAAATATTATTCTAACTCAGATTTGTAGTCCCAAAACTACTGTTCCAACTAGGGTCTAAACCGGACTGTTACTTATGGTTTATAAATTGTGGTACAGTTACTATTTTAAACTTTTGATTCATACATTTATTCCTGTTAAACTTGTGGACGGAATTTTAACGATTGAGCATTTTGATTGGTTTTGAAAATGAAAATTTTGAATGACTTGTTTTTGTAAAAATATTCTCACAATCACTTCGGTGATCAATGTAGCATCCCAGATTCGTTCTAGACTTCTAAGTCAGGTTTGGGGTGTTACATAGAAAAAACAACAAGCAAGTTGAATCTTTAAGGACTATTTGACAATTTTGGCTTTTCCCCGATTATCTTCGATTTGATTCAATTCTTGATCTAAACAATTATTTTAGTCAATTCATCAATATTTAACATTTTAATATCATTCAATGTTATGTATGAACCTATAAAATTTTAATTTTTCAAATGCCTATTAAGTTTTACATTTTATTCAATTTAGTCCTTAAATCTAAAATAACAATATCTTTCAAATTTGAGCTTGATTTCAAAATCAATTTCAATCACATCCATTATAGACCCTCTAATATTTATTATTATTGAAATTTTACATCAATTTTACAATTTTTCACTTTAGTCCTTATGTACAAAAACTAACAATTAAACATTACAATTTAATCCCTTTTCATATCTAAACTTAAAATCTATCAATTTAATAACAAATTATTCAAGAAATCAACTATGAAAGCCTTAAAACCTTTAAAATTTTACAAATTGATACATGGGCTAGCTAAATCAAGCTCCCATGACCTTAAAAACATAAAAAAAAAAAATACAAGAAAATGATTTAATTGAACTTACCAATCAAGGGTAGAAAGTTTTGAAGCTTCAAAAGTGGCTTCCTTAGGTTTTCTTTAGTAGAAAAAGATGAGATTTTCCACTAATGTATGTTATTTATACTTTAACTAAAATTTGATTAGTTTAATTAACCTTGATTAACTAATTTAATCTTAATAATTTAAGCCTTAATCACCATTAATAAAAAATGAGTGGGAATGGCATCATCATCTACTATTTGATGTAGCGAAATAGTTTATTTACCATTTTGAACCTTTATTTAATTAATAATTTATAGCAATAAGACTTTTACCATTTAATCCTAGTACCTTAATTAAACAACTAATAGACAAAATTGAATGACCAAAATCTAATATTCTATTATACCAACACGTTAAATATTTTAATTTAATATTTACGATCCGGTTCATAGAAATAGTGTTCTGAAACTGTCTTTTCCGACACCACTAAAAATCGAGCTGTTACAACTTGTTTTGGATTTTTATAAGTTTTTATGAATTTTTGGAAGTTTTATAATTATTTATGATTTTTAATAATTTTAAGTTTATAGAAAGTTTAAAATATTTTGAAAGATTTTATTTTTAAATATTTTTATAATTTATTAGAATATTATATAAGTTTTTATAATATTTATAATTTTTATGAATTTTTACTATTTTATAAGTTTATATAAAATTTAATATTTTTTTTAAAATATTTTTAAAATTTCTAATGTTATTATTATTATTATATTTTGTATTTTTATGTTTTTTATGAAGAAAAATAAGATTAAATCATAAGTTGTCACGTGTCACCATCTGGGTGGTTCTTCAATTGATTTTAATGGTCAACATAATCAAAGATGAAAATCATTAATGGGGGCTTAATTTGTTTTAGTTAATGATAATGGCTCAATTAGGTGCAAATTTAGTGTAGGAGCTCAGTTGGGTATAGATTTAGTGTAGTAGCTCAAGTGATTTTTTTCAATTTTTTCTTAAAGGCCTTTTGTACCTATAAGCCTTTTGTTTAGTCCAGCTAGTGAATTCCAAGAGACAATTCGATGATCAGTACCTATTGATGAATAGAAGAACATAACTTAGATCCAAGTCGATTTAATGATCAATGTTAGAGATCCGAGAAGAAAGTTATTTAGATTTTAGTTTGTAGATTTGTGACATTCAATATTGTTTCATGAGAAAAAACTGAAGTGTAGTAGAGAATGTGAAAGAGAGCTTTTTGATTAGTGTAGACAGTGCAAATAGAAAAGTCCATACAACAATGATTTTTCAACCTAATGATTTAAATTTGAATAGTTCAATAACCATATTGTAACTTTTATGAGTTGAGTGACTAAAATATAAACTTACTTAATAATTTAGTATCCTTGAATGTGGTTTACCTTATTTTTTTTTTATTAATTTTTATAAGTTACAATTTAAAAAATATAATTGATATTAAAATTAATTTTTAAAACTTATAATATTTGATAAATAAAATATAGTAAACTAATAATTACAATTAATCCAACAAACTAAAGTTTACATTTAAAAACAAAAGTTATCTTATTTTTTGTTATGCAATTTTTTTTTGTCTTATATGTTTATGTAATACAAATTATTTATGAGTGAGTGTAAGTAGGTATATCCAAATACAAAGGTGGGAAAATTTACTTTATCATAAAACATAAATTTAACTCCATTTTGTCATTTTAGAGTTAATATCTTCTTTTATCACTTTAATATTTACTTTTAAAATTTAGTCAAATTACTTTGTTTTAAATGAGAAAATTGATTGAATTAGTAAAATTTTAATGGTATTGACATTGCAGTTCGCATGACAATCCATGTGTTTTTTTTTTTGGTACATCAATCCATGTGTTTTTTCACGTTGGCATGAATAATTTTTCTAAATGTTTTAATATACTTTTTAAAATTTATTAAAATTTTTATTTTTTTAATTTTTATGAAACATATGTAGATTGACCCATGAGTTGTCACGCTAGTGTCATTAAAACTTTAACAGTCCAATAAACTTTTCAATCTAAAAGGACTAAACTTTAAAAGTTGAGTACCAAAATGATAAAACAAAAAAAAAAATTATGAATAAAAAGTAAATATTAAGGGATAAATTTATCACTATACTTTTAATTTTAGTAATAAAATTTTGAAGGCATAATAATAAATTTGCCCTCAACGCTTATAACTTTTATCAAATTGACCCTTTTTTTTTTGAGTTAAATTTAACCATTAACTTTTGAAATGTTCAAATTGTTTTTTATCGAAATTCTAACTAAAATATTAATTTTTTATGATCTTGGCATGCCAATTGGTGTGGTAATTTATTTTACTTCATGATGATATGATACTATTTTCTTAAATACAACGTCAACAAATAATTTAAAATTATGAAAATATTTTTTAAAAATAAAAATAAAAAAAAATTTAAAAAAATTAGTATGAAGTACACATGAATTACTATGATGCTTTCTTTAAAATTGTAACATTTGTTATTTTTATTAAAACAACAATTCAATTCTTTTTAAAATGTTGAGGTTAAATTTAACAAAAAAAAAGTTAAATTAATAAAAGATATATACATTAAGAGCTAAATTTATATTATCCCAAGATGAGATTATTAAAATACCAGTTTTAAAGTTACAAAATTTTAATATTAATAATTTGTTTATATATGAAAAAGATTATTGAAATAGTCAAACCATTTGTAATGATAATTCATCGTCCACTTTTTTATTTGCATTATTATTTTTGGGATAATATAATTTTTGGCCCCTAAATTTGGTAATTGGATCTACTTTGGTATTTGTATTTTTCCTGTTCACTTTAATACTTGAACTTGGATAATTTCGTCAAGATTTTATGATGTGACCAATGTTCTTGAAACTAGATTGGATTGGTTGGCCGAACTGATTAGACTGAGAATCGACCAATATACTGTTCCAAACAAAAGGTTTGAACTGGTTGAATCGAAAATTGCTTAAAATCAATAAAAATAAAAAAAATTGGGACAAAAATTGGTAGTTGAACAGTTTGAACTAATTTAATATTTTTTAATTTTATGAAATTTTAATTATTTATTTGATTAGATTTGATCTAGTAGTTAAACTGATCAAATTGATTGAATCTGGAACTAGTGGTTTGACCAATTTAACCATTGGCTCGGTTATTAGAATCAGGGGCGAAGCTAGAAATTTTTTTTAAGGGGTGCCGAAATTAAGTTGGAGTTTTTATGATATAAAAAACAATTTCATCATTTTAGTAATTTATATCTTTAGAATTTTAAAGTATTAATAAAAATTTTATCATTTTTAGGAGGGCCAAAGTGTAATTTTATCTTTACTAATTTAAAATTTTAAAAATTTTAAAGGGCCTAAATAAAAAAATTTCCTTTTTAGAGGGGCTGAGGCCTGCTAGCCCCTCTAGCTATGTCCCTAATTAGAATACTATATGTGACATTATAAGATTGTACTACATTATAACCTAAAACTTTATATAACTTTTTTTTACAATTTTCAAGTGATGATATGGCACAATCTAAGAGTATCATTCCATCAAACTTTTTATAGTTTTCAAGTTTAGTGACTAAAATAAATCTAATTGGTAAATTTTAGTACCAAAGTGGATAAAAAAATACATACACTAAAGTGAACATAGTTGTCAAATGTAAGGGCCAAAAAGTATATTATCCCTTGCTTTTTATATAAAAAAACAGAATTGTAGAATCTAGATACGTGTATAAAGATTAAAGGTTTGTAGTATAAAATAGGAATAAATCTGAATTCCAACGCGTTGACTGAATGGTATGAGTGCGCCTCATGTTTATCACTTAATCTCCATAACCAAAGTTATTAAAAATACAAGAAAAGTTGCACACTTGAAAGATTTTTCCAAATGGAGAACGCAAAGCAAACAGACTTAGTTTCTATACGTTTATTAAAAAAAAAAAAAAATATTCAACCATTCTAGACTCAAATTTCCTATATATTAATTATAATTTTATATGATCTTAGATGTGTTAATCCATATTTTTTAAAATATAAAATATGAGGTATTTGTGGTAGAAATTAACCAACAAAAAGACAGCAAATGCCTTGAAAATGGTAAGACATAATTTATTACTTGATACCTTTGGTTTGGTATAGCATTAAATTTCTCTTCATAGTTTAATCTTTGTTAGAACACAAGGTATGAAAATTTTGAACAACCTGATCTCTACTTTAACCCATCTTATGAGTTATGATGTTCAAACACTCATTATATTTTACACCAGTAACATCACTGAGTAACGTATAATATAAAGCTATCAAATTTTTATAAAGAATCTTATTAGAATAATTAAGAAAGTACTTTGAAAGAGGGAAAAACAGAAGCAAAAGGTTTTATTTGAAACAGGAACCACAACTTTTGTATCAACTTATTTATCTGTATACATGTATAAAAAAGAAGTGATTTTTGTGTTCGCTTTTGCTCTAAAAATATTTTAATTATTCAGATAAAAAAATATTATAATTTAATCACTAATTAAATATTTTAGTCATCTAACTGTTAACTCGTTAACAGAGTTACATGTGATGTTTCACATTATCATTTTTTACTGGTAAAGGAAGAGATGATGTGATGGCGGAAAGAAAGAAGCAAAAGGAAAAAGAAGAAAGAATGATGGAAGTAGAAGTGGTGTGGAGAGGAGGAAGATGATGAACAGTAATCGATAAAAAGAGAGTAAAGAATGATTATGTGAAACGCTACATCAGACTCTATTAATGGATTAATGATTGAGTAATTAAAATGTTTAATTATCATAATGAAAATGGTTATATTGCAAATTTTACACGCATAGCATAGGGTACACCTCTTCTTTTTTCTTTTTTTACAGCTAAAAAGTAAAAAAGGAAGAAAAACTGACTACGCCACATTGGGGTTTGATTTGATGGTTGCAAAAGAGCTGTTAGGATATTGACAGCTCACAACTCCATTATTTTGGGTTCACAGACAAAAGTGGGGTTCCCCGCCTTCACCGTGCCCATCTCCTAACCCAACGCCGGCCACTTTCACCCATCACTCAACACACTTTTCCTTTTTCTTTTGACAGTGACTGGACCACGTAATTTTTATACGTGATATAAAATCTAAATATTGATGTCTTTTTCTGAGTTTGTTCAACCTAACTGTAAAATTACTGAATTATCCTCACATCTGCACATTAAATTATATTTTATGATAATGTTTTTATTTTCTTTATATGGCAAATTAATAAAACTTAAATCAATTTGAATTTAAAAACAATCAACTTTATTATTGTATAGATTGATTTTTACATAAATTTTAATAACTACATTTATTGTATCGTAGGTGTCATAAATTTAGTAAAAATGAAATCTAAAATTTTCAGATCATGATACGTTTAATAAATATATAGTACTACAAGTGTAATTATGTAAATACGAACTATAAGATGGACACTGTAATGTCAACAACTTTAATACATGCATATAATAGTAATAGCTTTTTTAGCAAGCAATTTCCTATCAGAATTTTTCCCAAGGAATCTCAAAATCAAACAATGGTCACGGTAATAGTTTCACCATCTAGTCCATGTCATAGATGTAGAATAATGGAGTTTGCAGGCTTTTGCTATAAATTATAAGATCCCATAAAAAATATAAATAAAGTTCTTGTCGGCATCTGTCTTTAATGCAGTCAGAACTTTACACATTCAGCTTTCTATTATACATAAACACACATATTCAAAAGCGACGTACAATTTAACAACTACTACTATATATATAGAATATCTACAATGCATGAAATAGGTTTATCTATGAGAGAGATAAAATTAGGTGGCGTGGGGGCCTAGCAACATGTCAAGAAAAAACAACAGTGTGTACATTATTTGCTGTCTGAATTTCAGACAGTTTAAACCGGAGTTTGGTTTAAACAATGAAATAAGGTGGGGTTTAGGCATACAATAATCATCTAATAAAGCATATTTATATGTATCAAACCGAAGTTTAGTTCAAATGGTTCATCAAATCACATTTAAGAGGCAGCATCTAATAGACATCTGCAATCTTTATTCTCTCTCTAGGCTAAATCCTTCTCTGTTAATAAAAAAGTGGCGTTGTCAGGAACTCTCTCAAGAGTTAAGATAGCACGGATTCCCTATTTGACCAAATGGCCGCGCAAGGTAATCTAGGTTTTCCTTGCCCAAAGCCAAGCATGGTGGTTTATGGGACCATTTTCGAATCTGAGTCGGTAGTTTGGGACCACGAGAAATATTTAAATATTATATTTTGTGTTTGTTATATTTGAATTAATGTGTGTGAAAGTTTCGTAGAGAAATTTAATCGTTTGTGTGTTCAATTTAACAAAAAGGATTAAATCGCGTAAAGTGTAGAAGTTGCATGCTATAGTGTAAAGTGCTAGAATGATGATGGCTTTTTAATATGAGGTGTTAAATGGGTAAATAATCCATTTTAAGTTAGTGGGTGGTATATGACATGATTAACCTGAAGTTTTATATTATATAATTTTATGATATAAGGTTAAAATAGTAAATAGGTTAAAACCATATTATATGTTAATTAAAACATAAAAAAATGAATATGTTCATTCATCTCTCTTGTCCGAATATTGAGAAAGAAAAGGGGAGCTAGGTTCTTTGAATTTTCGGCAACATTCAAGCTAAATTCAAGGTAAATTCTTAGTCGATTTTTGTAAATTTTTACGTTTTTGAGATCGTTGCTTCGAACAGTAGCTGACCCATGTTTGAATTTTTAAAACTAAGCATGTTTGATGTTCGACCATTGATGTGTTCATGTGGTTTTTGATGTTTGATGATTTTAGATTAAAGATATGTTAAAGATTAGTATGTTTTGTATTGAAAGTTTTGGTGAAATTGAGTATTTAGGGCTAATTTGTAAAAATAAATTTTTAGAGGGGCTTATTTGCAAAATAAATGAAAGAAATGGACTTGTATAGTCCCTAGGAGTATTCGGCCCTTGAGTGGTATTGAGAAATTTTGTGTATTTTGTGTTTTATGCAAATAGGACTAAATTGTAAAAAAGTGAAATAGTAGGGGTAAAATGGTAATTTGCCTATTTATGTACTTAGGGACTAAATTGAGATGAAATGTACTTGAATGAGCTAAATTTTAATGTGTTTAGATCAAGAACAAAGAAAAACAGATTTGGACCGGAGAAAGACGAAGGTTATCGAATAGCCGGTTTACACGGTCCGTCGACAGTCGAGGTAAGTCCTTAAGCGAATATATGTTAAAGAATTATTTATGAATCTGATGAATGAAGAAATTCGAATATTTTTAGCATGAATCCATGAATTAGCCAAATGCAAGAGTACTAAATTGTATTGATTGTAATTTTATTTAATGTGATGTGAATAAATGTATTTGGTTTGATATGTGAATGTAATATGTGATATATGGATGGTTGGGAAGTTAGCATTATGAAATGTGAATTGAAGGATTAACCATACTGATATTCGGGCTTCGAGCCTAGCAGGCCTTGTGCTGGTGATTTGTATCGGGCTTTATGCCTAGCAGGCCTCGTGCCGGTGACATATTTTAGGCTTATTGCCTAGCAGGCTTAATGCCGATGTTTTGATTTTCGGACCTTGAGTCCAGCAGGCCTAGTGCCAGTGTGTGTGATTCGGGCTAATGCCTAGCAGGTTCTTTACCGGTGAACTAAAATTCAGAGCTAGAATATGTAACAACAAAGTTATTAAATGAATCGAGAAAGTTATGCTTTTGAAAAATGAATCATTATTGGTTCGGCCTTGAGGTATGTGATTTCATACTTATATGTTGTATATGATGTTAATAAGCAAATAATATGAGGAAGCATGTGAATTATACATTGATTACTTGGAAGTATACTAGAGATTGAAAAGGGTTATGTAAGTACATCTATACTTATATATGTGTTGGTATATTTGATGACTGATGTACTTTGGTTGGAAAAATGAAAGTTGTTAGGCTAAATGAAACAATGAAATTCAGCTATGGTGAATTTATAAGTTAGACTTTATATTTCAAATGTCTTGAATTGTATTATAAAAATGCTTGGGTGACTGAAGCTTTATTGAATTTGCTTAAGACTTACTAAGCTAGTGAGCTTACTTTGTTTGTGTTCATTGTTTGTTTTATAGACTTTGGTTAAGCTACGGGCTCAGAGGATCATCGAAGAAGTCAACCACACTATCAACTCTTTTGGTACTCATAAACTTAGTTTTTGGTTTGAAAGGCATGTATAAGCTAGTCTAAGTTGTAAACCAATGGTATTTTAGTCTTGTATATAAGTATAGCCTTGCAATGTGTTTTGATATAATGGCTTGTACAATTGTTAATGGTTATGTGTTTTAGTCATGTTCTAGGCTTAGATTGGAAGTATATATATCATGGCATATATGTTGAGATATTGAATTATGGTTTGGTGATGACTTTGGAAATGTTTATGTATATGTATATTGGATTGATCTTTGGAGTCTTATTTTTATTGAGGTCCGAATATGTGGTCAATGATTTGATTATAATTAGGTATTCGGCTAGTTAGATGGCTCATGTGTTTGATAAGTTATAACGATATTTATGTATATAATTAGTTCATGTGGCTTTGAGTTGAATGAATGCAAAAATAGGCAAAACTTGATTTGTGCTATGTGATGAATTAGAAATTTGATAGATGAGAACTTGTATATTCGGTTATGTGGAAATAAGTTTCAAGTTATATGAAATTTGGTCTCATTAGGAAGTTATTATATATTGACATCTGAATTATGCTTATTTAGGTGTAACTTATATATGTGCACAAGTATGAAATGTTAAGTTGATGTTCAACTAATAAAATAGATGTATTGACACAATTTGGATATATATATATGTTTTATGTTTAATGTATATGTACATTGTTCTTGAAAGATGAATAGAGTTTTAATGCATGTTTCATGATTATATGATTTCTGCTTATTCCCAAATGTTGTCAATAATATGCTTACGAAAATTTGTTAATCATGATTGATTATGGCTTTGTCTTTGAGAGATATGCGCATATTGCATTAGTATCATGAACATGTTCGGTTATACTATAGTGTATTGATGTCACATATGTGAACGAATATACAATAGAGTTCTAAGGATTTGTATGTCTTAATAGGCAAATTATATTTATAATGTGAATGATAAATGCTAGAACATGTATTAAATATTTGAATGACATATATTCGATGACTTAATGGTTTGAAATGTACAAGCATGATTTTAACGACTACGATAATCTGAGTTGGGTTTGGTAATGCCTCATAACCCTAATCTGACGACGGACACGGGTTAGGGGTGTTATATTTGATTGGTATCAGATCTTACGGTTTAGTCGATTCTAGGACTACCGTGGAACGTGAGAGTCTAATTATACATGCCTTCAATGTATATTTGATAGTGTGGTGACTTCTGACATTCTGAACTGTGTTTTATATAGTAAATGGATTTCGATCCTGGCAGAGCCGTAGCTGATGATATAGAGAGTGTAGTGCCTATCGTGCACGCGAATCGCCGCCGATGAGACTCTCGACCGGTTCGGTAGCCATGAGGGGAGGCTAAACAAGCCTTCTACCGATAATGAATGAATGGTTTACCCAGTTTGTTCGTAATAATCTGGTCAGACAACAACCTCCACCCCGAATAATCCAACTCGGTACCTTCAAGACTTCGATGATAGATCCGATGAGATCTAGTAGGCTTCCTGTTGATAAAATCAGAAAATATGGGGCCGAAGAATTTAAAGCTAATGATGATGATGACGTTGAGCAAGCCGAGATGTGGCTTGATAATACCATTCGGTACTTGATGAGTTATCCTGTACTTCAGAGGAATGCCTAAAGTGTGCTATATCTCTACTTCGGGACTCTGCCGACCATTGGTGGAAAACACTAGTATCAGTAGTTCCGAAAGAAAAAGTGACTTGGGACTTCTTCCAGATTGAGTTCTGAAAGAAATATATCAGCTAGAGATTCATTGATCAAAAACGTAAAGAATTTCTTGAATTGAAATAGGGGCAAATGACCGTGACAGAATATGAGCGAAAATTTGTCAGACTCAGCATATATGCTAGAGAGTGTGTTTCTTCTGAAGCCATTATGTGCAGAAGATTTGAAGACGGTCTGAATGAAAACATAAAGTTACTTGTGGGCATTATTGAGATTAAAGAGTTTGTGGCATTGGTCGAGCGAGCTTGCAAAGCTAAAGAGTCAGAAAAGAGAAAAGAAAGGCTGAGACAGAAGCTAGAGACACTCGTAAAAGATCATTGAGTAAAACTGTCCATTCAACATCTAAGAAGCTCTGAGATGACTTTAACTGACATAAGACTACTCCTGACCTGTCTAGACAAGATCGACCTCCAGTGAGTTCTCGAGTCACTTCGATGGCTAGTGTTGGCAATGTTCAACAGGATCGGATTAAGTGCAAGCATTGTGGAAAATGGCATTCTAGGAGTTGTAGATTCTGTGATCGATCTTGTTTTAAATGTGGATCGTCAGATCATTTCATTCGAGAGTGTCTGATGCCAGCCGAGCAAAATACGGCTCAGAGCACTAAACCAAGCAACGTGTCAGCACGGGGCAGACCACCCAGACATTCAGGCAATGTAAGTGGCAGTCAGAGAGGGATGAAGGACACTGCAGTTCGATCAGAGGCTAGAGCTCCAGCTAGAGCGTATGCTATACGAGCCAGAGAGGATGCTTCTTCCCTAGATGTCATTACCGGTACTTTCACACTTTATGATACTACTGTGATTGCATTGATTGATCCTGATTCGACTCATTCATATGTGTGTAAAACTTAAGTAATCAGTAAGACTTTACCTGTCGAGTCTACTAAGTTTGTAATTCGTGTGTCCAATCCTTTGGGTAGATGTGTACTTGTTGATAAAGTGTGTAAAGGTTGCCCATTGATGATTCGAGATTCGTGCTTTCCGGCCGATTTAATGTTGTTACCCTTCGACGAGTTTGATATAATTCTGGGAATGGATTAGTTAACTTTGCACGATGCAGTGGTGAATTGCAACAGAAAGATCATTGATTTGAGATGTCAGAATGGTGAAACCATCCGAGTTGAATCTAGTGATTTAAATGGGTTACCTATAGTAATATCCTCAATGTTAGCCCGTAAATATGTGATAAAAGGATGTGAAGATTACTTGGCTTATGTGCTGGATAATAAAGTGTCCAAAAAGCAGATTGAGTCCGTACCAGTTGTGTGTGAATACCCTGAGGTGTTCCCTGATGAATTACCGAGTTTGCCGCCAATACAAGAGATTGAGTTCGGCATTGAATTAGTACCGGGGATGACTCTGATTTCGATAGCTCCATATCGGATGGCACCTACTGAGTTGAAAGAGTTGAAAGCACAGTTGCAAGAGTTGATAGATAGGGGTTTTGCACGACCGAGTTTTTCTCCTTGGGGTGCGCCAGTTCTATTTGTAAAAAAGAAAGATGGAACTCTGTGAATGTGTATCGATTATCAGCAGCTGAATGAGGTGACTATAAAGAATAAATACCCATTACCTCAGATTGATGTTTTATTTGATCAGTTAAAAGGATCTTCAGTGTTTTCGAAAATAGATTTGAGATCGAGTTACTATCAATTGCGAGTCAGAGATTCTAATGTGCCAAAGACTGCATTCCGGATGAGGTACGACCACTTTGAGTTTCTGGTTATGGCTTTTGGACTTACTAATGCACCTGCTGTATTTATGGATTTAATGAATCGAGTTTTCAGACAGTTTTTGGATCAGTTTGTAGTAGTGTTTATTGATGATATACTGATCTACTCTAAAGATGAAACCGAACACGCTGAGCACTTGAGATTAGTGTTACAGACTTTACGAGATCAGCAGTTGTATGCAAAGTTCAGTAAGTGTGAGTTCTGGATGAAGGAAGTTAGCTTTTTGGGTCATGTTGTTTCAACTTCAGGTATTCGGGTTGATCCGAACAAAATATCGGCTATACTTGATTGGAAACCACCAAAGAATGTCTCCAAAATTCAGAGCTTTTTGGGACTTGTGGGATACTACAGATGATTCGTCAAAGGCTTTTCCATGATAGCTACACCTTTCACAAAGCTTCTATAGAAAGATGTTAAGTTCGAATGGTCTAAAAAGTGTCAGAAAAGTTTTGATCAGTTGAAAGCCCTTTTGATCGAAGCTCCAGTGTTAGCTCAGCCTGAATCGGGTAAAGAATTTATTGTTTATAGTGATGCTTCTTTGAATGGCTTGGGTTGCGTTTTGATGCAGGAAGGGAAAGTTATAGCCTAAGCTTTGAGACAATTGAAGCCTCACGAAAGAAATTACCCGACTCACGATCTGGAATTAGTAGCCATTGTTTTCGCATTGAAAATTTGGCGTCATTACTTATTTAGTGAAAAGTGTCATGTTTATTCAGATCATAAAAGTCTGAAGTATTTAATGACTCAGAAGGACCTGAATTTTAGACAACGTAGATGGTTAGAATTGTTAAAAGACTACGAATTGGTGATTGACTACCATCCGGGGAAAGCTAATGTTGTTGCAGATGCCTTAAGCCAAAAATCATTGTTCGCTCTTCTTGCGTTGAACGCACTTATGGTTATGACTGGTGATGGTTAGATCATAGCCGAGTTGAAGGCTAGACCGTTATTTATTCAGAAAATTAGTGATGCACAAAAAATTGACAAAGATATGATTGCTAAACGAATTCAGTGTGAAAATGATACAGAGTCAGAGTTTCAAATTGACACAAATGATTGTTTGAAATTCAAAGGCCGAATATGTGTTCCGAGGAATGTGGAATTGATTCAGATGTTAATAAATGAGGCCCATAATAGTCACCTATCAGTACATCCGAGTAGCACTAAAATGTATAATGATTTGAAATAGTTCTATTGGTGGTCTGGCATGAAACGGGATATATCTGAATTTGTTTCAAATTGTTTAATTTGTCAGCAAGTAAAAGCCAAGCATCAAGTGCCTTCAGGGTTACTTCAGTCAATTATGATACCTGAATGGAAATGGGATAGAATCACTATGGATTTTGTATTTGGTTTGCCTACAACACCGAGCAAGAAGGACGCAGTCTGGGTTATTGTGGATAGACTGACTAAATCAGCTCACTTTGTGCCAGTTCATACAGACTATTCGCTCGATAAACTTGCTGAATTGTATGTGTCACAAATTGTGAGATTGCATGGTGTGCCGAGTTCCATTGTTTCAGACAGAGACCCAAGATTCACATCATGGTTTTGGAAGAAGTTGCAAGATTCTTTGGGTACTAAACTCCACTTTAGCACAGCCTTTCATCCGCAGACAGATGGTCAGTCTGAATGAACTATTCAGATACTTGAGGACATGTTGAGATGTTGTGTTCTCGAGTTTGATGGTACGTGGGAACGATACATACCTTTGATTGAATTTGCTTACAATAATAGCTTTCAATCTAGTATCAAAATGGCGCCCTACGAAGCTTTGTATGGTCGCAAGTGTCGAACACCATTATATTGGACTGAGCTCAGTGAGAACAAGATACACGGGGTCGATTTGATTAAAGAGACAAAAGAAAAAGTGGCTATAATCAAAGATAGTTTGAAAGCTGCATCATATCGTCAAAAGTCTTACGCTGATTTGAAACGTAAAGACATTGAATTTTAGGCCGGAGATTGAGTATTCTTGAAAGTTTCTTCGTGGAAAAAAGTACTCTGATTTAGTCGGAAAGGCAAATTGAGTTCGAGATTCATCGGACCGTATGAAATCATCAAATGTATTGGGCCTATTGCTTATAGATTGAAGTTACTCTCTTAATTAGAAAAGATACATGACATATTTCACATTTCGATGCTTCGTAAGTACTGATCAGATTTGTCACATGTGATCACTCCAGCAGAGGTTGAAATCTGATCCAATATGACATATGATGAAGAACCGATCCGTATCTTAGCTAGGGAAATAAAAGAGCTGAGAAACAAGAGGATTCCTTAGTGAAAGTACTATGGAATAGGCACAGAGTTGAAGAGGCTACGTGGGAGCCTAAGGATTCAATGAGGCAACAATATTCGACTTTGTTTAACGGTAAGATTTTCGGGGACGAAAATCCTTAAGGGAGGAGAGTTGTAACAGACCGAATTTGACCCTAATCGAAACGGTGGTTTTGGGACCACGAATCTGACTCTGAGAAATATTTAAATATTATATTTTGTGTTTGTTATATGTGAATTAATGTGTGTGAAAGTTTCATAGAGAAATTTAATCATTTGTGTGTTCAATTTAACAAAAAGGATTAAATCGCATAAAGTGTAAAAGTTGCATGCTATAGTGTAAAGTGCTAAAATGATGATGGCTTCTTAATATGAGGTGTTAAATGGGTAAATAACCCATTTTTAAGTTAGTGGGTGGTATATGACATGATTAACCTTAAGTTTTATATTATATAATTTTATGATATAAGGTTAAAATAGTAAATAGGTTAAAACCATATTATATGTTAATTAAAACATAAAAAAAATGAATATGTTCATTCATCTCTCTTGGTCGAATATTGAGAAAGAAAAGGGGAGCTAGGTTCTTTGAATTTTCGGCAACATTCAAGCCAAATTCAAGGTAAATTCTTAGTCGGTTTTTGTAAATTTTTACGTTTTTGAGATCGTTGCTTCGAACAGTAGCTCAACCATGTTTGAATTTTTAAAACTAAGCACATTTGATGTTCAGCCATTGATGTGTTCATGTGGTTTTTGATGTTTGATGATTTTAGATTAAAGATGTGTTAAAGATTAGTATGTTTTGTATTGAAAGTTTTGGTGAAATTGAGTATTTAGGGCTAATTTGTAAAAATAAATTTTTAGAGGGGCTTATTTGCAAAATAAATGAAAGAAATGGACTTGTGTAGTCCCTAGGAGTATTCGACCCTTGAGTGGTATTGAGAAATTTTGTGTATTTTGTGTTTTATGCAAATAGGACTAAATTGTAAAAATGTGAAATAGTAGGGGTAAAATGGTAATTTGCCTATTTATGTACTTAGGGACTAATTGAGATGAAATGTACTTGAATGAGCTAAATTTTAATGTGTTTAGATCAGGAACAAAGAAAAACAGATTTGGATCGGGGAAAGACGAAGGTTATCGAATAGCCAATTTACACGGTCCGTCGACAGTCGAGGTAAGTCCTTAAGCGAATATATGTTAAAGAATTATTTATGAATCTGATGAATAAAGAAATTCGAATATTTTTAGCATGAATCCATGAATTAGCCGAATGCAAGAGTACTAAATTGTATTGATTGTAATTTTATTTATTGTGATGTGAATATATGTATTTGGTTTGATATGTGAATGTAATATGTGATATATGGATGGTTGGGAAGTTAGCATTATGAAATGTGAATTGAAGGATTAACCATACTGATATTCGCACTTCGAGCCTAGCAGGCCTTGTGCCGGTGATTTGTATCTGTCTTTATGCCTAGCAGGCCTCGTGCCGGTGACATATTTCAGGCTTATTGCCTAGCAGGCTTAATGCTGGTGTTTTGATTTTCGCACCTTGATTCCAGCAGGCCTAGTGCCGGTGTGTGTGATTCGGGCTAATGCCTAGCAGGTTCTTTACCGGTGAACTGAAATTCAGATCCAGAATATGTAACAACAAAGTTATTAAATGAATCGAGAAAGTTATGCTTTTGAAAAATGAATCATTATTGGTTCGGCCTTGAGGTATGTGATTTCATACTTATATGTTGTATATGATGTTAATAAGCAAATAATATGAGGAAGCATGTGAATTATACATTGATTACTTGGAAGTATACTAGAGATTGAAAAGGGTTATGTAAGTACATCTATACTTATATATGTGTTGGTATATTTGATGACTGGTGTACTTTGGTTGGAAAAATGAAAGTTGTTAGGCTAAATGAAACAATGAAATTCAGCTATGGTGAATTTATAAGTTAGACTTTATATTTCAAATGTCTTGAATTGTATTATAAAAATGCTTGGGTGACTAAAGCTTTATTGAATTTGCTTAAGACTTACTTAGCTAGTGAGCTTACTTTGTTTGTGTTCATTGTTTGTTTTATAGACTTTGGTTAAGCTACGGGCTCAGAGGATCATCGAAGAAGTCAACCACACTATCAACTCTTTTGGTACTCATAAACTTAGTTTTTGGTTTGAAAGGCATGTATAAGCTAGTCTAAGTTGTAAACCAATGCTATTTTAGTCTTGTATATAAGTATAGCCTTGCAAAAATGGCTAATACTTTTGGGTTAAGCTTTACTTATGTGTTTTGATATAATGGCTTGTACAATTGTTAATGGTTATGTGTTTTAGTCATGTTCTAGGCTTAGCTTGGAAGTATATATATCATGGCATATATGTTGAGATATTAAATTATGGTTTGGTGATGACATTGGAAATGTTTATGTATATGTATATTGGATTGATCTTTGGAGTCTTATTTTATTGAGGTCCTAATATGTGGTCAATGATTTGATTATAATTAGGTATTCGCTAGTTAGATGGCTCATGTGTTTGATAAGTTATAACGATATTTATGTATATAATTAGTTCATGTGGCTTTGAGTTGAATGAATGCAAAATAGGCAAAACTTGATTTGTGCTATGTGATGAATTAGAAATTTCATAGATGAGAACTTGTATATTCGGTGATGTGGAAATAAGTTTCAAGTTATATGAAATTTGGTCTCATTAGGAAGTTATTATATATTGACATCCTAATTATGCTTATTTAGGTGTAACTTATATATGTGCACAAGTACGAAATGTTAAGTTGATGTTCAACTAATAAAATAGATGTATTGACACAATTTGGATATATATATGTTTTATGTTTAACAGGTATGTACATTGTTCTTGAAAGATGAATAGAGTTTTAATGCATGTTTCATGATTATATGATTCGGCTTATTCCCAAATGTTGTCAATAATATGCTTATGAAAATTTGTTAATCATGATTGATTATGGCTTTGTCTTTGAGAGATATGCGCATATTGCATTAGTATCATGAACATGTTCGGTTATACTATAGTGTATTGATGTCACATATGTGAACGAATATACAATAGAGTTCTAAGGATTTGTATGTCTTAATAGGCAAATTATATTTATAATGTGAATGATAAATGCTAGAACATGTATTAAATATTTGAATGACATATATTCGATGACTCAATGTTTTGAAATGTACAAGCATGATTTTAAATGAAATCTTGAAAGGTTTGGTAATGCCTATAATCGAGTTGGGTTTGGTAATGCCTCATAACCCTAATTTGACGATTTCAGAATTTATAGTTTAGCCAATAAGTACAGTAAAATCTTCAAACTTGACTCTTTACTCATTGTTTGACAACTTCTACCTTTCTTTACTAAAAATTAATTATCTCTTAGTACGGGACTTGGATGATGTTCCCGTTTGTTTTTATTAAAAATAAACTCATTAATTATTTAAAATTTAAATTTAAGACCCTAATTATTTTTCTCTAATTTTTTATGATTTTCCAAACTCAGAATAGGGGAACCCAAAATCATTCTGACCTTGTCTCACAAAATTTACTATAACTCATAATTTACAAGTCCATTGCTTACACCGCTTATTCTATGAAAAACTAGACTAAAAAATATTTAATTTAATGTTTTATTCATCCTCTAATTTGATTTCCACAATTTTTGGTGATTTTTCAAATTTAGACTACTGCTGCTGTCCAAAACTGTTTCAATGCAAAATGTTAATTACCAAGTTTGTAACACCTTTATTTACTTTCTCTACAATATTTCCCATCACATTCTCTTGTTTTCCTTCACTAACATATCAAGAACATAAGACCATATATAAGAAATTCTACTATAACATCATTTCTATGCTTTTTCAATAATAACAAACTTAAAAATATATTGAAATCTTGATGTTCTTACCTTGTCTTATTGATTTTAATCTTTAACTTAATTTTCTCTCTCCTCCAGCCTCTATTTTTTGAATCTAACTTGATATTCTTGCTCCCCATAGTCTCCTTTTCATCTTTCTCTCTTGATGGCTATGGAAATTCTTTTGTATTCTAAGTGAAAATGGTAGATTTTTGGTGAAAGGACCAAATTATAAAGAAAGCAAAACTTTCTTTCTTTCTCTCTTCTTCTCATGTTGGTGCATGGGAAAGAAGATGGATGGTGTGTTGTTGTTTTTTTTTCTTTCACCAGACACACATATATACTAAATAAAATAATAAAATAATAATAAATATCTTATTAAATTATTAATAAAGTAATATTTACCTAATTAATTAATATATAATATCATCAACATAATCATTACATTCTAGAACTCTCTTTCTTACTAATTGACCACTTTGCCCTTAATAATATTTTAGAATTCCATCATTGAGTCATCACTTAATTTGAAAAAATTGCAATTTAGTCCATCATAATTTTTCACCTATTCGATTTGGTCTTAATTCATCCATTTTTCTTAGTTTCTAGATTATTCCTACCCCTAAAATATTTGCACTATTGGTCCTTTAACTTTTTTCATATTTACACTTTAACCCCTCAAATTTTGAGTATTTACTCTTGGGCAACAAAATTTTTCTCACTTTTACAATTTAGTCCTTTCTCGAATTAATAATGTAATATATCATAATATACTTCCTAATGTTGACATAATCCAAAATTTCCCTTTTTTGTCACTTTATTTCCTTACTTAACTATATTAAGGATAATATCTTACTTTCTTACTGTAGTAATTTTTAAGGTATTACACCACATACGACGGTTTTTGCCTGCAAAAAGAAACGAAAACAGCAGCACAAATCCAGGGCATTTTTATTTTCTTTTTATTTATTTTTTATTTTTCGGCCATAAAATGAGGCCGAAATCAATCTGTAAATGGTTACGAATACAAATCAATACAAAAAGAAAATATTCGCGTGTTTTACAGCTTCGAGGTTATTTATTCATCCAGTCCTTCCGCATTTCTCCCATTTTATAATCTAGTCCATTTGGTTAGTTTTCTTTTATTTTTAATTTCGCCCTTAAGTTTTGTTCTGATTTTAATTTGGTCCCGTACAAAACACTGCGTTTTGGAAGGCGGGGATATTTTCCCTTTTAGCCTCTCCTCGTTATTCGCGTGTTCAGATTAGTCCCCCCTTTTATTTTTATTTCTAATTTTCCCCAAATTCATGTTTTAAAGTTTAATTTAGTCCTTTTTTTATTTCTTTTGCTATTTTTGCTATTTTATCATTAATTTAATATTGTTATTATTAATTATTTTTATTAGTATTATTATTATTATTGCTACCACCATTATTATTATTATATTATTATTAAATTGATATTTTTAATGTTGAATATTGTTTTTATCTACTTTTTTCAAGTAGACTTTACTTATTTCTTATTTTATTTTATTATTTTCATTATGATTATTAATTTATTATT
Organism: Gossypium rotundifolium; assembly: GCA_025506655.1. Classification (NCBI taxonomy): domain Eukaryota; kingdom Viridiplantae; phylum Streptophyta; class Magnoliopsida; order Malvales; family Malvaceae; genus Gossypium; species Gossypium rotundifolium. The sequence continues at coordinate 27,017,217 of CP106724.1, read as the reverse complement.
TATTATTTTATATACTTTTATATATACTTTCAAATATTAGAATATTTATCTTATTATTTTTAATATTATTATCTTTATTATTATGATTATTACTATTACCCTTATTTATTTTACTATTATTATTCGTTTATTAACAATCATTCGATCGAATCGAATCGAATCGAATCGAAAAATTTCGAGTTAATCGAGTTTTAATCGTATTTTATCATCCTAACTTAATTTGAAATTTTTTGAATCGAGTCGAGTGAGACGAAATTGAATCGAATCGAATCGAATATATTTGTTCGAGTTAAATTTTAAAAAATGACTTTAGTGTTGTTTGTTTTTATGTAATTTTTAAAAATAATTTTCTTTAAATTTTTAAAACATGATCATACAATAAAATTAAGGTAAATAAGTGAATAAATAAAATCTTAAAATTTAAAAAAATAAAAATTGATTGGGGTTTTAATTTGGGGAGAAAGAGGAATTGGGTTGGGAACTTAGGATTTAGGAAAAAAATTTTGAAATTTGAGTCTTGATGGGCTTGGAGAAATGGGTAAAAGCCTAAAATTTAAAAAAATAAAAAATATAATTTATATTCGGTTTATTCAATTATTCAATTATTCAATTTAAAAATTTAACTTCGATTGAACTCGAAATTGAAACTCAAAATTCGAGTTGATTCGATTAACTCGATTAACTCGATTAACTTCGATTCGAATAATTCGAAATTTGAATTTTTTTAATTTTTGAATCGAATCGAGTTTTGCTCACCCTTAACATAATCTATTATTATTATTATTATTATTATTATTATTATTATTATTATTATTATTATTATTATTATTTTATTTAAACTATTGTACATAGTATTTATTTATTTATTGATTTACTATTAGCTTCTATTTTTGTTATTATTTTATTTTATTTTATTTATTTGTTTATTTATATATTATGTTTTTACCTATTATGTTATATAGATTGTTTGTTTTAGCTTTTATTTTATTGTATGTTATTTTTGTCTTTATTATTGTTGTTTATATTATTGCCTCATTTTTATTCTATTGGCACTATAATTCATTTTCCATTTTTTACGATTGTATTACATTTTATCCGATGCATTAAAACTTTTTGGAATAAACAAATACTCTGCGTTCTAAGATTTGAAAGAAATCATACCCTAACTTACTGGGTTTCGATTTTTCTAATCGAGTCTAAAGAACCAATTATTTTTTTAAAAATCAAAGCATATAAGTTAAATAAAAATTTATTCTCGGGAATTCAAAAATGTTGTGTCCTAACTCACTAGATGTGACATTTTGTCATCTCGAGATAAGGATTTCTAAAAACAAAGACAATATTTTGTATTTGGAATTTTGAGAAATTGTGACCTAACTTACTGGGTTCCGATTTTTTCATTTGACCCAAATAACGAATATCCTTCTTAAATTTAAACGCCCTAGTTTTAAAAGTCAAAAGACAAGCTTAGCTTCGAGGATTTAAAACGTCATATCCTAACTCATTGGGCATGATATTTTACTTCTTCGAAATAAGCGGGTCTCAGCATCCAATTTAATTGATTCAGTTTTCTTTTAAACAAAGAGAATTGTATTTTAAAATCTTTTCAAATTTTCGACATTAAGACGTTAACCAATCAATTCGGTACCAATTTTGGGCGTTACGAGGGTGATAATCCTTCCTCATGCGTAACCGACTCTCGAACCCATTTTCTCGAATTTTGTAGGCCAAAATCATCGTTTTAATAAGTTAAATATATTATTAAAATGACCAAATTACAAGGTGATCCGATCAAACCTCATTAAAAAGGATTGGTGGTGACTCCATTTTCATTTTTAAAGTCGACCCCATTTTTCAACAACGAAAAAAATGGTATCGACAGCTTGGCGACTCCACTGTGGAACAATAAGAGAGTTAAGCCGTAAAATTGATTATTTTCTGTCTCGTTGTCGAAAATTGAAAATCTGATTTAAAAAATTACGATCCTTTTATTGTATTTGTTTGTGTTAAATGATTGATGTGGGTTCGAGTCTCGTAGAATATTTTCGCATCATATTCATAAGGACCATTTGGCCTTACCTCCTTTAAGTGGGAGAGAGAAGCTACTCATTCGTGAGGTTTTCACCTCCGTGCAGGATAGTGGATCACTTTCGGGATACATCCGTACCTATGTCTTTGTGAGATTTTCTTCTCCGCGCAGCCACAGGGAAATGTATTGTAACATCCCTAACCCAAATCTGTCGTCGGAATAGGGTTAAGAGGCATTGCCGAACAATCAAATCATTTCACATCCCATTTACGACACAAAGTCAATAATCATCATAACATATCAAAACATAAACAAATAGTCCCTTATTGAGGCCTAAAAAACCTTAAACACATGCAAGAGAAGGGTCGGGACTAAACCGGAACACATACAGAAATTCTCAAAAATATTAAACTTTTCTAAGTTTCAGGGGTTACACGCCCGTGTGGGCAAACCGTGTGCCTCCCACGGCTGCTAGGCATACCCGTGTGTCCTCCCCGTGGTCGAACCTGACTTAACTCTACAGTTACCAAGCACCCCCGTGTGCTAAGGATGTGTATTCATAGGCCATATACTAACTTATTCACACGGCTACCAGGCACGCCCGTGTACCATGGCCGTGTGTCCTTAAGCTAGCTAGTGACTTAGCCCCACGGTCACTAGGCACGCCCGTGTGCCCCAACCGTGTGACAAAATAGGCCATTTACAAAGCCAAATTGCCACCCACCTAGGGTCAAACTTACAAGCCAATAATCAATACAATCAACATGCCAAAATAACTATCAAATCTCTACATTCATAACCAATTCCATTCATACCAAATTTACAAGACTAAATATTATATAAACACAAGCATAAATACATCCATATACTTATCAAATATCAAACATTTCATATACTACCCAATCACACCAAAACATACACCACATATATCATAATCACAAAAGTATATAAGTAACACATAACTAGCCAAATCACATGGCTAAATTCACATCTCAGACTTATTAAAATAACTAGCCTATACATGCCATATTTCATCTATGTACATTTTTTTTTTCAAAAGTACCCAAAATAGATTGCTGATAGTGTAATTGAGATGCCGACGATTCCTGGATCCGAGCTAGCTTTACTGACACTGCAAAGCAAAGAAACAAATCACACAATAAGCTTTCCAAAGCTTAGTAAGTTCGAAATATAATACTATTAACTCAATGAATCAAGTCAATATATATATTTATTTATGCAACCATCACATAGATAATTTACCAATAATACACAATTTCAACCTATCCAATACTCACATAGAGTTCCACTCAAATATTTTCAACTTTCATCCAACACATAGATATATTACATACCTTTGCCAACACCTAGTAACTCACTAACCATGCTACAAAACCATTCGACTTTACCATTCGATCATTCATTTCTATTTTCTTGTTTTTCTCACACACTTAGGGCCGATTGTAAACTTTACATACTTGTCATTGTACACTTAGTGCTATTATGCTAAACCGAACTTATATCGGTATCGAACACACAATGACGCTTCTATCATCTCGCACACACAGTGCCAAACATTTCTATCATGTTTCTTATTTCGCACACTTAGTGCTTTCTAATTTAATTCCGCACATAGCGTTTCTCAGCTCATAGTTATATAGATATGTATTCAAATCACATCACATAGAACATAAATTAAGAACATGTACTATATCCAAACTTACTTCGGACGTCGAACTATCGAAACAGTCGATTAATCGAGCACTTTATCTTTGCCTCAATCTTGATCTGAACCTCTCCTCTCTTGGTCTATACACATTCAAATTCATTCCATTCAATCACTAATTCATTCAATTTAGTCCACACACACATTTAGGGCATTTTACAAAATAACCCTCATATTTTCACATTTCGATACTTTAGTCCTTATTTCACAAAATCATTAAATACACAAAATTTCAAAACATATATGCTAGTCGAATTCTTCCCATGCTAATACAATCTCATACATTTAATTTATTACACATTTTAACCCTTCAATTTCTCATTCTCTCAATTAAGTCCAAAATATTCAATTTCACTAAAAATACCAATACAAACTATGTTAATCCAACACGAAGTTTCCATATTTTACTATCAACTGACATATAGCTCAAGTGTTCAACAATGATTCATCACAAAAACATCATCAATTCACAAAATTACAACATGGGTTAGCTAAAGCACTAAGCAACGATTATGAAAACGTAGAAATTATCAAAAATCGAGCTCAAACATACCTTGAATCAAGCTTAAAATGGCGGAAACTTTCCTAGGTTTTCTTTCTTCTTCATAAGCTTACATTCGGCTATCAATAAAAGATGGAGAAAAATGGATTTGTTTTATGTTATTTTAACATATAATATTAGTTATAATTAGTTTACTAATATACCCATTTAAATTAAATTACTTAACATATGTTTTAAGGTCATTTTAGACCATTGCCACCCACTAACCTATAAAATAGGCTAATTGCCCTTTAAAGACTCCACATTATAAAGACATCAACAATTGAACACTTAACAATCAACACACAACATTTTACACTTTATGCAATTAAATCATTTCTCACAATTTGACACACAGTAAATAAAATTATCACACAGAATTTTCACAAAGACTATGTCACATAGAATCAACACCAAAGATAACATTAAAATAATATTTTGACCTCAGATTTATGGTCTCAAAACCACTGTTCGACTAGGGTCTAAACCGGGCTGTTACATGTATTCTCCTGAACTGAACTCGGTCTATATGAGCCTATAATGGGTGAGGATCGAGGAATCTGCTAGTTCAGGTACCTCAACTTGGAGCCCACCCTAGATAGTACTGCGACAAACCCTAGTGGTCACCCGAATAGGTGCTCTATTTGTTGCTTTCTTGCTTGCTTTTACTTTGTACTAACGGGTTTCATTTTGTTTTGGTTATGATTGCATTGCATGGCATTTCATATTTGAAAGAGTGTCGATTCATGTTCGATTTTTAAATTAGAGAGCTTGTCATGAAGAACAAATTTCTTGATAAAGTGGAAGAAAATGCTGCTGTCTAATATATATGTAGTCTATTTTATGTAAAGAATTTTGTCCTCTAGTAAAGTTTTCTAAATGAAATTGAATCAAAATCGACGCCTTTTTGCATTCATTTCATGCATTTGCATTACATTACATCATGTGCATTAGATTTCATGGAAAGACTCTAATTGGTTAAAATTATTTCAGAATTAATATGGAAACCAACAAAAACTTACCAACCAAACATCCCTACGGTACCCGAACAAAGAAAAAAGACATGGATCAAAGATTGGAAAGACTTGAACAACTCCAAAAGGAGATGCAAGACCAGCTACAATTGCAAATGCAAGAGCAACTGGCTAAAATCCAGCAAGACGTGATGGACCGAATGATGGAATCACAAAGGAATATGATGACTCAGTTGACTCAACTACTGAATGGAGGAATAGAAAAAGGAAATACCCCCATGGTTAATACTTGAGAAGATAATGAGGAACCTCTCTATCCTCCGAGTTTTACCCCAACACATCCTGAGGTGTACCCTTGAAGAACAACCGTCACAATTAAGCCTCAACAATTTCAGGAGGGTGTTTCGATGCCGATAAACTTCCAACCTGGATCAGGTTCTAACCCAGGGGATAACTCAGCTAATCCTGTTATCCCTGACCTTGATGAAGTGGCAGAAAAGGAAAGATAATGACAGAATTGACAAAGCAGCTAGAAGACCGATGTAAATGGCTGGAGGAAAAATTCAAGGCCATGAAAAATACTGATAGGCAACATGGAATCGATGCTAAATATCTGAGTTTGGTTCCAGATCTAGTGCTTCCCCACAAGTTCAAAATGCCAGAATTTGAAAAGTACAATGAGATAGTTGCCCCGAAGCTCACATAACTATGTTTTGCAGACGGATGACCGGGTATGTTATACATTACTTCTAAGACAGCCTGGTGGGAGTATCATCCAAATGGTACAACCAATTGAGCCGTACTAAAATTGGTTCCTAGAGGGACTTAGCACGAGCATTCATATAATAATATAGTCATGTAACAGATATGACTCCTGATAGAATTACTTTGCAAAATATGGAGAAAAATCGAGTGAGAGTTTTCGCAATATGCACAGAGATGGAGGGAAGTTGCCATACAAGTTCAGTCGTCGCTCCTAGAAAAAGAAACTACTATGCAATTTATCAGTACGCTAAAGGCCCCGTTCATCACTCACATGATAGGAAATGCTACGAAAAGTTTTTCAGACATAGTGATGACTGGCGAAATGATCGAGAATGCGATAAGGAGTGGAAAGAAAATGTAGGAGAGAGTAGCAAAAGGTCAACCTCGAGAAAAAGAAAAATGAGGTGAACAATACAAGCACATATAATAAGGGTTACTCAAGATCGATTACCGTAAATTAGCCAAGAACGATGTCTACTAGTCAACAAGGCAGGAGTTCGGCACAAAATAAAACACTGAGAAGGTCCAATTTACACCAATCCCAATGACATACAGGGAATTGTATCAAAGCCTATTTAACGCACACGTGGTGTCCCCCTTTTACCTAAAACCATTACAACCCCCATATCCTAAATGGTACGATGCGAGCGCTCAATGTGACTACCATGCAGGAATTTCGGGGCATTCAATAAAAAATTGCACTACTTTTAAGAAAATAGTCGAAAGACTTATTAAAATGGGCATTGTGAAATTTAATGATGCACTTAGTGCTGAAAATCCACTACCCAATTACACTTATGGTGGGGTTAATGCGATAGATGGAAAGGATGGGAGAAGAATCAAGACTAATATTGCGGAAGTAAAAACTCCTTTGAGATGGGTCTGGATAGAGATGATAAAAAGGGGCTGAGCATGTTAGATCCCTAAGGGAGTTGTGAAAACTCGAGGAACTACTGTGAGTTCCATCATGAAAAGGGACACAAGATCCAAGAGTGTGAAGAATTCAGAGCCTCGGTGCAAGGCCTGATGGGTAATAAAGAACTAAAATTTTATGAATATACTGAAGTCCCGAATGGAATGTTGGAAAATGTTCACATCAATGCCATACACAAAGAAATCACTGAAGTGGAGACCTTGTCAGATATCTCCTTATGAACCTGGGAGTGTTCTTAATAATTGGACTACAGAAGAAATTCTGTAGTTTTTAGAGCTTACACAGAGTAATGTTCAAAACACACTTATTACTTTAAGCCTAGAAGCAATAAGAATTCCTTTGTGAAATAGGCTTATATCCAAACATCATTATGAAATACATATTTGATATCATTTTGAGTAAATATCCTCTCATTCTTTTAGATTCTTTCATTCTTTCTATACAAATAATTATGTTAGATTCTTTCATTCCTTGGATCTTTTTCCAAATCATTCTTTCATCATATTCATAATCATACCATACAAATAATTATTCTTAAATTCATTCGTTCTTTGTATATTCCTTTGTACCTACAACAGGTCCTCAGATATCAATGACATGAGTAAAGCTATTATGGAATTAGAACCCCTTTTTGAGCAAGATATGTGCCTAGAGGGATCCCAGGACTTTGAAGATGACATAGACTGTGGCTTATCTCCGGACCATTAAGAATGGTAAAACAAGAGGAAATACAAATTCTACCTCATAAAGAGGCAATAAATATTGTGACCTTGGAAGAAGGGAAGGTAGTGAAAATTGGAACGTGCATAACCGAAGAAACGAAGCGAGACCTTGTAGAGATACTTCAAGAATTCAAAGATATCTTCACGTGGTCATACCAAAATATGCTTGGGTTAAGCATTGACATTGTTGTACACCGCCTCCCCATAAAAGAAGATTACAAACTGGTTCAGTAGATACTCCGAAGAATGAGGCTTGACATTATGTTAAAAATAAAAGAGGAAGTCAAAAAGCAGATTGATGCCGGATTCTTGCAGGAGGTCAAATACTCTGAATGGGTAGCCAACATTGTGCCTGTCCTTAAGAAAGATAGGAATGTACGAATGTGTGAGGACTATAGATACTTAAATAAAGCCAGCCCGAAAGACAATTTCCCCTTGCCTCACATTAATCCTTTAGTAGACAACACGACAGGTTATTCGTTGTTTTCCTTCATGGATGGCTTCTTGGGATACAATCAGATAAAAATGCATCCTGAAGACATGAAAAAGACTACCTTCATAACCTTATGGGGTATATTTTTTATAAGGTGATGCCAATTGGGTTGAAAAATGCAGGAGCGATCTATCAAAGGGCCATGGTGACCTTATTCCATGATATGATACACAAAGAGATCAAAGTTTATGTCAATGATATGATCGCAAAGTCCCAAACAGAAATAGAACATATCCAAGTTTTAAGGAAGTTATTCTTGAAACTGAGAAAATTCCAATTAAAGCTCAATCCGACAAAATGTACTTTTGGAGCTAGATCGGGAAAACTGTTGGGCTTCGTAGTCAGCGAGAAGGGAATTGAGATTGACTTAGACAAGGTCCGGGCTATACAAGAATTGCTTCCATCGCACACTCAAAAAGAAGTTCGAGGTTTCCTGGGAAGGTTAAAGAGATCGAAGTTTATGTCAATGATATGATTGCAAAGTCCCAAACAGAAATAGAACATATCCAAGTTTTAAGGAAGTTATTCTTGAAATCGAAAAATTCAATTAAAGCTCAATCCGATAAAATGTACTTTTGGAGCTAGATCGGAAAAGCTGGGCTTCAGTAGTCGTGAGAAGGGAATTGAGATTGACTTAGGCAAGGTCCGGGCTATACAAGAATTGCTTCCACCGCACACTCAAAAAGAAGTTCGAGGTTTCCTGAGAAGGTTAAATTATATTTCTCGGTTCATTTCACAATTAACTGAGAAATGTGATCCCATATTTCATCTTCTTAAGAAACACAATCCAGGTGTGTGGGATGATGAATGTCAGAAAGCTTTTGATAAGGTTAAACAGTACTTGACAAGTCCTTCAGTATTGTCACTTCCATGCCCAGATAAGCAATTAATACTGTATTTGATAGTGTTCAATAACTCTATGGGATGTGTGCTGGGTCAACACAATGATTCGAGAAGAAGAGAGAAGACGATATACTACCTCAGTAAGAAATTCACTAAGTGTGAAATGAGATATTCACCAATTGAAAATTTACGTTATGCCTTGATTTGGACAACTCGGAGGTTGAGGCAATACATGTTGTACCATACGACCTGGCTAATCTCGAAGTTGAACCCTCTAAAATATATGATGGAGTCAACTGCTTTGAATGGAAGGATGGCTAGATGGAAAATCCTGTTCTCTGAATTTGACATGGTTTGTGTAAGCCAAAAAGCCGTGAAAGGAAGCGCAATAGAAGATTTTCTGGCAAGCAGAGCTTTTGAAGATTATGAGCTTCTGAACTTTGACTTCCCCAATGAAGAACTAATGTATGTGGCAGCTACTAAAGAAGACGCTACAAAAGATCACCTTTGGGATTTGAACTTCGACGGATCATCAAATGCTGTAGGTAATGGAATTGGGGTAGTCTTGGTGTCTCTAAATGGAGATCATTATCTATTCACATGTAAAATGGATTTTGATTGTACAAATAATATGGCAGAATATGAAGCATGTATCATGGGACTCTGTGCAGCCATAGAACGCAAAATTAAAGTGCTAGAAGTATATGGAGATTCTACATTGGTGATCTATCAACTGAAAGGTGAATGGGAGACAAGGGACCCTAAATTGATCAATTATTGAAGGATAGTTCTAGGGTTAATTGAGGAATTTGACGATATTACTTTCCATTATCTCCCGCGAGATGAAAACCAAATAATAAATACTTTGGCTACTTTGACTTCCATGATTAAAGTGAGCAAAAAAGAGGACGTAAAACCCGTTCAAATGAGTATTTACGAGGCCTCAGCTCATTGTTACAACGTCGAGGAAGAAGAAAGAGACGATCACCTCTGGTACCACGATATATTACGATACGTAAGAAATCGTGAATACCCTGATCAGGCAACTGAAAATGATAAAAGGATGTTGAGAAGACTAGCCTATGACTATGTCTTAGACGGGAAGATCCTGTACAAAAGAAGAAAGGATCAGGTACTATTGAGATGTGTGGACGCTGTTGAAGCTAAGAAAATTCTAGAAGAAGTCCATGAGGGTGTTTGTGGAACACATGCTAATGGTTTCACAATGGCTAGACAAATTATTCGGGTAATATTGGTCTACCATCGATGGAGACTGCATCAATTACGCTAAAAGATGTCACAAATGCCAAATTTATGGAGACAAAATTCATGTACCTCTTTCGCCTTTGCATGTTATGACTTTCCCATGGCCTTTCTTTATGTGAGGCATGGATGTCATCGGGCGATCTCGCCAAAAGCTTCAAATGGGCATCGATTCATCTTTGCAATCATCAACTATTTCACTAAGTGGGTAGAGGCTACTTCATACGCCAGTGTTACTAAATCGGTAGTCAGCAGATTCTTAAAAAATGAAATCATATGTCGATATGGAATGCCTAAGAGGATCATATCTGACAATGCATTAAACTTGAACAACAGTACGATAGTGAAGGTCTGCAGTCAGTTCAAAATCAGACACCACAATTCATCCCCGTATCGTCTAAAAATGAATGGTGCAGTGGAAGCAGCCAATAAAAGCATTAAAAAGATTGTGGGGAAAATGGCTGAAACTTATAAGGATTGGCACGAAAAGTTACCATTTGTTCTTTATGCTAATCGAACGTCTATCAAAACTTCCACCGGGGCAATACCTTTCTCATTGGTTTATGGAATGGAGGCTATTTTACCCATTGAAGTAGAGATACCTTCCCTTCGAGTTTTGTCAGAGCTAAAGTTAGATGAAGTAGAATAAATCTAGTCTCGGTATGATCAGTTAAACTTGATTGAGAAAAAAGGCTAAGGGCTATTCGTCATGGTCAGATGTACCAAAAACGAATGATGTGAACTTATGAAAAAAAGGTTCGCCCAAGAGAACTTCACGAAGGGGACCTGGTGTTGAAAAAGATCCTTACCATACAAAAAGATTTCAGAGGGAAATTGATGCCAAATTGGGAAGGACGTTATGTGGTAAAAAAGGCTTTCTCTAGAGGAGTACTGATTTTGACTGAAATGGATGGGAAAAATTTGCCCAATCCTATAAATTCTGATTTAGCCAAGAAATACTATACTTAAAGAGGCCAAAGTGAAAACCTCCAAAGGGCGCTTTGAGACTTTCTTAAAAAAAAAGAGAGAGGCCAAGGTGAAAACCCGCAAAGAGCGCCTTGAGCCCAAATGGGTTTTGAGTTGAAAACATGAAAAGGGTGGCTCAAATTGTGATCAAAGATAGGGCATGCGGTGATCTTGCTATACCTAAATTAAGAAGAAGGAGAGATGTTACATCTTGGGTCATCAACAGAGTACTCTTGATTTCCTAAACACATATTGAGCTTAAAATGGTCTTCAGAAAGTTCATACAGAGAAGCTCAGGCTGCGACATCTGGGGCACCTATTTTTTCCCTCACTATTTTGTATTCTAGCAATGTTTGCTTTCTTTAATTAACCTATTCTTTTCAAAGTTCGTTTATGACAAATTTTAGTTTTATCCATCATTATGATCATTTTCAAGCATTTTGTATTGAAGTAATGATTAATGGACTAATAATACTTTCACAAAAGGAGTTTTGCATATTACTCTGAAAACTTCTAAATAGTACGAGAACATGAAGCAGGACTATTATTTAGAACTCACCAAGTCTAAGGGTTGGAAATATTTGAGAAGGAAACTCTAAATAGTGACCATTTCTTCAGATTTCCTGTCAAAAGTATCGGTTGAACAAGAAGACAGGATATTACGTCAGTGATACAGCCTTGAAGAACAATGAGCAATGACAACCCAAACATTAAAAAAGGGATCATTCTCATGACATTCTATATTCATGCAAAACACATTTAGTTAGGAGCATTCGATTTATTCTGATCATTGCATCCTAATTATTATGCATTTAAAAAAGGGATCATTATTATGACATACCGCATTCATGCAAATATCATCTATAACACATTTCGTTAGGAGCATTCGATTCATTCTGATCATTGCATCCTAATCGATTTATGGACCTATGCTTATGCATAATGATTCGGTGTAACAAGATCATGTTCCCAAGAGGACGGTGTAACAAGATCGGTGAATCCACAAATCCCATACCCTTGAAGTTGCAGTGGGATGGATTGAAGTCAAGATAGCGAATCTCATTCCCTTGAAGTTATGGTGGAGCAGATTAAAGCTACGAATCCACAAGTCCTATACCTCTGAAGTTGCAGTAGGTCGGATCAAATCCACCATGGCGAATCTCATCTCCCTGAAGTTGCAGTGGAGCAGATTGAAGCCATTACCCTTATCTCCTTAAGTTGCAGTGGAGCAAATTGAAGACAGTGAATCTTATTTCCCTGAAGACACAGTGGAACAAATTGAAGCTACAGACTACGGTGGATCTTATCTTTCTAAAGTTGCAGTGGAGCAGATTAAAGCCACCAGCCTTATCTCCCTGAAGTTGCAGTGGAACAGATTAAAGCAACAAATTATGGCGGATCTTATCTTCCTGAAGTTGCAGTGGAGTAAATTGAAGCCACCAGCCTTATCTCCCTAATGTTGTAGTGGAGCAAACTGCAGATAGCGAATCTTATTTCCCTGACGTTCCAATGGAACAAATTAAAGCTATAGATTACAGCAGATCTTATTTTCCTAAAGTTGCAGTGAAGTAGATTGAAGCCATAAGTCTTATTTTCCTGAAGTTGCACTGGAAAAGATTTAAGTTACAAATCATATACATCTGAAGTTGCAGTAAGTCGGATCAAATTTACCAAAGCCAAACCTTATCTCCCTGAAGTTGTAGCGGAGCAGACTGAAGACAACAAATCTAATCTCCCTGAAGTTGTGGCAGAGCAGATTGAAGCCACAAGTCTAATTTCTTTGAATTGGGTCGAAGCGCTAGTTCTTTTGCCCCTGAAAATGTAGTGGGATGGAATAAAGCTACTCGAAGAAGAAAAGCATCGAAAGAAGTCAAAGATTCAAGACCGGGCAAAAATGGTCCTTTTTGAAATCTTTGCTCTATTCTCGTTATACGACAACGAGCAAAGAGGGCAGCTATAAGAGCCCATTTTTGCCCGGGCCCATTTAAACCAAAAAACAAAAAAAATTCAAAAACCAAATAATAAATAATAAACCAAAATAATAAAACAATCCAGTTTTTTTTACAAGCCTAATAACCAATTAATAGAACCCAAAATAGACCCAAGCCCGATTGATCCAAACTAATTACAGTGGCCCAATGCCTAACCCTAATTACAAGGCCCGAATGGCCCAAAATTTCTAACAGTTTCAGAAACCCTAGGGGTTTCTAGAATTTTTTGGTGTCGTTCCCCCACCGCCATGCATGCACCCCACGCCACCAAGCATTCGGCCACCCACGTCTGACGGTTTTGCTGCAAAAAAGAAACAAAACAATGACACAAATCTGAGGCGTTTTATTTTTTTTATTTGTTATTTTTTTTTATTTTTCGGCTATAAAATGAGGCTGAAATCAATCTATAAATGGTTACGAATACAAATCAATACAAAAAGAAAATATCAAAGAGATCAGGCAAAGGTTATTTTCACATTTCTTTCTCTTTTTTTTTTTTTTTTCTTTTGAATTGTCTTTATATACATACAAAGGGTTTTGTTTTTTTAAAACTTTAAATATAATATATATAATATAGTATAAAAAAAGAGGAGAAAAAAACATACTTGAGGAGTCCGACCACCGCCCAAGGTGGAGCCGCGGCGGAACTGCGACGGAAGCCCATCGGCTTCTTGGCCGGAATCTGGGTTATCCTAGAGAGAAAAGGGGAAGTCCTTTTCTGTTTTTTTTTTTTTTTTAACTTTGGTGAAAAGTGAATTTTTTTTAAAAATTTAGGCTTTTATAGAATGCTAAAACGACATCGTTTTTGTGCCATGGACCCAGGCGCTAAACGGCGTCATTTTGACGCGAATGGGTAGAGCCGACCTGCAGGCGAAGGATCCGCGTGTTTTACAGCTTTGGGTTTATTTATTTTTAATTTCGCCCTTAAGTTTTATTCTGATTTTAATTTGGACCTGTACAAAACGCTGCGTTTTGGAAGGCGGGGATATTTTCCCTTTTAGCCCCTCCTCGTTATTCGCGTGTTCAGATTAGTCCCCCTTTTATTTTTATTTCTAATTTGCCCCAAATTCCTATTTTAAAGTTTAATTTAGTCCTTCTTTTTTTATTTCTTTTGTTATTTTTTTGCTATTTTATCATTAATTTAATATTGTTATTATTAATTATTTTTATTAGTATTTTATTTTTATTTTATTACTACCATTATTATTATATTATTATTAAATTGATATTTTAATGTTGAATATTTATTTTATTTTTATCTACTTTTTTTAAGTAGACATTACTTATTTCTTATTTTTTATTATTATTTTCATTATGATTATTTATTTATTATTTTATATACTTTTATATATACTTTCAAATATTAGAATATTTATCTTATTATTTTAATATTATTATCGTTATTATTATGATTATTACTATTACTCTTATTTATTTATTTTACTATTATTATTCATTTATTAACATATTTTTATTATTGTCTATTATTATTATTATTATTATTATTATTATTATTATTATTATTATTATTATTATTATTATTATTATTATTATTATTATAATTATTATTATATTTAAACTATTGTACATAGTATTTATTTATTGATTTACTATTAGCTTCTATTTTTGTTTTTATTTTATTTATTTATTTATTTATTTATTATTATTTTTTACCTATTATGTTATATAGATTGTTCGTTTTAGCTTTTATTTTATTGTATGTTATTTTTGTCTTTATTATTTTTGTTTATATTTTTGCCTCATTTTTATTCTATTGGCACTATAATTCATTTTCTATTTTTACGATTGTATTATATTTTATTCGATGCATTAAAAATTTTTGGAATAAACAAATACTCTGCGTTTAAGATTCGAAAGAAATCGTACCCTAACTTACTGGGCTTCAATTTTTCTAATCGAGTCTAAAGAACCAATTATTTTTAAAAAAATCAAAGCATATAAGTTAAATAAAAATTTATTCTCGGAAATTCAAAAATGTTGTGTCCTAACTCACTGGATGTGACATTTTGTCATCTCGAGATAAGGATTTCTAAAAACAAAAGTAATATTCTATATTTGAAATTTTGAGAAACTATGTCCTAACTTACTGGATTCCGATTTTTCATTTAACCCAAATAACCAAATATTCTTCTTAAATTTAAACGCCCTAGTTTTAAAAGTCAAAAGACAAGCTTAGCTTAGAGGATTTGAAACGTCATATCCTAACTCACTGGGCATGACATTTTACTTCTTCGAAATAAGCGAGTCTCAACATCTAATTTAATTTATTCAATTTTTTTAAACAAAGAAAATCGTATTTTAAAATATTTTTAAATTTTCAACATTAAGACGTTAATCAATTAATTCGATACCAATTTTGGGCGTTACGAGGATGCTAATCCTTCCTCATGCATAATCGACTCCCGAATCCGTTTTCTCGAATTTTGTAGGCTAAAATCATTGTTTTAATAAGTTAAATGTATTATTAAAATAACCAAATTACAAGGTGATCCAATCGCATCTGTTTTTAAAGTCGATCTCGTTTTTCAACAACAAAAAAATGGTTTCGACAATCATGATAGCTAAAACCGTCTCTCCAAGAAGGTTCATCTGTTTCTCGTTTAACAATTCATATGCTTTATCACAATACTTTGATATCTCTAACTAAAAGTACTAAAAGTTGTTCCTTTAAATACATATGGATTATAAAGATGTAGATGATACGTAAGAAAAAGGAAGAAGAAGAAAGATAAATGTTTTAGTAAGGTGATTTTCATCATATCAGAATCAGAAATACAAGTTCCCTACCATTATTGATAATGCTGATTGTAAAATGATATAAGGTTATAAGAGAAGTTTTATATGAGAAATAATTCTTATCTCTTACAGGCGAATTATTTGGGGGTGGAGGGAGAAGTTGTAGTCCTCCAAATCCCATTACAGCATCTGGAAGACTATGACATTAGTGTGAAATAACGATTTCTAAACAAACTGAAATGCATACATAACGAATGAAAATGTAATTTATTAAAACACATTATACGATCATTCTCATCATTATTACAACTACAAAGACAGTAATATGCACACTTGTTAAGCAGCGTTTCTAATAAGCTAGATCCTGTAGTGTGGCATGCAGGTTGCACCCATTTTATTATGTACATTTTTGTATCTCAGCGCAGGTCAAATATTTCAAACCTTAGATTTGAATTTTTGTAGACATGAGTGCAGCGTTCATATATGGGGCTCCCATCAACTGTTTCTTCGTGAGAATGAAATTGAGATCCTTTCTCTTGGCATTCTTTCAGGAGACTCATTCCATTGGGTTCAGATACTCGGAATATTCCATAACTCCTGGGAAAAAAAATCAAATAAGAAAGCTTAATACTATTAACTTGATCATGATTAAACACATTCAGAAAACTTTATGATGATATTTTTGTATTGATTTGTTCACAGAAAACTTTATGCCTTTTCACTTAAATAATGAGAGTACTCTAGTTTTTCATTCAAAGATGTTACTATTAATGCTTGTCTATCGAGGCAATCCCACCAAGCATGTGATTCTAAAATTTAATATTTTGCCATCTAAAACATATAGGATTTATTTGTTTGAGAGCGTAGCTTGACGGCTACACAGTAAGGCTGCAGCTGCGCTGCAATAATGCAATAGAGATGAACTAAGTAGAAGCAAAATCAACATTCTTCAGAGCTGGCTTATACCAGCTAGATTCATATTTTACATTTTATAGAATGCAAAGAGAAGTGAATTTTCGATAGATTAATGTCAGCCCAAAACCTATTTTTGTAACAAAAGATGCAGTACGAATCATCTTTATATTGACGGCACATAACTCTGACGTATAAAGGCAGTGAACAGATTATCAGGCTATGGTAGGAAGTTATATTGATACATTAAAGAGGCTAAAGGGATGTCATGTATGTTAGAGGCCAAGCATCATAGTTAACCAGCGTGATGGAAGACCAAAATAAAGAAAGTGGATGAAAGGTAAACCTAGATACGCAGATGAAGGCATTATCAGTTTATCTATGACATTATCCAAGTTGCCAACAATTGAATCATTATGTATGAGGGGCAGACCTTGAATTATCGGTAGGAGCCACAACAACGGCAAAAGCCTCAGGCACCATTACCTGAAAATAATTTGAGAAATATCATACAATGGCAATAATCTTAATAGCTGATGAGTGAAACAACTATCATCACAACAGCAGTTTACAAACGTCCATTAAGAAATTATTATTTTTGTTTCTAAAAGATTTCTTTAAGAAATATCAGAATACGATACATTGGTTAAAATATGTTATATAAGACTGTTAGCCCACAGAGGAACAAATAGATTGGAGTCTAGGATGATCTAAATACCCAATCTTTAAGTAATATTGGGTGCATAGGTGATTAACTTCATTACCTGATACGAGTAATGAGTATGGAGATCTATTGATGACATGAAACAACTCTGAGAAGGGTGTGTCTGAAAGTAAACAAGAAACATAGTACTGAGGTCAGTTTGAGGGCATAGTCGTATACTCGTATTTGCATTTGATGATTTTACCTATTTCCTGTAAACCTAAAGACCAAAGAAACAGAAATATTAAAGAAACTAATGAAAGAAAGGAATGAACCTACATGTATCCATCCCACTGGAAAAAGGGACCGTTCATTTTGTATGGCAAAAATTTCCTCCTCATTAATAGCTTGACACTATTGTTCATTATTGACAAGTTAACAGCAGAAAGCACCGAGTGTAAGACAAAGTAAAATATTAAAGTGAATCAAGGTGTTAAAATCCCTTCACACTTACAGAATTTGAAGTTGATTCCTGTTTAGGTATTATCAGAGTGGTTACATAGAAAGTTCCCTTTTCCTGTTTCATGAAGGTCAAGGAGGTAGAATTTGCAATGTTAATAATGGCATGCTAATTTTAACAGAAGATAAGTTTTTAGCCAAAAAGATTGGTAGACTAGCTTACTCAAATATAAACAAACACATGTATAATAAGACTAAATAAAGACCAGCTATAATGTCTAAAACATTAGCAGACATTAGTTCAGATGAAGGAATCACTTCACCTAAATGATACTGTTGAAGGAAATCCTTGGTAAGCCTCATCGATCAAAAACTTTCAAGACTGGGCTTATGTTGGTTATAGACTGAGCTTAAGTTCTAAAAAGGAAAGAATACAAGGCTATACCTAATCTATGTTACTCAGACTCAAGTGTGCGTGTTGGATACAGATATGTCTAACACAAGAATGTTCAATTTTTTCTAAATTTTTTCATGTATTTGGACTGTTACATCCCTACACCCATGTCTGAATATGTATCAGACAGGTATTTCAAGAAAATGAAGAGTTGGAGCAATGTAGTATCTAATTCCCCGAACTCTGAGCTAGCATAACAGCAGGCAAATAAAACAACCAAAATGACATTCCCACCTAACAAAATCTTCATAAAACCGTTTACAATGTCATGCTTCTACCAACTGCAATTATTTTTCATGAAATTGGTATGGACAAATTTATTCTATAAACACGAGGCAACAATAAAATAAAGAAGCATTTGTAGAGAATGGGCATTACAAGACAAGGACCAATTATACCAACATACTCCTGAGCCAATGATGCTATAAATATCAACAAAACAACACACTGTGAATGTTAAAGAAAGAAGTTGCAAGTCTTACAAGAAAAGCACCAAGAACACCACAGGTTTCCAGATCCTTTTTTGTGTTTTCCTTAGCTAGTTCAAGAAAATCCTCCATTAGTCGTGTTGACTGAGAAAAAAAATGAAATGGATATTTTTAGGTAACCTTAAAGATATTGAATACCCTGTTAACTATATTCTTTTTTTTTTTTTTTTGGAGGGGGGGCGGTTTTTCTAGAAAACCTTTAAAGGGGGGGTACAACAGAAAGACGGCAAAATTGTATAATTAAAGTGTGATTACTATATGAACATTCTGAAGCACCCTAGAAGCTTCCGGTTCATTGGATGACTGTTGGTCTGAATCAATTACACGTGAAACATGAGAAATTTGAGATGCTTTCTCAGTGAAAGAGAGTATAGTAGAAGGGGAAGATTGAGTGACAGCATGAACATTGAAGAGCTTGCATGTGGTGGTTGCCTGATCTGGAACCGGACAAGGTGATCCATGTCCTCTGTAGCTACTCACAAGATCCAGTTCATTACAAGATGCCAGTCCAACTCTTTCCCCAATGACAATCCTCAAGCTGAAATCAAGGCAGGAAATTCTTAATTCAATATTGTTGATCAACAAAAAATGTTTCAGAATTAAGAAGGTAACTTTGAAACCAGATTTAAGCAAATTCATAAAAACTATACCTTTGACATTCTGTTTGAGGTATGCCACAGATTCTCTCCTATATACCAAAGTCAACAAATTAATCACCCATTTATACTTTAATTACATTTTGAGATAAAGAACAATTCCTTCTGATAATTCTAAATTTGTTATACTCTAGTTTCCATCCTAATTGTGAAGTACAAATAATTGATTAGACTGCTAACACTATTGATGAAGTAAGCTTAGCAAGCTTTTTCTCTAAAAGGGAAGTCATCCTACAATGCATTTCAGAATTCAAACTGCAGAAATCTCAGTGATAAAATAATGTTTAACGTTTCTTTTGTTCCAATTGACTCAAGCAATTAAAGTTCATTAAGTTCATGATACCTTCCAGAACAAAGGCGGATAATGCAAATAACATTGTAACAAAACAAATGTCTATGAACTTTCATAGAACTTTATTAATAGTATTCAGAAATTTCTGCCAGTTATAAGCATTTTTCTGTCATTATTATTATTCCTTGCCAAATTATATTTTTAAAACTCAAGTGTGTGGCCGTCAGATAATACAAGCAGCATTCTTCAAAAGCTAATGCAGTGGACTTTGTAGAGTTTTACCTTCTTCTCACCTACGTTTAAGGGGCTATAAATCTTTTGAGAGCTTGGATCTTGGACAACTATTGATTTCAAAGTTTCTCGTCCATCAACAAACTGGTACATCTGAGAGAATAAAAAACAATAAGATTTAACTTCTTCATACCCAATTATACACATCATTTTCTTCACTACTCAAATTTCTAAATAGAACCAGTAGTTTGCTGAACACAATTTAATGAGAAAGACGATCTAAACCACCATTATTGATTTTCCATATCAAGAACGAAAAACACAATTTGTTGGTTTCATATACTGATCAGATCTTAAATCTACACCACCATTATCTCCTTTCCTGTCTTAAAACAAGTGACAACATTAGAAATTCAAACACCAATCCTCAAATAAGGTTCTTTACCGTGCTGCTGTGAAGACCTTTGTTTGTAAAGTGGATTGAAAAACACCACATCCATGTTACAGAACATCGAGGAATAAGATAAATCATCAACTACTTCACTAAATTGATTGTTTTGCAACACGCCTTGGGTTGTAGAAACAAAAATAAAAAATCTGAGTTCAGTTATTTGCTTCTGCTAGTAGTGTCTGAGTTGTAAAAAAAAATCAGTAAATGCAGCTTTGTACCATTTGTTTTACTTTTATAATACATTACAAAGCAAAACATATAAAAGAAATGAAAAGCAAAAAGCAACTAGCTAAAGAACGAAAAGTTAAACCTTTCGTTGTTAATTCCATCAAAGAAAATTAAGCCATCCATTTTGAAAACGGAAACCTTATCTTTTTAAATTTTATTTTTTGAAAGATAAAAGCTAAATTTAAAAGGAATACAGTGACAATCACCATCAACCAAAAGAGGAAGGAAAAAAAAAAGTTGAGAACTCATGCAACAATTAAGAATCCAAAATTTGAGAACTACAAAATAAATATTCGATTACCGGATTTTAATATAAAGCAGATTATCCAGTGATTTTCAATCTTATTAAGGGAAGATGATACAGGCAAAATCGTTGTAAGAGAAAACCCATGACTTCCAAAAGAAAAGAAAACAGAAAAACAAAGGTATCGTTTCGAAATATTTGTACCTGTGAATATCTGTTGTTTGGCAGCTGAGAAAATCTATCGTCTGTCATGTCATCTAACAATATCTTTTACCCTTCGATTAATATGAAAAGAAAAAAAAAAAAAAGAAATCGAGGTTGAAGAGTGTTAGGCACACTGTTCCATGCCGCTGAAGGCTGAAACTGAAAGTTTAGAATTTCTTCTTTCTTTTTTTTTTTTTTAATTTCAATATTATTTATATTTATCGGAAGTGGCCCCGGTTTAGCAAATGAATTCCCGGTTGGCGGTAATGCAACCCGGACCGGCTCAAATTTTTTTAAGGGTAAGCTATTAAAATAATTATTTTGTTTTACTCATGTTGTATTTTAGTTATTTATGTTTTAAATATTACGTTTTAGTCATTTACGTTAATGTATTATAACATTTTAGTCACTAAGCTATTAATTGTCAATAATAGTGTAGTGATAAGTTGATGTAATATGTTAAATCATTATTTCAAATAAAAATTTTAGATAAATTATACAATTAATCCTCGTATTTTTTTCATTTTAAGCGATTTATTTTTTTCTTTTATGTTTTTTAACTTTTTTCTTTATTTTCCATTCTCTTCTACTTCTCTCTCTATTTTCGTCCCTTTTCCATCTCTTTCAACGTAAAAGAAAAAGAAATTAAATTGCTCAAATATATATATATATATATAGACCAATTGTATAATTTAATCTAAAATTTTCATTTGAAATGATTATTTCACATGCCACATCAGTTTACCGTTATACCATTAATGACAATTAATACTCAATGACTAAAATGTTACAACACGATAACGTAAGTGACTAAAACGTAACATTTCAAACATAAGTGATTAAAATATAAATTGAGAGAAAAAAAAGTGACTTTTGATAGTTTACTCTTCTTGTAAATATATTTAGGGCTAGTTTAACATTGTTTTTAAAAGGTATTTTGAAAACGTGATTTTGCTTAACTTTTAAAATTTTGGTTTAAATCTCATTGTCAAAAATACTTTTAACAAATAAAATATTTATTTTAAACATAATGTTATAAAGTAACAAATAATCATTTAAATAATGTTTAAATTAGTTAATATTATAATATTTTAATAAGAATATAAAAATAATTTATTGTAACTTGTTAATATTTTAATATATAAAAATAAATTTTAAATATTTTTTAAACAATTAACTAGGGAAGGGAAAATACCATATGTCTTGGAGGAGTGAAAATATAATTACGCAGTCAAAAATACTTTTTGAGAGAAAAGTTAAAAATTTTAACTTCTCCATTTGGAGAAGAAGTACTTTTCAAAAGCCAAAAATTCACTTTAAAAGTTAGCTATTTAGGATTCCATTTAATTCAAAAGTGTTTTTCATGTCAAAAGTACTTCTAAAAAGCATTACTAAATACAACCTTACCACTGCACACTATCACTATTGGAACAGACCCAAGACAATGGCACAAAATATGAAAAATAACAAATAAAAAACACTATTAATATATAAATATGTCAAATTTTATAAAATACAAATTATTAACTTATCAAATTATTTATATAATCATAAGAAGAAATAGACGAACACCTAAAGTGTCAAGTTTAAAAGAAATGGATGTGTTGAAATTGCTGAGAGAATAACATAAGCTAGCATGCATTGCCTACACTTTGAATTCCCAAAATATATATAGTACCTATTATCAAATAATGATTTTTCACGGATTTGCATATGTTTTTTATTTTCTTTTTGTAAAAAAAATATATGGAAATTGCATACACACAACATACAAACATAATCTCCCTTGTATAACTTTTTAGAAACCATTTTTACAGATTTTGTTCTCAAAACTTCAACCCAAAGGTGACCATTCCACCAGCAAGTAGAGAAGCATAAAAGTATACGGTTTTCTTTATGCATATCTTCAGAATCATGGATTCTTAATTTCTCATCCGGAAGTTGATCAATGATTCGGGACTAGACCCCCAACTCTTTGCAGCAGAGGAGATACCTTAAGACTGCTGAAAAGCAGCTATTTGTCGGTCCTCAGACCATACGAGCCATATCCAGCTTCTACTCCTCTTATGTTGGTATTATTACGTTTCCACCATGGCAGTGCATTCTCTCCGTTTGGCTGAGAAAACCCTCTGTCCTGAGAGTAACCAAAGCTGTTTTGCGGTTGAGCAATCTCCCAAGGCTGTTCAAAACACAAAAAATAAAACTGAAATTGCGAAAACTAAAGGAAAAGACTAATTATAGCTAAAAAACCAAGATTGAATCAGTGGTTATGCATTACATATTAAGTAAGAATTCAATCCAGGTTCACCTGCGGTTGTTTTGATTCCTCACGTATATTATGTTTAAAGAGCAGTAAGCAAGATAATATGTCTATTTTTCTTCAGAATGGATTACCTTAAGTCTTGAAGTTATATGAGGATTTGGTAATGGTTGATTAGGATTTGGTGGTGAGTCATCAGTATCCTGAAACCCGAAACAAGAAAAATAGCATTGAAATCAAATCTACAGATCACATTGGTGGGGGAGTTGCTAAGTTGGTACAAACCTTTATTCCAGGAGGTTTCTCCCCTCTTTGTACCTTAGCCAAGACCTGCAAAACTTGCTGATTTTAGTTGCGGAAAACATGAGAAAGCTGAAAGAAACAACATATCGGTCAATTTCATGGGCCATTCATGCAAAGAAACCATTCACCACGTTATAGCAATCTTATTTACTCAACCTTTCCTGGTCTATGAAATCTCAGAATGGACACAAAAGTGAACCGTCTTTGACGTTGGATTGAATGATTGAATCACCTATGCAATGCAATACTAATGAAAGGAAATTCGATCATCAAACGGTTAAGATGACATTTGACGATGTGGGTGAACAAAAGGAATGTTATGAGTGTTAGCCCCAATGAACCACCTAAGCATTAGAAAAGAGAACTAAAAGGAAAAAGAATTACCTCCAAATAGGACTTTGGGTACTGGCCAGCAGGGGGTCTTGGAGGTGCAGATGAAGGCCTAACTGTAGAAGTTCCAATCATCGAAGCAAACAAACAAGTGAAGAAAAATATTAAAGCCCAAACAAAGGAATAGATAGAATGAGACAAAATAGTCCGGAGAAGAGCTCTGAAAGGTACCCAAACTATCAAAATTCGATATACCACTTGGTTTAAATTTCTGAATGGAAAAGGAAGAAACAGAGTCATCAGAACGGGGATGTTCAAGTAATGCCACAGTGAAATATGATAACGTTATGGACTTCAAGCAGTAATCAAAGATAAGCCTTGTTAGTTTACCGTTGGACCAGGGTAACCCCCTTGTACAACAGACATCTTCGACAGATTGCTATTGCATCCTGATTATTTCAAAGAGGAAAAAGTAAATCGAGACAAATTTGAAACATTGTTACATGTGCAAGACAAAACACAGCCAAAACATTTGAAATTATAAGCAATTTCCTAAATTCCAACATTCTGATGTTCAATATGATGAGGGATGTGTATTCTAAGATCCATGCTTCAGGTCTAAATTATCAATGCAGGATGTTTACCCATGAGTACTGAAAATCAACTGCCACCACTCTAGTTTCCACATTTAGATGTTTTTCATGCTACTTACAAACTTTCGATTACATTGAATTTCAAGTGGCATAATACATGCTTTAGTTTCATTCCTGCCATGTTAAACAACCGGCAATAATGTAATACAAAAATAAAAAGTTACTGAAACGGTCTGCAATACATTCTGAAATCCTTGAGATGAAATGCAAGTAATCAATAAGATTTCAGACAGCTCAGTTATTAGACAAGAGGATTTCCGAGAAAAAGACATGCTATTTATTGAACTCGTAACAAATCCTACGGACAGTGGATTTACATACCAAAGAGGAGTCACAAAGCTCCTAATGAGGAGCCGAATGATACATTAGTTACAGGACTCCACCTAAAAAATAAGGATTATACCGTAAGAGAGTATATTGCACCTAAACTTATAATTATTCAACAATTTGGTATGTATTAATGTAATTGATAGACATTTTCATTACTTCAGCTTTGAAAAAAATAGTAAAAATGGAAAGACTATTAGTTAAAAACAGATTAATAATTAGTTAGAAACATACAAGACAGCAAAAATGATAATCGAAGCATTTACAACTTGTTTATGATGATGAAGCAAAAAGAAAACAAGTGAAATATAAACAGAGAATAAAATGTTGCATAACAAAACAATATGGCCTACCATACTGTGATGTTTGCTGAAGGTACTGTTCCGGGTTTTTGTGGGAAGCATTCCTATCACTCTCCAGTCTCTGTACTGTTATACTCATTGACCTCAGTTCCGCTACATGGGAGCCTAATCGTCTCAATAAATCGTCGAAGTGCCTCCCCTCTAACAAAGGATAAAATTAGTGCCATTTTAAGGATGAATAGCGTAAAAGTAGAATATAATATCAAAAGAGGACGAGCGAGATGAAAGGAACTGCCAAGAACAAGAAAAAGACCAAAGCATCTTTTGCATAAAACATACCATCTTTCTTTGACTGCAATATTTCCAGACTTGCTTTTGCAGCATTGACGGAAGCAGCTGCGGCTGCCTTTGCAGATTTGATCGCTTCTTTTGACAAACATAGTTTTGATTTCCTTCCTTTGTCATCGTCCTCTTCAAAAACAACCTTGCAGATCCAAGACTTCAACCTGGGAAAAAAGAAATTCTAAACAGGCGATAGACCATCAAATGAACCACACTGACATGCTAGGATGGAAAATAAACATTCAGGGAATTTATTTACACAAGCTGTTAAAGCAAACTTGTTTTGATTACCTTTAGGATCATGGAAGTCCCAACACCAGAAAAAATAAGTAGCACTATAGAAAAAATAGCATATGACCAGGAAAACCAGGATGGTCGAGATGCTGTAAGAATTGATGCCACCAGAGGTTGGGATGATTGTGCCGTGCCTTGTAGCTGAACACTATGTAAAGGCTTTGATTGCACATCTGTTCTTGATAATTGACAGGCATCAAGCAAAATGTGTTTTTGATCAGGCACTCTAGGGTATGCGATTACTATGTATATTGTCGACACTAACGAACTTGGTTAAGAAGTTATAATTATTTCATGGATGAAACATGCCAACAGAACAGCTAAGCCATCTTTTATAATAAGGACAGACGCTGAAAATATTAGTAAAAAAGGCTTGAAATATGTCACTTGTTACCTTGACTTGAGTTAATGTCCTGTCGAAATGTTACACTTGAACTTGTATCCTTCAATTTGCAAAATAGAGAAAAAAAAATTATCACAATCTAAAAGCGGAAAGAAGAAATTACATAGAATTAGCAAAAGATCAATGTGCTCACAGAAACACGACGAAAGGCTTCATCTATCTCTTCACTTGAAAGGCCTCTTTTCTCAAGAAACAAGCGCCTCTGGCTGACCGGACTTCTTCCGACGGTTGGATGCAATAGAAACTTAACAGCCATATCCACTAGTTCCTCCCTCATTGCTTCAGTGATTCTAGATTGAAACTTTAACAACCTAAATAAATTTATGAACTTTAGATCTCTTAAAGCAATTTTATATTTTCATTGCTTCCCATGTAAGTCTCAAACCAATAACCAACTTAATCTGAATTGCCTTTGTCAAATATAATCATCATTCTTTATATAATTTCATTGCATGAGCAAAGTCTAATATCGAAATCTCCACAATTTCGATCTAAACAAGTACCAACGATTTAAGGGGAACAAGAAATGAATACCCATTTTAGAATATAATGAACTGATGATTCTAAAACAATTTACATGAACTACAATGGTAATGATAAAAACTTTAAGAAAAACTAGGAGAAGTTCTTACCGTTCCTTCTGGGAAACAGAAATCTTGAATTAATTTTTATACATGCGAAATTTCAAGGAAGGAAGCAGGGATCATAGACGCGGAACAGGGACAAAGATTTGATCAGACGTGACAGTATTGTTCAATGTTGTAAGGAGGAACTTGGGCTGAATTTTTGACGAGCCTTCCTTCTGTTAATTTTAAATAAGATTGCTAATTGGCCCAATCATCATTATTCTTTTTCGGATTCCGTTTTTACTATTTTGGCCTCATGCTTATTGTCTCAGGTATGGTGTACGTTTAAGTAGTGTTAATCATGTTACTGTTAAGCTTCTGTCCTCCTCTTATAATTTAATAAAAAATAAATTATATATTAATTTTGAAAATCTATCACTAAATATATAAATTAAAAAATTATGATCTTCTTTTAACCTAGGCTAATTAGGCAATACCATAATAATGCATTCATATTTTCTTTTATTTTTTAAACATTTTCTTTTATTTACTTATTGGTTTACAAAATGTACATTTAGATTATTACTAGATACATTAGTGATGAAATTTTTAACTCCATAAATAAAGTTATAAATAAAGGTAAACAATTTATCGATTCAATTGAAAAATATTTAAATTTGACTAACTACATAGAATTGAAAAATTGATTTAATCAAAAACTTTATATAAATTTTTTTCTGAAAGCATTATATAGAATTAAACCAAATTTCAAATATTACTTACTTATTATACAAACAAATCGTGTTTAAAATTCAATTTATATAATCGGTGGGTTTAATTTTTTGCTATTGTGTTTATTGTTTATATTTGAATTTAAGTTGTATGTATTGGGCTTAATTTAGGTTCAGGCTTATGTAATATATTTGGGTATGGTCTTGGGTTTAAATATGAAGGTAGTGTTTAAATTTCAATTTTATAACTTTGTGTTTAAATTTTTGGGTAAATTTTATAAATGGTCACCTAATTATATTCGTATTCCTGTTTTGGTCACCTAATTTTAGAAATTTTCAACTTAAGCATTAATGTTTGAATTTATTCTTATTTTGGGCATAGATTGATAATGCTCTAATTGGTATAATAACACATTTAATCCTCAGTACTTTAAAATTCTATCAATTTGATCCTAATTCTAAATAATTCAATACATTTAACCCTTCACATTTACAAATTCTATCAATTTGATTCTCAAACTTTCGAACTAAAACTTTCAGCTTTTAAAATTGAGGCATTCCACATTTATAAATTTGTAAAACCCAAAAAAGAAAAAAAAAATTCTCCCGTAAAACAGATGTGTTCTTTAAATAATCCATTTCAATTATAGTCAAGTGAAAAAGATTGAGGATGATCTCAAGGTAGTAATTCCTCTACTAGATTTTCTTATTTATACACATTAATGCAGGCTGGTTTCTTACTCAAATAGGTTGAATGGGAATTCAGGCCTAAAAGTGTAGTTTATTATGTTAGGTTTGTGTTGATAAGGGTAACAATGTGCACAGACAATTTAATGCCATAAACAGAAAGCAAAGTGGAAAGTGTGACTACTTCTTCACTTGATTGTTGCATATGCTAGAATGTTTTGTTTTTAATAGCTTATTTGTTTCTGCCTATCTTTAGCTTGGTTGTTCATGATCTATCTAATCTAGTGAGGCTTGAGGATATGTTACTTCGGAACACCTAATTTCATTTGAATGTTTTGGTTGATATGTCTAATGGTATTGAAATGCTTAAGTTCAACAAGTGAAAATGTATTGAATATCTTGTTAAGAAATTGAATTTGAGTGTTTAAACTTGATTGGTATGGTTTTAGGTATGTTTTGGATTGAGTGGTATTTGATGCAACTGTTGTGAGTTTTGTTTGGAAGCTTGAAATAGGTATTAAATGGTTCATTTTATCAAATATAGAGTCCTCGTCTCGACGGGCAAACCTTCCTTGTTGCAACGTCAACCAATAGTGAGTCACGTCGCTACGTGACATACTATTTTTCTGATGTCATGACTTGGGGGAGTCGACATCAAGACGTCGGCTCTAAATTTTTAAAATTTTACAATTTGGTCTTATTTCATTTTTGGATTGACAAAAGAATTTTTGCAAGCTTGATTAAGACTCGTAATTTCTTGTTTAATATGATTTGAACATGATTGACCCCTAATTGCATATGCTAATGATTATTTTATTGTGATTCGATTACAATTGTTTTGACATTGAATGTAGCATCCTGTAACTCAGGCCCAACAATCGAGTCAGGCGAGGGTGTTATAGGTAAGTGTTTTTTTAGGTTTTGGGTAATTAGTTTAATTGTTATTGAGTTAGTGATTTTAATATAAATATAAATATATATAATTAATATAATTATTTTTTACAACATAATATATTTGAGTTGATCTAGGTTGGGATGAGCTTGGGTAAATAAAATTACCCATGCCCAACTCATATAGAAAAGGGGCTTAAAGTTATCAAAACTCATTTTTGAATATCATATTTTTGTTTAAATTCTCTAATTTTTTAGGTGGATCTTTGAATCTAGTTGTATTTTCAACTTGGATTTCTTTTGTTCCCATCGAATACTGGGTTTTTCTCTTGCAATGGCTTCTGCTTCCCGAATACCTTGTTTCAGGTTTTTTAAGGGGAAAAAAAAGATATGGGACTTGGTAAATGATAGGGCTTGTATAGCATGGATTAAATAACTTTGAAACTGAATTGCTACAATTATAGTTGTAAACTGTGGCAAAATCCTTCTTCTGGATACATCAAACAACCAATTTATAAAAAAAGAAGCATATATATTTTTATTTATTAATAATAATATTAATATCAATTCAATTAATATTAAAATCATATTTTATATTCATATAAAATCACATTTCCACTATGATTTAAGTTATTCAATTAAAACTAAGATTTTTATTTCAAAATTTTCATTCCATTAATAACTAACATATCACTAAAAAAATTAAAAAAAATTCATTATTATTTTGATTCCGATTTCAATTTTTTTACTGTTGAGTACTTCTCTATGTGCCTCATTAAAAGAAATATTCGGGTATTTATATATGTTATCATTGTTTATGATTTGACTTTACTGTTCATGAAATTGACCCCACTATTCATAGGATTGACATTCTTAGCAGGTCTCAAGTATGTTGAACATGTGCACCGTTCTGGGTCGTCTGCTAGACCTCGCGGCCCTCTACATGTAAACTCTTTGGGTGTATGCGAAATGAGACTATGAACTCTCCTTGGCTCATGCGAGCTGATAGCGTGAGTTCTCCTGGCTGTCCTCTTGTTGTACGTCTAGCACACATTCATCTAGCGGGGCCTAATCGGGTCGCGAATGGCGATCTGAATCTTATCTAGGTTTCGAATTGGTGCATAACAATTATTTTGGTGAACAATTTTGAATAATATTATTTCAGATTAATTAACTTAAAATAAAAATATTTTAATTAACAAAATTTTAAAAACAAACAAATAAATTCGGAGATAAAGTGATTTTTCATCTAATGTAAGTGTTTAAAAACATCAAATATCTAGATTTGATAAATATTTGATATATCAAAAGATAGACGGAATCAACGTTAGTGATATGGAAGCGTGATATGGTGAAATAGATTGGGAAATCGGTGGCTGCCTATTCACCTGAGATTTGTGTTTTCAGGATTAGACTGACCAACCATCAACTTCCTACCATCCATTTCCCTACGTTCCTTTCTAATCCATTATATCTTTTGCACAATAGAATAGATAAAGCCCTTGTCGTCTCACATTTCACTTTCTTTATCCAATGCCCATTCATTTCTTAACCATCCCATATGTAGATTTATATAATGTACATTCCACCGCTTTGTCTTACTCTGCCTACTTTCACTACCCAAACGCCATTCTACCTGCTTTTTCCAGGAAACCAAACGCCATTCTTCCTCACCTCACCGTCAACTCTTACAAGTTAGTATTTTTTTTTTTTCTCTCTTCACTTCTCTTTTAATGTCATTTGGACTGCATCAAATGGTATTGTTTATGTTATTTTTTAAAAGTAGAAGAACAAGTATATAGCTATGTTTTGGAAAACAGGTGGTCGGGTTAGTTGTATTTAGACTTGAAGGTTCCTTTCAAACTTCCATAAATAGATTAAAGTAAACAGAACATCAAATTTTATGGAATAAATAAATGTGAATTGAAATCTTCATTTCAGTGTTTTGTCGAATAACCCTATCTTATATATCAATATTGTAAATTTCTCTTCTTTTTTTTTTAAAAAATTCTATTAGTTTTGGATAAATATAATTAATGTTATGCTTTACAGGGTGAATTGAAGCATGGCTGCAAAATTTAAAAAGTGCATGATGTTATGTTGTTCGGCAAAGGTCTCGGTAAGATAATTTAGAATACAGTCCTTTTTGTTTTTGTTTTTTTACCAATTGCAAAAATAAAATAAAAAAAGTTCAATTTGGTGCTACTTTTCATTCCATTTTGGGTGCAATATAATAATGTAAATTAATTATGATACCAATGTCTTAATAAGCAAGAAAGTTAAAACCTAAAAACTTTAAGTACAACTGTACAAACTGGCAAACATATAAAAAACTATTTATAATTTTATATATAGAAACCTTATACAGATCATCTAGCCTTTCTTTATATATCCTTTTTTCAATTATTTCAACTTTTTAATTAAGAAAATCTAAATTTGCATACAATTATAATAAAGTCAATGACTGCCAAGTGAATTCAAATATATATATATATATAAAATCGAAACCCTTAACTATCCCAATGTTCCAAACCCCAAGTTTGTGGACTTCACTGGTACTGAAAGGGTAATGAGGTACACAAGAAATGGTCAAAATTAAAATATTGAACCGAAAAAGACGTGAAAATTTTAGGCCACTAAGGGCCAGTTTGGTAATACTTTTGAGAAGTGCTTTTGAGAAGTGTTTTTAAAGTCTTCGGAAGTCTTTTGAGAAGTTCTTTTGAAAAATTTAAGTGTTTGGCATTCTTGTGAAAAAGACTTTTGAGAAGTAAAATTTCTATTTTAGACATGATATTATAAAGTAATAAATATGTATTTGAATAATTTTAAATTAGTTAATATTATAATATTTTAGCAAAATTATAAAAATAATTTATTATAATTTGTTATTAATATTTTAATAAATAATATTAATATTAAATATTTCTAAGTAATTAATATTAATTCTTGTAAAATTATCTTGTAAGGATTTTTTGTCTACTATGACTAAATTTTAGAATTATGTTTGCTTTGATGTTTCGCTTTGTCATTCATATATTTTGAAGAGTGACAATTTGGATTGGATACAATTACAAAACAAAAACCCCTGTTAAGGCCTTAATGTTCTTGCCTGAGCACATACAAAATCATACACACACAAAGCAATGTTGTGTAATGTTTAATCAGTAGCCTTTTACTCTCTTTTTTTCCTATCCAATTTGGCCCTAGAATATGATGATCATTAAGTTTTGAGAAATACCCAAAATGAATTAAAATTGTATTAAAGTTGCTTATTAAAAATAGTACAAACTTCCCTTTCCAGAAAGGCATGTACATTTTCGAACTCTATTCAGATGGTGGTGATGTGCCATCAACAGGTTTCCCTTTCTCCCTCATCTTGACCATAGATGTTTCATTGCTTCCTTTCTCTTCTTCCTAGCTAACACTTTCGCCTACACCCCACTCACACTCGGGTCCTTTTTCTCCTTTAGTGGTGGAGGTGCCGATTTTCTAATGCATTTGCTTGCTTCGGTCACCAATATTCAAGTTCAAGATTGCCCTCGCCAAGCTCAATGTCACAGATCCTACACCATAGAACCCAACCCCACAAACATAACATAATGTTGCATTATTTGCATCCTCCATAACATATAACGGACAATGTTGGGAAGTTATAATTTGTCTGTTTGAACTTCAAACCAGAGTTTAACAAGTTTAACAAGTATCGGTCGAGGTAATTCTCTAGCTTAGAGAGTAAAGCATAAGATTTCCCTCACAAGTCACGATTAAACACCGAAATTAAGGACTAAACCCAAACATTTAGACCCTTTCTATCATACTACAAATTTTTCAAACATGGGCATATTAGTATATGCGTACAATGATACAATATAAAAGGGTTTCAATATGCAAACTGCGATGAACAAGTTTATCATCCAAGACATGATGGGGTGTCTGCGGTAAGAAGTCGACAATGTCTGCAATCTTAAAGTAGGAATGTGAGATGCAAGCTTGTTTGATTTGGCAATGGGGTTATTGCGTGGGTTGGAGCAGGAGTTAGTGAATGTGACATTAACACTCTCTCTCCTCTAGTCTCAACCTTGAGGGACTTGTTTAAACTCCAATAAATAAAAGAGCCAACATATCTATAAAAGATAGAACTACTACTAAACATATAAACAACAATCGCATAAAAGCACAAAAGTACAATTGATGGTAGACATGGGAAAATTACGAGAATTAATCTAAATGTACCATCACCCCTAACTCAACCCTCAACATAGATATCATTTGTTAGAATTTGAAGCAAGATAAATATGTTCTTTGTAGAAACTTGTCTTCAGTAACACCCTAATATAGCATAAAAATATTAGAAAGTCAATTCAAAAAGTATCAATACCATAATTAGATAGAACCAAAAGAAATACTTAACCTCATAAACATAAAAAGAGAGAGTGAAGTTGATTACTTTGATCGAGATTTCGATTACAAATAATGTCTTTGAATCTTGCCAGAACAAGCATGGACTTGAACTTTGGAGGCGATCGGGTGCCACATGAGGAATATGAAGGTCTCCTATTGCTAAAACTAACAACATACTTCTATCAACAAGAAGTCAATAACGTCAATAGCTTTCCTTAATTCTACACAAAGGCCAGGAGTCCTTTTCTCTCAATACTCAATCATCTTTGAGAATCAGATAAACCTAGATCATTTATCGCCAATTTCTTGATAAAACAAGACTACCCATATCCAAAAATAGAATTTTGGACATGGGAATTATCGACTTTAAACCCAAAATAGTCCAATATATTACAAATATCAATTTAACAAACAGGAGAAAATGGAAGATCATAAAGAAATTCTAAAGGAAGGATCGTTATTTACCCATTAAAATGAAAGAAGAAGAAACCATTAGCGCCAACTTTTAGAAAAACAAGCGGTTGTAGAATGTTGAGAAGCTCGAATATGAAGAAAAAGCAGGTGAGAAGAATGTGAAAAATTAACTATATTTCATAATTATTACACAAAATCAAAAAGAACAAGATGAGAAGGAAAACTCTCACCGGTGGTGGAGAAGAGGAACAAACCGAGAAGAAAAGGGAAAAAATCTTCTACCGTCTAGAAAATCGGGTTAAAATAGTAAAATATCGCCAAGAAGCACTTTTGGCTGAGAAAAGCTAAAAATTTCTCCTTCTCCATCAGTGCAAAAGTGCTTTTCTGAAGTTAAAATAATTTCACAGAAGCTGCTTGTTCTCCATTGCTTTTAAAGGAAAAACACTTTTTTGAGCAAAAGTTCATTAGAAAAGGAATGAAGAACGGGGCCTAAATGGGGGTAGAAGAGAAACATAGATGCAGTGGGGACGATGGTGTTGTGATTTAATCGAAGGTGAGTAGGTGTATGGCTCAGAATTGTGTTCATTAATTATATTCCTCCCTCACTCCCCACTTGTATGTAGTGGGCGTCGGAGAGTTATAACATCAAGGTCTCAATACAATCCATTAGGGGTAATTAGTACAACTTTGTAATAATCTCCAGGTTGAAATATCTCATAAATTTTAATTTTAATTTTTCATTATAATATAATTTTTAATTTTATTACTAATTTAATAAAAATAACAATTTATTTTAAAATTAAAATCACTATATTCTTAAAAATAAAAATTCGAAATTAATGCCTACTGAGAATGAAACCAAGGCATAATTAATTCCCTTGATCCAAATTATTATTTAAATATTTTGTGTGACCCAACTTTTTTAAAACTAATTATCATTCGTAATTAAATTTTACATCATTCATTCATATATAAAATACAATCACCACTTTTAGTTTTTTTAATAATTCATTAGATTTTATATTTTACATTACTTATGATTTAGTACTTGTATTTTAATTTGGTCATTTTAGTTTTATATTTTTAGAATTTGAAAATTTTAGTTTGAAATTCTAATCGAATGATAACTATTAAATTTATTAAGTCTTGTTATTTTTAAAATTGATATGTCAAATATATTATCACATATATAATATTATGTCAATTTGTTATTCTCATATATTACTAATAAAAATTAATTAATAAATTTAAAGACAATTGTTTGTATTGATAATAAAATTTGAAATTTAAAAATATAGTAACTAAAAATAATCAAATTAGAGTATATGAATAAAATTAATTAAATTAAAATATAGGTAGTAAATCCAATTTAAAAAATTTAATAGGAGGATTTAACCAATAATTTTCTTTTGATATGTTTTTAAAAGTTTAAAATTTAACTTTTCCAGAAAAGATTTTAGTGACGTGTGGATTGGAGACTATCGAGATGTGAAAAAACAGAATAAATTTTAGAAGTACGAATAAAAATTTAATTTTATAATCTATATATTTATAATTTTAAAAATTAAATTAAATTTTATAATTTTAAAAGAGGTGAAATAAAATTATACTTTTACTAATTTTAAATTTTAAAAATTTTAAAAGCCTAATTATAATTTTTTATTTTAAGGAGGGCTAAGACCACTAGCTGCCCAATTGAATCCACCCCTGTTACCAGGAAGCGTAATCGTGGTAGTAGCAGGCAGCCGTCTCTTAGTTCTTTTACCTTGGGGCACGCGAACGAAGATTCATTTAGATTTATGTCAGAGAAAGAAAGAAAACCATGGAATTTTAAAGGCAAAAGTTTTTAGAAAGAAAAGAGAAAATCTGAAAATGAAGCAGTTAAAAGAAGAAGTCAACCTTCCACTTCCCTTTATTTCGCTTCTTTATAACTCTTTTCTTCATTTTTGTTCTTGTAACTTGTAAGTCGTCACTACTTTGACAATAATTTATTTTTATTTGTTATATATGTTAATATTTAAATTAGTGAAAAAATTATGGAGTGTGATGTGATATTTATTTACTTCATTCATTAATTATAAAATCGGTTTATAAGAGTGAAGTGTATTTACGATTAATTATTTTTTTAAAAATTCATAATTTTATTGAATTAATGAGAAAACACTAGATAGATGAAAAAATTCCATTACTAATGTTAGATGTGGATTATCTTGGATTTATAATCTATTAAGGCATTGCTTATTATTGTTTTATAAAATTAGGTATTCAAGTCAACTAGTTTTTATCAATAAGTAATGTTTAGCAATAAGCTTTTGGGTTTCAACTAATTTTGAAAATCAAAGTATCAAACCAACAAGCTACTAAATTTTGCTTTAGCCTTTTCAAATTTTCTCCTTATTTATATTAATTAAAATTAAATTATATATAGTAAAAATTAATTTAATTACTTAAAATATTTATAATTTATCTTCTTTATATAAAAATATTAAGGGATAAATATCAAAATTATATATAAACTTTCACTAAATATATAATATCATACATGAACTTTATTTTGGTGTATTTATTATACATATGAAACTTAGATTGTAGTTCAAATATATATAAAACTTTAAATTCGATTCAATCAAGCACATTTAAAGAAAAAATGCATCAATTTATTTTTATATGGGATAAATATAAATATTTTTGTATGCAATATATAAACAAAAATGATGTAATATCAATAATTGTGTTAATAATTCATGAGAATTGGATCAAATAAAAATTTATATATAAAATTGTACAAAATCAAAGTTCATGTATATAATTTTACATTGAACTAAAATTCATATATAACTTTGATATTATCCCTAATATTAACAATGACTAACTATAAATTAATTTATATATTTTATTATAATCTAAGTTAAATCAATTATGAATTTTTTATTAATTTATAAGAGTTATGCTTGTATAAAATTTTCATATGTAGAATATTTATTTAGACACTAAAATTATTATTTTACAATACATTTAAGAAAAACTAAAATTTTATCACACATGTATGCGTTATATATTTAGAAAATAAAAGTGTGTTAATAAATAATGAAAAGTATGATTTGGAACTAATCGATAATAATATATGAAATATGTATGATATTAAAATGAAAAAAATTGTGAGTAAAAGCGAAATTTAAACACAAAAACACATCAGATTAAAATACCAAATTAATGAATACATTTGTCATCAAGTTTGAGTTGATGTCTGAGTTTATTTGTGGCAAAAACTTTAATAGAATGAAAAATTTAAGATTTTGTTAACCTAATTGGCATGGGTTCAATTCCCATCATATACATATTTTATTGATTTTTAAATTAAAAACTAAAATATCATCAAATAATATATTTTATTTTAAATAAGAAAGAATATTGAAATAATTTATACACGTTAATGAATAACACGAACTTAGTAAAGAGTTTTATAAATAATATAAATACAATAGATATAAGTAATAAAAAACTCATACCAAATCATCCCCAGTCACATTTCACGCTTGAAATTTTTTAAAAAGATAGTGTTCATATATTTAACCATTAAAATATTGCACATATTTATTTTAATTGTGAATTTCGTATTCAATTAAAAATTATAGATCTACCATGAAATTGGAGAAGAATCTGACCTTAGGATGCATTTTTAAGATATTCTTTAAAATTACAAATTATAATGTAATATTTTGTGATATTTTATTTAATTGATTGATGATAAATGTTAATTATTATATATAATAAATCATATCGAATTTATACTCTATATTAATAAGTTGTTTGAGTTTGTATTATTCATTGATTAAGTGTCGATTCAATTAAAATTACCAAAAACCTATTTTTAATTAAATAACAAATATTTTAGGGTATTTATATCTATTATTTTTGATAAATTTTAAAAAAACATAGCATAATGAGAAATATAAGATTTTGTACCCAAAATATTATACTCTTTATTATCTTAATTTTATCATTTTAATTACAGACATATTTAATTTTTATAACAATTTTAATAAATTTATATAAAAGATAAAATTAAACATTTTAAATATAAAGACTGAATCCCAAAACACACGTATATCAATATTTTATACAGTGATTGAATAAACAATTATAATTAAAGTAATCAATTTTTGTTCTCGTCACACTCGATAATCCCACCACGTGGCAGCACTCCCACGTCGTCCAATTGGCCTTGGCCAGCCGTAACATCCGGTAGCCGTTGCTCTTAATTTCGATAAGGATGTTCTCTTCCTCTTTTTCTATAACAAGTCAAGCACCGTCCGATCAACTAACGAAAACCCAATCAAACGGACAACACTAAATCATTCATACACCACGCAACACAGTAACTTTTCCTCCTCGTAGGCTGCCAAATTTTGCTTACCATAAGCAAACCAAGACAAGCGCGTCCACCGCTCTGTCCGATGTAATGGAGCACTTCCATTTCTTCAAAACCTAAATCATGGCACTTTGATTTAACCTTAGGTTAATTTCAATTACCGTGGTAATTAATAAAACCAGTATAAATATAGACAGCCTATCTGTAGCAGAAGCTATGAAAATAGTTGATGTCTCCTTGAAGAAAAAAAAAAGTGATAATCAACTTGTCAGGTTGTTGAAATATTCTCTGCTTTTTTGGTCTTTTTTATCAAATTCAGAACCAGAAACAAGAATCTGATCATAAGTTTGAATTTCCTTTTTTTTTTCTTTTGAAACTGTTCATAGCTTTTTAATCTTTGTTCTTGCGTTGATCCCGATTCAGATCACCTTCCGATTTGCTTTTTTTTTTTTACTTTCTTTTTAAATGTTTTCTTTCGGTAGATCATGTTGGTTAATATTCATAATTGTTTTAATTTGGAGGGTTTTTTTTTTCCCTTTTGAGTTAACAGAAGGAAGAAGATATGGGAAGCGAGTCATACGAGGAAGCCATTGCAGCTTTGTCGAACCTTCTCAGGTAATTTTTAACAGTGCTGCACGTTTAACATTTCTCTCTCCGATCTCCGAACCTTAAAAACCGGAAAGCGATAATTTCATTTTCACCAATAATTCAATTGCCGTTCTTATCCGTTTGTTTTGACTCAAAGTAGACCGTGTTTTTCATTTACCTTGTCCCCAATTGGGGCCCAGCTGAACTGTAAAACCCCTTAACGGTTTTTGTTTGATGATAATGGCTTCGTCCTCGGTTGCAGTGACAAAGCTGATCTCGGGAGTGTCGCCGCCGCAAAAATCAAGCAGATAACAGCCGAGTTAGAAGCAGCTGCCGATTCCACTCAGTTCGACCCGGTCAAGCGGCTCGAGACCGGTTTCCTTCACTTCAAGAAAGAAAAATTTGAGTACGTCACTGCTCTCTCTTTTTTTTTTTTTCCTTTCATATCGCGTGCCTAATTGTCTTTCCAATTTAACAAAGCGTTTTTAATGGCTTTCCAAAAAAAAAAAAAAAAAGGAGAATTGTTATTACTATTTTTGTTTTTAAATATAATAAAGCAAGTGGATTTGGAAAAGGTGACAGCACATGAATTATTAATTGCAGAAACGGGAAAAAAATGTGGTTGAATTTGGATGTTGGCTGGCTTCAGATTCCCGTGGACCTTTTTATTTTGCATAATAATTAGCTTAACTTTAATCTGTTTGTCTTGTTTTCTTTTCTTTTTTCTTTTGCCTCCAATTTTTTCCAGCAAAAATCCTGATCTGTACGGTGCACTTGCCAAAGGGCAAAGTCCTAAGGTTCGTTCTGTTCTTATCATAATTGGGCAGCTTTGTTTTTTCCTTCTCGTACATAATTTACTGATAATTTCAGACAAGATTCGTATTATTTCACATGGTAAATCCTGAGATTCGAAGTTTGTTTTTATTATCGGAAATTGGTCTTTTTTGGGGTCGTAGAGATTGGTCCATTTTTCAAGTTTTTAAGTTTGAACGAAGATACTTTGAAAAAAATGCAAGTTTGAACGAAGAATATGCTTAATAACTCAACGAAATAAACGCTTCTGTGTTATAATTGCGTGCATTGCTTGACGAAATGGGACGTGTATGGCTATTATTTGTACCACTTTTTGAATGGTGGGGAGTAATTATTTTGATTGTAATTGTACAAATATATTAAAAAAATTCCTAACAAAGTCGTTTGTTTGTTTATTGAAAAAAATTGTATAGTTCTTGGTATTTGCATGCTCCGACTCTCGGGTGTGCCCCTCCCACATCCTGAATTTCCAACCAGGGGAGGCTTTTATCGTCCGTAACATTGCTAGCATGGTCCCGCCCTTTGACAAGGTAACCCTGATTACCGATTTCACTTTCTTTCTTCTCGCCATTTGGACTTTGATGCCACCTCCCCCAGTTTATTCAAACAATGACATCCAAAATTTTATGTTTTGATTTGCTTTAATTTATTCACTGCAGAAAAAATACGCTGGAGCTGGGGCGGCCATCGAATACGCTGTCCTGCATCTGAAGGTGAATTAAATAATCAATACACTAGTCTTATAAGTACATTTTCACTAGTTTTTTTTTTTTTAATGATGTGGATGTTGACTCATTGATGGGGGCAACATGATCTCTAAGCCACTTTTTATATCCAACATGAGTGTCCTTTTTATATTTATGTGTTGGATATAGATGTTAAATACGATTAACTTTCAAGTATGGGAAATACTCTATAGTTTATCAAAGCTCAACTTTTGAAATGTA
The DNA here is from genome assembly GCA_025506655.1 of Gossypium rotundifolium. Lineage (NCBI taxonomy): Eukaryota > Viridiplantae > Streptophyta > Magnoliopsida > Malvales > Malvaceae > Gossypium > Gossypium rotundifolium. Next base: position 26,976,327 of record CP106724.1, on the reverse strand, counting down.
ATAAAGAAACAGTAATTTGTTAGTGGAGTCAAGTTCTCTTTTGCCATCTTACTTTTATGCTTTTTGGAATTGGATGTGGTTGGTTTTAATTACAGGTGGAGAATATAGTGGTTATTGGACACAGTTGCTGTGGAGGTATCAAAGGGCTTATGTCCATCCCAGACGACGGGACCACTGCTAGGTATTGTGGCATATAATTAATACAAACCATATATTAATAGCCATACTTTACAACTCTCTGTTTAAATGTTGGATATAAAACGGAATTTCAGTGTTTTATTTGGTGTTTCACTCAGAATCTCAATAATTTAGTGACTTATCAATAACTAATATAATAAGCTGATAAGTGAGAAGTTCTCTGTCTGTCTCTCTCTCTCTCTATATATATATTATATCACCTATAAAGGGGAATAAAGGAAGGGAATAAAGTTTTGTAAAAATTGAAGCTCTAATATTCAAGCTAATTTTAGATCCTGGAACATGTCAAAGTAAATGTAGATTCCTTGTCAATTTTTTACCAATCAGGTATAAAATGCAAAGACATTGGGATTCATTTATAGCAATTATATGATCCTATATATATAATCTTATTCCAAATTTGGGTAAGATGAACTTTGGGTCTTATTAATTTATGTGATGCAGTGATTTCATAGAACAATGGGTTAGCATCTGTACACCAGCAAGGTCCAAAGTGAAATCAGAACAGAATGAGCTAAGTTTCTCGGAGCAATGCACCAACTGCGAGAAGGTTATATACATTTTTTGTTTAGTGTATAATAAAACGTTAAATATCTGATAATGTTGTGAATTAAATTAAACAAAAAATGCAGGAGGCAGTGAATGTATCACTGGGGAACCTATTGACGTATCCATTTGTGAGAGAAGCAGTGGTGAAGAAAACAGTGGCCCTGAAAGGTGCACATTACGATTTTGTGAATGGGAAGTTTGACCTGTGGAATCTGGATTTCAAGATTTCACCCACTCTAGCAATATGAGGATGCATGCAGCATTTTTTTCGACTAATCAAAGCTCTTCTATTTGCTTCTAGTCAAACTAAATGCCTGCCTTCAGCTTTTATGTTTCTTCATCGTCTTTGCTAATCACAGAGAATAAAAGTAGTGCTGGTGTTCCTATCTTGGTTCATTTTAATAATTTTCTGTGTGAAAAAAAGAAAAAAGTATTTAAAAGGAAGTGTTGTTTAATTTGTACTCTAGAAAGAAAATCTTGAGCTTCATGGAGTAGTGTTCTATCAATTTTTGTGTTAATCAAAATTTTAAGAATGAAATCAACTTACATAAGAAATTTAAGCATTTGTTTTACTGAATATGATTTTTGAAAAATAATTTTAGAAAATAATTTACTTTCTTTTTAAAAATTAATTTTTTTTTTTGTGTTGGACTAATATGTGTAATATATTTTTTTGTTGATTGGCAGATTTTTAAAAGATATTTCATAAAAGTTGTTTTCAATAAAACAAATATACATTTAAGACTTTTATTTTTTCATTGTTTAATTGAGTTTATTTTATATTTATAAATTTATATTTTATATTATTTTTATAAAACAAACATGACATAAATATATTTGTTATAAAATATTATATTGCAATTTCCTTTTAACAATCGGTGTTCATTTTATAATAAGAAAATATTTTGTATTAATCAATGCCCTATATAAATTTAATAATAAATAATACTTAATTTAAATTAAATATATCACACGTATAATAATACACATTGACAAATTAGAGTTGTAAGGGATAAATGTAGGTAAGCATTATTTAAATAAAAACTCATATTTATATAATTAAAATATTCATATTTTTATTCTAGGTTAAAATAAGTCATTGTACTCTTTGTAAATTTGAAATTTATTCCATATACTTTTATTTATTGGTTAGTCCTATTTTTAAATATCAAAATTCGAGTTCAATTTGTTAGCATTATTAAAAATATTTTGTTACATTCATGTTCATTATAATGTCATTTTTTAATTACATAAATACCAAGTATTTTTTATTTAAAATGAGACATCAATAAAATTGACAAAAAAATTTAACAATGTTAACAATTGAACTTAATTTTTAAATCCAAAAAGTAGAGGGACTAAATTCTTGAAAATAAAAGGTAAGAGACTAAATTCTAAATTTGTGAAGAATACATAGACTTATGACATATTTTACCCTTTATACTACAAAACATTTATTATTAATATATTTATAATTTTAATAAATATTTATTATTAAAATATTAATATTGAATATTTTTAATAATATATGAAGAATATTATTTAAAATTATTATTTTTAAAATTTATTATTAAAATAAAATTGAAATGTTAATATAATTTATTATATGATTTAAATATAGATAATTAAATATGTATATTTAATAATATTAAAATAATAAAAATTATTATTAATATAATAATATTAAGCTTGGCTTAGGTTAATTTTATATAAAAATAAAATCACACTTTTCAAAAGGTTAAGTTATTTTATAGAAAATAATTTAAATTTCGTTGACTTGTAAATTATTTTCATTGTTATCTAATGCAGAAAACATTTTTGAAAATTATTTTCAGTAGAAAAATGGAACTTATACTATTTAATTTAAAACAATTATATATTTATAGAAGAATTTTGTTAGAAAAAAATATTGTTACAAATAGAATGCATATGTAAGTATTAATACATATCTGAACAAAGAACAAGAGATAAAATTCATATATGATACTGATATGATAAATTTGCTTATATTGAGTGGCTAATTACTTTCAATTTCACTTGTAATATTTGATTTGGAAAGCTCAATTTCTATTAATGTGCTCAAATTTGGCACAACTATAAAAGTTGATAAGATTTTTGTTGTAGTTTATATTTATATTATATTTGTAAGTATCTTGTTTTTACAATAATGAAATATTAAAAAATTTAAAATTAATAAAATAGGCAAATATCTTAGTAATTATATAATTTTAATTTTTGATTAAATTAATGCTTATTTAAGTTGTGATATTAAATTCCTTCAAAATTTTATATATTAAGGTTTAAACCACACAAGTTAAGTATTAAATTTAAAAAATGAAGTACTATTTTATGGTCTAAAATTTATATTAATATATATATTATACAAAAACAATCTATCTTTAATATTTTAAATAACACTTTTTTTTGGTACGAGATCCCTAAATCACCACCACCAAAAAGAGAGAAAAAACATTTGAGTTAAATTTTGCTATTAATTTTATGCTTTGCCAAAGTTGTGGATTTAATCCTTATGTCATTTTTAGTTTCTCTACTTTTTAAATTTTAAAATTTCAATCCTCACAAAATGATAATTATTATATTCATTTAGTTAACTTTGGTTATTTCTAAAATCTAATGGGCTAAACATATTATCATTTGTGCAATATTATGTTAACTTGTTATTTACATATATTATTGACTAAAATTAAGTTAATGGATTAATGATATCATTTACTTCATTACTAAAATTTCAAAATTAGAAACTTAAAATGATCCAATTAAAAATTATGGATTAAATCTGCTATTATATGTTAATACAAGACTAATAATTGCATTTAAACAAATAAATTTAATAGTTATTGTTTGGATTAGAATTAAAATTTTAAAATTCGAAAAATAAATGAACTAAAATTGACTAAATTAAAGAAATATAAAGACTAAAATTGATTCAATTAAAATACAAAAATTAGATCAATAATTTTTATAAAGTAGAGATACTAACAGCTGACTTCAACCAAAACATTTGCATTTGTGTTGTTGAATTTGTTTCCACACATTTGTTGGACCACCAAGCTAAGGTCCCTATATATAGTGACACATGCTAATTGCTACTAACTGCCGAATAGACACAAATTTATTCTGGATGTGACCCAACCCATAACCATAACCATAACCATTCTCTTTCTCACTCTCTGGGGTTGTAACCTTGCCATTTGGCATCTTCTACAACCACCTTAATCATCCTTCATTGTCCAACATCGATAAGGTGACTGAGGGGTAGGTGGCCAATCCCCCCTACTCGGCACATGTGTTCATCTTTCATTCTACCATCAAACTATCATATATGCCATTCATGGGGCTATCTAGAAATTTTGGGGCTGTTGATATTGCGAAGATATTCGATTCATGGAGACATTTGTTTAGTTTTTAATCTAGTTATAATAGACATTGATAATAACGATAGAACAATAATAAAATAATAAGACATACAAATTATTTCGACCAAATTAAAAACATTATTTTAACTAATATCAAATAAAAAAAATATAGTTTTATATGAATTCTATTTGTACAGCATGATCCGTACTCACAGATCTCCTTATTTTATCATTGTATTTATTTTTTCAACAAGTGATATAATTCAAGTCACACAAACTCTAACAAATCTTTTCCTTAGCTTGAGCATAAAACTAGTTAGGATATCATGAAGATACTTGTACTAAGAATTGAATTACATTTTATTCTCTCTACTAAAAAATTGATAAATTTAATATCATAGAGTAAACTGGTATTTTGTTAAAAATTCTATCAATTTCTACTGTTAAAAACTAATCCCTATACATCAAAACATAATACATGTAGCATACAATGTATAACTATCTATTTATTCTATCACCCACAACACTTTTTTAAAAAGAAATAATTTGTTTTTTATCTAACATATAATGATTGATTTATCTATTTTTGAATAAAAAAAACAAAATACAATATAACTCTTAACACAAGAACCTAAGTGGTACGTGGTACACTTTTACCGACCGGCTAAGTTCATGAAGGCATTTTATTTTATATCAAAACCAAAGGCCTTCCTCCATTTGCATGCATTATCACACTTTATTTGGATATAGAAATGAAGCCTTACTAGACTTCATTCTTCAATCATAACAACAAATTGACAGAAGAAGACATACAAAAAGTAGCTTGTGATTCTCTTAATAACGTCGCATTCATTCATATACATTGGCGTTTTGGTTCTAAAACTAGTTAGGGGTTTGCAGCTTGCAATAGAAAATGGCTGTTTCGCTTTCTCTGTTCTACCTGAGTTATGGAATTGGATGTATAACTACCTTTCCGGTAGCTCGATTTGTTTCAATGTATGAGAAAGCCTCGTCAACTTGAGTAAATGGGAATGGTCCCCGGGGATCAACAACCGGCTTCACTTTCCCACTCTCTAAATACGAATTTAGCTTCTTGAGAACCTCTCCCTTAGAAGTAACAACAAACCTAAAACCGGGCGATGTGACAGCACCGGTTAAGGCCACGACGCTGCCGCCTTCTTTCACTGCCTTCACAGCCCTATCACATTGTCCTGTAACGAAAGATGGAAACAATCAAATACGGAAACCGATACCGAAAATCTCAGAGCCCTAAATTGAAACACAAGAAACAAATTCGAGTGCGGTTTAGGCATGCAATGCAGAAAGCGAAGTTCAGGACACTTGTTTCGCACTCAAGTAATCAAGTATATCCTCATTATATTTTCAAAGGGTCCCCAATGACTGAAAGTAATGATAACACACATCTAGAAAGAACATTGCAATCTTACCAATGGCATCAAAGACTACATCGAATGTTTCTGGCAAATCTTCAAAGTTCTCCTTTGTGTAATCAATAGCCAAATCGGCACCTAAGCTCTTCAGTAACTCCAGTTTTCCAGTACTGGAAGTGGCTGCAACTTTTGAAGCACCGAATACTTGTTTTGCTAACTGTGTAAATGGGAAGAAGATTACTGTAAAAACACTAGAATGCAGGAGGCATAGTGTAAGAAGCTAGTAACTTGAAGCATGAATTATCTTTTATCCCATTCCCAAGGCATAGTGTAAAAACATTCATCCTTGATATTCGAAACGGAATTTGCCATAAATCACAAAACTGAAATTTCTTTTATCCCAAGGCAGGCCAAGTTTGAAATGAAGAAGGGATGCCATACCTGAATAACTAAGCTTCCAACACCACCAGAACCATTCAAAACAAGGATGGATTTCCCGGATGAAAAGCCGGTCCGCTCAAGACCCTCGTAGGCGGTTTCGATGGCAAGAGGGAGACCAGCAGCTTGAGCAAAATCTAGATTCTTGGGCTTTAAAGCCAACAGCTTCTCTTCAACAGCAGTGTACTGAGCAAGGGAACCGAACTGTCTCGGCCCTTCTAATGCTTTCTCATTTATGTTTCCATACACTTCATCTCCTTCCTTTAGCTCCTTCACTTGATTTCCAACTTTCACCACCACACCCGCTACATCATAGCCTGGAATAGTCTACAGGGTAACCAAGTTCAATGATAATTCCACATTTTACATGTTAATAAAAAATAGTTAGACCAGCAAAGCAGCAATAATTTTACATGTAAGAAATATTTGGTTCATAGTTAGAATATGCAGGCAAGTTGAATGATGATTCCACATTTTACATGTTACTAAAAACAAGTTAGAGCAGCAAAGCAGCAATATTTTTACATGTAAAATAAATAATTGGTTCATAATTAGAATATGCAAGCAAGTTCAATGATGATTCCACATTTTACATGTTAATAGAAACAAATTAGAGCAGCAAAGGAGCAATATTTTTACATATAAAAGAAACATTTGGTTCATAGTTGGAATATGAGCACACCAGGACTCAAAAAATGCTTTCATTGAGAGTCGAACTCAAGACCTCCCGCTTACTAAACGGGTGCTCTAACCAACTGAGCTATGAAAGCTACAGAACAGCATCGAATTTTAATCACACCAAGACATAAGTTGCATGCAAGCTAAGTAAGCAGAGAAAGGGAGACAAATACCGGAAGAGGAGAATCGGTAGCCTTAAACTTGCCCTGCCTTCGCTTGGCATCAACGGGGTTAAGGGCAGCAGCAGCCACTTTTATCAAAACCTCATCTTCCTTCACTTCTGGAACGCTCACTTTCTCATCCAACTTCAACACATCAACACCTCCATACTCCCCGTACACCCAAGCCTTCATTTCGGTAGGAATTGCCGTCAAATTGACAGTAGGTTCAGCAGCGGCTTGAGAACTGGCACTCACCCTCAGTGGCTCGTAAGCCAAAGAAGGAGATGGTGTTCCCTTCGGAGTAGAGCTGATGCTTAGTGATTTCCTTCTGGTTTCAGGGAATGGGAAGGAGAGTTTGAAAGAAAGTGGGGTTGGAGAAGGGAAATAGCGGAGATGGGGTGTGGGAAGTGTGGCTTTCATTTTTCTTTTGGTTCCAAAGCCTCTCCAACAGTCAGAGCCAATGCCTTATCTCTTTTTCCTATTTCTATGTTTTCTTTCATCTTAAAAGAATTAAAATGTTGGTAGCCTTGAAAATCTGAACCACAATAAATGCTAGAGTTTTATCACCAATTAATCTGACTCAGAGATTATATAAGGATTTTTTAAAAAATTAATTATAAAAAGTTACTGTTATTGTGACAATTATTAATTATAAAAATGAAAGTGGTGATCCATTTTATCATTCCTTGATATTTAAATATTTTAAATATTTTTGTGTGATCCAACTTTTTTAATTATCATTCGTAATTAAATTTTACATCATTCATTCTTAACTAAAAATACAATCACCACTTTTAGTATTTTATAATTTAAAATTAATGCTGAAATCTTTTATAATTCATTCTAGAGTCAAATTCTATTATTTAATTTAGTAATTTTCAGTATCTGTACTTTTAAAATTTAAAATTTTAGTTCTTATTAAATGATAATTATTAAATTTATTAAGTATTGTTATTTTTAAAATTTGGTACGTTAACTATATTATCATATATGTAACTTTATATCGGTTTGTTATTCTCATATATTCTTTATAAAAATCGTTAATACATTTAACGATGGTAGTTTGCATTGATATTGAAGTTTTGAAATTAAAAAAATATAGTTACTAAAATAATCAAATTAAAATATGTGGATAATATTAACTAAATTAAAATATAAGTGCTAAATCTATAACTTACATAAAATACAAAGTTTAATAGCTGAATTTAACCAATAGTTTTCTTTTGGATATGTTTTAAAAGTTTAAAATTAACTTTTCTCGAAAAGATTTAAATGACGTGTGGATTGGAGACTAGGCTTTTTTTTATTTATAAAAATGACCCTAAAAATTTTATTAATTACAAAATGACTTACTTTTCTAATTATACATGAAAATAACCTGAAAGCTATAATAAAATTTCATGGGGCCAAAGAATTTGGTGCCACCAACATGCCACGTCAGCAAACGGGGTAAAAAAATTATTTTTTGGTGGAGCCAAAGAGTTTGGAGCCACCAGTTTTCAATGAGTCAGTGTTTCTTTTTTTTTAAATGTTTTCTTATTGGTTGAGCCATTTCAAATGGCGCCACTAGTGCACTCTACCTTTTTTTTTTTAATTTTTTAAATGTTTTTATTTAAATTTAATTATAAAAAATAATATTTTATTTAGTGGAGTTATTCTCTTTGGCATGACCAATTTGATATATGTAACCCCCAATGGCAGATCAATCTGAGTTTTGAAGGAAATTTTTTTTTGCTTATATTTTGTTAGAAAATGAATGGAAGAGAGATGATGAGCATTTTTTTTTATATATTTGTGTTTTTTCTTATTTAGTAAATTTTTTAATTTGAAGTTATGTTTTATTTAATGATAATCTGGTGGAGCTCCAACACCGGTAAATTTAATGATTATTTTTAGTTGCCAGTAATTTATTCGGTAACGGGTTCAAATTGGTTATGTAAGTTTTTCAATTGGATGTGGTAAGACGATAATGGGCTCAAATTGGTTATGCAGCCAATGGGTGAATTATTTGAGATTCCCTAGGTCAACGGGATGTTTGAAGGTTTCAATGAATCCCAAATTGAATCGCACAGTTGAGATAATCAATATCGGCGTCAGAGCTACAAGCAGGGGCGAAGCCAGAGGAGCTGGCATGGGCCCCGGCCCCCCTAAAATGTAAAATTATTATTTAAGCCCTTAAATTTTTTTAAAATTTTAAATTAGTAAAGGTAAAATTGCACTTTGGTCCCCTAAAATTATAAAAATTTGATTTACTCCTTTACAAATTATAAAGATATAAACTATAAAAAATTAAAATTTCATCCGGCCCCCCTAAAAATTATTCTGGCTTCGCTTTAGCTACAAGATAATAGCACCGAGAAAGTCGCTCCTGTTGCGATTAAACAATTTATTTTTCAATTTGTAAGAAACAATGATGTCGATCTTGAACAAAATCGTTTAAATTTTTTTTTAGTATTGAGAAAGTTGCTCGTGTTGTAAAATTATATATTGTAAGTTACGTGAAACTATTTTAGAATATTTGAAATGTAAAATTTGAATTATGTAAATTGATAGTTATTTTGTAAAATATAATTTTCTTGTAAATCATTTATGTAATGTGAAATCAAGAAAATCAAAGGACATTTAAAAAAAAAGATTGATAAGGGATATTTTTAATAGAAATCAAGAAATAAAGGACCAAAGAATAAAGAAAGTTTAGAAAAATGAGAAAAAGAAAGAAAGTGGGGATTGAATTGAGAGGGAAAAATGAGAAATGATTTATTTGTAAAAAATATAAACTAGGGCATTTTAAAAAAATAAAAAATAAAAGGGTTAAAATTAAATATTCTAATTAGTCATATCTCGTTAACTGCGTCAACGGCGTTAGCGATATAACTGGTCTGACTTTAAAAAAAATAAAAGGAAAAAAAAAAAAACAATCAACAACCATTTAAAAGGAAAGGTGGGGTTTTGGTCCCCTTTAAAACTTTGAAGTAGGAGAAGAGAAGAGAAATGAGTTGTATTTATTTTGAAGTTAATAAATACAAGATAAATATAAGTAAGGTATATATAGCTATTTTGAAGTGCATGTAATATATTAAAAGTAGTTATTTTAATGTAATAATTAATTATATTTAATTTATGTATTTTTTAAAATTATGCAAATATTAAAATGTATTTTCGAGTAAAAACGGATCACACTTTTTTGAGGATAAATGAAATAGTAAAATTAATTAAAAATTAAATAAAAAAGATTTCATTTTGGTTTCTCGATTTTCTGCTCAACACTATTTTGCTCTACGTGTTTTGGTTGCATGAAATTAATCTCTATTTGGTTTTTTAGCCCTTTTTTGCATGTATTTATTTGTAAATCGGTATATATATATTTATTGAGGGGCAATTTAGTAAAATATACCAAATTTTAAAAAAAATTATGAAAATGGGCAAAAATTTGATTATTTATGAAAAAGGGCTATTCTCCCTAAAATGCGTCCACGTCGGTAGCGTTTTGGGGATCGTGAGAAAGCACGCCCTAGAGGGAGCGCTTTGTGCCACATCAACACAAAATGCACTTACGTGGACGCTCTTTGTTGATGTGGCACAAAGTGCTCCCTCAAGGGCGCTTTTGCCCTTCTTCCCCCGACTGCCTTTTCAGCTATTTTTAGTGTTAGGGTATGATGTTTTAGGGTTGTTCGGTTTAGGATTTTTAGGGGAAAATTAATGGACTAGATTATAGGGTTAATTAGAGTTTAGTAAAAATATGTTTAGGGTTTTAGGGAAAATATATTATCAAAATAAAAATAATTTGAATTTTTTTGACAGTTGTATATGACAAAATAATTTTGAGAAGACGTTTCTGAACAAATAGTGCCGAAAAAGCTTCAAGCAAGATGCACTATCAGCAAGAGTACTGAAAAGAGCTCCCACGTGGACGCTCTTTTGCTACAGTAGTCTCCGATAAAATAATTTTGAGAAGACGTTTCTGAACAAATAGTGCCCAAAACGCTTCAAGCAGGATGCATTTGTCGGAAGAGTCTTGAAAAGAGCTCCCACGTGGACGCTATTTTGCTACACTAGTCTCCGGTAAAATAATTTTAAGAAGACGTTTCTGAACAAATAGTGCCCAAAACGCTTCAAGCAGGATGCACTATCAGTAAGAGTACTGAAAAGAGCTCCCACGTAGACGCTCTTTTGCTACAGTAGTCTCTGGTAAATAATTTTGAGAAGACGTTTCTGAACAAATAGTGCCCAAGACACTTCAAGCAGGATGCACTGTCAGCAAGAGTATTGAAAAGAGCTCCCACGTGGACGCTCTTTTGCTACAGTAGTCTCTGGCAATCCTTAGACTATAAATCAGCCAAATTTTATTCTCAGGTTGTATAACAGAAATTGAGGCAAAAGAAAAATAGAAACTGAAAATGAGTGAATGTATTAATGCTATTATTTACTACGATGGTGAGGTTTGTGACACCAAAATGGTATTATTTTTTTATCGGAGAACACAGCGCGGCTGAGTTTTAATCGGAACATAGATTTGATAGAACTTCGCAAAAAAATTAGGCGTAAAATCTTCGGAACAACGCCAATGAAAGTTTAGTCTATTAAGTATAGATTTTGCGCTTGGTTGATCCGATAAGATATGACTCATTCGACATCAAAGGTCCTTGGAGCTTTGAGGCAATGGTAGAGACTCATCTTGCCAGTGGATCACCCTATCTTGAGGTATATGTACAATTTTCATCGCCAAGTGATCTTCTTTCGATCTCAACATCTACTGTTGTTCGAGAGGAATACACGACCATAAGCCGACACTCTGTTAGTGGGAGGAAGAATACGGAAGTGCCCGTGTTTGGTAGTAGTATGGAAAATATAACCCCTATACGACATTCGATTGGTGGATCGGACATACATATCATTCCTTCGACGTCCGATGATAGAAATACGTATTGAGGAACGTCATCAACTTCTAGTGGTTAGCAATCGACATATGATTGGGAACGTTACGAAGATATTTAATGAGGGATAATGTACTCCCCACGACATCCACCGGCGAGGGGCCCTCATTTGTTGTAGATTATGATGGGTCAAATAATGAGTCCGATGTGGATCCACCTCGAGAGCCGGACCCGATGGTTCAGAAGTTGCATTATTTTCTGAACCGGAGCTTGTTCTAACTGTACCTGAAGATGTTGAGGGCGGTTCAAATAAAGAAGAAGATCCGCTTATTCAAGGCGTACTCGCATCCAGCTCACATGCATAATATCGATCTATCTTAAGACGATGCATTGGAGTTTTCTAAACTACCACACCAGACGCGTGACCGTACAAGTTCATCGTTGGATTCGAGTGAATTAGAAGTTGGTAAAAATTTTTCCAACAAGGATGCTTTTCTTGGTGCATTGAAACAATACAGCATCAAAAACAGGCTTAACTACAACGTGGTTAAATCCAAGCTTGATCAGTACGAGATGAAGTGTGCACTGCAAGACGATACATGTTCATAGAAAATCATGGCCTCGTTGAGGAAAATGACAGACTTGTGAAAGATAAAAAAGTACAAAGGTCCACATACATGTCTTACCCGTACAGTATCACTATGTGTTCAATATTTTTGAATAATACTAATATTGCGTAATGTTGCATTATTTAACGTACTTCATTGACATGTGTTTCACAAGATCATCCGAAGATGGATTCAGAGATGTTGGCTGACTAAATAATATCGACGGTGAAGGCGGATCCCAAGACAACAGTGCCAACCTTAATTGGTAATATTCGTAGCCAATTGGGGTACACGACCTCTTACTGGAAGACTTGGATAGCCAAGCAGAAGGCGTTGGAAAGTTTCATGGTCGGTGGGACGCTTCATATAATAAAATGTGGCAGTGGTGTCAGGTGTTGGAGAGATATGTCCCAAGCAGCATAACAGACCTTAAAACGGAACCGGTGTACTACAACAATCGATTGCTCCGTGGATGCGCAGTGTTCAAGCGTCTTTTCTGGATATTTAAGCAATGCCGAGATGCATTTATATACTGCAAGCTATTGGTACAAATTGACGGTACCTTTATGTATGGTAGATATACGCATCGACTATTGCTAGTTGTGGCACAGGACGGCAGTGAGAGAATCTTTCTAATTCCATTTGCAATAACACCGGGGGAGTCAGCTGATGACTGAGATTTCTTCCTAACTAAGTTAAGGATGCATGTCTGCCCCCAACCTGATTGTAATATCCGAGATTTAGGGGTTATGCATTTTAACTCCAAAGTATGTAGTAGTGTGCTTGTGTGCTATTTGTATGTGTTTGGGTGCTTTGGGAACCTTGGGGTGTAGGCAGGAGCCTTAGAAAAATGTTTGACTTTAAGCTGATTGGGGGAAGAGCTAGGAGTGCTAGGCCTTAAGAAGGTGTGTGTGGGTTATGACACAAGAATCCAATTGGTAATGTGGCAAGGGAGGTGTCCCTTGGAGCACAGGAGAGTGACGCCTCAGAGAGTGAGAAGAGACCTAGGTTCGAGCAGCAAGGGAAGCATTTTGGGGGGTGCCATTTTGCGTCAAGGGAGGAGATGTTGGACGGCATGGGGACTCTAAATGGATGAGTGATAGACTTGGTCAATCCATTTAAAAATTCGGCTAAGAAGGGAGATAAGTGTTGACTCATTCAAACTCATTTGAATGAGTGGAAAAGAGAAGAAATAGGAGGAAAAGAGGGGATTTGGGTGAGAGAAGAAGAGTTGGTCGAATGGAGGGGTCTTGGGATGTTATTTTTGGCCAGGGAGAAGTGGCTAGGCTAGGGGCTGTAAGTGCCGAAACAAGGACAGTGTGAGGCCATTTTCTATGTTTTTTTTTTCCTTTGTACTTCTTGCTGAAATTCTTTTCTCTCTTGATCTAAAGCCGAAACATACCCTCTACTCTCACCATAGCCGAAACCACACAAACCCCAACCCTTTCTCTTCTTCTTTGTACCGATTCTCCATTCTCAAAAGCCGAAAGAACCTTTCCTATTTGCTGAGACCATAGTCGAAACACCCGTAAACCTTCACCCCTTTCTTTTATTTTCATTTGCTAGAAGCCGAATAATCCTTTTCTGTTTCCTTGAGTGTTGACCGAATCTCTCAAGGTATCTCTTTACTTACTTTTTCGCATTCTTCTCCTATCTCTCAAACACTTTCACTATTGGTCGTATCTGTTAGACTCTATTCCATCGGATCTAATAGTTGGTAAGGGTTTCTTCTATTTCAATTTTTCTTCTTTCTCTTTTGGTTAGCCGAAATCAAGGACACTAATCCCTTTTTATTCTTTTGGCCGAAACCATGAAGGTGGGTTTCGGGATCTTTGTAGCCGACGATTAGAAGGAGATCTTTCGAGATTTGGATATTTAAGGTAAGCAAAGTATGACCTTAAGCCGAAGGCCACTTACTTTTGTCTATTAATATTAGAATCGAATCTAACATGGTTCATATAGGGATCCCGATAACTTTCAAGGACAGGTGACGATTTTTGGGATTTGATCGGTTAAGGTAAGGGGAATAGTGCCATTCGGCCAAAGGCCATATTTTCTAGTGTTAGCCGATTCTAACTGTGGTGTTATAGGAAGGGTTCGACAAAGGCAAAGAGGAGTCTTCGGGGTTTGGATCTATTTCGGTAAGGATGTTCAGTTAAGTTATATATGTGTTTCCATTTAGATTCTTACGTATCGATTAACCGGGTTTCTGATTAAGTGATATTCGATGGATGCGAGTACTAGTGGAGGAGAGAAAGGGGTAGTTTCTACCCCTAGATTCAAGAGACGATCGGTTTCTGTGGTACGTGATTGGCCACCGGGTTGTGGGCCAACATCGGAAAGGGATAAACAAATCGCTGTGATCCCTGCAAGCGAAAGTGTTAGTATCGAAAGCGTGGTTCTCAGTATTATCAGGTATGTAACCCCACCCTGATTCCCGATTATTAATAATAACGTAAAATATGTGTTAATAAGGCTATGGATAAATATGGCTAAGGGTACCATTCAATGGTACAGTGTATTCGTGTATCGTTACCCTAACACTGTTAAACAATGGTTACAAACATTGATATGAAAGCATGTGTAATTTCTTTATGGCCTTGGGTAGGGTGTATCGCATAATATCTGTATATTTTGTATGTTGCATGGGCATGAGGGTGATATTGAAAAGGGGAAGTGTTCTGGTGGTTTTACCACATTATTCGGTGACTTATGTCACAATATTATGTATCCGTGGCCTTGTCACATTATCTGGTGGCAATGCCACGACATAAAGCGATGAGCGATTGATCTGCAGCGACTGCCTTCGAGGGTGTGTAGCGGATGGAGGGTCGACTTAGTAATCCCCATGGTGTGATTGGCAGGTATGGGTGGTGTGTAGAGGTTGGATATCTAGGTGGGTTCGGGTTGCATCATTGTTTTATATACATGTGATTTAATATGCTGCAATATGGGCTTATGGCCCAAAATGTTATAATAAAGGCTATAATCGGTTGGGAACCTGTGTTGGTGGTTACACATTGAGTCTATTGACTCACCTTTCGTGGGCTAACATTTTGCAGGTGATACATAGTGCATTGGACCGAGTCGGCAGGGACTATGGGGTGGCCATGCTCAGCAAAGTTTCGATTTTCATATAATGGAACTCTTTTCATTTCTTTAGTATGTTTTCTTTCGAGGTTTATTTGGTATTTTAAATTTGTAATAAGGCTACTACTTAACTGTTTAAATTTATGTTTTAAGTTTTATTTCCATACGATAATTAACGAACAAGTAATTAAATATTTTTCTTAAAGTAACTTCAAATGTTTTATCACCTACTCAACTTACGGTTTTCAACCTAAGGAACTCTAAAATCTGACAAAATGAAAGAAACATTTTGGCAAAATACAACTCGAATGGCAACTTGGTTTCCAACTTGTAAAAAAAAAAAATCTGACCTGGTTTTTGAATTGACTTATTTTATAGGAAAACAAAACAAAATTTAAGCTAAGTTTTCTTAAGGAGCATGTCAGACCCGGTCGGGCCTTGTGGGCCGAGTTTGGGGTGTTTCAATTTGGTATCAGAGCCCAATTCAAAACTCAACTTTGAGGGCTTTTGGTCCCAAAACTTTTTTTTTGAAAGTGAGTTTTACTAAAAGATGATTAGGTTTTCTGGCATAGCACCTGTGTCTCCGGCCCGAAGTCTACCAGGTAAGTACCCCTAATCATTGTGTGATTTGTATGTGGGTATTACGGGATAGTAGATTAGCGGACTAGGACCTATTGAACTCTAGGATTATCTTACTCCAACACAAAATTACATAAAATTTAAAGACCAATCGAACAAACCAGTGAGTAAGTCACCGAGTTAAGGGTGTGACAACAACAGCGTATGTTTAGGATTGAATTCGGGGAGCTTGGTATTTAAGCGGTCCTAGTGACTCACCTCCTCTTCGCCGAATCTTACAGTGCGTAGTGACGGTTCACCCTAACCAAGAGGACTTATTCACAAGCTAAATTCAATAATTAAAACCCGAAAGAGACTAGCTACACTGTTTTATAAAAACCCTAGTTTTGAAATCACTGAATTACCCCATTGATTTGTAAAAATTATTTTAGATTTTGAAATTTTTTTCCGAAAATATCCCTGGATTACAAAATTACCGGAATACCCTTGGTTTGTAAAACTACTAAAATACCCTCAGTTTATTACCATACTACCTTCAATTTTTACCAAAATATCCCTATTTTGTAAAAATACTAAAAACCCCTATTTTGCAAAATTACAAGATACCCTGATTTGGAAAATTACCAAAATACCCCTATAGGACAAATTACGAAAATACCCCTGGGTTGGAACAGACGAAAATGTTCAAAGTGGTGAACGTGTGTAGTAGATACTATTGATAAATGAATGTGATTATCTGAATTAGGGTAGAAGACTTGAAACGAAAACTTTGTAATGATCGAAAGAACTACTACTAAACTTCTTTACATAAAACTTGTTCGTGGGTAATCAGTGGAACAGAAGCTAATGCATAAAATTTCTTAAAGCAGATTAAATTGTGATCATAGACATGAGTTTTAGGGGACGTGGTCGTAATGTGCGTGGGCGTGGTAGAGGTAGAATGATCGTATCGGAACCAGTTAGGTCTGGTTAAGGGTCCGAGAATGAGATGCCACCACCACCAGCTGCTGGTGTTGAGTATTAAGATCAGACGGGGGATGATGCAGTATCGCAGCGATGGTGCGAGTTCTTGAGAGCGTGGATGGAGCAGGTGGAGGTATGGGAGCTCGGAAATCTGTATCTGAGCGACTCTGAGCCAATGGAGCTGAGGTATTTCGAGGTGTATCTGGTGTGGCGCCCAATACGGCTGAGTATTGGTTGGAGGCGACGGAGCGAATCATGGACGATTTGTATCTGACTACTGAGGAAAAACTGAAAGGGGCGGTGTCGCTTCTCCTGGATGAGTCATACCAGTGGTGGCTCACGGTTCGGGATAGTGCTGCAGCGGATGATCTCACTTGGGAGTATTTTAAGGCGGCGTATCAGAAGAAGTATATTGGGTCTAGTTATATTGATGCACAGAGGAAGGCGTTTTTGAGGTTGGTTCAGAGAAGTAAGTCTGTAGCGGAGTACGAGGCGAAATTCTTACGATTGAGCCGGTATGCTCGAGGTATCGTGGCTACGGGGCATGAACGATGTGTCAGGTTCGAGGACGGACTGAGAGATAATCTGAGATTGCTAATTGCTCCACAGCAGGAACGGGAGTTTACCGTGTTGGTAGAGAAGGCTAAGGTAGCCGGAGGGATCAAGGAATCTGTGGGACAGAATTCGGATAGGAATAGACAAAAGAGAGGTTTTGGATCATCGGGGTCATCTGAGAGTCTCCAAAAAAGACCTAGAGTTGATGGGCCGCGAGATCGGCAGGTTACTGTGGGAGGTCAGTATCGTTCGTGTGCTCAATGTGGAAAGATGCACCCGGGAGAGTGTTGAAAGAAGACAGGGGATGTTTTATGTGTGGGTCCAAAGATCACATGATTAAGGACTATCCTGTGGAAATGCATGGGGCCGACCAACAAGTCGGTTTTAATCAACCGGAAGAGGTGGATGACAGACCACCCTGTGGTCTGGGTCCGGTTGGCGAGAGGTAATGGTTCGGTAGAGGTCGGAGACACCGGACGAGGTGTTGGTAACACGGAGGCGAGTGTACCGGGTCTAGTATATGCAGATTAAATCGGAGAGAGGATGGTGACGCATCGGACGTCATAATCGATGACGTTCTTAATAGTTAACAAGCCTTTCTTTGCTTTAATTGATGTTGGCTCGACCCACTCATATGTTGCATGTAGAATAGTGAAACATTAGGTGTACCATCCGAATCTGTCTATTAGGGAGATGACTATAGTGAGCCCGTTAGGTCAAGCGGTAGTGGTGAATAGGATATTCGAGTGTGCCTCTAGAGATTCAAGGAGTGGTATTTCTGCCGACTTGATGGAACTACCTTTCGGGAATTTGATCTCATTCTAGGCATGGATTGGCTAGTGGAACATCGGGCTAAATTGGATTATGCAGCTAGCGAATGGAGTTGAGGACTCAAGGATGATGAGATAATTATGGTAGGAGAAAGAAGAAACTATTTGTCTAACGTAGTCTCCGCGTTAAAGGCTGATATGATGGTGCGAAAAGGGTGTAAGGCATTTCTGGCCTTCGTTAGTGCTTTAGATGCAAAAGAAGAGGGGGTTAGTGGAGTTAGAACAGTAAGAGAATTCGTGGATGTCTTTCCGGAGGAGCTACCTGGGTTACCCCCGGATAGGGAGGTGGAGTTCAGAATTGATTTACTGTTAGGTACAGCTCCTGTGTCAATTGCTCTGTATAGGATGGCGCCAAAAGAGTTGGTGGAGCTTAAGGCTCAGATCCAAGAGCTGTTGGATCGTGGGTTTATTCGACCCAGTGTGTCTCCTTGGGGAGTACCGGTCCTATTCGTGAAAAAGAAGGACGGGACTATGCACATGTGCATAGGTTACCGGCAGTTGAATAAGCTGACGATCAAAAACAAGTACCCGTTGCCGAGGATAGACGACTTGTTCGATCAGCTTAAGGGGGTTGCGGTATTTTCAAAAATAGATCTAAGGTCGGGATATCATCAGCTTAAAGTGAAGGAAGTAATATCCATAAGATAGCTTTCCGGACTAGATACGGGCATTATGAGTTCTTAGTAATGTCATTCAGATTGACGAACGCCCTAGCTACGTTCATGGATATGATGAATCAGGTTTTTCAACCCTACTTGGATCAGTTCGTCGTTGTGTTTATAGACGAAATTCTGGTATATTCCAAGTCCGAGGAAGAGCATGATACACATCTCTAGGTAGTATTGCAGGTGTTAAGGGAGAAGAAGTTCTATGCCAAGTTTAGCAAGTACGAATTTTAGTTGAAGGAAGTTACGTTTTTGGGTCATGTGGTGTCTGCAGAAGGGATAAGGTGGATCCTCGGAAGATTGAGGTAGTGCTAGATTGAAACCACCTAAGTCCGTGGCGAGGTTCGCATCTTCTTGGGGTTAGCAGGCTACTACGGAGATTTGTTGAAGGGTTCTCGTCAATAGCAAAGACCTTTGACGAAGTTGTTGAGAAATGAGGTACTTTTCATGTGGGCGGATAAGTAGCGGGAGAGTTTTGAGAAGCTTAAGAAGGTATTGACAGAGGCTCGGTTTTGATTCACTGAGGCGAGAAAGACTTTGTGGTGTATTGTGATGCTTCTCACATAGATTGGGATGTGTTCTAATGCAGGACGGAAGGTGGTCGCTATGCGCCTCGACAATTAAGGTCACACGAGGTTAACTATCCGACGCATGACACAGAGTTGGTCATGGTAGTATTCACTCCAAAAGTGTGGAGGCACTATTTGTATGGAGAAAGGTCGGTGATCTACAGCACCACAAGAGTCTAAAATATTTGTTAACTCGAAGGAGCTGAATTTGAGACAATGAAGGTGGGTGGAGTTGTTGAAAGACTACGATCGTTCAATAGAATATCACCCGGGTAAGGCCAATGTGGTGGCGGATGCCTTAAGTCGGAAAGTAGTGTTAGATCCGAGGTGATGTTTGCATATCTTAGCCTTTATGATGATGGAAATTTGCTAGCGAGTTGCGGTGAAGCCGACATGGTTAAGTCGAGTTAGAGAAAAACAGGTTGGTAGATGGTGAACTAAGTGCTAAGCTCATCGCAAGTGCAGAATGGGAATTGGAAGACTATGGTGTAAACAATGATGGAGTCTTGTGTTTTCGGGCAAGGTCTCAGATGCTAAAGGATGAGAAGTTAAGATGGAGGGTCGATTTAGTAATCCCATGGTGTGATTGGCGCAATATGGGTGGTGTGTAGAGGTTGGATATCTAGGTGGGTTCGGGTTGCATCATTGTTTTATATACATGTGATTTAATATCTTTGTGATATGGGCTTATGGCCCAAAATCTTATAATAAAGGCTATAATCGGTTGGGAACCTGTGTTGGTGGTTACACATTGAGTCTGTTGACTTACCTTTTGTGGGCTAACATTTTACAGGTGATACATAGTGTATTGGACCGAGTCGGCAGGGACTATGGGGTGGTCATGCTCAGCAAAGTTTCGGTTTTCATATAATGGAACTCTTTTCGTTTCTTTAGTATGTTTTCTTTCGAGGTTTATTTGGTATTTTAAATTTTTAATAAGGCCACTACTTAACTGTTTAAATTTATGTTTTAAGTTTTATTTCCATACAATAATTAACGAACAAGTAGTTAAATATTTTTCTTAAAGTAACTTCAAATGTTTTATCACCTACTCAACTTACGGTTTTCAACCTAATGAACTCTAAAATCTGACAAAATGAAAGAAACATTTTGGCAAAATACAACTCGAATGGCAACTTGGTTTCAACTCTAAAAAAAAAAATCGACTGGTTTTTGAATTGACTTATTTTATAAGAAAACAAAATAAAATTTAAGCTAAGTTTTCTTAAGGAGCACGTCGGACGGCCAGGCCTTGTGGTAGAGTTTGGGGTGTTTCAATTTGGTATCGAGCCCAATTCAAAACTCAACTTTGAGGGCTTTTGGTCCCAAAACGTTTTTTTGAAAGTGAGTTTTACTAAAAGATGATTAGGTTTTACGGCATGGCACTTTGTGTCTCCTACCAAGTCCACTGGTAAGTACCCTAATCATTGTGTGATTTGTATGTGGGTATTACGGGATCGTAGATTAGCGGACTAGGAACTATTGAACTCTAGGATTATCTTACTCCAACACAAAATTACATAAAATTTAAAGACCAATTGAACAAACTTGTGAGTAAGTCACGAGTTAAGGGTGTGACAACAGGTTGTGCGTATGTTTAGGATTGAATTGAGGGAGCTTGGTATTTAAGCGGTCCTAGTGACTCACCTCCTCTTATTTCGAATCTTACAGTGCGTAGTGACGGTTCACCCTAACCAAGAGGACTTATTCACAAGCTAAATTCAATAATTAAAACCCGAAAGAGACTAGCTACTTTGCTTTATAAAACCCTAGTTTTGAAATCACCGAATTACCCCATTGATTTGTAAAATTATTTTAGATTTTAAAATTTTTTTCCCAAATATACCTGGATTACAAAATTACCTAATACCCTTGGTTTGTAAAATTACTAAAATATCCTCAGTTTATTACCATACTACCTTCAATTTTACCAAAATATCCTATTTTGTAAAAATACTAAAACCCTATTTTGCAAAATTACAAGATACCCCGATTTGGAAAATTACCAAAATACCCTATAAGATAAATTACGAAAATACCCTCTATTTGGAACAGACGAAAATGTTCAAAGTGGTGAGCGTGTGTAGTAGATACTATTGATAAATGAATGTGATTATCTGAATTAGGGTAGAAGACTAGAAACGAAAACTTTGTAATGATCGAAAGAACTACTACTAAACTTCTTTACATAAAACTTATTCGTGGGTAATCGGTGGAGCGAAGCTAATGCATAAAATTTCTTAAAGCGATTAAATTGTGATCATAGACATGAGTTTTAGGGGCGTGGTCATAATGTGCGTGGGCGTGGTAGAGCGGAATGATCGTGCTCGAACCGATTAGGTGCAGTCAAGGGTCCGAGAATGAGATGCCACCACCACCATTCTTGATGTTAAGTATCGAGATCGGACGGGGATGATGCGATGTCGCGTGATGGTGCGAGTTCTTGAGAGGGTGGATGGAGCGGTGGAGGTATGGGAGCTCAAAATCAGATCTGGCGACTCGAGCCAATGGAGTTGAGGTATTTCGAGGTATATCTGGTGTGGCGCCAATACTACCGAGTATTGGTTGGAGGCGACAGGCGAATCATGGACGATTTGGATTTGACTCACTGAGGAAAAGCGAAAGGCGGTGTCGCTTCTCCCGGATGAGTCATACCGTGGTGGCTCACGGTTAGGGATAGTCTTGCGTGATGATCTCACTTGGGAGTATTTTAGGCGGCGTATCAAAAGAAGTATATTGGGTCTAGTTATATTGATGCAGAGAAGGCGTTTTGAGGTTAGTTCGAGGAGTAAGTCCGTAGCGAGTCTGAGGCGAAATTCTTACGATTGGCCGGTATGCTCGAGGTATCGTGGCTACGAGCATGAACGATGTGTCGAGTTCAAGGACAAACCGAGAGATGATCCGAGATTGCTAATTGCTCCACAAAAGAGCGGAGTTTCTGTGTTGGTAGAGAAGGCTAAGGTAGCCGAAGGGATCAAGGAATCGTGAGATGTAATCGGATAAGAATAGACAAAAGAGAGGTTTTGGATCATCGGGGTCATCCGGGAGTCTCCAGAAAAGACCTAGAGTTGATGGGCCGCGAGATCGGCGTATTCTTGTGGAAGGTCGATGATCGTTCGTGTGCTCAATGTGGAAAAATGCACCCGGGGGAGTGTTGGAAGAAGACAGGGGGATGTTTTATGTGTGGGTCCAAAGATCACATGATTAAGGACTATCCTGTGGAAATGCAGACGGGCCACCAACAAGTCGTGGTTTTAATCAAGCCGAAAGAGATGGAATGCACCACCCTGTGGTCGAGGTGCAGTTGGTAGAGGTAATGGTTCTGGTAGAGGTCGCGGGACACCGAGACAGAGGTGTTGGTAACACTGAGGCGAGGCGGTACCGGGTCTAGTATATCAGCTTCGTCGGAGAGAGGATGGTGACGCATTGGACGTCATAATCGATGCGTTCTTAATAGTTAACAAGCCTTTCTTTGCTTTAATTGATGTTGGCTCGACCCACTCATATATTGCATGTAGAATAGTGAAACATTAGGTGTACCATCCGAACTGCATTAGGGAGATGACTATAGTGAGCCAGTTAGGTCAAGCGGTAGTGGTGAATAGGATATTCCAGTGTGCCTCTAGAGATTCAAGGAGTGGTATTTCCCGCTGACTTGATGGAACTACCTTTCGGGGAATTTGATCTCATTCTAGGCATGGATTGGCTAGTGGAACATCGGGCTAAATTGGATTGCGCAGCTAAGCGAATGGAGTTGAGGACTCCGAAGGATGATGAGATAATTATGGTAGGAGAAAGAAGAAACTATTTGTCTAACGTAGTCTCCGCGTTAAAGGCTGATATGATGGTGCGAAAAGGGTGTAAGGCATTTCTGGCCTTCGTTAGTGCTTTGGATGCAAAAGAAGAGGGGGTTAGTGGAGTTAGAACAGTAAGAGAATTTGTGGATGTCTTTTCAGAGGAGCTGCCTAGGTTACCCCCGGATAGGGAGGTGGAGTTCGAAATTGATTTACAGCCAGGTACAGCTCCTGTGCCAATTGCTCTGTATAATATGGTGCCAAAAGAGTTGGTGGAGCTTAAGGCTCAGATCCAAGAGCTATTGGATCGTGGGTTTATTCGACCCAGTGTGTCTCCATGGGGAGCACCGGTCCTATTCGTGAAAAAGAAGGACGGGACTATGCACATGTGCATAGGTTACTTGGCGATTGAATAAGTCGACGATCAAAAACAAGTACCGTTGCGATGATAGACGACTTGTTCGATCGACTTAAGGGGTCTGGTATTTTCAAAAATAGATCTAAGGTCGGGATATCATCAGCTTAAAGTGAAGGAAGTAATATCCATAAGATAGCTTTCCGGACTAGATACGGGCATTATGAGTTCTTAGTAATGTCATTCGATTGATGAACGCCTTAGCTACGTTCATGGATATGATGAATCGGGTTTTCAACCCTACTTGGATCGGTTAAATGTTGTGTTTATAGATCGACATTACGTATATTCCAAGTCCGAGGAAGAGCATGATACGCATCTCTAGGTAGTATTGCGGTGTTAAGGAGAAGAAGTTATATGCCAAGTTTAGCAAGTACGAATTTTAGTTGAAGGAAGTTGCGTTTTTGGGTCATGTAGTGTCTGCAGAAGGGATAAGGGTGGATCCTCGGAAGATTGAGGTAGTGCTAGATTGGAAACCACCTAAGTCTGTGGCAGAGGTTCGCATCTTCTTGGGGTTAGCAGGCTACTACAGGAGATTTGTTGAAGGGTTCTCGATAGCAGCACCTTTGACGAAATTGTTGAGAAATGAGGTACTTTTCATGTGAGCGGATAAGTAGCAGGAGAGTTTTGAGAAGCTTAAGAAGGTATTGACAGAGGCTCTGGTTTTGATTCAGCCTGAGGCAGAGAAAGACTTTGTGGTGTATTGTGATGCTTCTCACATAGGATTGGGATGTGTTCTAATGCAGGACGGGAAGGTGGTCGCTTATGCGCCTCGACAATTAAGGTCACATGAGGTTAACTATCCGACGCATGACCTGGAGTTGGCTGCGGTAGTATTCACTCCAAAAGTGTGGAGGCACTATTTGTATGGAGAAAGGTCGGTGATCTACACAGACCACAAGAGTCTAAAATATTTGTTAACTCAGAAGGAGCTGAATTTGAGACAGCGAAGGTGGGTGGAGTTGTTGAAAGACTACGATTGTTCAATAGAATATCACCCGTAAGGCCAATGTGGTGGCGGATGCCTTAAGTCGGAAAGTAGTGTTAGATCCGAGGGTGATATTTGCATATCTTGGCCTTTATGATGATGGAAATTTGCTAGCGAGTTGTAGGTGAAGCCAGACATGGTTAAGTCGGGTTAGAGAAAAACAGTTGGTAGATGGTGAACTAAGTGCTAAGCTACGCAAGTGCGAATGGGAATTGGAAGACTATGGTGTAAACAAAGATGGAGTCTTTGTGTTTTCGAGGCAAGGTCCAGTATGCTAAAGGATGAGAAGTTAAGGCAGAGAATTCTTCAGGAATCGCATAGTAGCCCTTATGCTATGCATCCTGGAGGAAGTAAGTTATACAAGGATCTACGGGATCAGTTTTAGTGGCACATGCAAACGAAAAGTTATAGAATTTGTGAGGAAGTGCTTAACGTGTCGTGAGTCAAAATAAATCAACACCAAGTACCTTCGAGGTTGCTTCAGCCAATAAAGATTCTGCAGTGGAAGTGTGAGAGAATCACTATAGACTTCGTTAATGGGCTTCCCCTTACGCCCACTAAGAAAGATTCAGTATGGGTGATAGTGGACCGGTTGACAAAGTCTGCACATTTCATACCAGTGCGGGTTGACTATTCTCTGCAGAGATTGGCAAAATTGTATGTGGCAGAAATTGTGAGGCTGCACGGGGCACCGGTGTCGATTATCTCAGATGCGGATCCAAAATTTACGTCTCGATTTTGGAGAGCACTGCATCAAGCGTTAGGCACCAGGTTAGACTTCAGTACGGCATTTCATCCGCAGTCGAACGGCCAGTCTGAACGGGTAATTCAAGTGTTAGAAGATATGCTGAGGAGTTGCGTGATAGACTTCAGAGGAAGTTGGGAGGAGTTCTTGCCTTTAGTGGAGTTTGCATATAACAATAGCTATCAAGCAAGTATTCAAATGAAGCACTGTATGGACGGAAGTGTCGCACTCCTACGTGTTGGACAGAATTGAGGGAACGTCATGTTTTGGGTCCAGAGATTGTGGCGAAATCGGAAAAAAAGGTTAAGGTAATTCGGGCATGGTTGAAGGAGGCATCTGACAGACAAAAGTCGTATCTCTCAAGCGAAAGAGATAGAATTTACAGTGGGGGATCAGGTAGAATTTACAGTGGAGGATCAGGTGTTTCTGAAAGTTTCGCCACGAAAGAAGGTGATGAGATTTGGTCACAAGGGTAAACTAAGTCCCAGGTTTATAGGACCTTATCGGATTTTGAAGAGGGTTGGACCAGTGGCGTACCAGTTGGAATTACCTTGGGAGTTAAAGCAAATGCATGATGTGTTTCACGTCTCGATGCTACGACGATACCGATCAGACCCATCGCATGTGGTACCAGTGGAAGAAGTGGAGTTGAGACCAGATTTGTCATACGAGGAAGAGCCGATTTAGATTTTAGAACGGGATGTGAAAGTATTACGTAGAAAGTCAGTTCCTTTAGTCAAAGTGCTATGACGGAACCATGGATCGGAAGAAGCTACATGGGAGCCGGAGGAAGCAATGCGACAGTAATACCCTCACCTATTTTAGCCAGGTAATTTTGAGCCGAAATTATTTTAAGGGGGTATAACTGTAATATCTGAGATTTAAGGGTTATGCGTTTTAACTCCAAAGTATGTAGTAGTGTGCTTATGTGTTGTTTGTATGTGTTTGGGGGCTTTGGGAACCTTGGGATGTAGGCAGGAGCCTTAGAAAAATGTTTGACTTTAAGCTGATAGGGGGAAGAGCTAGGAGCGCTAGGCCTTCAGAAGGTGTGTGTGAGTTATGACACAAGAATCCAATTGGTAATGTGGCAAGGGAGGCGCCACTTGGAGCACAGGAGAGTGACGCCTCAGGGAGTGAGAAGGGACCTAGGTTCGAGCAGCAAGGGAAGCATTTGTGGGGGGTGCCTTTTTGCGTCAAGGGAGGAGGTGTTGGACGGCATGTGGACTCTAAATGGATGAGTGATAGACTTGGTCAATCCATTTGAAAATTCGACTAAGAAGGGAGATAAGTGTTGACTCATTCAAACTCATTTGAATGAGTGGAAAAGAGAAGAAATAGGAGGAAAAGAGGGGATTTGGGTAAGAGAAGAAGAGTTGGCCAAATGGAGGGGTCTTGGGATGGTATTTTCGGCCGGGGGAAGTGGCTAGGCTAGGGGCTGTAAGTGCCGAAACAAGGAGAGTGTGAGACCATTTTCTCTGTTTTCTTTTCCTGTGTGCTTCTTGCTAAAATTCTTTTCTCTCTTGATCTAAAGCCGAAACATACCCTCCACTCTCACCATAGTCGAAACCACACAAACCCCAACCCTTTCTCTTCTTCTTTATACCGATTCCTCCATTCTCAAAAGCCAAAAAACCTTTCCTGTTTGCTGAGTCCATAGTCGAAACACCCATAAACCTTCACCCCTTTATTTTATTTTCATTTGCTAGAAGCTGAATAACCCTTTTATGTTTCCTTGAATGTTGGCCGAATTTCTCAAGGTATCTCTTCACTTACTTTTTCGCATTCTTCTCCTATCTCTCAAACACTTTCACTATTGGCCAAATCTGTCAGACTCTATTCCATCGGATCTAATAGTTGGTAAGGGTTTCTTCTATTTCAACTTCTCTTCTTTCTCTTTTGGTTAGCTGAAATCAAGGATACTAATCCCTTTTTATTCTTTTGGCCGAAACCATGAAGGTGGGTTTCGGGATCTTTGTAGCCGACGAATAGAAGGAGATCTTTCGAGATTTGGATATTCAAGGTAAGCAAAGCATGACCTTAGGCCGAAGGCCACTTACTTTTGTCTATTAATATTAGAATCGAATCTAACATGGTTCATATAGGGATCCCGATAACTTTCAAGGACAGGTGATGATTTTCAGGATTTGATCGGTTAAGGTAAGGGGAATAGTGCCATTCGGCCAAAGGCCATATTTTCTAGTGTTAGCCGATTATAACTGTGGTGTTATAGGAAGGGTTTGACAAAGGCAAATGAGGAGTCTTAGGGGTTTGGATCTATTTCGGTAAGGATGTTCAGTTAAGTTATATATGTGTTTCCATTTAGATTCTTATGTATCGATTAACCGGGTTTTTGATTAAATGATATTCAATGGATACGAGTACTAGTGGAGGAGAGAAAGGGGTAGTTCCTACCCCTAGATTCAAGAGACGATTGGTTTCTGCGGTACGTGATTGGCCACCGGGTTGTGGGCCAACATCGGAAAGGGATAAGCAAATTGCTGTGATCCCTGCAAGCGAAAGTGTTAGTATCGAAAGCGTGGTTCTCAGTATTATCAGGTGTGTAACCCCACCCTGATTCCCGATTATTAATAATAACGTAAAATATGTGTTAATAAGGCTATGGATAAATATGGCTAAGGGTACCATTCAATGGTACAGTGTATTCAGGTACGTTACCCCTAACACTCTGTTAAACAATGGTTACAAACATTGATATGAAAGCATGTGTAATTTCCTTATGGCCTTGGGGTAGGGTGTATCGCATGATATCTGTATATTTTGTATGTTGCATGGGCATGAGGGTGATATTGAAAAGGGAAAGTGTTCTTGTAACAGTCCGAATTTTACCCTAATCGAACGGTAGTTTGGGACCACGAATCCGAGTCAGAAATATTTTAATATTATATTTTGAGTCAGTTATATGTGAATTAATGTGTGTGAATGTTTAGTATAAAATTTAACTGTTTGTGTGCTCAATTAGTTAAAAGGACTAAATCACAGAATCGGTAAAAGTGGCCTTTTATTTGATTTATGGTTAGATTGATGTGGCTTTATTTTAGTGAAGCCCTTAAAGGGTAATATAACCATTTTAAGTTATAGTGGACGGCTATGTGGTCTTATAACATGTTTTTAAGTATTATTTTATATGTTAAAGATTATATTATAATTGTTTTATAATTTAATACTAAATTATAATAAAATCCCACTTGAGAACAACTCGATTTTAGCCTGATCAGAAATGTGATTTCGGGACCACGAGTTCTAGTCGGAAAAATAAATTAATATTATTTTTAGTGTTAAATATGTATGATTGAGCATGTGTTAAAATTTCGTGAAATTATTTGATTGTTGTATGTTTAATTTAAGAAAAGGACCAAATTACATAAATGGTAAAAGTAGCATTCATTAAATTAAAGGGTTTAATGGAAGTGTTGTTTGAAAGAATGAATTTGCATGTCTATTAACCCAAATCTCATGGTGATGGACGGCATAGTGATAGTGTGCCTATATTAAATCAATTGTTTTAGTTAATGGCCTTTTATTCACTTATTTTATAATGTGAAGGAATAAAAAAATAATAATGAGAAAACATTATTTATGAGAAAACATTATTTTATCTCCCCATTTCTTTTTCTTCATCTTCTCCACGAAAACAAAGAGGAAAGAAGAGAAAACTTAAGCTTCATAGTTTCGGTTGATGCATGTTCTCTTAAGGTAAGTAGTTGAGTTTTATTTTAGTAAATTTCTATTAAATTGAGTTGGTTATCTTGATTTTTATCAAAACCATGTTAAAATTTCTAGAATTTGGTATTCTTAGATTCGGCCATGGAGGTGAAATTGTGGGGTGTTGTGTTGGTAAATACAAGATAAGTTGAGAAAGGGATTTTGAGGAAATAGAAAATAGTAGTTTTAAATTGTTTGAAATGTTAAGGAAATTATTGTAAATTGAGCATTGAAATGCCCCTTTCATTCGGTTAATGTTTGGGTGAATGTTTATGATGTTGAGTTGGTTTAAATTGTTTGGTCATATAAACTTGTATATATATATATATATATATATATATATATATATGTTGAGATATATATATATATATATATGTGTGTTGAAGTAGTATATGCGCCATAAAGAGGGGTGAAGAGACAAAATGTGTTAGATTGTTATTAAATGAAATTTTTAAAAGGTGTAAATTATATGAGTTAAATAGTAGAATCTTGTCAATATTATTATTGGATTAAATTAAATAGGAAAATTGAAATTTAATAAATTACTTGACAATTATTTAGATCAAGTACAAAAAGAATCGGGATTGGATTGGGGAAAGGAGGAGTTAATTGAATAGTCGGGAAGCGAAGTCCGTTGATATTCGAGGTAAGTTTTTAAGCAATCATATTGTATAGAATTTATCTAAATTGATGTGTATACTTTTAACGGAAATATATGTACCTATGTGGTTGAGGTTTAAGCTTTATGAATGTATATATGTTAAAGGGTGGCTTAGATGGATCGTTATTTTAAAGGTATAATTTAATATGATTAAGTTTAGTTCGATTGAGATATGATATTGAAAAATTCATAAAAGATTATGAAGTATATAAAAGTTTCGATATGAATTGGTTATGACGACTTTATAAATATAATATCGGGCTTTAAGCCTAGCGTGCTTTGTGCCGTGGATAATATCGGGCTTTAAGCCTAGCGAGCTTTGTGCGGTGGATAATATCGGCTTTAAGCCTTGCGCTTTGTGCCGATGGATAATATCGAGCTTAAGCCTAGCAGTGCTTTATACCGTGAATTATTATAAGTATATGCTTAAATAGATTTTTGGATGATGTGGAATTTAAACCCGGTAAATGAGTTCGATGTTCGGTATGGGTAATTCTATTGGTTATTGGAGATAAGGTAAATTTAGTAAATTGATATTTGTTACTAGTTATATGTGAGAATTTCACACCCTTGTTGTTTTCTCCTTCTTCCCTTATTGTTATGTTAGATGGTGAAATTGTTAAGGATGGTAGGAGAAGGAAGTTGAATGGTTGCTGCATGCAGATAGCATGCATGCCAATAATGTTTGTATTCTTTGTGGTGTGGGTCGACTGATATGGAAAGAAATGGATAGTAGTGATGTATTTAATGCTATTGAATTCTTGTTTGAATGCAATCTAAGGTATTGAATTAATGCTGTGGAAATTGGTTTGTGTTTTAAAATGTCTGAAACCTGGTCATTTATGTGGTTAATGCTACCATTACGAGGACTGTTGGGTGAGAATAAATACAAAGCATAGGCTGCTGAAGTTATATCTAAGGGTTATTTTAATCTGTTGACTTTAGTGAGTTCTTGAACTCCATACTTTAAAATTTTATTTATTTTGGTGTTCATTCATTGTTGCTGTCAGTTGAAAAGGGTTAATTAATTTTGATAATAGCTATTCGAGTGGTGAATGGTACATTAAAGTTTAACAAACACATTTGGGGAAGGTTTGAAGTTAGCTTACATGCTGTTCGATTCGTATTGCATGAGGGAGTTAAAGTTGAACTTAAGACAATTTATTACTAATTAATATGCTGCTGTTATATTGTAAATCATTGGTTGTCCGATTTAAGACACTTATTGTATTTTAGTTGTTAAATGTTGTCGTTAGTAGGAGGATTATTGCTGTCCAAAATAGGTCATCTTTGGTTATGTCATACTAACCTTAAATGCATGTAATAATAAACATTAAAGCTAACCGAAACATGTAGTAATGCTGTCCAAAAGTGGCAATTGTTGTGTCTATTTATGTTTCAAGATCAGGGCCAATTTTGTAAGTAAATTGTTGACCAATTTGGAAATAAAAATATCTATTATTGAATGTGTGAGTGTTTGGCCTTAAGGTTATGAAAGGTGAAAGTTTAAGAAAATAGTAAATTTATGGGTAAGTGAAGTTACTTAACTAGGAAACATGGATTATATGAGAAAAGTGATTCTATATGTGTATGTGATTAACTAAATTTGGCCTTTTGAATTGAATTATATATGTTTCTATGGTGAATTATTTGCTTATGGCTTACTAAGCTTTCAAAGCTTACTTTGTGTAATTTTCCTATGTTTATAGAGTTCAAGACTTGCTCGGTTTGGAAGTCAAAGGAGATCTCATCACACTATCCAATTTAGTAGTTAAAAGGTGTTAATTGAATAAATGCTTGGAGATTTAGTTACGTGGCATGCATAGTCTAGTTTTGATATTGCTAGTTTGGACGGTGTATATGTTTGTATAAGCCATGCGAAAATGGCTGTACTTTAGTGTATAAGTATGATTAATGTTTGGTGTTTATATGAAACAGTTTTCAGTTAACAGCAATTATGTGATTTTGAAAATCACCAAAAATAGGAGAAATGGAATTAGAGAGTGAATAAGACATAAAATTAAAGTTTATTGTGTCTATTTTTATATGAAATAAACAAAGTAGGAAAAGAAATTTTATATTATGAGATATTTCAAGTTTAGCGAGAATGACTTTGTGATTCCCTGTGCTGTCTTGGAAAAAAAAGAATTGTTATAAATTGTACAAAAATAATCATGGATCATAGTTTATATGATTAGAAATCTTAATGAGTCTATTTTGAGTAGAATAAACAAGAACATTATTGAAATTCTGTACAATGAGATAACTGAATTTTGTAAAGATAGGTCAGAACCATCAAACAGTGAAATAGGGAAACTATGGTGAATAAACTGTACTAATTGGCCATATGAAAATTCTGGAAAAATTATGGTAAGAAGATATATGAGTCTAGTTTCAAGGAAAATATTCAAATTTCGAGTTTTGTAACTCGAGTTATGGTCAATTTAGTCAGCGTGATGCAGTAGGACAGTTTTAAATTTTTTTTTTTATATGCCCTGAATTAGTAGTCAAGTCTAGTAATGCCTCATACTCGACTCCGGCAATGGTCTCGGGTAAAAGGGGTGTTACAGTTCTGGTGGTTTTACCACATTATCCGGTGACTTATGTCACAATATTATGTATCTGGTGACCTTGTCACATTATCTGGTGGCTATGCCACGTATTAAGGGCGATGAGCAGTTGACTGCAGCGACTGCCTTCGAGGGTGTGTAGCGGATGGAGGGTCGATTTAGTAATTCCCACGGTGTGATTGGCAGGTACGGATGGTGTGTAGAGGTTGGATATCTAGGTGGGTTCGGGTTGCATCATTGTTTTATATACATGTGATTTAATATGTTGTGATATGGGCTTATGGCCCAAAATGTTATAATAAAGGCTATAATCGGTTGGGAACCTGTGTTGGTGGTTACACATTGATTCTGTTGACTCACCCTTCGTGGGCTAACATTTTGCAGGTGATACATTGTAACACCTCCTACCGATATCCATTGCTGGAATAAAGTATGAGGCATTACCGAGGAGTACGGAATACTCACAGGCAATTTAAGCCATTTATCGCTCAAATACCGAAATTGACTATAAAAGTTTCTTTACACATATAGTGCACTTGAGGTGCACCATTCCATAATTATGAATGAACACATTTATCAAACATATGTCATGTTTTTATATATATCATAGTCTCATATTTCCATGTATCAATTACCATCATTTTCTCGTATTTCGAAAAATACGTGTAACAATTCATAAACATGCAATTCACTAACCTTTCCTGCCAATCACAATTTAAAGTGACAAATCACTTATTGAGCCCAATTTCAATGTTCACTACAATCTATCATATAAATTTGGATGTACATATCCACCAATAAATTCCATGTACAGGTATCATCATCTCATATTTCCACATACATTACTTTACACATTATGAACTCAAATAACATATACAAGACATACCAATGTATTTCAAATACGTTTTCATAATATTTCATTTAGAATTAAGATTATTTCATATTAGAACTCTTCTCATTAACTCATTTAGAATACCAATTCATACGATAATAGACTCAAGGATGTACAAATATATAATCACAAATGAACTCATTCACAACCAAGTTCTACGTTCATGTCTCATCAACTCGTATTTCCTTATATCACATAATATATATATCATGATTTCCATTCCTTGATATTTTTCCATATTTATCCGGTGAATTTCTTGGAATTTTCGATGGATTTTCAGAGGTACACTTTAGTGTACAAATCCAGTCCGTCAATTCATGTTCATGTGGGCACATTTCCATTTCGAGAGCACACTCATGAACCTCATCCTTATAATGGGATTACAGTCGAGCTAAATCCCAGAAGAGAGCACACTCCACGAACCTCATCCTTACAATGGATTACCATCGAGCTAAATCCTCATAATATAAACTCATAGAGTATTGTCGGGATTACCACCCGAGCTAAATCCCTGCAACGACAATTACTCTAATGAGCTTGGATCTGAATTACAGTCGAGGCTAAATTGAGACCCTAATTGGATTACCCGTCTGGCTAAATCCATTTTCCACATATTCTTGGGAGGGCTATATCAGGATCACCCGTCCGGCTAGATCCTTTTCACACATATTCTTTGGGAGGGCTATATCGGGATAGGATCACCCGTCAATTTTTACCGTCAATTCCTTTTGAGAGATCCATCAATTTTCCTTTCATTCAACCGGATTTCTTCCCTTTTATCAAATATATCAATGTTTTGTCAATTTTCATACAATGAACATTCAAATTATATTCATATCAATAACATACATTTCAAGCATTTAAGAATATAATTCAAGTTACATGAACTTACAATTGATTTTTATACCATAACCATAATCTTAGTTTCATAATAAATATTTGAAATAAAACATTATATCATTTCTACCTCAACGTTTATCAATTATAATCGAGCATGTGGTCAATTTATACACAGTCATTCATTTATTTTTTTTTCCTCCTCCTCCTCCTCTCCATCCACATCCTTAGTATAAACAACACACTTGTAAGTAACATTATCTATAATTTTCACTATTTACTTATGTGAATATTCAAGCTGTCCAACCGTGTCATAGTCACTAAATTATTTTTATCTTGAGCTACAGAACTCCAAATTAAGATCCGTAAATTTTATTTGAAACTAGACTCACATATCTTCTTACCATAATATTTCAAAAATTTTTGGTATGGCCAATTAGTACAGTTTATTAGTTAAGTTCTCCCCTGTTACACAGTCCTACTGCTCTGACCTCTCTTCACTAAAAATCAATTATCTCATAGTAAAATTTTCATATAGTGTTTCCGATTATTTCTAATGAAAATAGGATCATTAAGGAATACAGACATATAAATTATAATGCATAATTATTTTTGTACAATTTTTAGTGAATTTCTAAAATAAGAACAAGGGGCTCACGAAGTTATTCTAAACCAGTCTTACCAAAATTTAAATATCTCAAAATGTAGACTTCGTTTGCTTGTTATGTTTCTTTTATATGAAAATAGGCTCAACAAGCTTTAATTATATATCTCACTCAAATTCTAATTCAATTTATACCATTTTTGATGATTTTTCAAAATTAGACAACTGCTGCTGTCCAAAACTACTTTAGTATAACATGTTGATTTCTATTTTGTCTCAAATTCCACATTTCATACAATTCAATCCTTGCTCAATTAACCCCTCAATTGAGCTAATTTTCTCATTTAATACTTTTCTATATCATTTTAAACTACTTCATAACCTTTGAAAATCAGAATTTTAACATTAGGCTTTAATTTCAACTCTTTCACAATTAGGTCCTAAAACTAATTTCCATCAATTTTACTTGATAAAATCATCATATAACAAAATTAAAGCTTCAATTCAATATTTATTCATCATATTATTCCAGCACTAATCCACATAAACTTTAAAAATTAGCCATAGAATAAAAAACTAATGA
The DNA here is from genome assembly GCA_025506655.1 of Gossypium rotundifolium. Taxonomy (NCBI): domain Eukaryota; kingdom Viridiplantae; phylum Streptophyta; class Magnoliopsida; order Malvales; family Malvaceae; genus Gossypium; species Gossypium rotundifolium. The sequence continues at coordinate 26,940,990 of CP106724.1, read as the reverse complement.
CATAGTAAGTTGGATCCAATTGTAAAAGTCTAAAAACATAGAAATTTCAAGGAGAAAGCAAGAATTAAACTTACATGAAGCTTGAGTATGAAAACCAGCTTGAAACTCTCTCCCATGGCTGTTTTTCAGCTGAAGAAAATGAAGAGAAATGAAGAGAATTCTAGATATTCCAATTTGGTCCCATTTTTATTTAACTAATTTTGGCAATTTTCTAATTTTGCCCTTATTTCACCCATTTCCTGATTTTTCTCAGCTATTGCTGCCCAAAATATCTCCTTTGGCTTATTTTAACTTTAGATCCTTCCTCATTTGACAATTAATCTATTTAATCCTTCTAGCAACTTTTACACCTTTTTTAATTTAGTCCTTTTTATTTAATTAACCACCCAAACGTCAAAATTTTCTAACGAAATTTTAATACTAACTTATTGACATTCCGTAAATATTCATAAAAATACTTGTGACTCAGTTTATAACACGAGATCGAGATCTCGATACCAAATTCTTTATAAAACTCGATTTCTTGACCAAATAAATCTTTATAAAACATAATTTACTATTTTAATAACTCTTTTCGTTTCTTTAGTATGTTTTCTTTCGAGGTTTATTTGGTATTTTAAATTTGTAATAAGGCCACTACTTAACTATTTAAATTTATGTTTTAAGTTTTATTTCCATACGATAATTAACGAACAAGTAATTAAATATTTTTCTTAAAGTAACTTCAAATGTTTTATCACCTACTCAACTTACGGTTTTCAACCTAATGAACTCTAAAATCTGACAAAATGAAAGAAATGTTTTGGCAAAATACAACTCGAATGGCAACTTGGTTTCCAACTCGTAAAAAAAAAAAATCTGACCTGGTTTTTGATTGACTTATTTTATAAGAAAACGAAACAAAATTTAAGCTAAGTTTTCTTAAGGAGCATGTCAGACCCGGTCGGGGCTTGTGGGCCGGGTTTGGGGTGTTTCACGATATATGCGTTATATCGAATCGGGGCCCTGGAATACTAGCCGCAATAGAGCAACAAGGAAGCCTGTGGCATCGCACACACCATCGATATTGCTTAAGGCATGTTGCGTCCAACTACCACGGGCAACATCGATCTACAAGTCAACGACGTCAAGTGAACCAATATGGGTATGTAATATCTATTAATATAATTTCGTTTGTAATATTCAATTTATTCTAAATTGAAGAGTGGTATGTAATATTTACTATCAACTTATATTGGCAGGGTACGAGATCAATTAGGACCACTTTTAGGAGATGTTGGCAAGTTTACGAGAAGTTAACGAAGAAGGCACAAACTACCTATGCAATATTCCTTTCAAATAGTGGACACAAGCATACGATGGCGGCTTACGATATGGTCATATGACCTCAAACCTGGCCGAATGCATAAATTCTGTTCTACAAGGAACGCGCCATTTGCCGATAACATCGGTTGTGTGAGAGACATATTTTTGTTTAGCGGCACTATTTTCGAAGCGAGCAGCGAGTTATAAAGGCCAAATGCAAGGAGGCCATGTATGGTGCGTGAAGGTCTTGCGAGAAATTAACAAGGGGAAGGCACGGGCCAACACCATGCACACAGTGTGTCATGATAGCGACAACCTATGGTTTCGTGTGACGGAGTTTGACAGACCGAACCAAGGTATTGTTGGTGGGCAATATCATGTACACTTGAGAAATAGGACCTGCGACTGTGGGATATTTAATGCACTTCGTTACCCATGCGCTCATGTACTTGCAGCTTGTCAGAATCTCCGTCTTGATCCCATGAGCTATGTCGACGAAGTGTATAAAATAGAAAACATGTACAACGTGTGGAGACACGTATTCCCACCAGTCCCAGATGAACGTAAGTGGCCGTCTGTATCGCTTGCATCGAATAAGCTGTTGCTCGATAGACAACTGAGGCGCAAACCAAAAGGTCGACCTTGCTCGACTAGAATATGCAACAATATGGATATCCGAGAAATGGTCAACCAACGTAGGTTGTGCGGATGGTGTATGAACCCAGGCCATACATCTCGCTCATGTCCAAATCGGAATAGTTGTCAGTCTTCTTAGCTTTTTCTATCTCTTGGTGGCTATGTAAATTCTATTTATTTCTTGATGAAAACGGTGAACTTTTATAGAAGGACTAATTTGTAAAAAAAAATTAAATTACAATAAAAAACAAATCTTGGACTTTTATTTTTAAAATTAAATTACAAAAAATAAAAAACAACTTTTATTTTATTAAAGATATTAAAATTAAATTAAAAAATAAAAACAATTTTTATTTTATTAAAGATATTAAAGTTAAATTACAAAAAAATAAAAAACAACTTTTATTTTATTAAAGTTATTAAAATTAAATTACAAATAAAAATAAAAACAACTTTTATTTTATTAAAGATATTAAAATTAAATTACAAAAAATAAACAACTTTTATTTTATTAAAGATATTAAAATTAAATTACAATAAAAAAATAAACAACTTCTATTTTATTAAAGATATTAAAATTAAATTATAATAAAAAAATAAACAACTTTTATTTTATTAAAGATATTAAAATTAAATTACAAACAAAAATAAAAAACTTTTATTTTATTAAAAAAATTATATTACAATTAAAAAATAAAAAAAGGTCGGAATCAATGTTGGTGCCGGTCGGAATCAGTGCCATATGGGGGTGGTCGACGGTTACGCGTTGGATTCCTCCTTCTTCTAGCTTCCAACGGGGGTATTGGGAGGATGACCCACATTGATAAAATAACGACTGCGGATGTGTTTGCATAAACCATGGCGGGGGTGTCTGAATCCCAAAAGGCGAAGGAGACTGGTAAAAAGAAGAGCTCCCCGACGACACCTCGTGTGATCCCTCATGCGACGGCGGCCTCAAGATCGGCTGGTTAGTCGGAGTAGTCGGGAACGGACTCAATTGGGCCATGCATTCCAACCTTCAGTGAGACTGGAAAAAGGAAACATACATGCGTTAGGATACATATAAGGGCTAGGGTACGCACCTGGCATAAAGGCCAAAGGCTGTGATGTCGGTGTCGTCGGCTGAAGTGTTGGGCCCAGTGACTCTGTGGGCGCTGTTGATGGGCCCAGTGATTGTGTCGGCACTGTTGATGGTCCCGTCTCATCACCCCTTCTCCTTGGATTTAAAGGGCCCTATCGTTCTCTTTGTTTACGAAGTTGCCATCTCCTCTCCTCTTCTGGCAATAAATATGGCTTACCATGGATCCTAAACCATGGTATGTATTCCAACGCACGCTAACTCAAGAACGATGATCGGTTCCCGAATAGGTATATAGTCATACCGGTTCTCCCACATCTCGATATATGCTGACCAAAATCTTGGCCAATCCGTGTGCAACCGCCATAAGTCGACTTTTTGCTCATCATTGAGCACCTCAAGTGGCACGGGAATCGGTTGTCGAAATTCAAATTGTCGCAGAACCCGATCTGACTGGTGCATATCCACGGTGGCATAGTTGATCAATGGGGCCTTCACATGCCAAATGTTCGGATCTACCAAGAACTCCTCCGGAATTACTGGCCGAATTGCCAGATCCTCGTATGGTGTCTATTGAAACTATATTAACATGACCAAAATATTAGTTATATACATAATACTAAATACTAAATATGAAATACTAAATTATAAATACAAAATTTGAAATGATAATTTTATTACGAAAATACATTTTATTTAATACTTAGTTGTGATTCCGACCGTTGGTCCAATAGAAGCCGTATATCTTCAAGCGAGGTAGGTATTCCAACATAACTCGCCGAATTGTTCCACCTAATTAAATAAATTTTTAGCATACAATTATACTTTAAATCTACGTAATAATTGTAGAATATAATATTAAATTTACCTTGTTATGAGTGGGAAAGTATATCGGTGGTCGACTCGAGGACGTAAAAATAGAAATCGAAACTATGCCCATGACTGCAATAGTGATAGGCAACCTCTGATTTTCACTTTACTCGGTCACGTCGCCCCGCACATCTCCCGATACAATTTTGATTGCACGGCAGACCCCCAACTCAATTCACCGGCTGCTCTAAAATCAACAAGTTTCAGCAGTCATCTCAGGTGTACGAGGTTTCGAGACAGGTCCGACATCAGATAGCCTCCAATCATCTCAAGAATGTATGGCCGAGCATACTGCATTCTTTCTATTTCGGTTGAACCATTATTCAGCTCCGAGAATGTGCCTCGTAACTAGCCCAGCTCGATCTAACCTCCATAAATGTTATCTAGAATGGCATTCAGAGGCTCGTAGTATACGACGGGCCAATCGGTAGAAGTTGTGAACTCGATGACTACAGACCCATCCACCGGCAATCCCAATTGCAACTGCACATCTTCCAGAGTGATAGTACACTCTCCGCATAGAAGATGAAAAGTGTGCGTCTCAGGTCTCCACCTCTCTATCAACGCACTGATTAAGTTCAGCTCCAACTTTCACCCTCGGCCTATCGTGACCATGTGCCAAAACCTCGTTTCCTGCAGGTAATTCTTGATAAACAACGATGGCGGACCAGGTATATTGCGAATATAGCATTGCAACACTCGATCTCTGATCGTTTAAAAATTATAAAATAAAAATTAATTAAAATTGCATAAACCTAAAAATATTAAATAGTATTGAAAAATTAAAATTAAAACTTACCATTTGCATTTGATCGACGGAGATGTGCATATCGTCGAGACAATTAATTCCCGACCATTGGTAATCGATCAATATTTTAAAATTTATCAAAAAATATTTCAAAAATTTAAAAAGGGCTTTTTGTAAATATTAAAGGACTATTTTGAAATTTGAGAAGAAGTTTCAAGGAATTTAAGAGAAATTTGAGAGAAAGATGAGTAATGACTAATGTGTGAAAAAAATAAAAGGGTTGGGGGTTTTATAGTTTTTTCATTGTTGCAGCAAGAAAGCTCGCCCTTTAGGGAGCGGTTTCTGCCACATCAGCAAAGCGCGTCCTCGTCAGTGCGTTTTGTGCTGATGTGATAGAAAGCGCTCCCTTAAGGGCGCACTTTCTTGCTGCATCCCCACAAAACGCGCTGGCGTGGACGCATTTTGTGGGGAAATGACCCTTTTCCGTAAATAATGCAGATTTCGGCCCTTTTCCGTAATTTTTTTATTTTGGTATTTTTTGGTAAATTATCCATTTGTTGAGTTATTTTTTTGTTTGCAAGCCTTACCACGGTATATACATATGCATTTAATCTAATATTATAATATTATTGTTGCATTGATTTTGAAGTTTCTACACTTATCACGAAACAATAGGATGAACCTTAGAATTTTTGAACTGTAAATATTTTTTATCACTAGATCAACTTATATTTTTTAGGGAAAGGATTGTATGAAACAGTGACGCCATGTCATCTGTATCCCTTTTCCAATAGTTTTATGCCACATCAGTATTTTCATCCTGAAAAAAAATTAAATCCAAATTAAAATCTTGAGAAAATACTGATGTGGCATAAACCTATTAGAAAATGGATACAGATGACGTCGTCACTGTTTCATACAATCTTTCTCATATTTTTTATAGCAATGTTAGAAACAAAATTTTTTTCCTTTTAATAACATTTTATTAATCATTTTCTTCTAGTGGGATGGTACAAATCCAAAACTAATCATATATATAATATATTATGACATTAAAATTGCAACACGTGGCATAATTATATATATTAATTTAATTTAAATAAAATTACTCATTTAATTTAACTTAAATAAAAATATTTAATTATATATTATATATAATTAATTTTTAAATTAATTTTATGTTAAAATAAATACAATATATAATTTCTTTATTTTTCCACAGGATCTTATTTGAATTATTTATTTTTATTAGCCAAATTTAATTTCTTTAATGAGTTAAACAAATAAATATATAGTATATAGTAGGTAAAAAGAAGCAAATAGATATGAGAATTACTTGAAAATATTGACAATTTTATGTTTAAATTATATGGATACTTGATTTATCATTTTTTTAATAAAAAATTTACCATACAGGATGGGTACCGGGTTTTGATGTCACGGTTTCATTTTTCCAAGTATGATCCGGGCGAGCGAGTCATACCATACTTACAGTTGGTGGGATTTAGGGAGGTCGCATTGATTCGAAGGTTTGACATGAGGGCGAACCTAATATTTGCCTTGGTTGAACGATGGTGGCCGGAGACCCACACCATTATTATGTCGTGTGGTGAGTGCACGATCACATTGGGGATGTCGCTATGCATCTTGAGTTACGAGTTGACGATGAATTGGTTATAGGCTGAAGCAAAGTGTTGGAACCTTCAGTAATATGCCACAGATTGCTTGGATAGTCCCCTGTGACAGGAATGGAACTTCACGTGCTTGACATTGGCATGGTTAAAAGCAAATTTCAAGAAGTTATTGAGCATCGCCACTGAACATAAGGTGATGTGCGCTGCTCGAGCCTATATTATGTAGCTGATCAAGGGGTACTTATGCCGGACAACACGTCTAATAAGGTCTACTTAAAGTACTTGCCTTTATTGGAGGATTTTCATTGTGCCGGTACTTACAGTTAGGGATCAGTAATGTTGGCCATATTGTACTGTGAGCTTTGTCGAACAAAAAACAGGAGGTAAGTAACATGGCCGGTTGTGTGGGACTGCTGCAATCCTGAGCTCTGTACAAGATGTTGTTTTTAGCAGCTGTTAGGCACCGACCAAATACGTGGCCACTTGTAAATAGGTAAAGACAAAATTATACTTAACATTTAACGACTCAAAAGTATGGATAATATTTTCTCAAGTTTAAGTGCTAACGTATTTGTTTCGATTTCAGATGGGCCACATCTTCGGGAATTGGTGCAAGCAATACATTAATCATTTTCCGCCAAATGATAGAGGCGTCCGCCGAAGAGATTAATATACATTGATTTAACTTAAGTAACATTGATTTAACTTATCCACTTGCAGTATGTAACTTGACCCATTATGTTATTTTGTGCAGTTCTTGTGGATGTCATATTTTGTGCCGAACGTTGCGACCCTTATTCCACAGTGGGTTTATGAGGAAGCCCATGTGTGGTGCATTAACATGTTGGTGCTCAACTTCTCAACTGTTGAGTGGTATAACGTCGATTGAGTTATGCGACAATTTGGGTGCAGACAATTTATGCTGGTCGATTCAAAATAATTTGTTGATGTCTACAGTAAGACTATGAGGGAAAAGACAGAGCAGATTGGAGAGTGGAACATCAACATTATATAGCACTATGGAACGCCAGGTACGACAGATGGCCTGATATGCACTCTTATATGTTTGACTTTAGTCCCCAATTGAATACATGTAGTGCATGGCCCGATGGCACATTTATTTATATAGTGAGCAACTTATGATAGTATCGGATCACAACTACAAACGTGGAAGTCAATATATGGTGGAGCCTGACCTAGATGGCCAACATATGATGAGACACGACCTGAAGAACCAACCTCATAACACATGTATTTCACTGGACCAATGGGTTGACACTTTTTGTGAAGGGTCTCAGAGTAATGCATATCATCCGGAGATAGGCAGTTCCAGTTCGACTTACATGCAACAGTAACCACCGATAATGTTTGATATGTTTGGTGATACCATGTACTCCACCCAGCCTCAGGCCATGTTCGACCCAACGCCTAATCCTCCTGATGTGTAAAGTACACCCTAACGTCCACCCCGTCAATGGAGGCTTGAAAATCTCTATACCTCGAAGCTGATACCACTACTGGTTCATTCCAATTTTGATACATGTAAATTTCAAGTGTTATGTCATATTTGTGTATTGGTTTATACTTCCAAAACTTATGAATTATTATTTTTGAATAACTTATAATATCTTTTAAAGTATTAAAATTGTATAAGTTAATTTTAAATAAAAACTTAACACTAAACAATACAAACTTCATTTCCATAACACTATAAAATGAAAACATCGGGTACAACATTTAATTTCCTTCAGACTATGAAGATTAACCAGTATATACGTTTTCATGGGGACACTTGCTCCGATTGTGGCCGGCTGTTTTACATATGGTGCAACACTTTGGATCGAGCTCTTCTCTGATATCTATGTCATTCTGAATCTTTATCATTTTTTGTCAACCTTTGACTTTTCCACATAGTGACCTATTGATCGTTGTTTTGTTGAGTTTTAAAATTTATAAAGAATATGATCAAACCTGGAAACTAAATCTGACAACGATTATAGGCAAGTGTACCTATCGAATAGTAGTATAGCTTAGGCAAGACCGAATTGTCGAACCCAAAGGAACTAAAAGTACTAATACTCACTTTCTTTTTATTATTTAGCTTAAAATGTAACACCCCCTACCCGTATTCATTGTCGGAATAGGGTACGAGGCATTACCGGGGTTTACGATTTTTTTTTTTTACTCAATATAACCCATTTATAAATATCTAGCATTTCCTGCAAGTTCTAAACCGAGACTATTCCAATTCAACATATTTTCAAAATAAATTCATGCATATTTATAAGATAACATCAACACATACCAAACCAAGGTTTGCTAGCCATATCAATGGTGGACCTTACATTCATTTCATATTAACATTTATTTTATTAGCTTATACATGCCATTCATTTCCAAACTAAAGTTTCTTTAAATACCAAAATATTGGGGTTGATAGTGTGATGAGTCTCCCACCGATCCGATCTCAGAGCTCTTAACACTACAAAACAGGGAAAAGGAAATAGGGTAAGCACTTTGTGCTTAGTAAGCCCATGAAACAAGAATTATACTTACCCAATATTTTCAATACAAGCAATAAACACTCATATACCCATTCAATGCATTATTACCCTAACATTCACAAACTCAACATTCAAGTCAGTTCAATAATTTCCATATATCAATAATATAAATACTATGATTGATGAGCTCATCAATATCATGATTTCCATTTCAAGAATTTCGATAAGCAGCTTAATTTCTTCATTTAACCCTTCTTCGAATCATTTGCACATTTCAACTTCCGATTGTACCCATTCTCGAGCATATTTACTCAACCGAACAAATTCTCTTTCATACTCGACATCTTGATCTATTGCCTGTTTCACTCAAGAAATTCTTTTCTTTTCGATCAAGGAATCTCCGACCGATATATTTCTTTTGAACTTCGATGCGGAAGAATTCCCATGTAATTTCTTCTTTGGAACAATGAAGCTTTAGTATTCCACCAATGATAAGTCGTGTCTTTTAGTAGTGAGGCGGCACATTTTAAACATTCTTACGGTGTGCAAGATAATTCTTCCAAAACCCGAGTAGTATTCTCTAACCAAAATTCAGCCCGTTCAGGATCATCATCAATCTTTGCGAAATTCTTATTTATATTTTCGAATTTTATCAACTGGAGCTTTCCTTTTCGTGATTCAAGACTGCATTCTGTGGAATCTCGGAACCGGTGGAGGAACAGGAGGGGAGCTTGAGTTTGTTGCCTTTAGGGTTAGTTCTTATGTCTTGGGTAAACCATTCATTCATCATTTGAAAGAAGGCTATTTTGCCTCCTCCCTTGACCCTCTATACCGCCTTCTCTGCTAGTTTCTTCTCTTTGTCTTTGAAGCGGAGCATGACTCCGACTTCTTGATTGAGCTCGATCGGATGACATTACTATAAGAAAAACACAATTTAAATGGTCGGAGATATCACACTATCAAAATAATTTAAATGGCATGTATAGCTAATCAGTATTAGCTATGTCCGTCCTAGAACCTGCTAAACCGTAGCTCGATACCAACAATTGTAACACCCCTACCCGTATTCATTGTCGGAATAGAATACGAGGCATTACCGGTTTACGATTTTTTTTACTCAATATAACCCATTTATAAATATCTAGCATTTCCTGCAAGTTCTAAACCGAGACTATTCCAATTCAACATATTTTCAAAATAAATTCATGCATATTTATAAGATACATCAACACATACCAAACCAAGGTTTGCTAGCCATATCAATGGTGGACCTTACATTCATTTCATATTAACATTTATTTTATTAGCTTATACATGCCATTCATTTCCAAACTAAAGTTTCTTTAAATACCAAAATATTGGGGTTGATAGTGTGATGAGTCTCCCACCGATCCGATCTCAGAGCTCTTAACACTACAAAACAGGGAAAAGGAAATAGGGTAAGCACTTTGTGCTTAGTAAGCCCATGAAACAAGAATTATACTTACCCAATATTTTCAATACAAGCAATAAACACTCATATACCCATTCAATGCATTATTACCTAACATTCACAAACTCAACATTCAAGTCGGTTCAATAATTTCCATATATCAATAATATAAATACTATGATTGATGAGCTCATCAATATCATGATTTCCATTTCCTTGTTATTTTCCATATTTATCCCATTGAATTACTCGAATTTCGATGGATTTTCAGAGGTACACTTTAGTGTACAAATCGAGTCCGTCAATTCATATTCATGTGCGCATTTTCATTTCAGAGAGCACACTCATGAACCTCATCCTTACAATGGATTACGGTCGAGCTAAATCCCACAGAATATAAACTCATAGAGTATTGTCGGGATTACAGGTCGAGCTAAATCCCACAACGACAATTACTCTAATGAGCTTGGATCTGAATTACAGTCCGGCTAAATTGGACCCTAATTGGATTACCCTTCCTGCTAAATCCATTTTCCACATATTCTTGGAGGCTATATCGATAGGATCACCCGTCCGGCTAGATCCTTTTACCGTCAATTCCTTTTCGAGATCCATCGAATTTTCCTTTCATTCAACAGGATTTCTTTCCTTTTATCAAATATATCAATGTTTCATCAATCTTCATACAATGAACATTCAAATTATATTCACATCAACAACATACATTTCAAGCATTTAAGAAGATAATTCAAGTTACATGAACTTACCTCGATACTAGTTCGTATATAAAATCTACTAATTTGGGACTTTTTCCTTTCCTCGATCTAGCTTTGTGTTTGAGTTTTCCGGATCTAAATGAATAAATTCAATCATCAATTCAATACATTTCATGTTCACATGTACCATTCATTATAATTCTATTACTATTTATAGTTCATTCAAAGCTGTCTACTTGAGTCATAGTCACTAAATTATTTATTTTTCGAGCTGCAGAACTCCAAATGAAGAACCGTTAATTTTCCTTGAAACTAGACTCATATATCTTAACACCATAAAATTTTCATGATTTTGTCTTAGCCAATTAGTGCAGTTTATTCATTAAAGTTTCCCTGTTTCATTGTTTGACAGTTCTGCTATCTCTTCACAAAATCTCAGATATCTCACTGTACAGAATTAAAATAATGTTTTCGTTTGTACCATAAAAAATAGACTCACTAAGGATTCTAAGAATATAAACCACTCCCCATAATTATTTTTATTCAATATTTTATGATTTTTCAAAGTCAGAACAGGGAACCTGAATTCATTCTGACCTTGTCTCACAAAACCTATTATATCTCATGATTTACAATTCTATTGCTTACAACGTTTCTTCCATAAGAAACTAGACTCAATAAGCTTTAATTTCATATTTTGTTCATCTTCTAATTCAACTTCTACCATTTATGGTGATTTTCAAAGTTAGACTACTGCTGCTGTCAAAAACTGTTTTAGTGCAAGCTGGTTATTACCATTTTCCCTAAACTTTCAATGAATGATAATTTCGTCCCTACTCAATTAACCTCTCAATTGAGCTTATTTTCTCAATTAACACTTTATTCTATCACTTTAAGCTACTTTATAACCTTTGGAAATTATAATTTCAGTAATAGACTTTAATTCCAAACACTTTCATAATTAGGTCCCAAAAATCAATTTCTATTGAAATTACCTAACAAAATCATCTCTTAAACGAATTAAGGCTTAAATTTCATGCTATTTCATCATAAACTTACATAAACCAACCATGGTGGCTTTCAATTTCATCCATGAAATCAAAGACTAATGAATTTAATAGTAGGACCTAGTTGTAAAAGTCTTTAAAAACACAAAATTACAAGAAATAGGCAAGGATTCACTTACTTGGTGCAAAATTATGATATACCAGCTTAGATACCCCTCTTATGGCATTTTTAGCTGATGAGAGTGAAGAAAATGAAGAGATTTCTAGATATCCCTATTTAGTCCTAGTTTTATTTAGCAAATTTTGTTATTTTCCCATTTTACCCTTATTTCTCCTTATTTTCTTGCTGATTTCATACCCTTGCAGTCCAGCCCAATTAGACCTTGGGTCTATTTTCCTTTAAGCCCTCTTTCTTTTATCCTTTAAACTATTTAATCATTTTTCATAATTTTGTATTTGTTACAATTTAGTTCTTTTCATTTAATTACATACTCAAGCGTTAAAATTTTCTAACTAAATTTTACTACCACATTAATAACATTTTATAAATATTTATAAAATATTTCCTACTCAATTTTATGAGATCAAGGTCTCGATACCTTGTTTTTACCCAATTCCTTCAATAATTCCTTTTTCTAACTAACCACTAAATCGGTAAAATTTTTCTATCGATATTTTAATACGATTTCCTATCATATAAATATTCATGGAAAAATATTAAAATAAATTTCTCTTTAAATCGGATTTATGGTTCTGAAACAATTGTTAGATAACCTTGAATTTAGGCCATTACATAAAATATGGAGTAATTGGTTGGTTTAATCTAATTTAACGACTACTAAGCTAAAGGCACAAAGACAAAAATAACAAATTGGGAAATAACTTGATGAAAAACTCAGTTGATCACGATGATACCCTTAGGAAGAATCCACCTAGACTTCACTTGTTATTTAACACTGAACCATACGATTTATTCACTTAGTTTGATCCGTAAGACTCCCTAACGTATATTAAACCCTCTTTTGAGGCGAATAACATCTAACCCCAGGTTAATTAGTGAAACTCTCATTCTCTTATAATAACCCCCTAGAATAGCAGTAAATCGATCTATGGACTCCCATATTAGGTTTCACCCTAATCTGGTAAAATCTCGTCACCCTATCTATAGGCGTGCGATCAACTCTGCTTAATTATGCTAGATCTACTCTTAAGCAGGGTCTATTCCTCCTTCACCTAAGCACATCAGATTTGGATTAAGTATGCATAATTAAGAACAAACTAAGTATTTATCATATAATTCAGAAATCAATAACAAGATTCATCTAGGTTTCATCCCCTTCAGATATCTGAAGGGTTTAGTTCATAATGAATAAAAAACATCTCAAGAGAAAAGATAAAACAAAATATAAAAATTCCCTAAAACCCTCCGAAGGAATTGAAGGAGAAATTCGCTGTCTTGAGTAGAATTCCGGCTCCTTGAGATGGATCACTGGCTATCTTCGAGTACTTCCCACAAATCTAGCCTTCTGGCTCGGCTCCTTGGCCTAGCTAATCACCCCCACAAAAGCCCTGGCAGAAGGCTTCTTCCGAACTCCGAATGTCCCCTAAAGGTTGGCATCTAGGGTCTTTATATAGGCTTTGAGATGCCTTACTTGGCCTCTAAGTATCCTAATTCAAGTATAATTCCTACTCAGGTGTTTGAATAGGCTTTGGAATGTGTTTCTTTGCCTTCAAGTATCCAAATCAAGTGAAATTCCTCTTGGCATGCGAGGACCATGGCACAAGCCCGTAAATCATTTTCGTGCCAGGGTTGAAGAATAAGCATTAATAAGTCAAACCTGAAAGGTTAATCCCATAGGCTTGCCTAAAAATCAAATCTCCACCATTGTAATATGAGATGATACACAAATCAAAAGGTCTTTATCAGGGTTGTAACGAGGCTTAAGTTAAATGTGTGGATAAAGGCTGAATTAGAAGGTTTAACATCGAAATTGACCTGACAAGTTACCTAACTTTTAGAAAAATAATTGAACTAATAATCACATGAAACTTTGGAACTAATAATACTAAGAGCTTTTTCTTTGATAATTGAAATTTAAATGCACAAGCTCACTTTTTATACTACTAATACTGAATATACTTTGATTTTTCGATTATTTTTTTCCAAATAGAAACATAATAAAGACAACTTTATCAATTGAAATAAACTAATTCGATAACTGATCAAATCAATTCTCGATAGAAGGGTAGTCAAAAGAATGGTGATAACAAATACAAAGGGTTTTAGGTTAATATTAGCGGGTAAATTAATAAAAAGTGTTGTTAGGATCAAATGGGTTCACTAAGGGTTAATTTGTGAAGGTAGGCTTTTTAGTGGAGTGAATGGGTTAAAACCTAGGTGCCTTTATCATCTCAGTATATCAAATCATTAATGTGGTCTCGATATGTATAATCTAGGTAAGTTCTAGAATAACAATTCAGTGTTGACGCACTCATAATCAATAAAGTGAGCATGAAAAAGAATATATGCTCTATAAGGCTCAAATCTCACAAAAGTTATGGGTATTTGACATCAATCCTATAAATTTCAAACTTCAAGGTAATATTCAAATCCAGTTCAACAACCTAGAAAATTTTTGATTATTGAAAAATAGACTTATCATGCTTGATTCTCTAGTATACTTTTACCCCCCACATTTAAGATGTACATTGTCCTCAATGTACAAAGATAGATAACTAATAATGTAATCAAAAGAGAAGGGAAGAAGTGACACTTCCTAAATTTTGGATGACTCCGGGAGTTGGCAGAGGTCGTGGTGGCATTTCTATGAGCCTGGTGGGGTGATTACCGATGAGCTTTGTGCTAGATAAAGAAATTGGGTAGCCTGCAAAGATATAGCTAAGAAATCTAAAGAAACATTAATAATATACTAATACTATAATTAAAGAAAAAGAAAATAAAGAGAAGAATACTAAGAAGAAAATTGAAATTAAAAGAAAAGACTAATGGACTAAGGAGTCCTTATTGTTGGATGGTCCACGAGGTGGGTGTGACCTCTAAGGCTGTGGTGCGTGATTCCCAAGCAGCTTTTAGAACCTAAAACCAAGAAACTAAAAGAATTTAAAATATATTAAGCAGAAGAGAATTATAGATAAGTAGGATAAAGGGGAAAATAAACATAAAGAAAAATTTAAATGGTCTAAAAGACCCTTGGCTTGGTGTTTGGATGAAGCGGCCGGCATGAACTTATGTGTTGGGGTCTCCTTTAAGGAGACAATGCTTGCCTTCTTACGCTTCTTCGACATGATTCTAGTGTAGCTCAAGAGTCTGGACACTTAAAGAAAGAAAGAAAAAGAAGGAAGAAGAATGAGGAGAGAAGGAGGTGGGCTATGAGGTTTAAATAGGGTCTCAAATTTGGCACATTCCCATGCCCATGGATCGAGGGTGTGTTGAATTACACGACCGCATCGCACGACCGTGTGTCTAGGTGGGTTTGCTCTCCCACGTCCGTTTTTCAAGCGCCACGCCCGTTCTTGAAAAGGCAGTGTGTTGGCACGGTTGGGTAGCATGGGTGTGTTTATCCCGTGTCTGATAAGTCAGTGGCTTCACACACTTGTGGAACATGGCCGTGCCAATTTACTGGTGCCCGTGGGGGAGTGGTTGGATCCGTGACGTCGAAAAGTGGTTGGGATTTGATTCGCACAGCCTCAGCTATGTCAGTATGGGATTTCGGTGGTCCACACGGCCAAGGACATGGCCGTGTATGTAAGGGTGTGTGTCCTAAAAATCTACATTTTGGTTAAGCTACAAAGGGAAAGAGAAAGAGAAGAAAACAAATGTAAAAAGAAGTAGGGTTAGTGCTTAGGTTGCCTCCCGAGAAGCGCTCGTTTATAGTCTTAAACTAGACTTTTCCTTGTACTTGAATCAAGGAGGTTTAAAGGTTTGGATATCTTCCTTCTTGCTTAAAGTTCTATTTTGTTGACAAAGTTGAAGTCGAGAAGTGTTTACCTCAAAAGTGTTGAATATTGGGTCGCTTACCTCGACTATTCTATGTGAGAAGATATTGTATACCTTAAGAAGGGTTTCTCCCTTTTCCTTCAGGCCTGTTGTGATGATGTGCGGATCTGCTTTGTCTAATAGTACCTAGTCTCCTATTTTAAAGTGATTGGATGTTCCTACGAGCTCTTCTGGTGGTTCTTCTGATTTTACTTCGTGCGATTTCGATTCTTCTTTGTCGATTTGGGATCTATGAGTCGGCTCAGAATTGTGTCTTTGCGGTGTTTCCTGAAATAAATGTTGAACAATTTGTTTATCATCTGTATTGATAGGGGCGAAGCCAAAAATTTTTTTTTTAGGGGGGCCGGATAAAATTTCAAGTTTTTATAGTTTATATCTTTATAATTTATAAAGGATTAAATCAAAATTTTCTAATTTTAGGGGGGGCCAAAGTGCAATTTTACCTTTACTAATTTAAAATTTTTTAAAAATTTTAAGGATCAAAATTGTAATTTTACATTTTAGGGGTGGGGCCCATGCCATTACAGAATTACGCTCGTATTGACCTTCTTACCTTCATCAATTGTTGTCCTGGCCGAGTCAAGAGCTTGAAGATTGATTGATTCATCACCTACACAAAGTATGAGTTCTCCTGTGGCAACATCAATTTTAGTCTTGGCAGTTGCTAGAAAAGGTCTTCCTAAAATTAAGGGGATTGTTTTATCCTCATCCATATCTAAGACAAAAAAATCTACTGGGAAAACAAATTTATCGATTTTGACAAGAACATCTTCGATAATGCCCCTAGGAATTCTAACAGTTTTATTAGCTAATTGCATACTCATCCTAGTTTGTTTGGGCTTCCTTAGACCTAGTCGTTTAAATAATATGTAAGGCATGACATTTATGCTTGCCCCTAAATCTGGTAACGCATTATCAATAGCTAAACTACCAATTAAACATGGAATTGTAAAACTCCCTGGATCTTTTAGCTTTCGTGGTAGTCTATTTATAACATTGCTGAGCATACTGCGTTCAATTCCACGTGGTGCTCTTCATCTAATTTGCGTTTGTTAAATCAAGAGTCATCTTAAAATTTCCTCGAGTCGGCATCGAAAAGAGCTTCAAGAAGAGGTAAGTTAATATGTAATTTCTTTAAGAGTTTAAGAAACTTACCGAACTGTTCCTCTGAATCGTCTCTTTTCATTGCTTTGGGATATGGTATGCAAGGTTGGTACTATTTGATTACCGGTTTTGGCTTTTCTTGTGTTATCTCTATCTTACCTTTGTCTCCCTCGTTTTCTAGTACTGAGTTGGATACATCTTCTCTTTTATTGTCATCAGCTGTGATGGCTTTGATTTCTTCTTTCGGATTAATCTCAGTGTTACTTGGTAGTCGTCCTTGCGGTCGTTCTGACATTAGCTTTGTGAGTTGTTCGACTGCATTAGTGGCTGCCTTGACTAACTTAGTAAGTTCCCCATTTCGGCTCTCGTTGCTTTTAATTGTTTTCTCAGTTTCTTGAAAGCGATTTTCTGTGTTTGCCGTGAATTTTGTTAGCATCTCTTCGAGGTTTGGCTTCTTCTCTTGTGGGTATGGCTGATTTTGGAAATTTGGAGGAGGTTGTTGTCTTTGATTTCCTTGAATTCCTTGGCCTTCCCATAAAAAATTTAGGTGGTTCCTCCAACCTGGATTATAGTTGTTACTATAAGGATTATTATTGGATCTGAAATTATTACCTATATAATTCATCTGTTCGCTTTCTGCGTCTTGTTGGTAGGGTGGGTACTCAGGATTTGCCATAGTTCCACTGGTGTTGCACTGCATGACTGGATGTACCTGCAAAGAACACAAACTATCAAGCTTTTTATTTATCATTTCTACCTGTGTTGATAGCATGGTCACTTTGTCAGTTTTGTCCTTGTAACTTTTCAGTGATAGTTATTCAGTGACATCTCTTCAATGAACTCGTAGGCTGCTTCAGGAGTTTTGTAAGCATTCAAGAACATTTTAAACACACCAACTTATGTGCCATTAGCTCAATCTAATCACAAGCATTTCTAAGCATAATCCATCCAAAAACTTACCAATTCATTATGACATCTTTTCATCTATAATATACCAACTTTGCATCACAAAACATATATCAAATACTACCGTATACACATCCATTTGCAAGCCATATCACATAGCTTTTATATACAACTCAAAACATCAACCATTTCAACTAGACTATACATGCCATACTTAAATATGTACACATTCAAAAGGTACCAAAATAGAGTTTGATAGTGCGGTGATGATCTTCGACGATCTCCGAGCCTTTCGTAGCTTTAATGATCTATAAAACAATGCAAACACACACAGAGTAAGCTTTCAAAAGCTTAGTAAGCCATATACAAATAAACTTAACATATAAACATTTATAACCATTTCAATCACAAGAACATCAACATATCTCATTAGCATATACATATTTCTTATTAGCTTCATTGTAACAATCCATTTGCTTGACAACAAATTCCATCTCTATGTATCTCATTAGATCATAGTACATTCATACATATATCACATTTAGTCTCAATAAGACTATGCACATATCTCACTTGAGCAAATTCACATTTACTCACCTTTTAAACTCAAACATAGAATTCATTTCTAATGTACCTGAATTGATTACACATTTCACATAGTCTTTCATTTCTCAAATTTTCCCGTTGAACCATTCGGAATCAAATAGGATACTCGGAATACTCGTACAATGCCAACGTCCCAGACGTGGTCTTACATGTAATCAAATATCGATGCCACTATCCCAGACAGAGTCTTAAATGAATCAAATACGACGCCAATGTCCCAAACATGGTCTTACACGTAAATCTCAAATCGAGGCCAACGTCCCAAACGTGGTCTTTCATGTAATCAAATATCAGAATCCCTATGTCATGACATATGAATTCTATCTATTCTTAAGGTTCATATGAGACTTTTCGGACCTTAACACATTGTCGATACTTTCTCGGATTTCACATGTATATCATCCAAAACCATCCATCACAATTCAATATTAAATGAACATGAATAATTCAACTTAAATACATTTATTTGTATATAGACTTACCTCGTACGGATATAATCGGACGGATTCGACTACTCGTTCACTTTTGACTTATCTCGATCTAAATCCATTTTCTTTGGTTCTTGATCTATACATATTCAAATTTAACTCATTTATTCACCAAATCATTCAATTCAATCCAAAAACACACATTTAGGGCAATTTACAAATTAGCCTTCATATTTTCACATTTTGAAATTTAAGTCCTTGTTTCACAAAATCACAAAATACACAAAATTCCATTGTACCCATGCTTAGCCTAATTTTTATCATGATCATACATGTCCATAAATTTAATTTATTTCATATTTTAGTCCCTCAAAATATTATTTTCACAATTTAATCCAAATTACTCAAATTCACAAAAAATCCAAAGACAAAACATGTTAATCTAACACATATATTTCATATTTCATATTTCATCAACAAACATCACAAAGCTCAAGCATTCATCAATGGCACATTTCAAAATCATCATCAAATTCCAAAATTAAGGCATGGGTTTTGTGGTACTCAAAGCAACGATTACAAAAATGTAGAAATTATAAAAAATCGAGTCAAAACATACCTCAATCAAAGAATATCAATGGCCAAATATCACAAAGCTTCAAACCTTCTTTTTCTTTTCTAGTTTCGATGGAAGAAGGATGATAATGACCATTAAAATGTGTTTATTTTAATTATATTAACATTAATAATCAATTTCTAATTTTATCCTTAATTTAAAACAAACATAAACTATTAGTGGATGGTCATATATGTCCATTAACCATATAAATGGTCCATTTGCATAATAAGGACTTCATATTAATAAAGTTACATCAATTCAGTACTTAATCAATTAGAAGGCCACTTTTACAATTTCTGCGATTAAGTCATTTTTCTCAAATTAAACACATAAACGGACAAAGTAATTCACGAAACTTTCACACATGCTTATTCACATATTGCAAACACAGAAAATAATACTAAAATATTTTTTTGACTCAAATTTTTGGTCCTGAAACCACTATTCCGACTAGGGTCTAAACCAGACTGTTACATATACGAGTATTGTAGTGGTTAGAACCTCTCACACTTACACCATCTATTTCAAAAATCAACTCCATAGGACCGTGGCGAGATCCCTGACCGATGACCAATGTAATCTGTAACTCAAAAAGTTTTCAAATTCTGGGAATATAGTTCTGCATTCATTGCCCTCGCCCTTTGAGCATTATCTTTCATGGCATTCCTTACACCTTCGACGTGCACGTGTCCTACCTCCAACTGTTTTGCTTGTCTCAACCTTATTTTTGATATCAAGGTTGCCAGCTTGTAAAACGTGGCTAAGAAAATCGATGAAATTGGTAAGTGACGCGTATGCCTCAAGATGGAATTAATGGCCTCAACAAGGATGGTCGTCATATGACCATATTGGTACCCTTCATCAAAATATTGATCCCATTGGCACAGCTCCATGCTACCCAACCACTGTTTGAGAGAACGATCAAACCCCACCATATCATTCTCTAACCTCATCAACTTATGTATGAATCGATGTGGTTATAGCTCTTACTTTACGTATGTATTTCGATGAAACATGTTACAATCCCTTCTAGTAAATTGATTCAAAATATTTACAGATACAAATTTAAATACGATATTTTTACCCATGTTCACGATTTGTTTGCTCTATTCTTTGTTCTTATACTTATTGTGAAAATTGACAGTGATGTGCCGAATGGAGTAGACGAACCTCCACGAAACCTTGGATTGCAGAGTCATAGTAACAAGGCCTTTGATCTCTTGGAGACAATACAAAAGGTATCTTGCTTGAAAACATGCCTCCACAAGTTCCTAATGAAAAATTCCTACAATTTGGAGTTCTTCGACTCCACAATGGTGAAAGCGATCGGTAGTATATTTTGATTACCGTCTTGTGCAACCACAATCAAAAGTATCTACGTGTATTTTCCATAAAGTCACATTCCATCAACTTGCACGAGTGGTTTCAAGTGGAAGAATACCCTAACACATGGATCGAAAGTGTAATATCCTGATTCTGTAGGTTTGTGCATTTGGTACGTTGCATGGGTAAGTTGGTAGGTTAAAGGCTTGAGGTGTGTAGTAGGCTTAGGTTTGGGCTTAAATCTAGGTTAAATTGATTAAAAATAGTGTTAGTAGTAATTTAATTGAAATTATTAATTTTAGTAGCTAGCTGGGCTTGTGGCCAAAAATGGGAGGTGCTTTAAGAGGGCATTAAGGTGGCATCATAAGGGGGGAGGAGTTGGGCCTAGTGTGGCTACTTGGGGCCCAAGGTTGTTGGGTCAAGATTCAGCACTGAGAAGGGAAGGGGGTGGAGGCACAAAGGCTACCATTTAGGAGGTTTATTTCTTTTATTTTAAGTGATAAAAGATGATAAAAGGAAGGAGAGAGTTGGTTTGAGGGTGGTCTCTTTTAAATGTAAGATAAGGGATGTGATAGTAGATGGATGACTATCAAGAGAAGGGGGAGAGTTGGCCGAAACTCCAACTCTAAGGTGGGTGTAATTGTGCCAAAATTATTAGCCAAGTTATCATCTTTTTGCTTCCATCTTTTTTCCTTCTTTTCACACATCTAGCCGAAACTCTTCTTCTCTATTTGCCTTAGCTTTTCTCTTCTAGCCGAAACTCCCTATCTCTTTTCTCCTCTCCATTATTCTTCTAAAAATTGAATTCCTTTTTGATCATACCCTCTTCTTCCCACAATCGAATCTTCAAGGTGGTTTCATTTTCCTGAAGGTGCACCGTAAGCTGAATACTCCTCTTTAATCTGGTGAGTTTCGAGATTTTGTTTCTATGCGATTTCACTCTTTCTTTTCATTAAGATCTAACCCGAATAATTTGTTTGGTGCATGTCGATTTCCCTTTTCTGCTTTTAGTAGCCGAATCTATCCCATTAAAAGTCTCCTGTGTCGATTTGGTGGAAAAGCCGAAGGTAGGTGGTGGTAGGTTCGACCGAATGACCCTTTCTTGATTCTTTTCATTTGGCCAAATGTCATATGGGCTAGATTGGTTGTGATTTTCGATTTGTTTAATACTTGGGGAATGATTGAATGTAGGTAGGTTGGTGGTGGTGTTTTCTCAAGGACATTCGGGATTTGATTAATTAGGTAAGAGTTCGTTTTAAGTGTTATAATTGTTTGAGTAATTAGATCTCATATTTTAAATGGTTTAGTGATTAAGAGATTGTTATGGACTCGAATAACAGTCAAGCAGAAGAGGTTGGATCTGTAAACCCAACGTTGAAATACAAGAGATGATCAGTATCAGAAGTGTGAGATTGGCCTTTGGAGTGTGGGCCGACATCAGAAGTAGATCGTAGGCCAATAGTGATAGTGTCGAGTGACAGTAGCGTAGAAGCAGTAAAAGCGTTAGTACGAAAACTAGGTGTGTAACTCTTACACACTTTCTATGCTAAATATGTTAAATGTTGTGTGTTGTTAAAAGCCGGAGTGATGGCAATGGTTACTAAAATACCCTTGTGTGTAAAAGCGAGGATGCCGGGTAAGATGTTATTATTTCTCGCGGTAATTGTGATCTATGAAAGCATGTTATTTTGTATATTTAATTTTGTATGTTAAGCATGATCATACTGATAATGTTGGCATAAATGTGTTATGGGTGATGAGAGGAGGGGAAGTATGATCTATCGGTGTCACCGACATTTGGTATCACACGATGGGTTGGCCCATATTATAAAATTGTGACTAAGTCTCGGTGGTTTGGCACCACCAAGGGTTTGGTACCACATATGTTATTTTTGTAACTCCGGTTACCAGTGGTTTGGTACCACATATGTTATTTTTGTGACTCCGGTTACCAGTGGTTTGGCACCACCAGTGGTTTGGTACCACAAGGGGTAGATTTGGGAGACATGGATGGATACCTAGGTTGATGGGTTGCATGACTTGCATATTAGTGTATGAATTTGTGTAAGAGCATAATTTCTGTTGGGATGGTGATTTATACATTGAGTCTAGGTGACTCACCCCTTCCATTATATTTCGTAGATCAGACTTAGACCGTGGATATGGAGTCGGAGTGGACTCGAGGTGGCCATGCACAAATTTGGTTTATTACAGAGTTTTCCCATTCGAACTTAGTTATTTTATTAAATTTTAGTTTTCAGTACTGTAATAAAGCCGCTTAAATTTTATTTCTGGGATATTTTATTTAAATGGTTCTTAAACTTTTGTTAAGCATGTTTAAACATTATGAATTGGTTGTTTTCAAAACCTAATAAAATACTTGTTTTCCAAAGTGATCACCGACTAAGTAATAGATACGAAGTAACAATAAGGCAACTAAGTTTCTCTAAACCAAGATGTTTTACACGATACAAAATATATCAGCATTTTCTTTAAAATCTTACAATGGTTTTCCTTCTAAACAAATCAGTTTCTAAACATTTTCTTTTCCGTGGCACGCCAGATTCAGTTGTAGTGTTTGGACCGGGTTTAAGGTGTTACAAATTGGTATCAGAGCCCGTTCAAAAGCTCGGTTGTGGGCATAGGGCCCAAAATATGTTTTAAAAGCTTGTGAAATGATTATTTTTCCGGAAAGCATGGCACTTGAGTTTCCGGCACCGATCCACCTAGGTAAGTACCCTAACCTTTGATTTAATGTTTATATGTTGGGCTTTGTGGGCTTTAGACATAGACAAGTATGATAGTACTGATGGACCATAGGGTTAGTTTACACAACTCTTTAAATACATAAGACTTAAGCATAATCAAACAAACATGTGAGTAAGTCGTCGAGTTAGGGTGTGGCAACCGCCATGCGCATGTCTAGGATTAGATTCAGGGAGAGTTTGGTATTTAAGCAGTCCCAGTGACTCACCTCCTCTTCGCTCAAATCCTACACGATGCGTGGTATTGCTCACCCTAACCATGAGGACTTGTTCACAGGCTAAATCCGATAATTAAAACCCGAAAGGGACCAGCCACCCTGTTTTGTAAAAAAACCCTAGCTTTGAAATCACCAAATTACCCCTGGATTTGTGAAAACTACCTTAGATTTGGAAAATGACCAAAGTACCCCTGGTTTGTAAAATTACCCCTGACTTACAAAATTACCGAAATACCCCTAAGTTGTAAAATTACCAAAATACCCCTACTTCACAAAATTACCAAAATACCATTATTTTGAAAAATCACCCGAAAATTTATTTTGAAAAATTACGAAAATACCCCTGTAGGCTAAAATTACTAAAATACCCCTGGGTAGTGAAATGAAAAAAATACCCCTGCTCATGGAATGTGGTCTGTG
The DNA here is from genome assembly GCA_025506655.1 of Gossypium rotundifolium. NCBI lineage: Eukaryota > Viridiplantae > Streptophyta > Magnoliopsida > Malvales > Malvaceae > Gossypium > Gossypium rotundifolium. Next base: position 26,916,653 of record CP106724.1, on the reverse strand, counting down.
GATGTTGTTTGTGTGATGAATGTACTTAGAACTAGGAGATAAGCTTGAAACTGAAACTTTAGATAGATTCAAATTCGAAAGAATCACTTTTAAAACTATCTGTCATAAAATTGTTCGTGGATAAACATTGAGCAGAGTTAACAATCCATAAAATTCTAACCAGATAAACGCGAACGAGAAGAATGAGTACAAGAGGTCGTGGACGTCCATCGCGTGGCCGTGGTAGGGGTAGGATGGCCTTGTCGGAGCCAGCAGGGTCTGGCCATGGGTCTGAAAATGTGATGCCGGATCTACCGACGACGGAAGTTGAGTTTCAAGATCAGACGGGTGGTAACGATGCAGTATCCCAGGCAGTACTGCGGGTTTTAAAGAGAGTCGCCGGGGCAAGCGCAGGTTCAAGAGCCCAAAAATCGGTGGCTGAGCGACTCCGAACTAATGGAGCAAAGGTGTTTAGGGGGTGTCCAGTGTAGCTCCCAATACTGCTGAGTATTGGTTGGAGGCAACAGAGCGTATAATGGATGACTTAGACTTCTCGGCTGAGGAGAAGTTGAAGGGGATAGTGTCTCTTCTCCGGGATAAGTCGTATCAGTGGTGGCTCATGGTCAGGGATGGTGCAGTGAGCGGTGATATCACCTGGGATTATTTTAGGGTAGCCTATCAGAGAAAGTATGTGGGGACTGGTTATACTGATGCGCAACATTGGGCATTTCTAAATTTGGTGCAAGGGAATAAGTCGGTACCCGAGTACGAGGCTAAATTTTTGAGGTTGAGTAGGTATGCTCGGGGTATGGTGGCTACGAAACATGAGCATTGTGTTAGGTTTGAGAATAGGTTAAGAGATGAGTTGTGGCTGTCGATTGCACCTCAGCGTGAAAGGGAATTTGCCGTTCTCGTGGAAAAGGCCAAAATAGCTGAGGAGGTGAAGCGGACTGAGAAACGGAATCAGGATAGGGGCAAGGATAAAAAGAGTTTTGGGCTATTAAGGTCTGGTGGAAGTGCTTAGAAAAAGGCTAGATTTGGTGGCGGATCAAGTCAGCAAAGCTTCTTCTTCTTTTCGATGGCCGCCTCAGTGTGCTCGATGTGGGAAGTCTCATTCGGGAGAATGTTGGGCTGGTAATAGAGGATGTTTTGAGTGTGGGTCATTGGAGCCTTGAGTAAGGGACTATCTGTGGAAGTTAGCCAGGACTCATGCTGACAGTCAAGGACGTGGTCAATTCAGGAGAGATGGCCAGCAATCATAGAGGGGTCGAGGTGCAGGTAAGGGTGGAAATGGTAATGGACGAGGCCATGGAGCACCTGGCCGAGGTGCTGGAGGTGCTAATGCTGAACAGCCTGGGTTGGTCTACGCAGCCAAGCGTCGAGAGGAGGGCGACACACCGGACGTCATAACCGGTACGTTTATAATTTTTGGGCTGCCTTATATTGCTTTAATTGATGTTGGTTTGACACACTTTTTTGTTGCTAGTAGTGTAGTGGGAACTTTAAACTTAGCCTATGAGATATCTGCTAGGAAGATAACGATAATTAGCCTCTAGGACATTCGTGGTGGTAGACAAAGCAGATAGGGATGTACCCCTAGAACTTCAAGGGTCGTGTTTCAAGTGGATTTGATGGAACTACCCTTCGGGGAGTTCGATTTAATCTTAGGAATGGATTGGTTGGTTAAGTACTAGGTAGAATTGGACTGTGCAGCTAAGCGCATGGTGCTGAAAAGGGTCGAGGGTGTAGAGGTGGTAATGATAGGTGGGAAAAGGAATTACCTATCTATTGTGGTGTCCGCGCTGAAAGCGGAGAAGATGGTAAGGAAAGGATGTGAGGTATTTATAGTTTATGTTTGTGCTTTGGAAGGTAAGGAACCGGCTATAAGAAGTGTTCAAACAGTGAATGAGTTTATTGATGTTTTTTCGGAAGAGCTTCCGAGTTTATCCCCGAATCAAAAAGTAGAGTTTGATATAGATCTTTTATCGGGAATAGTACCAGTGTCTATTACTTCGTATAGGATGGTGCCAAAGGAATTGGTGGAGTTGAAAGCACAGATTCAGGAGTTGCTGGATCGGGGTTTTATCCGGCCAAGTGTTTCACCTTGGGAGCACCGTGTGCTTTTGTGAAGAAAAGGACGGTCGATGCGGATGTGCATAGACTATCATCGCTTGAATAAATTGACGATTAAAACAGTATCCTTTGCCTAGGATAGATGACTTGTTCGACCGGTTTAAAGGAGCATCGATCTTTTCCAAGATAGATTTGAGGTCGGGTATCACCAACTTAAGGTAAAGGAGGCGATATCCATAAGACGACATTTCATACTCGACACGGCACTATAAATTTACGATAATGTCGTTCGGGTTGATGAACGCACTAGCAAAGATTTATGGATATGATGAACCGGTGTTTCACCATATTTGATCGGTTCGTCGTAGTATTTATAGATGATATTTTGGTGTACTCAAAATTGGAGGAGGAACATGACGCGCATTTGCGAGTGGTGTTACTGATTCTTAAGGAGAAGCGCTTATACACCAAGTTTAGTAAGTGCGAGTTCGGTTGAAGGAAGTTACCTTTTGGGTCACGTGGTGTCAATCGAGGGATTAGAGTGGACCTCGAAAGATTGAGGCGCTTTTGGTTGGAAGCCACCAAAGTCTGTGGTGAAGATTAGCTTTACGGGTTTAGCGGTATTACCAAGGTTTGTTGAAGGGTTTTCTTTGATTGCGGCACCATTAACCAAGTTCTTGAGGAAGAGGTTTCGTTTGTGTGGTCGGATAAGCAATGTGAAAGTTTTGAGAAGTTGAAAAGGATTTTGATTTTAAGCTCGGTGTTAATTCAACCTAAGTCGGGAAGGAGTTTGCGATTTATTGTAATGCATCCCATCTGAGATTGGGATGTGTCTTGATACAAGAGGAAAAGTAGTAGCGTATGCTTATCGGCAGCTAAGATCTCACAAGTAAACTACCTGACGCATGATCTGGAATTGGCTGCAGTGGTTTTTGCCCTAAAAATTTGGAGACATTACTTGTATGGAGAAAAGTCTATCGTGTATACGGACCACAAGAGTTTGAAGTACCTTCTTACGTAGAAGGAGTTAAATTTGAGGCAGAGAAGGTGGATTGAGCTGTTAAAGGACTATAATTGCTCGATTGAGTATCACTTGGGAAAGGCTAATGTGGTAGCGAATGCCTTGAGTCGTAAGGTGGTGGCAGAGTTAAGAGCCATGTTTGCCCACCTTAGTCTGTATGATGATGGAAACCTGTTAGCGGAATTGCGAGTGAAGCCAACATGGATTAACGAGGTTAAGGAGAAACAATTGGTGGATGAAGATTTGAGTGCACGAAGGTTACAGGTGCAGAATGATGGATTGGAGGGGTATAGTCTGAGTAGCGATGGAGTGTTATGTTTTCGGGGAAAAGTGTGTATGCCTAAGGATGTGGAGTTAAGGCGTAAGATTTTGTAGGAGGCACATAGCGATACCATATGCTATGCATCCGGAGGTAGTAAGATGTCTGCCGGATTTGCGGGAGCAGTTTTGGTGGCCGGGCCTTAAGCGTGAAGTAATGGAATTTATGGGTAAGTGTTTGACATGTTAGCAAGTTAAGGCTGAACATCGCTTGCTTGTCAGTCTGTTAATCGATTAAGATTCCACAATGGAAGTGGGAAAGGATTACAATGGATTTTGTGAGTGGGCTACCCTTACGCCTACCAAGAAGGATTCAATTTGGGTGATTGTGGATCGTCGTGATTTAAGTCCGCTCATTTCGTGCACTGTATGTATGGATTATTCTCTTGGTTAGCAAGACTATATGTAGCGAGATTGTGAGGTTGCACGGGTGCTAGTGTCGATTATTTTAGACGAGACCCTAGATTTACGCCAAGGTTTTGGAAGGCTTTGCACGTGCACTAGGCACAAGATTGGATTTTAGTACGGCATTTCATCCCCAAATCGGATGGGCAATCGAAGAGGGTGATTCGGGTTTTGGAGGACATCTTTGAAGGGTTGTGTCCTGGATTTCAAAAGTAGTTGGGAAAAATTCTTACCGTTGGCGGAATTTGCGTATAACAATAGTTATCAGGCAAGTATTCAGATGGCACAGTACGAAGCGCTATATGTCGGAAGTGTTGTACCCTTACATGTTTGATGGAGTTGGGGGAGTGGCAGTTGTTGGGTCCGGAGTTGGTTGCTGAGACAGAAGATAAGGTGAAAGTGATTCGAGCTAGGTTGAAAGAAGCGACGGACAGGAAAAAGTCTTATACCGATCTTAAACGAAAGGATAGAGAGTTTGCAGAAGGTGACAAGGTTTTCTTGAAGGTGTCGTCATGGAAGAAGGTTTTGAGGTTCGGTAGGAAAGGCAAGTTGAGCCCTAGGTTTATCGGGCCTTATCGGGTGTTGAAGCGAGTAGGACCAGTGGCTTACTAGCTAGAGTTGCCACCAGAGTTGAGTCAAATCCATGACGTGTTTCATGTTTCTATGCTTAGATGCTATCGCTCGGATCCATCACATATCGTGCCAGTGGAGGAGATAGAGGTGAATCCAGACTTGTCTTTTGAGGAGGAACCAGTGCAGATCTTGGATCAGGATGTTAAGGTTTTACGTAGAAAATCAGTTCCTTTGGTGAAGGTATTATGGTGGAACCATGGATCGGAGGAAGCGACATGGGAGTCGGAGGATATTATGCGACAGTAATACCTTCAACTCTTTTGACCAGGTAAATTTCGAGGCCGAAATTTATTTTAGGGGGTAGAACTGTAATATCCTAATTCTGTGGGTTTGTGCATTTGGTACGTTACATGGGCAAATTGGTAGGTTAAAGGCTTTGAGGTGTGTAATGGGCTGTGTTTGGGCTTAAATCAAGTTAAATTGATTAAAAATAATGTTAGTAGTAAATTAATTGAAATTATTAAGTTTGGTAGCCAGCTGGGCTTGTGGCCAAAAATGGAAGGTGCTTTAAGTGGGCATTAAGGTGGCATCATAAGGGGGAGGAGTTGGGCCTAGTGTGGCTGCTTGGGGCCCAAGGTTATTGGGTCAAGATTCGCCTTGAGAAGGGAAGGGGTGGACTAGCACAAAGGCTACCATTTAGAGGTTTATTTCTTTTATTTTAAGTGATAAAAGATGATAAAAGGAAGGAGAGAGTTGGTTTGAGGGTGGTCTCTTTTAAAGGTAAGATAAGGGATGTGATAGTAGATGGATGAGATAAGGGATAAAGGCTATCAAGAGAGGGGGGAGAGTTGGCCGAAACTCCAACTCTAAGGTGGGTGTGATTGTGCCAAAATTATTAGCCAAGTTATCATCTTTTTGCTTCCATTTTTTTTCCTTCTTTTCACACATCTAGCCGAAACTCTTCTTCTCCATTTGCCTTAGCTTTTCTCTTCTAGCCGAAACTCCCTATCTCTTTTCTCCTCTCCATTATTCTTCTAAAAGCCAAATTCCCTTTTGATCATACCCTCTTCTTCCCACAACCGGATCTTCAAGGTGGTTTCATTTTCCCGAAAGTGCACTATAAGCCGAATACTCCTCTTTAATTTGGTGAGTTTCGAGATTTTGTTTCTATGCGATTTCACTCTTTCTTTTCATTAAGATCTAACCTGAATCATTTGTTTGGTGCCTGTCGATTTCCTCTCTCTGCTCCTAATAGTCGAATCTGTCCCATTAAAAGTCTCCTGTGTCGATTTGGTGGAAAAGCCAAAGGTAGGTGGTGGTAGGTTCGACCGAATGGCCCTTTCTTGATTCTTTTCATTTGGCCAAATGTCATATGGGCTAGATTGGTTGCGATTTTTGATTTGTTTAATACTTGGGGAATGGCCGAATGTAGGTAGGTTGGTGGTGGTGTTTTCTCAAGGACATTCGAGATTCGATTAATTAGGTAAGAGTTCGTTTTAAGTGTTATAATTATTTGAGTAATTAGATCTCATCGTTTAAATGGTTTAGTGATTAAGGGATTGTTATGGACTCGAATAACAGTCAAGCAGAATAGGTTGGATCTGTAGACCCAATGCCAAAATACAAGAGACGATCAGTATCAGGAGTGCGAGATTGGCCTTTAGAGTGTGGGCCGACATCGGAAGTAGATTGTAGGCCGATAGTGGTAGTGTCGAGTGACAGTAATGTAGAAGTAGTAAAAGCGTTTGTAACATCCCAAAATGGGGTTATTTGGAATTTAATCATTTTTCTTATGTATGAACTCTGAGATATTATTTATGGAATAATAGAGTTTAATTAAAGGCCTTGAGTTGGCTCTAATGGTAGAAATAAATACATTATTTGCTTTAAAGGTGGATAGCCTTAGTGGTTAGGGGTTATAAGAATAAATAAGGAGCTTTTGTCATAAAATAAGCCTAGAATAAGTGGCAAAAGGAGGGCCACTTGGGAGCTACAATTGACGCCATCAAGAACAAGGAGAGCCATGGTTCGAGTCATGTAATTCCCTTTTGCTTTCATGTTTTGACTAGCATAGGGAGGGAGAGTTCTTTCTCTCTTTGAACTCTCTTTCTTTTTATTTTATTAATAATATTGGATAATAAGTGGAAATCAAGGATATTATTATAGTAGATAAAGGAGATATTAGTTGATTTATTAGTTGATTTATTGGGATTAATTCAAATTATTTTGAATTTAATTAAACAAGTGGTTTGGAGCAAATTAAGGAAGTGGGATGGATTTTGGACTCTTGGTTGAAGAGTTGGACTGGCAAGGCTACTAGGGGTGCCAATGCTTATAAAAACACCCATTTGGTCACCTTGTTCTCTTTTCTTTTCTCCGGTTGCTAAATAGAATTTCAACACCCTCCTTCCGATATTTTTCCTTTTCCATACTCTTTGATCCTAATAAACACCTCTCTTATTATTTTACTTTTATTTTTCCTCCTCTCCAAAACCTTGGCCAAAATCCCCATCTTCAATTTCCTTTTTCCTTTTTATTTCCTATTTGCCAAATTCCAACACTCTTTCTCCCATTATTTTTCTTTCCTAGTCAATCTTCCTACTACTCCCTTAAGAGTCTTGGCTTAATAGTATAGTGGCTTGGGATTTCTCCTTTATTCAATTGGTTGAGAAGGTAAGTGATGGCCGATTCCCCTCTTTCCATATTTTCAATCTTTAATGACTTGTAGGATGGAGAAAAGCCGAAATTTCGGCATTTGCGGTGAAAACCGACCACTCTTTGAAATCGATTCCATCTAGAACTCCGGATTCTGGCGATGAGATCCGACCCTCCTTTCTCGGTTATTTAGTGGTAAGTAATGGTAAGATCTCATCGTAGTTAGTCGATTGTTAATCGCTTTTAGCCAAGGCTACTAACTTTTGAGTGCCGATTTTAGGGTGGTGAAACAAAAGGTCGATACTCAAGACTTTCGGTAAGGATTCGGGTTCAAAAGGAGAACCCTTAAAATTAATTGGTTTGGCCGAATGGCCCATATCACTAACTCTATTATGGTAGAATATAGAACAAAGAGATCTAAGGTGGTCGACTCCTTCATTCGGGATTTAGATTAATCGTGGTGACAGTGTGTACATACACACATATAATTTGTTAATATGTTTGTTTGTTGTGAATGCTAACTTGATTTCTATGTAGCATTGATAATATACCATATCGGTATAGTTGGCAATCCGGTAAGTCCACGAAAATGTGTACTTGTTATTTGATGCTTTTGGTAAGCATGATGCATTATTATATGAGATTCAAGTATGTGATTGATGTGGGATTAGTGAGTGGAGGCGCAGATTAATCGTGCTTAAGCGGGCACCGATGTTTTGGTAACACACCGTGACTATATGTCACCAGAGGTTTGGTACCTCGGAGGTTTGGTACCTCAATAGCGACTTATCCTTGTGGTTAGCACCACCGTGGGTTGGCCCCACTTGAGATATGGGATCGTCTGCCGGTGATTTGGTATCACACGATGGGTTGGCCCCATCACCCGATTTGTGTCTCTTGACACCGTGTTTTGGTAACACATTGTGACTATATGTCACGGTGGTTTGGCACCACCAAGTGGTTTGGTACCACAACCGGGTAGACAAGGGCGTATGGTTGGCTAGGTTGGGTACACATTATTTTGCATAGTAATTGTTTTATGTTGTGTATGAAAAATATTTTAAAACTGGGAAGGGTTACATCTTGAGTCTTGGTGACTCACCTTCTCCATTATTTTTTCAGTGATGCTTAGATCGCGGACATGGCCGAGGGACTTGAGGAGGCCATGCGGTGGATTTAAAATTTAATGGACTTTAATTTTAGTTATTTTAAATTTGGTTATTTGGTTGTTTTATTTTGGATGTAATAAGGCCTCATCATACTTTACTTTAGTTACTTTCTTATATGTTGGATAATTTTGTTTTAATTATAATTTGAATCACACATTTTCTAAATTAACACTTAAAATGTTTTATCGTGCCATCGAGCACATCTCAAGTTTGTACAATAACTTGACTTAATTAAATTTTTCAAATTTGGACTAAGTATGATTTCAACGAGATAGCTAAAATGAGAAGCTTCCAACAAATATTAAATTGGTTTTTAAAATGGGTTTTCAAAAAAAAAAATTTTCCGTAACAACCCATATTCGGACCTAACGTTTGGTAGAGTTTGGTATTATAAATTGGTATCGAGCCAGTTCAAAACTTCATTTGGGGGCCCAAGGCCCAAAAATGTTTTAGTAGGCCTTATTAATTAATTTTGGGTTTTAAAAAGATGGCCCTAGTCTCCCAGACCGATCCGCCTGTAAGTACATCTAAACTTCTTTGTGAATTATATTCAGTAGAAGGGTAGGAAGCATGGAACGAGATAGACTTATAGGAATTTGAACCCTAGGATTAGATTACTCAAACACACAAATTGAACATAAGACTTAAGGAACTAACCCAACCTATGACTTAGTCATCGAGCTAGGGTGTGGTAACCCCAGACGCATGTCTAGGAATGGAACCCAAGAGCACGGTATTTAAGCAACCAAGTGACTCACCACCTCTTCGCAGTATCCTACCCGGTGCGTAGCTTGGGTTCACCCTAACCCAGAGGGCTCAGTGGTGTGGTAACCTTTGTGCGCATGTCTAGAAAGGTTCGGTGGGAGCTTGGTATTTAAGCGGTCCGTGTGACTCACCTCCTCTCCACACTAAACCCGCCGTGCGTGGCTTGGTTCACCCCGACCAAGAAGGCTCGGTCATAAAGCTAAACATAATAACTAAAACCCGAAAGGGAATTAACCTTGATTTTCGAAAAAGGAATGAAACAACAAAACTTGGTTTTAAAACTTTTAAAATCACTCCTTCAAACGTAAGAACAACTCTTTTTACAATGTTTTCCTCGAAAAGTTCTATTTGTGGAAAATTACGAAAATGCCCTTAGGGTAAAATTACTAAAATACCACTTGGTTCATAAAATATCAAATCAATGATTTTGTTCAAGAATTTCAACTATTTGATAAATATTCAACTCAAATTTGGAAATCATCAATGAAACACTTTGGTTTTGGAAAATTACGAAACGCCTCAACTTATAAAATTACCAAAACGCCCCTGAGTACAAAATTTTTGCAACATCACCGTTTTAAGAAAGAAAATTCTCAAAAGGGACCCTCAGAGTTTTACAATGATTAAAACACCCTTGATTTACAAAAAATTACAAAATTACCCCTGTGGACAAAATTACCAAAATACCCACGGTTTTCAAATGATGCCATAACTTCAAATCTTATCAATTTTAATAACACCCCCAAAGTGTTGGAATTTCAAAAACAACCTACTTTACTAAAGTTTTAAAATCTCTTTATTACTTAAAATACCCCAGTAGGGAAAAGACGAAAATACCCCGGGTTAAAATGGGCGAAATGTCCCAAGAGCGAATAGGTATGGAAAGTATTAAGGAATGGATGCAAGAACTTCTTTGTGTGAACTAGGATAGAGAAGCTGAAACCTTGTTTGCACGAAGAATCTCTAATTAAAATTTTTTCATAAAATTTCTTCGAGTAATGAAGTGGAACAAACGCTAATACATAAAATTCCTCTTAATCGTTAAAAGCGCAGAGATAGAATGAGTTCTAGAGGGCGTGGGCGTCGTGGGCGCCGGTAGGGTAGGATGACGGTGTCTCGAACCCGTCAGCCGGGCAAGGTTACGAAAATGATGTACCACCGCCACCACCACCTCCAAATTTTTGGCGAGAGGGAGCAGATCGAGGAGGGAGGAGAGCGATGCAATGGCGGTGTTGCGAGTCCTCGAATTGGTGGTCAGGCTGGTGGAAATTTAGGAGCTCAAAATCTGCTCTGGCCAATTCGGTCCAACGGAGCCGAGGTGTTTCGGGTGTGTCGAGTGGCACCCAGTGTAGCGAATATTGGTTGGAATCTCAGAAAGGATAATGGATGATCTTGACCGACCGAGGAGAAAACCTAAAAGGCGGTGTCGCTTTTGAAGGATGAAGCGTACAGTGGTGGTGACGGTTGGGATGGAGCCACAAATGATGATCTCAATGGGACTACTTTAAAACCGCTTTAAGAAGTATGTGGGCACTAGTTATCTGATGCTCGGAGGAAAGCCTTTACGGGGTTAGTGCAAGGAACTAAGTCGATGAGCAGTATGAGGCGGAGTTTTAAGACCGAGTAGGTATGCAAGAGGCATCGTAGCTCTCGAACACGAGCCATTTGTGGTCCGCTTTGAGGATGACTCAGATGATTTGAGGTTCTTGATTGCCCATGACAAGTTCGTGAGTTTTCATTCCTTGTGGAAAAGGCTAAGGTAGCCGGGGATCAAGGAGGTGTGAGACAAAACTATAGTAGGAATAATCAAAAGAGAGGATTTGGGTCACCGGATCTAGTGGTAATGATCGGAAGAAAGCTAGGCGTAGTGGGCCAAATCAAAGAAGAAGGCCCGTAGCTACTAATCGAGGCCGCCCAAAGGTGAATCGCCGTGGGAAGTCCCATTAGGGAGGTTGCTCGGCCGGCGATAGAGGATGTTTTGAGTGTGGGTCTTTAGAATATCGGTCGAGATTATCCTAAGCGAGCTCGAAATCGGCCAGAGGGCGTAATCGTCTGTGAGGATAGAAATATGGGACCACGAGAGGGTCGTGGTAATGGCAGAGAAAACAACGGTCCTAACCGAGGTCGTGGAACTTCGAGGCGAGGTTCGAGCAACACAGAGGCTAAGCTGGCTTAGTCTATCTGCAAGGCGTCATGAGGAGGGTGACGCTTGCGGATGTCATAACCGAGACGTTTCGATTTTGGTCTTCCTTATTATGCATTAATTGATGTGGGGTCTACACATTCATACGTAGCAAGTAGTGTGGTAGAGACTTTGAACCTAGACTCTGAGACTGCTGCTAGGGAGATGACTGTAGTGAGTCCTTTAGGTCACTCTGTTGTGGTAGACAAACTTTTTAGGGATGTACCCCTAGAACTCCAAGGGGTCGTATTCGGGGCCGATCTGATGGAACTACCATTCGGGGAGTTCGATTTGATCCTTGGAATGGATTGGCTGGTTAAGTATCAGGCGAATTTGGATTGCGCGGCTAAGCGCATGGTTCTTAAGACGGCTGAAGGTGGTGAAGTGGTTATGATAGGTGATAGAAGGAATTACCTATCCAATGTGGTGTCTGCCTTGAAGGTTGAGAAGATGGTCAAGAAGGGTTGTAAGGCGTTCTTGGTTCAAATCTGTGCTTTGGAAGTTAAGGAGTCAGGAGTTGGAAAGGTCCGAACGGTTGGAGAATTTGCTGATGTGTTCCCGTAAGAACTTCCTGTCCGCCTCCGGATCGGGAAGTCGAATTCGGTATAGACTTGCTACCCGAGCGGCACTGTTCTATAGCACCTCACTGGATGGCACCAAAGGAATTGGTGGAGTGAAGGCTCAAATTCGTGAGCTCTTGGATAAAGGGTTTATTCGACCTAGTATATCTCCGTGGGAGCTTTGTATTGTTTGTCAAGAAGAAGGACGGTTCTATGCGGATGTGTATCGACTACCGTCAGTTAAACAAGTTAACGATCAAAAACAAGTACCCATTGCCTCGGATCGATGACTTGTTTGACCAGTTGAAGGGGGCGTCGGTGTTTTCGAAGATAGACCTTAGGTCGGGTTACCATCAACTTAAGGTGAAGGGGCGATGTTCACAAGACGGCTTTTCGAACTTCGGTATGGGCATTACGAGTTTCTAGTGATGCCATTTGGATTGACCAATGCACCGGCGTTCATGGACTTAATGAATAGAGTATTTCAACGATTACTAGACCAATTCGTCGTGGTGTTCATAGGCGACATATTGGTTTACTCAAAGACGGAGGAGGAGCACGACAAGCATTTACGGATAGTTACGCAAGTATTGAGGAAAAATAGTTGTATGCCAAATTCGATGAAGTGCGAATTTTGGGTGAGGAGGTGGCTTTCTTAGGTCACGTGGTGTCGGCGGAAGGGATTAGAGTGGATTCCGCAAGATTGAAGCGGTGTTGGAGTGGAAACCGCCTAAGTCGATTGGCGAAGATGCGAAGTTTTCTCGGGTTTAGCGAGGTATTATCGGAGATTTGTGGAAGGGTTCTCTCGATCGCAGCTACCGCTTGACTAAGTTGTTAAGGAAAGGTGTTCCATTTGTATGGTTGGAGAAGCGAAGAAAGTTTTGATAAGTCGAGGAAGATTCTCGACTAAGCTCGGTTCTAGTACAACCCGAGGCGGGAAATTATTCACGTCTATTGTGATGCATCTCACACTGGTTTGGGGTGTGTGTTGATGCGAGATGGGAAGGTAGTAGCCTATCGTCCGTCACCGAGACCGCATGAGGTTAACTATCCAACTCACGACACAGAGTTAGCCGCAATCGTCTTCGCTTTGAAAATATGGAGACATTATCTTTATGGGGAGAAGTCGGTGATTTACACGGACCACAAAAGTTTGAGGTATCTTCGACACGTAGGATCTCAATCGAGACAATACTGTGGATGGATTGGTGATAAAGGACTCTGATCGCTCCATCGAATATCATCCGGGTAAGGCTAACGTGGTGGCCGGCGCGTTAAGCCGGAAGGTCGTGGCGGATTTAAGAGCAATGTTTGCTCGATTGAGCCTATATGACGATGGAAGCCTTTTGGCGTAACTTCAAGTTAAGCCAACGTGGATCGAGAGATTAAGAACAAGCGCTTAGTGGATGAAGGGTTAAATGCGAAGAGAATACAAGTTCGTGATGGTGGTTTAGAGGGTATAGTGTACCGGTGATGGTGTGCTATGTTTTCAAGGACGGCCTTGTATGCCAAAAGATATGGAGTTGAGGCGGAAAATTCTCCTTGATGCTCATAGCACCCATACGCTATGCATCCGGAGGAAGCAAGATGTATGGAGATCTACTAAACAATTACGTGGCCCTGTTGAAGCGTGAGATAACAAAATTGTAGGGAAGTGTTTGGCGTGTCGGCGAGTTAAGGTGAACACCGATTACCATCGAGGTTACTTCAACCTGTTAAGATCCTCAATGGAAGTGGAATGGATCACTATGGATTTAAATCGGTGGTCTACCCTTACGCCCAAAGAAGAAAGATGCGATTTGGGTAATCGAGACCGCTCGATTAAATCACTCACTTCATCTAGGTGAGAATGGACTACTCACCCGAAGCTAGCAAAGTTGTATGTGGCCAAGATAGTCGATTGCATGGTGTACCGTATCGCTTATCTCGTGATAGGGACCCAAGGTTCACTTCGAGGTTTTGGAAGCGTTACATCAAGCGTTGGAGTGCGCGGTTGGATTTCAAAGACTTTCCATCCTCGAACGGACGGGCAATCGAAAAGGTCATATAGATCTTAGAAGATATCTTTGAGGGTTGTGTCTTGGAATTCGAGGTAGTTGGGAGGAATTCTTACCTCTAGCCGAGTTCGCCACAACAATAGCTACCAAACGAGTATTCGATGGCACCATCTGAAGCCTCAGATGGACGGAAATGCCGAACTCGGCGTGTTGGGCGGAGTTGAGTGAACGACAAGTGTTGGGCCCAATTAGTAGCAGATCAAGACAAAGTCAAAGTGATTCGGTCTCGTCTCAAGGAAGCATCGATAGGCGTAAGTCGTATGTCGATCTCAAACGCAAGGAAATGGAGTATCTTTGTGGGAGATAAGGTCTTCTGAAGGTGTCGCCTTGGAAGAAGGTACTAAGATTTGGCGAAAAGGAAGCCGAGCCCAAGATTCATTGGCCCATATACTGATCTTGAAGCGAGTAGGACCGGTAGCTTATCGCCTTGAACCGCCGGCAGAGTTAAGTCGATACATGACGCCTTTCACGATCAATGCCGAGGCAGTTGTCGGTCGATCCATCACATGTGGTGCCTGTGATGTAAATCGGGTTAACGCGACTTATCTTTTGAGGAAGAACCGGTTCGGATCTTGGATAGAGATATAAAGGTTCTACGTAGGAAGTCGATGCCTTAGTGAAAGTGCTATGGCGTAATCATGGTCTTTGAGGAAGCTACGTAGGAACCTCAAGATGTGATACTGGCGGCAATACCTCATCTGTTTTAGTTAAGTAATTTCGGACTAAATTTATTTTAAGGGGTAGAACTGTAACATCCCAAAATGGGGTTATTTGGAATTTAATCATTTTTCTTATGTATGAACTAATGAGATATTATTTATGGAATAATAGAGTTTAATTAAAGGCCTTGAGTTGGCTCTAATGGTAGAAATAAATACATTATTTGCTTTAAAGGTGGATAGCCTTAGTGGTTAGGGGTTATAAGAATAAATAAGGAGCTTTTGTCATAAAATAAGCCTAGAATAAGTGGCAAAGGAGGCCACTTGGGAGCTACAATTGACGCCATCAAGAACAAGGAGAGCCATGGTTCGAGTCATGTAATTCCACTTTTGCTTTCATGTTTTGGACTAAGATAGGGAGGAGAGTTCTTTCTCTTTTGAACTCTCTTTCTTTTATTTTATTAATAATATTGGATAATAAGTGGAAATCAAGGATATTATTATAGTAGATAAAGGAGATATTAGTTGATTTATTAGTTGATTTATTGGGATTAATTCAAATTATTTTGAATTTAATTAAACAAATGGTTTGGAGCTAATTAAGGAAGTGGGATGGATTTTGGACTCTTGGTTGAAGAGTTGACTGACAAGGCTACTAGGGGTGCCGAATGCTTATAAAAACACCCATTTGGTCACCTTGTTCTCTTTTCTTTTCTCCAGCTTGCTAGTCAATTTCAACACCTCCTTCCGATATTTTTCCTTTTCCATACTCTTTGATCCCTAGCCGAAACACCTCTCTTATTATTTTACTTTTATTTTTCCCTCCTCTCCAAAACCTTGGCCGAAATCCCCATCTTCAATTTCCCTTTTTCCTTTTTATTTCCTATTTGCCGAAATTCCAACACTCTTTCTCCCATTATTTTTCTTTCCTAGCTGAATCTTCCTACTACTCCCTTAAGAGTCTTGGCCGAATAGTATAGTGGCTTCGGGATTTCTCCTTTATTCAATTGGTTGAGAAGGTAAGTGATGGCCGATTCCCCTCTTTCCATATTTTCAATCTTTGACGACTTGTAGGATGGAGAAAAGCCGAAATTTCGCATTTGCAAATGTAAACCCACCACTCTTTGAAACTGATTCCATCTAGGAACTCCGGGATTCACAAGCGGTAGATCTGACCCTCCTTTCTCGGTTATTTAGTGGTAAGTAATGGTAAGATCTACTGTAGTTAGTCGATTGTTAATCGTTTTAGCCGAAGGCTACTAACTTTTTGAGTGCTGATTTTAGGGTGGTGAAACAAAAGGCTGATACTCAAGACTTTCGGGTAAGGATTCGGGTTCAAAAGGAGAACCCTTAAAATTAATTGGTTTGGCCGAATGGCCCATATCACTAACTCTATTATGGCCGAATATAGGAACAAAGAGATCTAAGGTGGTCGACTCCTTCATTCGGGATTTAGATTAATCGTGGTGACGGTGTGTACATACACACATATAATTTGTTAATATGTTTGTTTGTTGTGAATGCTAACTTGATTTCTATGTAGCATTGATAATATACCATATCGGTATAGTTGGCAATCCGGGTAAGTCCCTGAAAATGTGTACTTGTTATTTGATGCTTTTGGTAAGCATGATGCATTATTATATGAGATTCAAGTATGTGATTGATGTGGGATTAGTGAGTGGAGGGGGCAGTATTAATCGTGCCGACGGGCACCAGTGTTTTGGTAACACACCGTGACTATATGTCACCAGAGGTTTGGTACCTCCAGAGGTTTGGTACCTCAATAGCGACTTATCCTTGTGGTTAGCACCACCGTGGGTTGGCCCCACTTGAGATATGGGATCGTCTGCCAGTGATTTGGTATCACACGATGGGTTGGCCCCATCACCCGATTTGTGTCTCGGACACCGGTGTTTTAGTAACACATTGTGACTATATGTCACCGGTGGTTTGGCACCACCAAAGGTTTGGTACCACAACGGGTGAATAAAGGGCGTATGGTTGGCTAGGTTGGGTACACATTATTTTGCATATTAATTGTTATATGTTGTGTATGAAAAATATTTTAAACGGGGAAGGGTTACATCTCGAGTCTTGGTGACTCACCTTCTCCATTATTTTTTCAGTGATGCTTAGATCGCGGACATGGAGCCGAGGGACTTGAGGAGGCCATGCGGTGGATTTAAAATTTAATGGACTTTAATTTTAGTTATTTTAAATTTGGTTATTTGGTTGTTTTATTTTGGATGTAATAAGGCCTCATCATACTTTACTTTAGTTACTTTCTTATATGTTGGATAATTTTGTTTTAATTATAAATTTGAATCACACGTTTTTCTAAATTAACACGAAAAATGTTTTATCGTGCCATCGGGCACATCTGAAGTTTGTACAATAACTTGACTTAATTAAATTTTTCAAATTTGGACTAAGTATGATTTCAACGAGATAGCTAAAATGAGAAGCTTCCAACAAATATTAAATTGGTTTTAAAATGGGTTTTCAAAAAAAAATTTTCCAGAACAACCCATATTCTGACCTAACGTTTGGTAGGGTTTGAAATTTATACGTTAGTAATCTGAAAACCGGTGTGTAACTCTTACACACTTTCTATGCTAAATATGTTAAATGTTGTGTGTTGTTAAAAGCCGTAGTGACGGCAATGGTTACTAAAATACCCTTGTGGGTAAAAGCGAGGATGCCGGGTAAGTTGTTATTATTTCTCGCGGTAATTGTGATCTATGAAAGCATGTTATTTTGTATACGTAATTTTGTATGTTAAGCATGATCATACTGATAATGTTGGCATAAATATGTGTTATGGGTGATGAGAGGAGGGGGAAGTATGATCTATCAGACTGTCACCAGTGATTTGGTATCACACAAGAGGTTGGCCCCACATATTATAAAATTGTGACTAAGTCTCGATGGTTTGGCACCACCAAAGGTTTGGTACCACATATATATTTTGTAACTCCGGTTGCGGTGGTTTGGTACCACATATGATATTTTTGTAACTTCGGTTACAAAGGTTTGGCACCACCAAAGGTTTGGTACCACAAGGGTAGATTTGGGAGACATGGATGGATACCTAGGTTGATGGGTTGCATGACTTGCATATTAGTCTATGAATTTGTGTAACAAAGATAATTTCATTGGGATGGGGATTTATACACTGAGTCTGGGTGACTCACCCCTTCCATTATATTTCGCAGATCAGACTTCGACCGTGGATATGGAGTCGGAGTGGACTCAAGGTGGCCATGCACAACATTTGGTTTATTACAGAGTTTTCCCATTCGGACTTAGTTATTTTATTAAATTTTGGTTTTCAGTACTGTAATAAGGCCGCTTAAATTTTATTTCTGGGATGTTTTATTTAATTGGTTCTTAAACTTTTGTTAAGCATGTTTAAACATTATGAATTGGTTGTTTTCAAAGCCTAATAAAATACTCGTTTTCCAAAGTGATCACCGACTAAGTAATAGATACGAAGTAACAATAAGGGAACTAAGTTTCTCCAAACCAAGTTTCATCATGTTTTACACGATACAAAATATATCAGCATTTTCTTTAAAATCTTACAACGGTTTTCTTTCTAAACAAATCGGTTTCCAAACGTTTTCTTTTCCGTGGCACGCTAGATTCGGTTGTAGTGTTTGGACCGGTTTGGGGTGTTACAGAAAGTCCAGAACAATCGACGGAAAAATCTTTTCCCCAGTTTCAATTGTCCATTTGGGCCTTTGTAAGGCAATGTTTTAAAGTCCATGACAGTTCTAGGACGTACTCAACCATCGTTGAAATCCACCCCTTAAGTTCATTGTATGATTCATCCTTGTCTCTGTACAATTGCTGCATGACAATTTGTTTCGCCCACCATGCTTTCTTGTATGACACTTTATATTGGAACTGGGCTTCTATATCTGTAATCAATGTTGACACAAGAATGGTTGGGATATTTTGCACTAGTGACATGATGCAATTACAGATACTTTTGGCATCCAATTTCTGTGGTCTTAAGTCATATGTTTGACAGTGCATGTATGACGCCCTTCTAATTTTGTATTTGCCATTGTTGAGTCCTCTGTATAAATGCAACTCGAACCCGCCAGCCACACTTATCGCCGACTTTCCAACATTCACCAACATATAATGTTGGTGTAGACTTGGTGACCTTGTAATTAATCGACACCTTCATGTTGTATTGTTTGATGCGAAACACACAGTCCGCCTTGTTCTCAAACCATTTCCCAATGAACAACTCTTCCAAATGCAAATTTGATGTCAATTTGTGAGCGTGAACTTTATCGGTGTACTCAAGGAACTCAAATGCATGCTCTGTATCTGGATCTATGCTCAACATGTTGCCCCTAGGGTCATCCCATAAAATAATGCCACGACTTGGGTTACTGAAAAAATGGGTGTGAGCATCTTCAACCTCTTCTAGGCCTTCATCGTCGATATCATCTGGAACCTCATCAATATCGAGGTCACTAAAATCTTCAACATCTTGATCATAATATTCACCATTATTGGTCCCCTCTCCGACGTCTACCTCGGTGCCTATCACCTCTGGATGTATATACGAACTCCCACCATAATTTTGACTTTCGGGCATCTACGATGTCCCTTCGTAGCTTAATTGATCTGTCCATCCGACATTAAGATCAAATTTAAACCCGCGATGTTGACTTATTGGACTAACATTCTCAATGGGCTCTAAGTCCGCTAACTCAACAAATAACTCAACTAGTTGGGGTTCTCGTTTCTAGTCGACCACCATATTTCCATCATAATGCCCAAGTCATCATCATCTAATAGTTGCATCTCACAAAATATCAAAGGATCTGTAGAGATTGGAAACTTGTAAAATAATCTGGACATTGCCCTTCCACAACAGATAGCTATTTTCGCATTGATCTTCCATTTCATTTCTTCTAGTTTCACAATTTTATTGAATCGCAACCCTACTCTCTGCCGACCTTGAAATACACAACCAACATTACATTCTACAAATTTACCATAAAAAAGAACGTACATTAAAAACACAGAGTTATTCATCTTTACCAGAATTTTTGAACTCTCCTACTAAAGACAACAATTTCTCTCTTTTCTTTTCTTCCAATTCAACTGTTAAAAAAAAAGCCTCAACAATATCTATATATGTAGGACAACCAAGATGGTGGAGCATACCAAAATAAAATATCATTTAAAAAATTTTAGATTAAAAAACAACACATTTAAAAAAAAATACAATACACTAGTGACACCATTCTATATGGCTTCACCAAATAAAATATTATTTTTAAATAGTTTTAAATTAAAAATAACACATTTTAAAAAATATATATACACAATACCTAGATGCACCATTTTATATGGCTCCACCAAATAAAATATTATTTTATAAAAAATTTAAATTAAAAAACACATTAAAAAAACCCTGGTAATAAAGTGGTGGCACTTAATAAGAAAATATTTTTTTATAGTTTTAAAATAAAAAAATCCAAAAAAAAAGAACATTGACGCATTGAAAACCGATGGCGCCAAACTCTTTGGCTCCATCGCAAAAGGATTATTTTTTAAAGTCCCTTTAATTTTTTAGAAATAGCAGTATTTCCCTTGTATTTATATAGGTGACGCCATTCTACATGGCTCCATAAAAAAAATGAATTCTTTACCCTGTTTGCTAACGTGGCATGTTCGTAGTGCCAAACTCTTTGGCTCCACCAAATTTTACTGTAGCTTTCAGGTCATTTTCTTGTATAATTAGAAAAGTGGGTTATTTTCATAATTAATCAAATTTTTAGGATCATTTTTATAAAAAAATCGAGATTTTATGGCGAGTCGATAGAAGATGAGTAAGTGTGGCATCCTGCTTTTTAGTAGTATCAGAAATAGTGGTTTTGGGACCACAAATTTTGACTAGTAAGTCAGTTTTTTTATTTTTATTTAATATTTATAGAGTTTCTATAATGTCCTATTAAATTTTGGTTAAGAAATTTCAACGTTTAGATAATTAATTAAAGAAAAAAGGATTAAATTGTAAAGGTTACAAAGATTAGTTGCTATTAGTTAAAATGCTTAAATGGTTATAAGCACTTGATTTGATGGCCTTAAATGGTAATTAGACCATCCCTAAATATTAGTGGACGGTTTAGGATTTATAAGCATGAAATTTTAGTTAAATTTTAAGGGTAAAAAGGTAAATAAATTAAATGTCATAAACAAAAGAAAAATGATGTCTATCATATTCTTCATTTGGATTTTTGCAACCAAAATCACCATTAAAAGACCTTAAAGTTTTGGCTAAGCATCTACCTTGCATGTAAGTGATTTTTGATTCCATTGTTAGTAATTTTCGTGTTTTTGAGATCGTTGCAGCTAGATCTAGCTAACCTGGGTGTAAATTTGTAAAATTGATGAATGTTTTGATATGTACCTGTCGAAGTCATTTTTAAATCGTGCTTTGAAAAAATGGGGATCGACTTTAAAAAATAAAAACGGAGTCGCCACCAATCTTTTTTACTTAGGTGTGATTGGATCACCTTGTAAAACATTTTATTTTAAAAACATTTTTGGTCCACAAAAACAAGAAAACGAGTTCGGGAGTCGATTACGTATGAGGAGGGGTTAGCACCCTCATAACGCCCAAAAATTGGTACCAAATCGATAAAATCATGTCCAAATGTTGAAAATAAGAAAATTATAAAATATGATCCTTTTATTTGAAAGAAAACCAAGACTTACCTATCCTAAAGAAGTAAAGTACTTTACGCAATAAGTTAAGGTATAGCACCTCATGACTTTAAAATTAAGCTTGTCTTTATTTGAGGAAATTCCTACCCCGAGACGACAAATGTCGAATCCAATAAGTTAAGGCAAAACACTTTGAATTCCCAAGAATAGGTTTTTATTTTGAAATTGATAAATTTCAAATTTCTTAAAAAGGAGATACGTAATACCTAAAGTTTCACGAGAAAAATCGAACCCAATAAGTTAGGGTAAGATTCTTCTTGAAACTCCCCAAATATCACATATCATCATATTTTAAAATCATTTGAAATAAATTTAGAAAAGGAGATCGTAATACCTAAAGTTTCACGAGAAAAATCGAACCCAATAAGTTAGGGCAAGATTCTTCTCGAAATTCTAAATATCATATCTCACCATACTTTAAAAATCATTTGAAATAAATGGTATCGATTCAAAATATGTTTTTATAAAAGCTATGGTTTGATAAGATATTACAACATATATTAAAATAAATAACAAATTATAAATAATAAAAATATAATCTACAAATCATACTAACAATGAATGATAAAATACTACTACAAATCATACTAACAATGAATGATAAAATACTAACACAAATATAATGAACTATGCTAAACAATAATAAACAATCTAAAGAAAATAAAAACATATAATGGCAATAATAATAAAATAATATATTAAACAAAAAATAATACTTTTATATAAAATAACACAAATTCAAGATAAAAGGTACCCATAATAAAATTTAATAATATATATATAAATGATAGCAGTAAAATAATTAATAAATAGTATAAAGTATTTTAGTAAAACATGTATAAAACTACATAAATAATATAAATAATATAAATAAAATATGTTAGATAATATAGATAATTTAAAAATAAGGATTTTAGGAATATATGATATAACCTAATACTATATAATGTATAAAAAATAATATATTAATAATACATAATAAAAAATAATATTAAATCATATAAAATAAATAATAATAATTAAATATATAATAGATTAGTATATATAAAATATATATATAAACTTATACTATTAATAAATTAATATACAAATAATAAAATATTTAATATGACAAAACATTTAATATAAAAAATAATTAAAATTTTAAAAAATTTAGGAATAAATAAAGATAAGGGTTAAACAAAGAATTAAGCAGTTAAAAGAATTAAATAAAAACGTGTGTTAAAACCTGTGGACTAATGTAGCAATTAAACCTTTTATGAAACACGTCCGTTCGATTTTCCTTTAAAAGCGAATCGAGGACTAAATTGGAACCAAAACAAACCTTAGGGATAATTTTAAAATAAATAAAAAAAGTGAATTGGAATAATTTAAAAATAATAAAATTACGGAAGGGCTAAACGGATAAATAGACCATTTTAAGAAAACGCGCGGATCCTGAGGGCCGGGTCGGTCAACGCGCGGATCCTAAGGGTCAAAAATGGTGTCATTTTGAAACACCCCAAACTCGGCCCACGAGCTTTTACCGGATCTGGTATGTTCCTCGATGTAAACCGGTTCAAAATTCTTTTGTTACTTAGGAAAAAACTTTGTGTGTTTTGAAAGAAAGATTGTTTTTGAGTTGGGCTCGGGTTGGAAAAGCGGTTAATTTTATATTTGAAATCAAACATGGTTTATTTTTAAATGAAATAAACTTATTTAATTTAAGAAAAGTTCACCCATGCATAAAATAAAATTCATACTATGGCCTTATTACATTAAAACAACCCAAAATAAATTAAAGAAATAAAAATTTAAAATGCTAAATAAATAATTTCTTCTTTGCATGGATCTCCTGCCGACCGGTATGTTGTCACTCGATGATTCAAACCTCAATGTTCAAAATTCTTAACAAATTCGTTAACAAATCATATTCAGACTATCATAATTCACATTTATTGATGCATTCCCAAACCCAAGCCTATATGCCATCCGCTACACATCACCGTACCATCCACTTTTGCAGTGGGGACTGTAAATCATCGATGTCACCACATTTTCCCCATAAAGGCCCCATATCATACATATCATGCATTAACATGCCAAATTCTTATTTCACATTCTTATAATGTCATATGTGTGTAATAATGTATATTTAACATAATCCTAGTAGGAGTAGGTAGCGCACTGAGTACTTTGTACCATGACATGGCACCTTAGCCATATTCACATTCTTAGACACATACTTATATTAAACATTGCCATAAAACTTATTAAGAAATAGTGTGGGGTACACACCTGATTCGCTTTAGCAAGTTCACTCCAAATCCTGAAAAGCTTGATCTAATGCCTTAGATCTTAAATCTCTACATTTGATAAATCACTTAATACTTAGTAAAGAGCCATTCGGCCATAAAACCAAATCCCAGTAGGATTAGTACACTTAAATCCTTACCTTGCTACCGATTGATGTCTAATCAAATGCCGAAAACTTTGTATCCTTCTTTCTTGAAATCGGCAATCACTAGATTACTTGAATAGATTAGTTTCGGCTTTTAAATATTAATGAAACACATCTATTTACTCAACATGGCCTTCGCCGAATGCTATAGATACTTACCTTGTGGATTTTAAATCCCGAAACTCACCGAATAACTAGGAAACACGCGACCTCGGTGTACCTTCGAAAAGAATTTCTCCTTCCTTGTAGTCGACACTTAGTGAATCCCAAAGATCTCTTCAAAGTTTGACAACAAGATATTAATAGGGTTAGTGCTAGATTTGACAAATCTTAAAAGAAAAGGATGAAACGAATGAGATCTTACCCTTACTTTAGAGATTGGCAATCCTTGCTTGAACCTTTAGCAATATTCGGCTATGTAGGCTAGAAGGATCTTGATTTGACTTTTGATTGGTATAAAGAAATCGGCTAATGATGGTATCTTGAGGAGTTTTGGATTCGGTTTTAATGGAGATCACAAAAGCTATGAAGAATTCGCTAGGCTTACTTTAGTTTTCGGCTTTGGCTAACAAAAGAAGAAGAAGAGATGCTCTAGGAAATTCGGCAGAGAGAAGAGTTGAAAGAAGATATGATGAATGGCTCTCTTTTCCTCTAGTAGCCTAAATTACTAACTTAAAATCCTTTACTTGGCCATCACTCCTATTTTGATAACTTTATCACTTTAATTATCACCCATTCAATTTAATAAAATTAATCCAATATTTATCTCTTATCTCTTAATAAAATCATAATAATAATAGTCCATCATTATCTATCTATTTGCGAATTTTAAAAGGATAAAACTCCTAAAAATTAGCCTTTGTGCGCCTCCTCCCACTCCCTCTCATTGACGCCACCTAGCAAAATAAATCTTTAAAATTTTGCTTCCCAGCGACTCGAACACAAGCCCTCCTTGCCTTTGCATGGGGCATCATTTCGAGGCCCTAAGTGGCATCTCAGCCACTTTTCCAAGCCCAATTTCATGTCATATTTCCTCCATAAATTTTCTTAAGACCACCTTGCCTTAGTTCCTTCTTTTGAAACTTAACATTTCTAAATCATTTCTTACATTTCCAAGTTTCCAAAAATGTTCATAATACATTCATAACACATAAGACATGCCATTTCGTATAATTAAATCAAAAATGCATAGGCCCATTTTCAGGATATTATAGTTCTACCCCCTTAAAATAATTTCGTCCTCGAAATTGCCTTGCTAAAATAAATGAGGGTATTGTCGCATTGCCTCTTCTGGTTCCCACGAAGCTTCCTCCGATCCATGATTGCGCCCACAACACTTTGACTAGGGGCCGACTTCCTCAGTAATATTTTCACGTCTCGTTCCAAGATCTGAATCGGCTCTTCCTCGTAGGATAAATCTGGCCTTAGCTCCACTTCTTCAACTGGTACCACATGAGATGAATCTGATCGGTAGCGACGTAGCATGGATACATGGAATACGTCGTGCATCTGCTGCAACTTTGGTGGCAACTCTAGTGGTATGCCCTTTGGTCCAACTCGCTTCAACACTCGATAGGGTCCTATAAACCTTGGACTTAACTTCCTTTATGCGATCGAATCTCATCACCTTCTTCCAAGGCGAAACCTTAAGGAATACGGTCTCCTACATCAAATTCGATTTCCTTCCGTTTAAGATCTGCGTACGACTTCTGCCTATCAGATGCTTCCTTCAACCGTGTACGAATTATCTCAACCTTCTCTTGAGACTCTGCTACTAATTTTGGTCCCAAAACTTGACGTTCTCCCAACTCCTTCCAACATGTAGGAGTCCGACACTTTCGACCACACAGGGTTTCAGACGGTGCCATCCGAATCTTGGCACGATAGCGGACTTGGTCAATCGGTCCACTATTACCCATACCGTCCTTCTTAGTAGGCGTAAGGAAAGCCCACTAACGAGTCCATGGTAATTCTCTCCCACTTCCACTGCTGAAATTATTATCGGTTGAAGCAATCTCGACGGAACTTGGTGTTCACCTTAACTTGCTAACGGCCACCAAAATGTTCTCTTAAGTCTCTAGACAACTTAGTGCCTCCGGGATGCATGGTATGCCTATGCATTTCTTTTGATTATCTGAAATGACATGTCTTACGTGTTATGAATGTATTATGAACATTTTGGAAACTTGGAAATAAATGATTTAGAAATGCTAAGTTTCAAAAGAGGAAAGTGAACTTACAAGTTAAAATAGGAAAGTGAATATTTTGGAAACTTCTATGGAAATGTTAAGTTTTAAAGTTTAAAAGAGGAAACTAAGGCATGGTGGCCTTAAGAAAATTAATAGGAGGAATTTGACACACAAGCAGACTTGTATCAATACGCAACCACTCATCAATTTTTCTTTCTCCTCTTCTCTCTGCTCGAATTTCTTAGTGCTCTCCTCTCTTTCTTCTTTCATTTGATTAAGCAGAATCTATAGTCCACCATTGCCAAAATTCTCAAGTTTTCTTTTCTTTATTTTTGTGGAAACCGAATACCCCAAGAGAACCCTAGCCGATTTCTCCATTAAATCTCAAAAGCGAAACCTTATCATTTAGTCATCACAATACATTATCGATTTTGGCGAAATATGGAAGGGTGTATTAGGGATTTAAGTAAAATCCTTTCCAAGGAGGAGAAAAGCAAAGTTTTCGGATTTGCCTTTGGTTTTGTGGTCGTAGGGAGTTAAAGATCTAAGGCAAGTAGATCAAATTGAATCAAGATGAATATATGTTATATGTAACATGTGAGCTTGCATGATATAAGATATGGGGCATATGGGTTATATGAAAAGGGAAGTGAATGTGGTGACCTTAAGCTTTTGTGGTAACAAAGCTCTCCCTAAGACCACGAATTTTATAAGCACGTCGATTGCAATAATGTCTTCGATGGTGTGTAGCGGATGGAGGGTTGACTTAGTAGTCCCCACTGTGTGTGATGGTACGGTGGTGTGTAGCGGATGGCATCCACATTGAGTCTCATTGACTCACCCGTTGTGGGATTACTTTTGGTGTGAAACAAAGGGTTTTAATTTGGGAAATTATTTGATGTAATAAGGCCATAGTACTTCTTTCCTCAACAACTTTGTCAAAGCTTAGTACTTAGGTCCTTATCATCCAAGCTGTCCCTCTTTCACCTCATTCAACCATGTCGGCTTGACTTGCAACTCACCAATGAGGCATCGCCTATTGACGAAAATCCTTCCTCCTACGACAAATATTTGAGACCTTGTGGTGCATAATAGCATTTTTGCCAATCCCAAGAAACTATTCAAGAATCTCCTCATGTGGCCTCAAGCTGACTTAGGTGGTTTCCAATCCAACAAGTAAAATCCTTTCGCTCCGATCTTCCTAGGCTCTCCTGCTGCTTATCCACCCTTATTCCTTTTGTCAAAGGCTCGGCTATTGACACCACGTTCTATAATAGCCTAAGAATGCAACCTCCTTAAGCCAAAATTCACACTTTAAGCCAAAATTCACACTTCTGAATTTGGCATAGAGCCGCTTTCTTCCTTAACACTTGCAAAGATAATCCCGAGATGCTCATCATGCTCCTCTTCGCCTTGGAGTATACGAGGATGTCGTCGATGAACACCACGACGAACCAATCCAAGTAAGGTTAAAAAACCCGGTTTATCATATTCATGAATGCGGCTGGGGCATTTGTCAACCCGAACGGCATTACCACAAACTCATAGTGGCCGTATCTTTTCCTAAAGGCGGTCTTATGGATATCTGCCTCCTTCACCTTCAACTGATGATATCCTGACCTTAAGTCGATCTTTGAGAACACTACTGCCCCTTAAGCTGATCGAACAAGTCATCAATCCTTGGCAAAGGATACTTGTTCTTGATGGTCAGCTTATTCAATTGACGATAATCTATGCACATTCGCAGTTCCGTCCTTTTCTTCACAAATAGGACCGGTGCTCCCCATGGAGACACACTGGGTCGAATAAACCCATGATCTAACAATTCTTGAATTTGAGGCTTGAGCTCAACCAATTCCTTCTTGTCATTCTCAGATGGGGCAATGGACACGGAGCTATACCAGCAAAGAGTCAATTCCAAACTCTACCTCCCTATCCGGGGTATTCACAGTAATTCCTCCGGGAACACATCCTCAAAGTCCCTTACGCTTCTAACTCCACGACACCTCTTTCTTTTCCATCTAACGCACTTACAAAGGCTAAGAACGCCCTGCACCCTTTGCGAACCATCTTCTTCGCCTTCAATGCCAAAACTACGTTAGACAAGTAGTTTCTTCTTTCTCCTATCATTACTACCACTTCATCTTCCGGGGCCCTTAGTTCCATTCGTTTAGCCGCACAATCCAACACGGCCCGGTGCTCTACTAACCAATCCATACCAAGTATGAGGTCAAATTCTCCGAAGGGTAACTCCATTAAGTCAGCCCAAAAGCTCACTCCCTGAATTTCTAGGGATACACTCCGAAAGATCTTATCCACCACTACAGTTTGGCCTAATGGGCTTACTACAGTCGTCTCCCTATCAGAAAGTTTCGAGTCTAGGCCTAGTGTTTCCACTACGCTACATGCAACATAAGAATGGGTCGAGCCTACATCAATAAGAGCAAAATAGGGCTTGCCATGAATGAGGAACGTACCGGTTATAACGTCCGGTGTGTCTCCATCCTCCCTCCGGTGTAATGCGTAAACCAAACCCGACTGCCTTGCCTCAGTGTTAGCAGCACCTCGACCCGGTGTTCCACGTCCTCTACCAGCATGGTTACCTCTACCATTCGGACCACGACCTCTCTGAGGCTGCTGTCCACCTCTACCAGCCTGATTAACATTCTGAGCTACTGGTTGCTTTTCACCTGGTCTCTTTTGACAGTCCTTGATCATATGGACCTTTGACCCACATCTGAAACACCCACCTGTCTTCTTTCAGCATTCGCCTAAGTGTTTCTTCCAACACTGCCACAAGTACGATATTGCCCTCTAGTACTGCTTGCTAACCTCGCGACCCATCGCCTAGGCCTTTTCGAGCATTCCCGATGATCCGAGACGCCCAAATCCTCTCTTACTTATTTCGTCCGTGTTACGCCTCACGAGTCCTTAATTCCTTCCGCTATTTTAGCTTTCTACTAAAGCAGAAAACTCCTGCTCTTGATGTGGAGTGACTAATAACCTCAGGTCATCCTTAGCCCATCCTCGAAACGGACACATCGCTCATGCTCCGTTGTCACCACTCCTCGAGCATACCGGCTCAACCTCAAAAATTCAGCTTCATACTCTGCCACGGACTTGTTCCCTTGAACCAGCCCCAGAAAAGCCTTCCTCTACTCATCAATATATCCGTCCCCACATACTTCTTCCGATCGCTATCTTAACATACTCCCGTGTCGATCCTCGCCAGGCCCCATCCCGAACTATTAACCACCATTGATATGCTTCATCGCGTAGCAGTGTCACCATTCCTTTCAACTTCTCCTCAGGGGTCAGATCGAGCTCATCCATAATTTGTTCGGTTGCTTCCAACCAAGATTCAATTTGCTTGGGTGCCACACTAGATACTCCACGGAACACCTCACCGTTGGCTCGAGTCACCGGTCTGATTTTGAGCTCCCATACTCCTCCAACACCAACCACCATTTCAAGAACTCGCAAAGACAACTTGCGATATAGCATCATCCCCGTCTGAGCCTCGCGCCGACACCAATAAATGGGGGTGGTGGTGGCGTGGTAACTTATTGTCGACCCTTGACTTGATCTAACGGGTTCTGACACAGTCATTCTTCCTCTACCACGCCCATGACGCATCGCGTCCTCTAGAACTCATATCTAACGACACGCTTTAATCTGATTAAGAAATTTTATGAATTAGCCTTTATTCCACTGATTAACTGCAGAAGAAGTTTTATGAAAAGAATTTTAGGAGTGGTTCTTTCGTATTCATACATGCACACAATCTTTACATTCATACATCCATCAATCAATTATGAACTTTCATTCATTCGGAGAAATGTTGTAGTTTTCATTGTTGTTGTTTTTCCACTACCTGTGGGTATTTTTGTAATTTTCCCTACGTGGGTATTTTCATAATTTGTCAAAATAAGGTTCCTTGGTGATTTTGTCAATAAGGTTATTTTGGTAATTTTGAAATTTTGGGGTATTTGAAAATTTTGAAATTATAGGGTATTTCAAGAAATAATTTTTTCCATAATCAAGGTATTTTGATATTTTGTAAATTTAGGGTTCCTTTAAGCAAAGTAGTGAAATTTTGATAAGAATGTGGGTATTTGGAAATTTCATAAACCAAGGGCATTTTTGTAATTTTACCATTAGGGGTATTTTAGTAAATTTGTAAATTAATAATATTTCAAAAAAATTTATAAAAATAATCTTTTCAAATGAAGAGGGTAATTTAGAAATTTTAAAACTAGGGTTTCCATAAAAATACGGCTAGTCCCTTCTGGGTTTTAGTTAGGGGTTTAGCCCGTGATTAAGTCCTCTTGGTTAGGGTGAACTATAGCTACACACCAGGTAGGATTCGAGTGGAGAGGAGGTGAGTCACGTGGACTGCTTAAATAACAAGCTCCCACCGAAACCAATCCTAGACATGCGCACCATGGTTGCCACACCCTAACTAAGCGACTTAACCACAGGTTTGTTTAGTTAGGCATTTAAGTCTTATGTTTTTGTCGGGGTATACTAGTCCTAGGGTTCAAGTACTTAATCTCTATTCTACGTTTCATTTCTACCCTTCTACAAATCATAATATAAATCACACAAAAGATCGAGTACTTACCGGTGGACTTGGCCTGAGACTTAGTGGGCCATGCCAAAAACTGCTTAATTCACAAAATCCTTTTGGGCTTAACTTTGAAAATGTTTTCGGCCTTAAACCCAAGGCCGAGAGTTTAAAACTGGGCTCTGATATCAAGCTGAAACACCCCAAACTCAGCCCACGAGCCTTTACCGGATCTGGTATGTTCCTCGATATAAACCGGTTCAAAATTCTTTTGTTACTTAGGAAAAAAATTTGTGTGTTTTGAAAGAAAGATTGTTTTTGAGTTGGGCTCGGGTTGGAAAATGAGTTAATTTTATATTTGAAATTCTCTAATTTTAGGTGACAAAGCGTTTAGGGTTTATTTTTAAATGAAATAAACTTAGTCGTTAATTTAAGAAAAAGTTCGTATCATAATAAAATAATTTAACGTGCATGCATAAAATAAAATTCATACTATGGCCTTATTACATTAAAACAACCCAAAATAAATTAAAGTGCTTAAATAAAAATTTAAAATGTCTAAATAAATAATTTCCTTGCTGTGCATGGCCACCTTTAAGCTCCTGCCGACCTAGTCCATTACTGATCGTCACCTGAAAAAGGTTCCCACAACGGGTGAGTCAAAGCACTCAATGTGTACACAAACACTAAGTCTTACCAAATTCGGTATAACAAATCATATTCATACATATCATAATTCACATTTATGATGCATTCCGAACCCAAGCCTATATGCCATCCGCTACACATCACCCGTACCATCCTCATGCACCGGGGACTACTAAGTCAACCCTCCATCCGCTACACACCATCGAAGGCGTCATTGCGGTCGACGTGCTCATCGCCCTTATAAAATTCGTGGTCTTAGGTCACCACATTCAGATATCGTGGTCTTAGGTCACCACATTCAGATATCGTGATCTTAGGTCACCACATTCACTTCCCCTTTTCATATAACCCATATGCCCCATATCATACATATCATGCATTAACATGCCAAATTCTTATTTCACATTCTTATAATGTCATATGTGTGTCGTAATAGATATTTAACATAATCCTAGTAGGAGTAGGTAACGTACCTGAGTATTTTGTACCATGACATGGCACCTTAGCCATATTCACATTCTTATACACATACTTATATTAAACATTTCCATAAAACTTATTAAGAAATAGTGTGGGGTACACACCTGATTCGCTTTAGCAAGTTCACTCCAAATCCCGAAAAGCTTGATCTAATGCCTTAGATCTTAAATCTCTACATTTGATCAATCACTTAATACTTAGTAAAGAGCCATTCGGCCATAAAACCAAATCCCATGAGGATTAGTACACTTAAATCCTTACCTTGTCTTTGGATTGATGTCTAATCAAATGCCTAAACTTTGTATCCTTCTTTCTTGAAATCGGCAATCACTAGATTACTTGAATAGATTAGTTTCGCTTTTAAATATTAATGAAACACATCTATTTACTCAACATGGCCTTGGCGAATGCTATAGATACTTACCTTGTGGATTTTAAATCCAAAACTCACCGAATAACTAGGGAACACAAGGCCTATGGTGTACCTTCGAGAAAAGAATTTCTCCTTCCTTGTAGTTGACACTTAGTAAATCCCAAAGATCTCTTCAAAGTTTCGACAACAAGATATTAATAGGTTTAGTCCTAGATTTCGTTAAATCTTAAAAGAAAAGGATGAAACTAAATGAGATCTTACCTTACTTTAGACATCGGCAATCCTTGCTTGAACCTTTAGTAATATTCACTATGTAGGCTAGAAGGATCTTGATTTGACTTTTGATTGGTATAAAGAAATCGGATAATGATGGTATCTTGAGGAGTTTTGGATTCGATTTTAATGGAGATCACAAAAGCTATGAAGAATTGACTAGGCTTACTTTAGTTTTCGGCTTTGGCTAGCAAAAGAAGAAGAAGAGATGCTCTAGGAAATTTGGCGAGAGAAGAGTTGAAAGAAGATATGATGAATGGCTCTCTTTTCCTCTAGTAGCCAAAATTACTAACTTAAAATCCTTTACTTGGCCATCACTCCTATTTTGATAACTTTATCACTTTAATTATCACCCATTCAATTTAATAAAACTTAATCCAATATTTATCTCTTATCTCTTAATAAAAAAAATAATAATAGTCCAACATTATCTATCTATTTTCTAATTTTAAAAGGATAAAACTCCTAAAATTAGCCTTGGTGCCGTCCTCCCCACTCCCTCTCATTGACGCCACCTAGCAAAATAAATCTTTAAAATTTTGCTTCCCACGTGACTCGAACACAAGCCCTCCTTGCACTGCATGGGGCGTCATTTCCAGAGGCCCTAAGTGGCATCTCCAGGCCACTTTTCCAAGCCCAATTTCATGTCATATTTCCTCCATAAATTTTATTAAGACCACCTTGCCTTAGTTCCCTTCTTTTGAAACTTAACATTTCTAAATCATTTCTTACATTTCCAAGTTTCCAAAAAATATTCATAATACATTCATAACACATAAGACATGCCATTTCATATAATTAAATCAAAATGCATAGGCCCATTTTCAGGATATTACACATTTTAAATTAATTATATAAATAAAAAAATAGTTCAAAAAAACATTAGCACCCATTTTTTAAAAAAAATCAGAATCCTCTCCCTTTCAAATTCTCTCTAGCTCTCGTCTAGGTCCGATCGCCGACCTTTCGGATCATTGTTCCACGTGCCTCACGCGCCATCGTATACGGTGGTCGGAGGCCAAGGCTTCTGCTTTTCCGGCGTAATCAAGAGGTAAAATTTCTTTTGTCTGCTTTTGTATTCTTTTTTATAAAAAAATATACATGCATGAAAAATAAAAAACATACGAAAGTAAAATCACCTCTATAAAATTTTTATTTTTCTATATATTTGAACAGTTTGCATACACTGTTTGTGATTTTTTCCACTAATCTCTCTCTGTATCTCCGTATATAATCAGTCTATCCCCCTTTCTGTTTACACATCTTGAGTTTTATAACTTGAAAGAAAAAACAAAATTAAAGGAAATATATTTGTTGCCATATTTGTTGTGATTTGCTTCCTTTTTCGTGTAGGTGGAGAGCGGTGGAGAATCTGGTGACGAGGCACGTTGATGGCGGTGCGATTCGCAACTGGGCAAAGGCTGGTGACTACGGCGCGACGTTTGGTAGCCCTGGACATTTGCGGGGCCTAAGGTTTCCTCTAAAACCTTAGGTCTGAAACTGTTGGAGTGTTGGGCCATGCTTGACTTGGGTCCAGAATTGGGTTTGTAATGGGACAAAAAAAAATTCTTTATTTATTTGGTTTATTTCAAAGCCCAGTCAAAATTGGGCTACTACAGCTGCCCCTGTTTGCTCATTGTCGTGTAACGGGAATAAAGCAAAGACTATAAAAGGACCAATTTTGACTGGTCTTGGCCAAGCCTCAACTTCTTGATCCTCGTCTTCTCCAAATGACTTCCAATCCAGACTGTAACTTCAACAGCATTGGATCTTCATCTTGATTTCAGTGAGTTTGATAGTTTCAATTTCGTGAAGGCAGTGTCCACTATCTTTTGATCTGCTCCACTGTAAATTCAGGGGGACCAGATCTGATATTTTCAATCTGATCCCTGCAAACTCAGGGGTACCATATTTACTATTTTCGGTCTGTTCCACTGCAAACTCAGGGATGCCAGACTGGTGGATTAAATCTGTTCCACTATTGCTTAGGAAGACAAGATTTGTCGTTTGATATTGGTTCCCTACTGCTTAGGGTGACAAGATCTACAATATTTGACCTATTCCACTACTGGTCAGGGAGATAGGGCCGGTGGCTTAAATATGTTCCACTACTTCTTAGGGAGACAAGACTTGCCGTTCGATCTTGGTTCCCTACTACTTAGGTGACAAGATCTACAATCTTTGACCTATTCCACTGCTAGTCAGGGAGATAGGGCTAGTGTCCTCGATCTGCTTCCTACAACTTCAGGAAGATAAGATCTTCTGCTTTTGATTTTCTCCACTACAACTTCAGGGAGATAAAATCTTCTATTTTTAGTCTACTCCATTGCAACCTCAGAGAGATAAGACTAAAACGTCTTCGATCTGCTTCCTACAACTTTAGGAAGATAAGATCTTCTCCGGTTGATTTGCTCCACTACATCTTCAGGGAGATAAAATCTTTTGTCTTTAGTCTACTCCACTTCAACTTCAGGGAGATAAGACTAAAACATCTTTGATCTACTTCCTACAACTTTAGGAAGATAAGATCTTCTGCGGTCGATTTGCTCCACTACAACTTCAGGGAGATAAAATCTTCTGTCTTTAGTCTATTCCACTACAACTTTAGGGAGATAAGACTAAAACATCTTTGATCTACTTCCTACAACTTCAGGAAGATAAGATCTTCTGCTTTCGATTTGCTCCATCGCAACTTCAAGGAGATAAAATCTTACGCCTTTAGTTTACTCCATCAGCAACTTTAGGGAGATAAGACTAAAACATCTTTGATCTCGCTTCCTACAACTTTAGGAAGATAAGATCTTCTACTCGATTTGCTCCATCGCAACTTCAAGGAGATAAAATCTTACGTCTTTAGTCTACTCCATCAACTTCGGGAGATAAGACTAAAACATCTTTGATCTGCTTCTTACAATTTTAGGAAGATAAGATCTTCTGCGGTCGATTTGCTCCACTGCAACTTCAAGGAGATAAAATCTTTTGTCTTTAGTATACTCCACTGCAACTTCAGGGAGATAAGACTAAAACATCTTTCATCTTCTTCCTACAACTTTAGGAAGATAAGATCTTCTGTTTTCTTCAATCTGCTCTACTAAAACTTCAGAGAGATAAGACTGAAATTCTTTTCGATCTGCTTCCTACAACTTTAGGAAGATAAGATCTTCTGGGTCGATTTGCTCCACTGCAACTTCAGGGAGATAAAATCTTTTGTCTTTAGTCTACTCTACTGCAATTTCAAGGAGATAAGACTAAAACATCTTTGATCTGCTTCTTACAATTTTAGGAAGATAAGATCTTCTGCGGTCGATTTGCTCCATTGTAACTTCAGGGAGATAAAATCTTCTGTCTTTAGTCTACTCCACTGCAACTTCAGGGAGATAAGACTAAAATATCTTTGATCTGCTTCCTACAACTTTAGGAAGATAAGATCTTCAACGGTTGATTTGCTCCACTGCAACTTCAGGAGATAAAATCTTCTATTTTTAGTCTACTCTGCTACAACCATAGGGAGATAAGACTAAAACGTCTTCGATCTGCTTCCTACAACTTTAGGAAGATAAGATCCTCTTTCTTCAATCTGCTCTACTGCAACTTCAGAGAGATAAGACTAAAAGTGTTTTTGATCTGCTTCCTGCAACTTCAAGAAGATAAGATCTGAAACTTCACCAATATCGCTACACCATCTACTGAAAGACATATCCTGTAGACTCGGTTTCATGTGTTATGAGTGACATGAATGCAACATGTCATGAAAATTATTAGGACTAGAATGCAATGACCGAATGCACCTAATGAAATTTGCTATGATACAAAAATGTTATGAGTATGATTCCTACTCTAGGAGTTATTACTCATTTATTCTTCATTTTTGTTCATTAATCACATTTTGCTTGACCAGCTTGTCCCAATGTAATTTTTGAATCAGCCCTGCTTGGATCTTGAGACATAAAGTTGGTATCTCCCACTGCAACTTCAAGAAAATAACATTTAATTTATTTCACCCTTCTATTACAACTCAGAGGTACATAACTTGTATCACTCAACTTGATCTATTACACCATTCCCTGGGTGTAATGACTAAATGTATGTGTCTAAATGAATGTAGGGTATCCCGTGATGATCCCCTTTTATACTTAGCTTGACTTTGTTTGTCATTTGCCAATATGGTATCACCAACAAAATTGTCTTATCCAAAAAGAATCCGAAGAGAATCATTTTCCAATATTTCCAACCCCTTAGGCTTGGTGAATTCTGAACAATAGTCATGTTTTAGATTCCTCATATTATTTAGAAGCTTCTAGAGTAATAAGCAAACTTCTTTTATGAAAGTGTTTTTAGTCCATTGATCATTATTTCAATATAAAATGCTTGAAAAAAGGTCACAAAAATGGACAAGAAAGAAATTAGTCATGAGTATAGCTTGAAACAAATAAGTTAAAGATAACCAAGGCAATAAATGAGAATTGATTGGTATATCTTAAAAAGAATATAGCAAAGGCTATAAAGAAAATTAGGGTGTTTCTTTGAAAATAATAAAGTAATCAAAGGTTTAAAATGGGTAAAAATGGGAAACTAGGTGCCCCAGATATCGCAATCGAGCTTCTCATTTCGATTTTTGAGGACCATTTTAAACTCAATATGTATTTGGGGAACTGGAGTACTCTGTCAATGCCCCAAGATATAACATATTTCTTTATTCTTAATTCAAATGTAGCAAGACTACTGTGTGCCCCACTTTTATTCAAAATTTGAGCCGCCCTTTTCAGGTTTTCAGCTCAAAGTCCCTTTGGTCTCAAAGCGCCCTTTGCGAATTTCGCCATGGCCTCTCCTTTTTTTTTGAGGCGCCCTTTACGGGTTTTCACCTTGATCTTTCCTCTTTCAGGTAAAATATCTCTTGACCAAACCTGAATTCACCGAATTAGGCAAGTCTTCGCCATCCATCTCGATCAATACCAATGCTCATCTAGAACAGGCTCTACATAAGTCCTTCCCAGTTCGGCATATGCTTTCCTCTAAATTCATTTTGTAGAGGAAAAATCTTTTTCAACATCAGGTTCCCCTTGTGGAATTCTTTTGGATGAACCTCTTTGTCGTAAGCTCACATCATCTACCATGATGGATAACTTTTAACCTCTTCTTCGATTAGATTCAATTGGCAAAAACACTTTAATTCCATAATGGGCAAGATGTTGCCCAATGAAAGGTTCCGCCGACGCTCAATGGGACGGTAAACGATAGCTTCTCCAATTACAGGGACGTTCAATGGGATGTAAGGTAAACGATAGCTTCTTATGCCAATCCTTACAAGTCTAAGTCACCTTTTATTTCTTTTTTTTGGGCAACTTTTGCTATACAGTGATACACAGCCTGATCTTTGGACAAACTGTAAACCTTGACTTTGTACAGTTATGCATTCTTTGCTAGCATCTGATCCTTTTTTTTAATGACCTCGATCTCGTAACATTGGTATATGAAGCTACTTCCACCCTTTTAGGGAAGTAAACGACGACCACGATAATGAATCGATATTAGTTAAAAGCTTTTGATGAGATTGGCCCCATCACATCCATGCCCCACATATGAAAAATTTATGAAGAACTGGAGTAGGCGTATGAATCTTGTCTCCTTATATTAGGCATGACTGATACCACCCCTTCCTATATAGATTGGCAGTACCTGATTCTCATGTTTAGCCTGCATCTTAGTATCTCAGGCATGTCCTGATATGATCGTGCAAAATATCTTTGAGTCTTTTTGAAAATAACTCAATGATGTCTCGCATTATTTCTATGTGAGCTGGACTTCGATCTTCACCTCTTTCTAGGCTCGCAATATCTAATGACTCTTTGTAGAGTAAGGTCTATTTTTCATCTTGTTAAACCATTCTTAACAAGTCAGAAGATATGTCACAATCTAGGTCATCTTCAAAATCCTGAGATCCCTTAGACCCATATCTCATTCAAAAAGGGAGTCAGTAACAATGTTGCTCATGACGTAGATATCTGAGACCTACTGTAGGCTCGAAGGAAGATTCTAAAGAATAAATGATTCAAAGAATGGTTATTGGTATGATCATGAATGAAAAACAAAAGAATATACAGTATGACATGTAAAGAATAAAAGAATATGTATTCAAAAGATTCATTTTACTGAAATAAGAATTTAGGACACAAGCCTATTTCACAAAAGGGTTCTTATTGCCTCTAGACTTAAGACAACAAGCATGTCTTGCACATTATTATAGACCAGCTCTAAAAATTTAGAGATCTCCTCCTCAAAACATTCCCAAGTACGTAAGGGCTTGGAAACTTCGTTCTCGATTCACTCTTCGGATATGTCATTAATGCTCTATTCTTTTGGAATTCCCACATGTCTTGTTGAATTTTGATTAATTGCCCCTGCATCTATATTTGCATTTGCTCTATTCTTTCCAATCTTCGTTCCCTGTTTTCCAAGTTAATTGAGATAATTTTACCTAATTAAAGTCTAATGCAAATGATGCAATGCAAATGCATGAATACAAAGAAGTATCGATTCTGATCAACTTCATTTAAAAAACTTGTAACAGCCCAAACCCGGCCCAAACATTGGGACCGAATATGGGTCGTTACGAAGAAGAACTTTTTGAACCCATTTTCGAAATCAATTTAAGTTTTGTTGAAAACTGTTCGTTTCAAGTTGTCTTGCTGAAATTATACTTAGTCCAAACTCGAAAATTTAATTAAGTCAAGTTTTTATACAAATTTTAGATGTGCTCGATGGCACGATAAAACATTTTCGTGTTAATTTAGAAAACGTGTGATTCAATTTATAATTAAAACAAAATATCCAACATATAAGACACACTACTCCACCAAGGAGTTCAAATTTCATCAATCTTCCCTAATTGCTTCCCGGAATCATCATTTAATTTAATTCAAATAACTTGAATTAATCTTTAATGATAAATAATAATCTCCTCATAATCCATGTAGTATCCCTAATATCCCAAATAATATCAAATAATCCTCTTAATCCAATAATCTCCTTAATTATCTTGTATTATCAAAATAAAACTAATATTATCCTAATTATCCTTAGAATTAAGCAATTTAAAATGGTCATATTATCTTATTATCCAAATAGATAAATAAAAAAAATAATAATCTAAGGAGAGAATTTCTCTCCCCTTGTGCCGTCCAAATAAAGAGCAAAAGGGAGGATTTACGTGACTCAACCAAGGTTCTCCCTTGCTTCTTGGTGGCGTCACATCAGCTCTAAAGTGGCCTCACTTTGCCACTTTACCAAGGCCTCATTTGGTGTCCAATTTCCTTCATTTATTCTTATAACACCCTCCCGCTAAGGCTCCCTACCTTTAAAGTTACAAACTGAAATTTTCTACCAAACCGCGTACACTCAAGGCCTTAAATTAAGCTCTCATTATTCAATAAATAAAATCACATTTCATACATAAGAAAAATAATTAAATTCCAAATAGCCCCACTTTTGGGATGTTACAGGTTCTAACTCCTTAAAATAATTTCGTCACCAAATTACTTTCTACAAATCTAATCGTGTATCCTTAACTTTGTCATCCTAAATTCTTCTCACAAGACTCTGATCTTAAAGAACTATCATACTTTCTACACATTCCCATAAGTCCATAATCCAAGTTCCATACACTTTACTAGCAATACAAAGAATGAACTAAACGTAACCACAACCAAGAGGCAATTAAAAGTACTCCTGATATAAAGGAACTTACCACATTGTCATATCGGCACATCTTCTCCTCGCGACTACCAGCTGCATAAACCAACCTTGGTTTCGCTCGCACTCTTCAAAGACTTTACCATGCACGCTACCATTATCATTACATCTATATCATCTATATTTGCATTTGTTCTATTCTTTCCAATCTTCGTTCCTGCTTTCCAAGTTAATTGAGATAATTTTACCTAATTAAAGTCTAATGCAAATGATGCAATGCAAATGCATGAATGCAAAGAAGTATCGATTCGATCAACTTCATTTAAAAACTTTATTAGAAAACAAATTCTTTTACATAAAATGGACTACTATATGCTTTAAAATCCTATAGTTACGACAACAAAGCCAACTCTTGACCATGATCCATGCCACTGAAGCTCATACTTCGTGCTCAATGTATTAGCCATGTGATGCCAAAATCGAAGATGATCAACTATCTCACGAATCTATGCATGAAATAACTAAACAATCCTCCAGTCAAAGCTCCTAATGATTCTCAGTATGTAACCACTTCCCCGCTTTAAAACTTTTTTTACATACACACA
Organism: Gossypium rotundifolium; assembly: GCA_025506655.1. NCBI lineage: Eukaryota > Viridiplantae > Streptophyta > Magnoliopsida > Malvales > Malvaceae > Gossypium > Gossypium rotundifolium. The sequence goes on along the minus strand of CP106724.1, from coordinate 26,876,211 downwards.
CATAACAATTAATATGCGAGATAGCCATCCAAACGCCATCGTCTACCCTGCTTAGCAAACCACTAGTGGTGCCAAACCAACCCAGTGACATATAGTCACAATGATATTACTACCACACTGTGTCCGTAGTAGACAAGCATCATTTGATAGGATGGCCAACCCATCGTGTGACCAAATCAGCATGAGCGATCCCATATCTCAAGTGGGGCCAACCCAGTGCAAAAACTATTGCTTCACCCATGAGGTAATCCCGACTTCTAACTTGGTCATGGGAATAGTGAAGCTCTTCCTTCTAACGCTATTCTATTGTTTCAAGAAGCTCGATCTGAAGTTCACAACTGTGCCATGTTGCTTCTAACTCTTCAATTTTACCCTTCATTTCCTCGATCTTGACTTTAACTCAGTCACGAAATTATTGCTTCGATGGTGATGAAGAGATCGTCCATGCTTAGCCTTTGATCTTCAGAAGAAGATTTGATCATTCACCTTAACTAGTGCCATACACTGAGTCACAATTCTATACTCAGAAAGATTCTTTCGCTTCCATTTAAATTCTAACCATAGGTGAAAATCGTCTATTCTGGTTCATCTCATTGAATATATCAAATGGGGGATCAATACAAATTCCTTCCACAATGAATCAAATCTCTTGCAATGTTGTTTGGATCACAATGAGGAGCCAAGAAGTTCACAAGCAGTCCATCCTTCAATCCTAGATGGATCTACCAATTCCTTCTTGTTAAAATTCCAACGCCCATTCCTTGGAAAGAAATCTTCACTATTGCCTACTCTTAACTTTGGTGCTACCAGAATATGTCCGTCTACTTAGGTGACCATCTTCATAGGAAAGAAAAACACTATAATGGTAGAAGTGTCCATCTATACTTCCTACGCTCACTTTGAAGTGATTGGTGAATATAGTTACCTTCTACCCTTTAGTTCAAACACCATGCCTTGCCATAGGTGTTGTACAATCTTCTTCGCATCTGATTTTGGAATGAGATCAGGGGGTACAAGTGGCAGAAAAGGTAGGGATTCTAGTGCTGCCCCATTTCTCTCTTACTCAAACAAATCCATACCTTAAAATCTTCTTTCTAATTGATTTTGCTCTAACCATATACGAAAGATTGCATTGTCTTCCATTTTATCAATGAACCCGTTCTCCATAACCAGCTTTCTAACTTAGAAACTGACCATGAATCGATACCTCTTAAAATATGAAATGACATGCACAAAAATAAACAACAAATTAGCACCGCAGAATAAGATATAAATAAAGTAAAATATGATGTTATGTAATGCAAATGCAAAGAACGAGAGGCGTTGACTCTGAATTCAGTTACATTAGAAAAACTTTACTAGAAAATAAATTTCTTTACACAAAATGGATCGCATACACAGCCTTGTCCTCATAATTCAAGTGAAAACATGAATCCCTTCTTTGTAAAAGTCAAGTCTTGCAAACTTTTAATAGATGCCTCCTCTAGCTCCTTTTGCTTGATCTGGACTGCGACTCCTGTTCACTTGTTAGCTTCTTCAAGAATGTCGAGCCGTGGTAATCTTCGAATATTCTTGTCAACTTGAATCCTTGGGTGATAAGGTATTGTATTCCTTCACGGACTATCAGTCTTCTCTCATTGTATTCACTTGGACTATATTCAGACGATCGCATTATAATCCACTTTATTAGAAAATCTATTTTCTTATGACCAACTTTTCTATTTAGTAAGAACTTGAAATCAACACCTCTTTTCTATGATGTGAATGCAATGCAATCAAAAGAAAACCCGTTAGCACAGGAAAAATAACATAGAATCTATCAGGGTGACCATTAGGGTTTGACATGGTTCTACCTAGGGTAGGCCCTTAAGGTTCACTATATGCGGTTAGCTCTAAAGTTGAGGTACGCAAACCAGCAGATTCCTCGATCCTCACCCATTATAGGCTCATATGGACCGAGTTCGGTTCAGGGGAATACATTTCCCTATGGCTGTACGGAGATGAAAACTTCACGAAAACATAGGTACGGATGTATCCCGAAAGTGATTCACTATCCTGCACGGAGGTAAAAACCTCACGAAGGAGTAGTTTCTCACTCCCACTTAAGGGTGTGACCACGACGGTCATGCAATGCAATGCACTAACAATGAATGATAAAATACTAACACAAATATAATGAACTATGCTAAACAATAATAAACAATCTAAAGCAAATAAAAACATATAATGGGAATAATAAAAACAATATATTAAACAAAAAAATAATACTTTTATATAAAATAACACAAATTCAAGATAAAAGGTACCTATAATAAAAGTTAATAATATATATATAAATGATAGCAGAAAAATAATTAATAAATAGTATAAAGTATTTTAGTAAAACATGTATAAAACTACATAAATAATATAAATAATATAAATAAAATATGTTAGATAATATAGATAATTTAAAAATAAGGATTTTAGGAATATATGATATAACCTAATACTATATAATGTATAAAAAGATAATATATTAATAATACATAATAAAAAATAATATTAAATCATATAAAATAAATAATAATTAAAAATATAATAGATTAGTATATATAAAAATATATATATAAACTTATACTATTAATAAATTAATATACAAATAATAAAATATTTAATATGACAAAACATTTAATATAAAAAAATAATTAAAGTTTTAAAAAAAATTTAGGAATAAATAAAGATAAGGGGTTAAACAACAATTAAATAGATTAAAAGAATTAAATAAAAAACGTGTGTTAAAACTTAGAGACTAATGTAGCAATTAAACCTTTTTACGAAACGGCGTCGTTCCGATTTTCCTTTAAAACGGACGGAGGGACTAAATTGGAACCAAAACAAACCTTAGGGCTAATTTTAAAATAAATAAAAAAGTGCATTGGACTAATTTAAAAAATAAAATTGCGGAAGGGCTAAACGGATAAATAGACCATTTTAAGAAAACGCGAGGATCTTGAGGGCCGAGTCGGGTCAATGCGCGGATCCTAAGGGTAAAAATGGTGTCGTTTTAAATTAATTATATAAATAAAAAAATAGTTCAAAAAAACATTAGCACCCATTTTTTAAAAAAAATTAGAATCCTCTCCCTTTCAAATTCTCTCTAGCTCTCGTCTAGGTCCGATCGCCAACCCTTCGAATCACTGTTCCACGTGCTTCACGCTACCATCAGATCACGGTGGTCGGAGGCCAAGGCTTCGCCTTTTCAAAGATAATCAAGAGGTAAAATTTCTTTTCTCTGCTTTTGTATTATTTTTTATAAAAAAAATATACATGCATGAAAAATAAAAAAAAATACGAAAGTAAAATCACCTCTGTAAAAATTTTTATTTCTCTGTATATTTGAACAGTTTGCATACACTATTTGTGATTTTTTCCTCTAATCTCTCTCTGCGTATCTCTGTATATAATCAGTATATCCCCATTTCTGTTTACAAATCTTGAGTTTTATAACTCGAAAGAAAAAACAAAAATAAAGGAAATATATTTGTTGCCATATTTGTTGTGATTTGCTTCCTTTTTCGTGCAGGTGGAGAGCAGCGGAGAATCTGGTGATGAGGCGCGTTGATGGCGGCGCGATTCAATTGTTGAGCAAAGGTGGTGATCATGCAGTAGCGACGCTTGGTGGCCTGGACATTTATGCGCCTAGGGTTTCCTCTAAAACCCTAGGTGCAAACTGATGAGTGTTGGTAGTGCTTGACTTGGGTCCAGAATTGGGTTTGTAATGGGACAATAAAAAAATTTATTTATTTATTTGGTTTATTTCAAAGCCCAGTCAAAATTGGGCTACTACAATACCATTTTTGATTTTAGGAGATTTTTGAAATTGTGTGATGGTTTTGTGAGTTTGGTAGTTAAATGATGTTATTTTATGAAGTAGTTTTAATGTTTTTAATGGTAAGGGATTGAATTAATAAATTATTAAAAGTACATATATATATATATATATATATATATGAGGAATTTGTGAATTTTATGGATTGTTATAGAACTACAGAAATTAGGTTAGCTTGATTTAGCTTTAATTATGCTTAATTTGATAATTTTTGGGTTAAGAACTAAATTGCATAAATAGTAAAGTTAAGGGTAAATTTATGAAATATGGTTAAAAAGGCTTAAATGCATAAATTAAATATTTAGGGGTAAATTTATGAAATATGGTTAAAAAGGCTTAAATGCATAAATTAAATATTTAGGTGGTTTAAACTAGTTTAATTGAAACAAATTATGCTTTAGATCAAGAAACTCTGTAACACCCTTAACCCGTATCCATCGTCGGAACAGGGTTACGAAGTATTACCGAAATTTACAGATCAAGTAAACCGATATTTCACATCATATAGTATTCATATCAGAAGTCAATCATAAAATCCCTTATATGAGCCCTCGAGGCCCAAAATATATGTTAGAAATAAGTCCGGACTAAACTGGGTACTCAGAAAATTTTTCAGAAAACATAAAAATTTTCTAAGGTATAGGGGACACACGCCAGTGTGACCAAGTCGTGTGTAAAAGACACGCCCGTGTCTCATTCCGTGTGGACATTCGAAATAGGGACACATGGCCGTGTTCCAACCCGTGTCCAAACTTATGAGTTCTCTGTCTTGGGTCACACGGCCAAGCCACACGCCCGTGTGCTAGGCCATGTGAATAATTTGAGTATTTCGTTTTGCAATTTAAATGATGCAGGGGATACAAGGTCAAACCACATGCTCGTGTGCTAGGTCGTGTGAACAAATTTTAAGTATACTGACTTGTGCAAAATTTAAAATACAGGGGACACACGGCCGTGTGACACATGGCTGAGACTCACGCCCGTGTCTCTGCCCGTGTGGATGAAATATACCATTTTTCTAGCCACATTTCTCACCCAATTTGTCTTCCACCTACATAACACTTTTACACATCAAAAAACCACAACAAAGCATTCAAATCAAGCCAATCCAAGTCTTATGCATGATATTTCATCATATATGACCAAGTATCCATTCTTATCAAATTGATCAATTACATATTTGTACCAAATATACCAAATCAAACCATATCTCAATATGCCTATTATTTAACCGTCATTTAATCATACTAAAACACACATCAACCATGATAAGGCCATATACTTATATATCAAAATGTATCAAAATAAGCCATTCAAATGGCTAATCACAACAAAACATTTACATGCCATCAATGGCCAAATTAACCTATACATGCCATTATAACCAAAGCTGATTTACTAAATATACTAAAAAGGCCGATGGATAGTGTGATGTAGCTCTGACCAGCTTCCAACCTTAACGAGCTTTCGAGTTACTATAAGACAGAAAAAAATAGAGTAATCATTTAACACTTAGTAAGTTCGTATAACATGTAATTTAACTTACCATTATTTCACATATAAGGTAAGCATACAAAACATGTTCCAAACAACTTGGCCAAAAGCCTAAGCACATATCCCCAACATGTTAGCCAAGTAATATCATATAATAACCCTTAATCATAGATGAATAAAGTCACCGAACAAGTTCCATACTTTTATCACCCATCTCATATTTCCATATATCATGTACTATCATTTTCATATAATTTCATGTATATGCAGATAACATTTCCTATCGAATTCACATTTTCTTATAACAGAACATTGATCATTGAACCGTTTAAAATATCGTTGGATACACGGGTAGTACACACGATGTGTACAAATCTGTAATCTGTCAATTCATATACAGGTATGTCCATACGAGCATGTAATTGGAAAACTCTTTCGAGCCATATAACGGGAAGCTCTTGTGAGCCAAATATCAGGAAGCTCATAAGAGCTATAAATGGGAAGCTCAGGGGAGCAAAATTTGGGAAGCTCATGCGAGCCATGTAACACCCCAAACCCGGCCCATTCACTACGACCGAATTTGAAATGCCACTGCGGAAAACGTTTGAAAAATATTTTGAATTAAAGTAAATCATAAAATTTTGTATGCCTTTAATAAAATATTGGGTATGTAAAATTCCAAAATACAATTAAGTTATTAAATTTAAAACTTTAAATTAATTTATCAAAGTATAAATTTACTCTTTAAAAGAAAAATTCCCGAATATTAACTTAATCATCAATCCACCTTAAAACATAATAATAACAATTAAACACTTATAGTGGCCTTATTATAATAATTAAATATTCCAAGCACCGAATTATAAAATAACTTAAAACAAGTAAAACTTCTTCTGCATGGGCCACCTCATATCCACTCCAACCCGGTCCAAGCTTTATGCATCACCTGCGATGTTGGAAAAATTTGGGTGAGTCAAACATACTCAGTGCATAGTTATTTCACATGTTTCCCCATATGGGCTTGGCCCATATCCACACAGTCCATACACATAAATTATGCAATTATGAAGCCCAACCCAACCTAGTGTCCATCCATTACACCCACCTCGACAGACCTGCTGCCCAAGGCCGTGGCTAATCCACCGGTCAACCAAGTGATCCCACATATCTTACCCTGGCAGACCTGCTGCTCAAGGCCGTGGCTAGGCCACCGATCACATAAGTGATCCCACATGTCAATCAATCCACGGTGATGCACACAGCTATCAACCGCCGAGATGTGGCACCTAGCCAACACCTCCCTTGATGAAGCACATAGCTAACATCAAGCGCTAATGTAGCACAAGGCTAACATTAGACCACGTACATAAATACGTACACCCTTTCCTTCTATTTTCACATCCCAAGTCCCATGCATATATGTGTATCATGTCAGATTAACATTTAGAGTAATTATTCATCACATGCTCACCACAAATATCACACATATATCATAGGCAAAATAGAGCACTGACCTGATTAATTGATTACCCACTACGGGTATCCACCGTCTTAGCCATTATTTCCGGCTAACATACACATCATAAACATACATACATAAAAAACAAACAAATAACAGGAGAATAGTGCGATAACTACGCACCTGACTGTCTAGCGAAATCCCGATCTATTTGGATCTAACACAATCTAGAATCCCGAAACTCTTTATTCCTGTCGATTTGCCTCTAAAAGCCATAATCACAATCGGTCAGTTCTTAAACCCATAAAATGGCCTTTGGCCGAATATTTGCAATCACTTACCTAACTTATTTAAAACCCGAATACTTGCTTGCTCCTGGGTTATCAAATCCTATTAACCACTTGTTAGAAATGGCTTAATACATAAGTCCATAACCATGGCCCTTGGCGAATAGTACATGATGCTTACCTTGAATGCTTCAAATCCCAAAAGCTTCTCCTTAATGCTTTTTAATGTTGGCTACAAATAAAAGCACACATACATGGCTTATGAATATTCGGCTAACCCAAAACCAAGGCCTTAACACTTGATTCTAAGCACCTTAAAGAATAAGAACCCAAACCGATTACTAGGATAGAAATTACTTACCACCACATTGCTTGAAGAGACTAAAAAAAGAAAGTCGATGACCCCTCTATCACTTTCGCCATGAAGAAATTAAGAGAAAACGAAATAGTGGGGAGGTTCATAAGAGAATCGGCTATGGTGTTTCTTTATGGTTTCAACAAAGAAAATAAGGGAAAGAAAAAAAACAACCAGGTTCGGCTATGGCTTCCAAATGGAGTTGGAATATTTGGCTAACGCAAAGAACAGGTTTGAAAGTTGGAGAAAAGAAGAAATAGAAGAATAATGAAGGCTTAGGAGAATTCGGCCTTAGCAAAATAAATGAAAAAAAATGAGAGGATTTTCTTGGCTACCAATTCGACAAAAGAGACTAAAGAAGAAACAAATATAATTCCAAAGACTTATCTTCCTGCTCATGGCGAATACACCCCCAAGGAGACCCAAATTAAGCTACTACCTCCATTCCTTATCAAATCCCACTTATTCCTCGTTATTTTATCACTTCATATAAAAAAATAATAAAAGCATCCTCATTTATCTCTTAACAAATAAAATAAAATAATCCATCACCATATCCCTTATCTTCCCATTTAAAATAAATAAATAAATAAAATAAAACCATACTTATCCCACTCTTCCAGCCAAAATTTGAAAAAAATAAAACAAGCTTAATCCTTATCTTTTGGAAGCCCATGTGCTGTCCAACTCTTCTCCCTAGCCTTGACGTCACATGCAAAATAAAACACCAAAATATTGCTTCCCACGCGACTCGAACTCCAGACCTGCACCAAGCTTGTGGCGTCATTCCCAGGGCCTTAAGTGGCGCCTTGCAGCCACTTTACCAAGCGGGTTCTTATGCCATCACTCCACCACTTATTCTTTTAAGGCCTCTTTCACCTAGCTTCCTCCTTGTCTTAATGCCAAAAGCAAAATAAAATTACACTCCATGCGGCCGAAGGTTCGAACCTCTTCCTCCTCGAAGCCCTTTGACGCTAACGCCCCAAGCCACCTTGCTCGTTCTTTTGTGTCATCAACTCCCATAATTTCTTTTAAAGCCTTCTTAGCCCAAATTCCCTTCTTGACGAAAGAGCAAAATAAAAACACACTTATGTCGCCATCAAGACTCGATGTAATGTCCCGATTTAGGGTTGTTTACAATTTAATTATTTTCATGTGCTTGCTTGAAAAGAAATGAATACTATGATTACTTGACATGTTCTAGGGTCTAGTGATAACCTCGGGCTAGGCCTGACTTAGGGCTAGAATTTTTTTTTTTAGCACTTGAGAAGAGGAAGCTAAGTGAATGAGGCTTTAAAAATTATTTGGTGCGAAGCATGACACAAGAAATCATGTGATAAGGTGGCTTGGGACGCTACCTAAGGATCTAGGAAAGATGCGGCAAAGGAGGGAGGTTCGAGCTGCCAAATTTACACTTGGGAGTTTTATTTTTTTCTTGTTAGTTGGCGCCATGAAGAGGGAAGAGTTGGACGGCAATTGGGACTTTGGAAAGGATGGGATAAGTCTTTCTTTTTGATAATTTCGGCTAAGAAGGGAAGATAAGGGTAAGATTTATTTTTAGAATTTTGAAAAGAGATATGATGGCCGAATGAAGGACTCTAGGGGCTTGAGTTTCGGAATTGAAGGGAACCTAGGGAGTGTCTTCGGCTAAAACACCCCTTTTCTTCTATTTTTCCTTATTGCTCAAATCAAAACCTCACAAAGCAACCCTCATCCTTGTTTCTTCTCTTCCTTTTCCCAATATTTGCCGAAAGTCCATACTACTTCATATTCTTCCATCCTCTCTATTTGTTCCCAAAGTCGAAAGCTCATTGTTTTTCCCACTATTCATCAAAGAGATTTGGCCGAATACCCTTAGCCCCAGTCTCTCCTCTCTCTCACGCAATTTAGCCTTCATTGAAGTATCAAAAGCAAGTTCTTCCTTGTTGGAATCATAGCCGAATCTTTGGTAAGCCATTCCTCCTCTATTTTTTTTTCCTTCTCTGGTATAGATCCATATTTAAAAGAGAACCTCACTCGTGCTCTTTAATGATAGCGAAAAACTTAAGCATCAAAAGGGTGAGCCGAACCTTGGTGATTGAAGGTCGAGCCTGTCCATAAGGGAGGACTTTAGCCAATTGAAAGAAGCTTTCGGGATTTGATTCCCCAAGATAAGGTGGTAAGTAATATTCGGCAAAAGGCCTTGATTAAGCATATATGTGCAAACCGAATCTAACAAAAGTTTTGGTAGGGATCTCGACAAGACAAGTGACAATTTTGGGATTTTGATAGGTAAGGTAAGAGGTTGTTGATATTCGATCATGGGCTATATATGGTATTTAAGAGTTAACCGATTGTGTGCCATGGATCTAAGGGCTAATCGGCCAAGGCAAACAAATGCTTCCGGGATTTAAACTCGCTTTGGTAAGTGATAGTAAGTTTCAGCCTAAGGCCATATTTCAGGTACAATTAATCCTTCAGGATTATTAGTATAGCCGAATGGCTATTAGATCTAAAAGTATATGTGTTGGCCGATTGTAGGGGGAAACAACCTCTCGGGGTTTCGCTAGTATAGTTTGGGATTTGCTAGTCTCACGAGTAAGCAGTGTGTAAGACTCTTACACACTTTATTAGTTAGCATTGCTATTATGTTACGATTTAATCATTGTGGTAGTGATTTGCTTGTGGACATGAGCATGGATTCCTGTAAGTCACTTGTGATTTAAAATCATTATGGATGACATGATGGGTAATATGCTATGCCATGACTTATATGCATGATTTACTTATAATATGTTAAGCATGATATGAGCATGTTGGTAATGGGGTTGATGAGAGGAGGGGATTATTCTCATGGATCTGTCACCATTGGTTTTGACCACAAGATGGGTTGGCCCCATCAGTTTAATTGTGACTTCGGTCACCAGTGGTTTTGACCACACCGTTGATATAAATTGTGACTAAGTCCCAGTGGTTTGGTACCACCAGTGGTTTTGACCACATATTGATAATTGTGACCTATGGTCATCAGTGGTTTTGACCACACGATGGGTTGGCCCCATCACTTGATTTGTGACTCTGGTCACCAGTGGTTTTGACCACCAGTGGTTTTGACCACCCGGGGTAGTTAAAAGAGTATGGATGGTTAGTTTTGGGTTGCATGTTTGCATGTTTACTAATATTTTGTGTGTGAGTTTGCACTTCCGGGTTGGGGATTTATACACTGAGTCTTGGTGACTCACCCCTTCCCATATCATTTTGTAGATGAGTAGATCGCGGAGATGGAGCCGGAGAGGACTCGAGGCGGCCATGCTTGTTCCTTGGATTTGGGATTTTATTTAGTACAGTTTAAGTTTATTTATTTCTAAATTTTTGGTTTGGATTGTAATAAGGCCGCTAATAATTATTTTGGGTGTTTAAGTAGTTGTTTAATTTCATTCCTACTATACTACTAATGAAACTGTAAATTGTTTAAAGAAACCGGTCAAAAGTGATGTTTTCAAAATGGGAAATTTTTACGAGTTTTCGAAGATGTTACCATCGGGTAGCAAAATTCACCAAGTTAACTATAACATCCTAGATTAGGGGATGTGCGTTTGGAGCATAACTCAAGTGTTAATAGGCTTTAAGTGTGGTTGGTGATGTTTTAAAGGTTTTAAAACTCTAGGATTAAAAGGGGATGCATTGAAATTTTTGAAATTTTAAGTTAAAAGGGAAATTAAAGCGGTGGCCTTAAGAGAAAAAGTATGTGAAATTTGACACACAATCGGGCTTGGAAAAGTGGCTCAAGATGTCGGTTAGGGCCTTTGGAAATGGCGCCACATACAAGGGTGTTGGGCTGAGTTCAAGTCACATGGGAAGCAAATAAAAGAAGTTTTATTTTGCTTCCGTATAGCGTAGATGGACGGCAACAAGGCTCTTAAAAGGGAGTTTTATTCTCTTTAAAATTTGGCTAAATAGGATAAATGATGATTTATCTTAAGTATTTTTAAAGAGATAAATAAGGATTTATTTATCATTATTCCCATGAGATAAAGGTTGGATTAAACTCTTTTATTTTATGATAATTAAAGGATAAAGCTATCAAATAGAAGAGTGGTGGCCAAGTAAGGATTCCTTAGATGATAATTTAGCCTATAAAAGGAAGGAAGGAGGGCTACTCATTAATTTTCTTCCTTCTCTCTCTCTCCGCCAAAATTCTTAGGGTTCTCTTCTCTTCTCTTTTCTTTTGTCTGTCAATTCCTAGCCTCCTCTCTCTTTATTCAAAACCAAAAACACAATCCAACCTAGTCAATTCTTCATAGCACCAAAAGTCAAATTACATCAAAGCCTAATCTTTGTTGTGACGGAAGGGTGTTGTCGAAATATAGGAATCTAACTCCTTTAGAATTCCATGGCCGAAATTTGGAAGGTTTTCTTCGGGATCTAGTAGTTGTCGACTACAAGGAGCGATTTCAGGATTTAGATCCGTAAGGTAAGGCAGTAGTGATTTTCGACCATAGGCCATTTTGGTATATAATGTTAGCCGATTCTGACTTAGGTGGTGTAGGAAGGAGTTCTACAATCGCAAAGGTGCAAATCGTTAGACGTGGGTTTCGGGATTTAGTCAATTGTGCTAATTAGGTGCGTAGTTATCGCACTATTCTCCTGTTATTGTATGTTGTTAAGTATGTTTGATTATGATATGTATGTTAGCCGGAAATAATGGCTAAGATGGTGGATACCCGTAGAGGGTAATCGATTAATCAGGTCAGTGCTCTATTTTGCCTATGATATATGTGTGATATTTGTGGTGAGCATGTGATAAATATTTACTCTGATTGTTAATCTGACATGATACACATATATGCATAGGACTTGGGATGTGAAAATTGAAGGAAAGGGTGTACATCATTATGTACGTGGTCTAATGTTAGCCTTGTGCTACATTAGCACTTGATGTTAGCTATGTGCTTCATCAAGGGAGGTGTTGGCTAAGTGCCCATCTCGGCGGTTGATAGCTGTGTGCATCACCGTGGGCTGATTGATATGTGGGATCCCTATGGGATCGGTTGCTCACCACTACCTTGAGTAGCAAGTCCGCCAAGGTAAGATATGTGGATCATTATGTGATCGGTGGTGGATTAGCCACGACCTTGAGCGTGGGTCCGCCAAGGTAGGTGTAATGGATGGACCCTAGGTTGGGATGGGCTTCATAATTGCATATTTATGTGTATGGACTATGTGGATATGGGCCAAGCCCATATATGGAGATATGTGAAATGACTATGCACTTTGAGTGGTTTGACTCACCCAATATTTTAAACCTTTCGGTGATGCGTAAAGCTTGGACCGGGTTGGAGTGGATACAAAGGTGGCCATGCTGAAGATTTTCATGCAAAAGATATTTTAATTAATTAAGCATTTATATCTTCATTACTTTGATTATTCAATTATTGTAATAAGGCCCTAAAAGTATTTAAAGTCATTTAAGTGTTTCTCATTAAGTTTATTATTGTGTTTTATTATGGATTGACAATTGAGGAATTATTTGCAAACGATTTTTATTTAAATCTATATATACTAAAGTTTTAATCCAGATATTTTATAAACACCACACCTTACTTAAGAATTTTAATGAACACTTTGCTTTCTAAACTTAACAAAATTTTCGTGTTTTATCCTTAAGTTCAAATTTGTTTCAAACGTTTTCTGCAAAGGGCATTTCAAATTCTATCGTAGTGAATGGGCCAGTTTGGGGTGTTACAAATTGGTATCGAGCTCGGTTTAAAACACGGCTTTGAGGTTGTGGGGCCCAAAAACATTTTCAAAATGGGCTTTTCAAAATATGGACTTCTATGAAATTTTGATTTATTCGGCATGGCACCAGTATCTCGGGCAAAGTCCACCGTAAGTACTTACGATTGTTGAAGTGGTTTGAATTTGTGAACTATATGGGCTTTTATGGGAACGTAGATTAGTGAACTAGGATCTATTGAACCCTAGGACTAGTCTACTCAAACACATGCATAAGACTTAAGGACTATTAAACAAACACTGTGATTAAGTCGTAGAGCTAGGGTGTGGCAACCACTGCACGCATGTCTAGGATTGGTATTCAAGAAGAGCTTGGTATTTAAGCGATCCTAGCGACTCACCTCCTCTTTACTCGAAGCCTACACAGTGCGTAGCTACGGTTCACCTTAACCAAGAGGACTTATTCACGGGCTAAACCCGATAATTAAAACCCGAAAGGGACTAGCCATGCAGTTTTATAAAATTCCTAGTTTTAAAGTTCTTAAATTACCCTTTTAATTTTAGTAAAATATTATTGTGAAAATTTTTCCAAAATATCTCCGATTTACAAAATTACAAAATGCCCTTTATTGTAAAATTACTAAAACTACCCTTGATTGTAAAACTACCATACTACCCTCAACTTTCGTTAAAATAATTTTACAAAATACCAAAATCTCTAGTTTTCAAAATATCAAGATACTCTGATTTGGGAAAATTTACCAAAATACCCCTGGCTGGTAAAATTACCAAAATGCCCTTGGTTTCTAAATTTTCATATTACCCTCGACTTTTATTTAAAATATTCTTACTTTACAAAAATATCAGAAAATTCTATTTTTGCAAAAGGTAAAGATAGCCTATTTGGAAAATTACTGAATTACCCAATTACCAAAATAACCCCGATTTCTGAAATTTTTGCAAAACCTTGATTTAGAAAATCTTTCTGTTAAAATGCCCATGAGTTTGGAAAAAAATTTCGAAATGGCTTTAGTGATTTTCAAATTTACCTTGATTTATTACCAAATTACCCTTGTAGGACAAATGACGAAAATACCCCTGGGATAGAAACGGACAAAAATATTCGAATAGTGAATGTGGGTGGTGGATACCACTAAAAGAATGTGGCCTTGTTGAGCAATGAAGATATCTCCATTATGAATGTGATTGTGAAGGTGATTCTTTGAATTAGGGTAGTGAACTCGAACTGAAACTTTGATTGATCGAAAGAACAACTTCTGGAAACTTCATTTCATAAAATTGCTCGTGGATAAATAGTGGAACAAAATTTCTAATGCATAAAATTTCATAAATCAGACTAAATCGAGGCGCTAGAAATGAGTTCTAGAGGACGTGGTCGTCGTGGACGTGGTCGAGGCGTAATGATCGTAATGTCGGAACCCGTTAGGTCGGGTCAAGGATCACGAGAATGGGGTACCACCACCACTACCACCAACTTTTTGGTGTTGGCGCAAGATCGACGGGATGATGCTATATCGCAGGCGGTGCTGCGAGTTCTTGAGATGGTGGCTGGAGCAGGTGGAAATATGAGAGCTAGGAAGTCCGTACCCGAGCGACTCCGAGCTAATAGAGTTGAGGTGTTTCAGGGCGTATCAGGTGTGGCACCTAGTACGGCTGAATATTGGTTGGAAGCAATCGAGCGAATTATGGATGAGCTCGATCTGACCGCTGAGGAGAAAGTGAAATGAATGGTGGCGCTGCTTCGCGACGAGGCATATCAATGGTGGCTAATAGTTCGGGATAGTGCCACGGCAGAGGATCTCACCTAGGAGTACGTTAAGGCGGCGTACCAGAAGAAGTATGTCGGCACTCATTATATTGATGCGCAGAGGAAGGCGCTTTACGCTGGTTCAAGGAACAAGTCCGTAGCGAATCACGAGGTGAATTCTTAAGGTTGCCGATATGCTCGAGGGGTAGTTGCTACAGAGCATGAGCAACGTGTCGATTCGAGGACGGATTAAGGGACGACCTGAGGTTGTTGATAGCTCCTCATTAGGAACGGGAGTTCGCTGTGTTAGTCGAAAAGGCTAAGGTAGCTGAAAGGATTAAGGACTCGGTGAGACGTAATGAGATAAGGATAGGAGCCGGGATAGGAGGAATTTTGGATCGTCTGAATCATCGAGGTCTTCTAAAAGACCGAGGGTTAAAAATTCTATTCGTGTTGCTAAGCCGACTATGGAAAATCTGGACCGCCTGGTGTTCAGTGTAGAAGGTATCATGTCATGAAAGTGTTGGAATCAGGAACGGGAATGTTTTAGGTGTAAGTCTAAGTCTCACCTAATTAAGGACTGTCCTCAGGATCCGAATAGGGCTTGGACAATAGGCCAAAGTTATGTGCAGCCGGGTAGAGATGGTCAGCAAGCGACAAAGGGTCGTGGTCCAAACCATGGAGGAAATGGTTCAGGCCGAGGTCGTGGAGCACCAAACAGAGAGGCTGAAGGTGCAGATGCAAGGCAGCCAAGGTTGGTTTATGCAGTCGGCTGTCGCGAGGGGAAAGATGTGCCCGAGGTGACAACGGGTAAGTTTCTTATTTCTGGATTATCCTTCATTTCTTTGTTCGTTATAAGGTCAGTTTGTTCCTATGATTGCTAATGAAGTGTATAGAACCTCGATTGCGAACTTAGAGAATATGCCTAGGTAGTATAATAGTTCTTTAAGATCAGAGTGCGCAGCAGTGGAGTAAGTGGGGTAAGTTAGGATGTACGGATGCTCGTTAGTAAGTAATTTCGAGGACAAAATTATTTTAAGGAGGGTAGAATCAGTAACATCCTAGATTAGGGGTTGTGCGTTTGGAGCATAACTCAAGTGTTAATAGGCTTTAAGTGTGGTTGGTGATGTTTTAAAGGTTTTAAAACTCTAGGATTAAAAGGGGGATGCATTGGAAATTTTGAAATTTTAAGTTAAAAGGGAAATTAAGGCAAGGTGGCCTTAAGAGAAAAAGTATGTGAAATTTGACACACAATCGAGCTTGGAAAAGTGGCTGAAGATGTCGATTAGGGCCTTTGGAAATGGCGCCACATACAAGGGTGTTGGGCACGAGTTCGAGTCACATGGGAAGCAAATAAAAGAAGTTTTATTTTGCTTCCGAAGCCTGAGGTGGACTGGAAACAAGGCTCTTAAAAAGGGAGTTTATTCTCTTTAAAATTCGGCTAAATAGGGATAAATGATGATTTATCTTAAGTATTTTTAAAGAGATAAATAAGGATTTATTTATCATTATTCCCATGAGATAAAGGTTGGATTAAACTCTTTTATTTTATGATAATTAAAGGATAAAACTATCAAATAGAAGAGTGGTGGCCAAGTAAAGGATTCTTAGATGATAATTTAGATCTATAAAAGGAAGGAAGGAGGGCTACTCATTAATTTTCTTCCTTCTCTTCTCTCTCTGCCAAAATTCTTAGGGTTCCCTTCTCTTCTCTTCTCTTTTCTTTTGTCTAGTCAATTCCCTAGCCTCCTCTCTCTTTTATTCAAAACCAAAAACACAATCCAACCTAGTCAATTCTTCATAGCACCAAAAGTGAAATTACGCCAAAGCCTAATCTTTGTTGTGATGTAGGGTGTTGTCGATTTCATCCAAAAGATAAGATCAACTATTATTTGATTTTCAATCTCTTTAGCGAAATATAGGAATCTAACTCCTTTAGAATTCCATGGCCAAAATTTGAAGGTTTTCTTGGGATCTAGTAGTTGTGGACTACAAGGAGCGGTTTGGATTTAGATCCGTAAGGTAAGGCGATAGTGATTTTCGGCCATAGGCCATTTTGGTATATAATGTTAGCGATTCGACTTAGGTGGTGTAGGAAAGAGTTCTACAATCGCAAAGGTGCAAATTGTTAGACGTGGGTTTGAGATTTAGTCAATTGTGCTAATCAAATGCGTAGTTATCGCACTATTCTCCGTTATTGTATGTTGTTAAGTATGTTTGATTATGATGTGTATGTTAGCGGAAATAATGGCTAAGGTGGTGGATACCCGTAGTGGGTAATCGATTAATCAGGTCAGTGCTTTATTTTGCCTATGATATATGTGTGATATTTGTGGTGAGCATGTGATAAATATTTACTCTGATTGTTAATCTGACATGATACACATATATGCATGGGACTTGGGATGTGAAATTTGAAGGAAAGGGTGTACATCATTATGTACGTGGTCTAATGCTAGCCTCGTGCTACATTAGCGCTTGATGTTAGCTATGTGCTTCATCAAGGAGGTGTTGGCTAAGTGCCCATCTCGGCGGTTGATAGTCGTGCATCACCGTGGGTGATTAGTATTTGGGATCCCTATGGGATCGGTGGCTCACCACGGCCTTGGCAAAGAAGTCCGCCAAGGTAAGATATGTGGATCATTATGTGATCGGTGGTGGATTAGCCACTACCTTGAGCGAAGTCCGCCAAGGTAGGTGTAATGGATGGACCCTAGGTTGGGATGGGCTTCATAATTGCATATTTATGTGTATGGATCATGTGTGGATATGGGCCAAGCCCATATGTGGAGATATGTGAAATGACTATGCACTTTGAGTCGGTTTGACTCACCCAATATTTTAAACCTTTCAGGTGATGCGTAAAGCTTGGACCGGGTTGGAGTGGATACAAAGGTGGCCATGCGATGATTTTCATGCAGAAAGATATTTTAATTAATTAAGCATTTATATCTTCATGCTTTGATTATTCAATTATCGTAATAAGGCCCCTAAAAGTATTTAAAGTGCTTTAAGTGTTTCTCATTAAGTTTATTATTGTGTTTTATTATGGATTGACAATTGAGGAATTATTTGCAAACGATTTTATTTAAATCTATATATACTAAAGTTTTAATCCGGATATTTTATAAACACCACACCTTACTTAAGAATTTTAATGAACACTGCTTTCTAAACTTAACAAAATTTTCGTGTTTTATCCTTAAGTTCAAATTTGTTTCAAACGTTTTTCGCAGTGGCATTTCAAATTCTGATTAGTAGTGAATGAAATTTGGGTTTGGGGTGTTACATTAACAATAACTCGATGGTTTTAAATTCAAATAATCAAATGCTTTCAAAGGTTTTCAATTCAACCATGTTTGTAAAAATCAATCCCACCGAGTTATAACCTTAACAATATTTTCGTAATTTCACCAGCTAATCAAAATCTTCCAAAACGCTTTTACTCGTGACATACCGATCCGGTCGAGGCTCATGGGCGTGTTTGGGGTGTTACATTTTTAATATCGAGCCAGTTCAAAACTTGGTCAGGGGGCCTGTGGCCCAAAACATTTTGTGAGCCTCTGTGAATTATTATGAAAATGGTTTTTGTTTTGAACGAAGATGGCATCGAGTCTCCCAGCACCAATCCGCCTGTAAAGTATTTCTACACTGCTCGTGAATACTTGATAAGGGTAAATAGGTAACTTGGGAACGAGAATAGAATGATAGGTACACGAACTCTAGGACTAGTCTATCCCAACTACTACATAATATTTAATTGCTTAATTAAACAAACCTATGTCTAAGTCAGCGAGTTAGGTGTGGTAACCATTGTGCACATGTCTAGGTTTGGTATTCGTGGGAGTTTGGTATTTAAGCAATCCGTGACTCACCCCTCTCCACTCGAATCTTACAGTGCGTAGCTTTGGTTCACCCTAACCAAGAGGACTTATTCATGGGCTAAACCCTAACTAAAACCCGACAGGGAACTAGCCATATTTTCATAAAAACCCTAGTTTTAAAACTCTTAAAATTTCTTTTTAATGTGTGAGAACTATTGTTTTACAACATTTTTCTAAAAAAAATTTCCAATTTGTAGAATTACTAAAATACCCCTAGTGGTGAAATTACAAAAAATGCCCTTGGTTTATAAAATGTTCAACTACCCGACAGTTTTTCCAAAATTTCCTTATTTTGTAAAAGTGTTTAAAAACCCTATTTTTGCAAACGTCCAAAGTACCTTGATTTTGGAAAATTACCAAATTGCCCCTAACCTACAAAATTACCAAAATGACCCTGATTTTCAAAATTTTTGTAACACCATCAACTTGGTAAACAAATTCTCAGAAAGAACCCTCAAAGTTTTGCAACATTTGGAAATACCCCAGAATTTTCAAACTTTACGAAGTTACCCTGGTTTATTACCAAAATACCCCCGAGCTTCAAAATCACCGAAATACCCCTGAATTTCAAAATTTTTCAAAATACCCTAGGAATTTAAAAGTTCCAAAATACTTTTTGACAAAATCATCCGAGAACTTTTATTTTTGAAAAATTACAAAAATACCCCTGTAGGTTAAAATTACGAAAATACCCCCGGGTAGTGAAATGACGAAAATGCCCCTACACGTTAGATATGGTCGGTGAATATTGTTTGTGTGATGGATGCACTTAGAACTAGGAGATAAGCCTGAAACTGGAATTATAGGTAGATTCGACTTCGAAAGAATCACTTCAAAAAAAAACTATTCCTCATAAAATTGCTCGTGAGTAAACAGTGAACGGTATTAATAATGCATAAAATTCTTAATCAGATAAACGCGAACAAGAAAGAATGAGTACAAGAGGTCGTGGACGTCCGCCGCGTGGCTGTGGTAGGGGTAGGATGACCTTGTTGGAGCCAATGAGGTCTGGTCATGGGTCCGAAAATGTGATCTTGGGATCTACGGCCATGAACCGAGTTTTAAGATCGGGCCAAATTGGTAACGATGTAGTATCCCAAGTCGTACTACGAGTGTTGGAATGAGTTCTTAGGCGGCAAAGCAGAGGAGCCCATAAATCCGTGGTTGAACGACTCCAGGCTAACGGAGCAAAAGTGTTTAGAGGAGTTTCAGGAGTGGCACCCAGTGCGGCGGAGTATTGGTTGGAATCAACTGAGAGGATCATGGATGACTTGGATTTTACAGCTGAGGAAAAGTTGAAGGGTATAATCTCTCTACTTCGGGATGAGTCATACCAATGGTGGCTCACCGTAAGGGATGAAGCGATGGCGGAGGATCTCACATGGGAATTTTTAAGGCGAATTACCAAAAGAAATATATAGGAACTAGCTACGTGGATGCGCAATGAAGGCTTTCTTGAACACAGTTCGTGGTAATAAGACAAAGGGCGGAGTATGAGGCTGAATTTTTCGGTTGAGCGGTATGCTCATGGTATTGTGGGTACCGAGCATGAACGCAATATGTCGATTCGAGGATGGGCCGAGAGATGAGCCGAGGATGATGATAGCTCCACAACAGAACGGAGTTCATTTGTCCTAGTGGAGAAGTCTAAGGTTGTCAAGGGTAAGACAATCGGTTAGCGGAATCGGGATAGGAGTTGGAATAAGAGGAGCTCTAGATCTTCGAGGTTTTCGTAATCGCCAGAAGAGGACGAGGTATAGTGGGTCAGATCAAGCTGCTAGGCCTACTGCTACTGCTAATCCTCAATGGCCGTCACGGTGTGCTCGGTGTGAGAAGTCTCACACGGAGAGTGTTGGAGTGGTAATCGAGGATGCTTGAATGTGGGTCCATGGAACATCGAGTTAAGGATTGCTCAAAAAGGTAGCTAGGCTAAGGTCCGAGGGTCGAGCGTGCCTTTGAATAGGAGGGATAACCAACACCACCAAGAGGTCGTGGTGCGAGGAAGAGGAGGTAATAATCTTGGCGGAGGTCGGGGGGCCGAGGGAAGGTACTGGTGGTGCTGAGGCTAGGCAACCTGGTTTGGTCTATCTTGAGGCGTCAAGAGGAGGCGACGACCGACGTCATAACCGGTATGTTTTTGATCTTTGGAGTACCCTATAGCACCTTAATTGATATTGGCTCAACTCACTCATACATTGCTAGTAGCATAGTGAAAACTATGAACTTAGACTTTGAGCTTACTTCTAGGAAGATGACTGTGTTAAGCCCTCTAGGTCACTCTGTAAAAGTAAGTAAACTCTATAGGAATGTACCCCTAGAACTCCAAGGGGTTGTGTTCTTGGTGACTTGATGGAACTACTGCTTTGGAGTTTGATCTAATCCTCGGGATGGATTGGCTAGTAAAGTGTCGAGGCTAGCTTTGGATTATGCAGACTAAGCACATGGTATTAAAGACCAAGGAAGGAGAAGAGGTGGTGATGATAAGTAAAGAAGAGATTACCTATCTAATCTGGTTTACGCATTGAAGGCGAAAAGATGGTTAGAAAAGGTTGTGAAGCATATGTAGTGCATGTACGTGCTTTGGAAGCTAAGGGTGCAGCTGTGAGAGATGTCCGGACCGTAAGGGATTATGTTGATGTGTTTCTAGAAGAACTCCCGGGTCTACCTCCGGACCGTGAGGTCGAATTTAGTATAGACTTGTTACCCAAAATCGCTACCCAAGATCCATAGCTCTGTGTCGGATGGCGCCGAAAGAATTGGTAGAGTTGAAGGCTCAGATTTAGGAATTGTTTGATAGAGGGTTCATTCGGCCAAGTGTATCGCCTTGGGGAGCTCCAGTGCTTTTGTCAAGAAGAAGGATGGTACAATGAGGATGTGCATAGACTATCGACAATTGAACAAGTCGACAATAAAAATGGTATCCTTTGCCGAGATTGATGATTTGTTCGATCAACTCAAGGTGCATCGGTGTTCTCTAAGATTGACCTTAGGTCGGGTACCATCAGCTTAAGGTGAATGAGGCTGATATCCATAAGACGACATTCTGTACTCGGTATGGGCACTACGAGTTTCTGGTAATGCCTTTTGGTTTGAGAATGCACCAACCGCATTTATGGACATGATGAACTGGGTTTTCCAACCCTATCTGGATAGGTTTGTCGTGGTGTTCATAGACGACATTTTGGTGTACTCGAAGTCTGAAGAGGAGCATGACGCACACCTTCATGTGATTCTGGAAGTTCTAAGGGAGAAACAGTTGTACGCCAAATTCAGCAAGTGTGAGTTTTGGCTTAAGAAGGTAACTTTTTTAGGGCATGTTGTTTCAGCTGAGGGAATCAGGGTGGATCCCCGTAAGATTGAGGCAGTATTGGAGTGGAAACCACCAAGGTCGGTTACGAAAATCTAAAGTTTTTTGGGGTTGGCAGGATATTACCGAGATTTGTGAAAAATTTCTCCTTAATCGCAAAGACCGCTGACTAAGTTCTTTGAGAAAAGGAGTTCCGTTTGTATGGTCTCGAGAAGCGAGAAGAGAGTTTCGATAAGTCAAGAGGATTTTGATGAAGCACCAATCTTGATTCACTTTCGAGGCGGAAAGGAATTCATCGTATTGTGATGCATCGCATCTTGGTTTAGGGTGTATGTTGATGCAAGAAGGAAGGTGGTTGCTTATGCATCCACGGCGGCTTGAGGCCTCACGAAGGTAACTATCCCACACATGATTTGGAATTGGTCTGTTGTGGTTTTGCCTTGAAGATTTGGAGGCACTATCTGTATGCGGAGAAGTCGGTAGTGTACACGGATCACAAGAGCTCAAGTACCTCCTAACTCAAAAAGATTTAAATCTGAGGCAGCGGAGGTGGATTGAGTTGCTGAAAGACTACGATTGCTCAATCGAATACCATCCGGGTAAGCCAACGTGGTAGCTGATGCTTTGAGCCGTAAGGTGGTAGCGAATTTGCGAGAAATGTTTGCTCACCTAAGTCTCTATGAGGATGGGAGCCTTCTGGCAGAGTTGCAAGTAAAGCCGCCTTGGATTGATGAGGTCAAAGAAAGGCAGATGACCGACGAAGTTCTGAGTACTCGGAGGTTGCAAGTACAGAGCGGTGAGGCCGAAGGGTTCAGCTTGGGTAGTGATGGAGTGTTGTATTTTTAGGGGAGAGTATGTATGCCTAAGGATGATGATTTGAGGCAGCGAATCCTTAAAGAAGCTCATAGCAGTCCGTACGCTATGCACCCGGAAGCAGCAAGATGTATCGGGATTTAAGGGAGCAGTTTTGGTGGCCGGGTCTTAAGCGGGAAGTAACCGAGTTAGTGGGCAAGTGTCTGACATGCCAGCAAGTTAAGGCTGAGCATCAATTGCCATCAGGGCTGTTACAGTCGGTAAAGATCCCACAGTGGAAGTGGGAGGAGATTACTATGGATTTCGTAAGTGGGCTTCCCCTTACGCCCAGTAAGAAAGACTCGATATGGGTGATAGTAGACCGGTTAACTAAGTCGGCCCATTTCATACGGCAGGGTTGATGCTTTCGCTTCAAAGGTTAGCCAAGTCAGTATATAGCGTAGATAGTGCGGTTGCATGGAGTACGGTGTCTATTATCTCGGATCGGGATCCCGGTTCACGCCGAGATTCGGAAGGCCTTACATCGAAGTTAGGCACAAAGTTGAATTTCAAAGACGGCTTTTCATCCGCAATCGATGGACAATCGAGAGGGTAATCAAGTGTTGGAAGATATGTTAAGAAATTGTGTTTTGGACTTTCGTGGTAGTTGGGAGGAGTACCTCCCTTGATGAAGCACATAGCTAACATCAAGCGCTAATGTAGCACAAGGCTAACATTAGACCACGTGCATAAATCGTACACCCTTTCCTTCTATTTTCACATCCCAAGTCCCATGCATATATGTGTATCATGTCGATTAACATTTAGAGTAATTATTCATCACATGCTCACCACAAATATCACACATATATCATAGGCAAAATAGAAACCGACACGATTAATTGATTACCCACTACGGTATCCACCGCTTAGCCATTATTTCGCTAACATACACATCATAAACATACATACATAAAAACAAACAAATAACGGGAGAATAGTGCGATAACTCGCTTTTGATCGCTAGCGAAATCCCGATCTATTTGGATCTAACACAATCTAGAATCCAAACTCTTTATTCACATCGATTTGCCTCTAAAAGCCATAATCACAATCGGTCAGTTCTTAAACCCATAAAATGGCCTTTGGCGGAAAATTGCAATCACTTACCTAACTTATTTAAAACCCGAATACTTGCTTGCTCCTTGAAGTTATCGAAATCCCTATTAACCACTGTTAGAAATGGCTTAATACATAAGTCCATAACCATGGCCCTTGGCCGAATAGTACATGATGCTTACCTTGAATGCTTCAAATCCCAAAAGCTTCTCCTTAATGCTTTTTAATGTTGGCTACAAATAAAAGGCACACATACATGGCTTATGAATATTCGGCTAACCCAAAACCAAGGCCTTAACACTTGATTCGGCACCCTTAAAGAATAAGAACCCAAACCGATTACTAGGATAGAAATTACTTACCACCACGTTGCTTGAAGAGACTAAAAAGAAAGTCGACAGCCCCTCTATCACTTTCTACCATGAAGAAATTAAGAGAAAACGAAATAGTGGGGAGGTTCATAAGAGAATCGGCTATGGTGTTTCTTTATGGTTTCAACAAAGAAAATAAGGAAAGAAAAAAACAACCGTGTTCGGCTATGGCTTCCAAATGGAGTTGGAATATTTGGCTAACGATAAAAACAGTTTGGAAGTTGGAGAAAAGAAGAAATAGAAGAATAATGAAGGCTTAGGAGAATTCGCCTTAGCAAAATAAATGAAAAAATGAGAGGATTTTCTTGGCTACCAATTCTAAGCAAAAGAGACTAAAGAAGAAACAAATATAATTCCAAAGACTTATCTTCTGCATTCATGGCGAATACACCCCAAGGAGACCCAAATTAAGCTACTACCTCCATTCCTTATCAAATCCCACTTATTCTCGTTATTTTATCACTTCATATAAAAAAATAATAAAAGCATCCCTCATTTATCTCTTAACAAATAAAATAAAATAATCCATCACCATATCCCTTATCTTCCCATTTAAAATAAATAAATAAATAAAATAAAACCATACTTATCCCACTCTTCCACCAAAATTTGAAAAAATAAAACAAGCTTAATCCTTATCTTTTGGAAGCCCATGTCTTGTCCAACTCTTCTCCCTAGCCTTGACGTCACATGCAAAATAAAACACCAAAATATTGCTTCCCACGCCTCGAACTCAGACTGCACCAAGCTTGTGGCGTCATTCCAGGGCCTTAAGTGGCGCCTTGCAGCCACTTTACCAAGCGGGTTCTTATGCCATCACTCCACCACTTATTCTTTTAAGGCCTCTTTCACCTAGCTTCCTCCTTGTCTTAATGCCAAAAGCAAAATAAAATTACACTCCTTGCGGTCAGCAAGGTTCGAACCTCTTCCCTCCTGAAGCCCCTTTGACGCAAACGCCCCAAGCCACCTTGCTACTGGTTCTTTTGTGTCATCAACTCCCCATAATTTCTTTTAAAGCCTTCTTAGCCCAGCTTCCCTTCTTGACGCAAAGAGCAAAATAAAAACACACTTATGCTGCCATCAAGACTCGATGTAATGTCCTGATTTAGGGGTTGTTTGCAATTTAATTATTTTCATGTGCTTGCTTGAAAAGAAATGAATACTATGATTACTTGACATGTTCTAGGGTCTAGTGATAACCTTGGGCTAGGCCTGACTTAGGGCTAGAAGTTTTTTTAGCACTTGAGAAGAGGAAGCTAAGTGAATGAGGCTTTAAAATTATTTGGTCGAAGCATGACACAAGAAATCATGTGATAAGGTGGCTTGGGACGCTACCTAAGGATCTAGGAAAGATGCAAAGGAGGAGGTTCGAAATGCCAAATTTGCACTTGGGAGTTTTATTTTTTTTTCTTGTAAGTTGGCGCCATGAAGAGGGAAGAGTTGGACGGCAATTGGGACTTTGGAAAGGATGGGATAAGTCTTTCTTTTTGATAATTTCGGCTAAGAAGGGAAGATAAGGGTAAGATTTATTTTTAAAATTTTGAAAAGAGATATGATGGCCGAATGAAGGACTCTAGGGGCTTGAGTTTTGGAATTGAAGGGAACCTAGGGAGTGTCTTCGGCTAAAACACCCCTTTTCTTCTATTTTTCCTTATTGCTCAAACCGAAACTTCACAAAGCAACCCTCATCCTTGTTTCTTCTCTTCCTTTTCCCAATATTTGCCGAAAGTCCATACTACTCCATATTCTTCCATCCTCTCTATTTGTTCCCAAAGCCGAAAGCTCGTTGTTTTTCCCATTGTTCATCAAAGAGATTTGGCCGAATACCCTTAGCCCCAGTCTCTCCTCTCTCTCACGCAATTTAGCCTACATTGAAGTATCGAAAGCAAGTTCTTCCTTGTTGGAATCATAGCCGAATCTTTGGTAAGCCATTCCTCCTCTATTTTTTCCTTCTCTGGTATAGATCCATATTTAAAAGAGAACCTCACTCGTGCTCTTTAATGATAGCGAAAAACTTAAGCATCAAAAGGGTGAGCCGAACCTTGGTGATTGAAGGTCGAACCTGTCCATAAGGGAGGACTTTAGCTGATTGGAGGAAGCTTTTGGGATTTGATTCCCCAAGATAATGTGGTAAGTAATATTCGGCCAAAGGCCTTGATTAAGCATATATGTGCAAACCGAATCTAACAAAAGTTTTGGTAGGGATCTCGACAAGACAAGTGACAATTTTGGGATTTCGATAGGTAAGGTAAGAGGTTGTTGATATTCGGTCATGGGCTATATATGGTATTTAAGAGTTAACCGATTGTGTGCCATGGATCTAGGGGCTAATCGGCCAAGGCAAACAAAGGCTTCCGGGATTTAAACTCGCTTTGGTAAGTGATAGTAAGTTTCAGCCTAAGGCCATATTTCAGGTACAATTAATCCTTCAGGATTATTAGTATAGCCGAATGGCTATTAGATCTAAAAGTATATGTGTTGGCCGATTGTAGGGGGAAACAACCTCTCGGGGTTTCGCTAGTATAGTTCGGGATTTGCTAGTCTCACGAGTAAACAGGTGTGTAAGACTCTTACACACTTTATTAGTTAGCATTGCTATTATGTTACGATTTAATCATTGTGGTAGTGATTTGCTTGTGGACATGAGCATGGATTCCGGGTAAGTCACTTCGATTTAAAATCATTACGGATGACATGATGGGTAATATGCTATGCCATGACTTATATGCATGATTTATGATAATATGTTAAGCATGATATGAGCATGTTGGTAATGGGGTTGATGAGAGGAGGATTATTCTTTATGGATGTCACGTGGTTTTGACCACAAGATGGGTTGGCCCCATCGCTTTAATTGTGACTTGGTCACCAAAGGTTTTGACCACACCGTTGATATAAATTGTGACTAAGTCCCAAGAGTTTGGTACCACCGATGGTTTTGACCACATATTGATAATTGTGACCTATGGTCATCGGTGGTTTTGACCACACGATGGGTTGGCCCCATCACTTGATTTGTGACTCGTCACCAGTGGCTTTGACCACCAGTGGTTTTGACCACCCAGGGTAGTTAAAGGAGTATGGATGGTTAGTTTTAGGTTGCATGTTTGCATGTTTACTAATATTTTGTGTGTGAGTTTGCACTTCCGGGTTGGGGATTTATACACTGAGTCTTGGTGACTCACCCCTTCCCATATCATTTTGCAGATGAGTAGATCGCGGAGATGGAGTCGGAGAGGACTCGAGGCAGCCATGCTTGTTCCTTGGATTTGGGATTTTATTTAGTACAGTTTAAGTTTATTTATTTCTAAATTTTTGGTTTGGATTGTAATAAGGCCGCTAATAATTATTTTGGGTGTTTAAGTAGTTGTTTAATTTCATTCCTACTATACTACTAATGAAACTGTAAATTGTTTAAAGAAACCGGTCAAAAGTGATGTTTTCAAAATGGGAAATTTTTACGAGTTTTCGAAGATGTTACCATCGGGTAGTAAAATTCACCAAGTTAACAATAACTCTGACGGTTTTAAATTCAAATGATCAAATGCTTTCAAAGGTTTTCAACTCAACCATATTTGTAAAAATCAATCCCACCTGAGTTATAACCTTAACAATATTTTCAGAATTTCACCAGTTAATCAAAATCTTCCAAAACATTTTACTCTGTGACATACCAGATCCGGTCGAGGCTCATGGGTCGGGTTTGGGGTGTTACATTCGAACCCAGGCCCTTCTCCCCTGCTCATGGCGTCATTCACCAAGGCCCTAAGTGGCGCCTTGCAGCCACCTTACCAAGCCCTCTTTCATGTCCAAAAGCTCCCATAATTTTTCTTAAATCCTCCGTAGCCCAATTCCCCCTTTTTAACGTCAAAAATAAAAGCTTCCAAGTGCCATTTCTGCAGATCGAACCTCCTCCCCTTGGCACTCCATGTGACGCAACCTTCCATGCCCCCTAGGGTAGCGTCCCAAGCCACTTTACCACATGACTTCCTTGTGTCATAAATCCCACGCAAATATTTCTTAAGGCCTCTTTGCCTAGTTTCCTCTTTTCACTTAAAATTCAAATATTTTCCAAGCATTTCCCCTTTACCTATATTTCTCAAAAACTCCTAAAACACATCCAAACATACACTAAGCTCACCAACACTTGGATTATGCCACAAATGCATAACCCCTAATCTGGGATATTATAGTTCTACCCTCCTTAAAAATAATTTCGTCCTTGAAATTACTTAGATAATTGTACTCCTACTCACCACACTATGCTTACGTCAAGACTCTAATCTTATAAAACTATCGACTTCCTAATCTCTAAGTTCATATGCAAGGCTTCAACACTTTCACTAGCGATACAAGAAAACTATACAACAATCAAAGTAATTAAGGGTATTCCGAAATAATGAACGTACCCATTGTCACATCCGCACATCACTCCCTCGTGACGCCGATCGCATAAACCAACCTTAGGCGCCTCGCCTCGCACCTTCAAGATCTCTGCTGGTGCTTCACGACCTCACCAACCATTTCCTCCATGGTTCAGACCACGTCCCCTCGTCGCTTGTTGACCATTCCTACCCATCTGCTCATAACCCTGACCTGCTATTCGAGCCCTATTCGGATCCTAAGGACAATATTTAATCAGATGAGACTTAGACTTACATCTAAAACATTCCCGTTCCCGGTTCCAACACTCACCAACATGATACCTTCCACACCTAGCATACGGACGGTCTGGATTTCCAGTAGCTGGCTTAGTAACACGAACAAAATTCTCAACCCTCGGTCTTTTCTAAAAGTTCTCAGACGATTCTGACGGTCCAAAACTCCTCTTATCCCGGTTTCTATCCTTATCTCTGTTCTGTCTCACAGAGTCCTTAATCCCTTCAGCTACCTTAGCCTTCTCTACTAATACGGTGAACTCTCGCTCTTGTTGCGGAGCTATTAACAACCTCAAGTCATCCCTTAGTCCTTCCTCAAATTGGACACATCGCTCACGCTTCGTAGCCACTACTCCTCGAGCATACCAGCTCAACCTTAGGAATTCGGCTTTGTACTCCGCTACGGACTTGTTCCTTGAGCCAGCCCAAGGATGCCTTCTTTATGCATCAATATAGTGAGTTCCAACGCATTTCTTCCGACACCGCCTTAACATATTCCCAAGTGAGATCCTCACCGTGGCCCGTCCCGAATCTGTGAGCCACCATTGATACGCTTCATCGCAGAAGCGCTACCATTCCTTTCACTTTCTCCTCGGGGTCGATCCAACTCATCCATAATTCGCCCAAGTCGCCTCCAACCAATACTCAAGTGATCTTTGGGTGCCACACCAGATACTCCATGAAACACTTCACTCCATTGGCTCGGTCGCCAGTGCATGACTTCCTAGCTCTCATATTTCCACCGCTCCACCACCATCTCAAGAACCCTCGATCACCATGCGATCTTTGCATCATCCCCGTCTGGTCTTCTTGCTCAACACCAAAAAGTGGTGGTGGTGGTACCTCATTCTCGATCCTCGACCCGATCTAACGGTTTCGTCATGACCATTCTACCTCTCATCGTCCACGACGACCCACGCCCCTACAACTCATGTCTACTTCATGCGATTTAATCTGATTAAAAGTTTTATGCATTAGAAATTTTGTTTCACTGCTTATCCACGTAAATTTTATGATAAAAGTTTCTGAAGTAGTTCTTTCGATCACTCAAAGTTTCAGTTCAAGTTCACTATTCTAATTCAGAGAATCACATTCACATTCACATTCATCCACAACATTCACTTCACTACTTTGGGCATTTCTGACCATTCCCAACCTAGGGGTAATTTCGTCATTTTCCTTACAAGGGTATTTTGGTAATAAATTGGGGTCAATTTGAAAATATTCACAAATCGAGGCATTTCAAATTTTCAAAACATAAGGTATTTTGAAAATTTCCAAATTAAAAGTGTAAAGAAATTTCGAAATTGGGGTTATTTTGGTAATTTTGCAAGTCGGGTATTCTTGTAAATTTCCAAATCTGGGTATCTCAATATTTTGCAAAATAGGATTTTCGATATTTTGTAAAATAAGAATATTTTAATAAAAGTCAAGGTAATATTAATTTTTAGCCAAGGGCATTTTGGTAATTTACAACACATGGGTATTTTCGTAATTTTGTAAGTCAAAAATATTTTGAGAAATGTCTTCAAAATAGTTTGTACAAATCAAAAGGGTAATTTTAAGAGTTTTAAAACTAGGGTTTTTATAAAATTACTATTAGTTCCCTTTCTAGTTTTAGTTATTGGGGTTTAAGCAAGTGAATAAGTCGTCTTGGTTAGGGTGAACTGTAACTATGCACCGTAGGATTCGAGTAAAGAGGAGGTGAGTCGCTAGGACCCTTAAATACCAAGCTCTTACTAAATCCACTCCTAGACATGTGCACAATAGTTACCACACCCTAGCTCGGCAACCTAATCATAGGTTTGTTTAATGGTCCTTAAGTCTTATGTACTTGTGTTTGAGTAGACTAGTCCTAGGGTTCAATAGCCCTAATATTCTAATCTACGAGCCCAAATAAGCCCATAACATTTCACATATAAATCACTTCAATAGTCAGAGGTACTTATCTGGTGGACTTGAATTGCCCGAGATACAGGTGCCATGCCGAATACGAAAAATCTATGAAAGCCCATCTTAAAAAATGTTTTTGGGCCCAAATCCTCAAAGCCGAGTTTTGAACCGTGCTCGATACCAAATCAGAATACCCCAAACCCAAATTTATTCACTACTAACGGATTTGAAATGCCATCATGAAAACGCTTTGAAAAATATTTTGACTTAAAGTAAATCATAAAATTTTGTATGCCTTTAATAAAATATTGGGTATGTAAAATTCCAAAATACAATTAATTTATTAAATTTAAAACTTTAAATTAATTTATCAAAGTATAAATTTACTCTTTAAAAGAAAAATTCTAATATTAACTTAATCATCAATCCACCATAAAACATAATAATAACAATTAAACACTTATAGTGGCCTTATTACAATAATTAAATATTCCAAGTATTGAATTATAAAATAACTTAAAACAAGTAAAACTTCTTCCGCATGGGCCACCTAGTATCCACTCCAACCCGGTCCAAGCTTTATGCATCACTTGCGATATTGAAAAATTTGGGTGAGTCAAAGGACTCAAGCATAGTTATTTCACATGTTTCCCATATGGGCTTGGCCCATATCCACACAATCCATACACATAAATTATGCAATTATGAAGCCCAACCCAACCTAGTGTCCATCCATTACACCCACCTTGACAGACCTGCTGCCCAAGGCCGTCGCTAATCCACCGATCAACCAAGTGATCCCATATATCTTACCCTAGCAGACCTGCTGCTCAAGGCCGTGGCTAGGCCACCGATCACATAAGTGATCCCACATGTCAATTAGTCCACGGTGATGCACACAGCTATCAACCGCCGAGATGTGGAACCTAGCCAACACCTCCCTTGATGAAGCACATAGCTAAAATCAAGCGCTAATGTAGCACAAGGCTAACATTAGACCACGTACATAAATATGTACACCCTTTCCTTCGATTTTCACATCACAAGTCCCATGCATATATGTGTATCATGTCAGATTAACATTTAGAGTAAGTATTCATCACATGCTCACCACAAATATCACACATATATCATAGGCAAAATAGAGCACTGACCTGATTAATTGATTACCCACTACGAGTATCCACCGTCTTAGCCATTATTTCCGGCTAACATACACATCATAAACATACATACATAAACAACAAACAAATAACAGGAGAATAGTGCGATAACTACGCACCTGACTGTTTAGCGAAATCTCGATCTATTTGGATCTAACACAATCTAGAATCCGAAACTCTTTATTCTCATCGATTTGCCTCTAAAAGCCATAATCACAATCGGTCAGGTTCTTAAACCCATAAAATGGCCTTTGGTAGAATATTTGCAATCACTTACCTAACTTATTTAAAACCCGAATACTTGCTTGCTCCTGAAGTTATCGAAATCCCTATTAACCACTGTTAGAAATGGCTTAATACATAAGTCCATAACCATGGCCCTTGGCCGAATAGTACATGATGCTTACCTTGAATGCTTCAAATCCCAAAAACTTCTCCTTAATGCTCCTTAATGTCAGCTACAAACAAAAGGCACACATACAGGGCTAATGAATATTCGGCTAACCCAAAACCAAGGCCTTAACACTTGATTCGGCACCCTTAAAGAATAAGAACCCAAACCGATTACTAGGATAGAAATTACTTACCATCACGTTGCTTGAAGAGACTAAAAGAGAAAGTCGACAGCCCCTCTATCACTTTCGGCCTTGAAGAAATTAAGAGAAAAATGAAATAGTGGGGAGGTTCATAAGAGAATCGGCTATGGTGTTTCTTTATGGTTTCAACAAAGAAAATAAGGAAAGAAAAAAAATACCGTGTTGACTATGGCTTCCAAATAGAGTTGGAATATTCTACTAACGCAAAGAACGAGTTTGGAAGTTGGAGAAAAGAAGAAATAGAAGAATAATGAAGGCTTAGGAGAATTGACCTTAGCAAAATAAATGAAAAAAATGAGAGGATTTTCTTGGCTACCAATTCGACAAAAGAGACTAAAGAAGAAAAAAATATAATTCCGGCACTTATCTTCTCTTCATGGCCAAATACACGCCCCCAAGGAGACCCAAATTCGGCTACTACCTCCATTCCTTATCAAATCCCACTTATTCCTCTTATTTTATCACTTCATATAAAAAATAATAAAAGCATCCCTCATTTATCTCTTAACAAATAAAATAAAATAATCCATCACCATATCCCTTATCTTCCTATTTAAAATAAATAAATAAAATAAAACCATACTTATCCCACTCTTCCACCAAAATTTGAAAAAAATAAAAGGCTTAATCCTTATCTTTTGGAAGCCCATGTGTCTTCCAACTCTTCTCCCTAGCCTTGACGTCACATGCAAAATAAAACACCAAAATATTGCTTCCCACGACTCGAACTCCGGACTGCACCAAGTTTGTGGCGTCATTCCGAGCCTTAAGTGGCGCCTTGCGACCACTTTACCAAGCAGTTCTTATGCCATCACTCCACCACTTATTTTTTAAGGCCTCTTTCACCTAGCTTCCTCCTTGTCTTAACGCCAAAAGCAAAATAAAATTACACTCTTTGCGCCAACAAGGTTCGAACCTCTTCCTCCTGAAGCCCTTTGACGCTAAGCGGCCCAAGCCACCTTCTTCTTTGGTTCTTTGTGTCATCAACTCCCATAATTTCTTTTAAAGCCTCCTTAGCCCACTTCCCTTCTTGACGCCAAGAGCAAAATAAAAACACACTTATGTCGCCATCAAGACTCGAACCAGCCCTTCTCCCCGCTTTCATGGCGTCATTCACCAAGGCCCTAAGTGGCACCTTGCACCACCTTACCAAGCCCTCTTTCATGTCCAAAAGCGCCCATAATTTTTCTTAAGGCCTCCGTAGCCCAATTCCCTTTTAACGTAAAAATAAAAGCTTCCAAGTGCCATTTCAAAGACGAACCTCCTCCCTTGGCACTCCATGTGACGCAACCTTCCATGCCCCCTGGGTAGCGTCCCAAGCCACTTTACCACATGACTTCGTGTGTCATAAATCCCACGCAAATATTTCTTAAGGCCTCTTTGCCTAGTTTCCTCTTTTCACTTAAAATTCCAATATTTTCCAAGCATTTTCCCTTCACCTAAAGTTCTCAAAAACTCCTAAAACACATCCAAACATACACTAAGCTCACCAACACTTGAATTATGCCACAAATGCATAACCCTAATCTGGGATATTACAAGCCAATATTAGGAAGCTCCGGAGAGCCATTAATTAAAAAGCTCATAAGAGACTATTATCAGGAAGCTCCGAAGAGCCAAATAACGGGAATCTCGTGAGAGCCAAATATCGAGATGCTCATAAGAGCTGTGGTGTGTCCATAACACATGCAGGACCACAACCAATCGGGAACCCTTAATGACAATGCCATTTGTATCCATCGAATTTCTTAGGTTCAAACGAGACTTGGTACTTGTCGGATATCTTCAGATATGTGAACAATATTTATACATGGTAAATATACATTTCACAAACATAAAATTCAATTTAAACATATAAACATACATTTTAGTTACACGAACTTACCTCGATAAGTGTTCGTTGTAATCTACTAATCTGATACTTTTTTTTCTCGATCTAACTCCGTATTTTGTCTATCTGGATCTATACGAATGAATTTAGCTTAATACAATTCACATTCAATTCAGTCCAATACACATCTTTGAAAATTACTATTTTGCCCCTATACTTTTAATTAATTATGATTTTATCCCTTGGCTCGGGAAATAAAATTCATACAATTTAATCCTTATTCCAAGCCTAGCCAATTTTCATGTATCACAATAGCAGCCCATATATTTCGTAAAATTTAGAATTTTTCCATGAGTTTTCCATCTTTATAATTTAGTCCCTAAATCATAATTTCATCAAAATCCTCTTTACAAAAGTTGTTTATCTATCAACAACCTTTCATTTTCTACCATAAAACTTCATAATTCAACTATATTGATCCATGGAAAAACCCTAATACTTTGATAGTTTTACAAATTAATCCCAGAGATAGCTAGATTAAACTACTACGATCTTGGAAACATAAAAATCATTAAAAACGGGACAAGATTAATCACCTAATTAAGCAAAATAAGCTTGTCTATCTTCAAACTTCATAACTATAGTTTCCATGTATTTTCATGTAGGAAAGATGATGAAAATGATGATATTTTTATTATTTAATTCATTTATCATATTTTATTTTATCATCTTTCTAATTTAACCCTTAATAATTTACTAAATTCCAATGATGAATAATCATCCCTATCTACTAACTCCTCTAAATGGTCTATTTGCCCCATAAGGACCTCCAATTTTAAATTTCATAGCTAGCTACTAGAATTCAACTTTTGCACTTTATGCAATTTGGTCCTTTTTATCAAATTAAACATGTAACCAGTAAAATTTCTTAACGAAAATTTTGTACGATATTTCTATCATAATTTAAACCATAAAATAATTTTAAAATAAATTTGCTTCTGGCCTCGGATTTGTGGTCCTGAAACCATTGTTTCGACTTCACTGAAAACGGGCTATTACAAACTCAATGGGCTGTGGACATACGAGGAAACGGGGAAATCGTCGATTAGTTATTGTGTAACATCCTGAAATTGGGCCTAGTAGAATTGGGCCCAATAGGCCTTGAGAATGGGAACGTTTAAAATTTTTGAGATGCATGTAGCACTTAGAATGTTATAGTAGTAAGGTATTAATGGGCTTGTGCATTGTGTGAAATGTTATGTTAATGTGTTAATATGAGAATTAGAGGTATGAATTGGGCTCAGGTTTGGGCTGAGGCCTTGATTAAATATTCTAAGTAGTCACTCTAGGGCTTAAAATGTAAGATCTATAGTTTAAATGGCGAAGTGGGCTTGTGGCCCAAAGGTTGTGTGGCGCTACGAGGGAGCCAGAGGGTGGCGTCACTGGTGGATGGAGAGGGCCCAAGTTTTGGCCGCTTGGAGCCCATAAAGTTGGGCCAATTTTGGCAGCCAAGGAGAGCTAGGTGGGACAGCAACAAGGCTATTAAATAGGTGGATTTAATGGCTTAAAAAATGGATAATAAGCTGATAAAGGAGGGAAAGAAGTGGTGTGATGTAGGACACTTTTGGATGTGGTTCTGATAAAGATAATGGAAAAGGATGATGAGCTATTTAGGAGGGATTGAATGTTTTGGACAATGGGGATAATGTACTGATAATAATAGGGAGAGGTGGTGTTATCTAAACCTCTTCTAAAGGTGAATAGATTAAGATAGAGGAGAAAAGGTAGGAGTTATCTTCTGAGTGCAGAGTTCGCCAAAATTCCATCTCCTGGAGGGGGTGCCGAAATTCCCTATAAATAGGGGTATCTCTTCAATTCCGACATTTGAACCTCATTCTTTTCTCTCCTTCTGTGCCAAAATTTTCAGTTCTTCTTGGCAATCTCTTTTATTTTGATTTCTTTAAAAGCCGAAACTTCATAGTCTCTTTTCCCAATTTCTTCTAAAAATCGAAACCCTAAGTATTCTTTCTCTCCACTTTCTTTTCACTTTCCTTCTAAGCCGAAACACTTCACTCATTTTTTCTAAAAGCTGAAAATGCATCAGTTCATCTTTTCCGGGATTTTCATAAAAGTCGAAATCACTAGATCCCATCTCCTATGTTTGTCGAATTCTCTTTGAGGTATCTGCTTGTGCCGAATCTTGAAGGAAACTCTAGGTAAGTGTCGATTCACGAGATTCCAATCTTTTTCGACTTTTTAAAGATTTTAGCTGAATGGCTATTTGAAAACTAATCTTGTGTTTTCTCTTATTTGTGACATTCGGGATTTGAAGGGGAGTCAATTTCTTAGATCTCTAAGTCAAAGTTCAATAACACTCGAATCGTGTTACTTTCGGGATTTCAAGGTTATAGACTGAAGGTAATATATTAGGATAGCAGGGATATCGACTAAGAGTATAGTAATACGTGATATCAGGTGTGTAACTTATCACGCCATTAGATTGTTTGCTAGTATGTATGTTTAAATCTGCTATATTTTGATAAATGTCAAAATCCCGGCATAACGATTGAAAACCCGAGAAGGGTAAAAGCAAATCACCAAGTTAGTGATCTCTGACATTCTAAAGTGAATGGTTCTGATGATTTGATATGATAAACATGAATTGTTAGTTTCTGTGATTGCACGGGGTTGGGTAATTGATGAAAAGGGGAAGTGATCTGTTCTGGTGGCTTTTGCCATTTCAGCCTGGTGACCTGTCACAAACTACTGCTTCGGTGGCTTATGCCATTTCACTGGTGACTCATCACAAACTCGCTTTACGGTGGCTTATGCCATTTCAGCCTGGTGACTCTGTCACAACTCTGTTTCTGGTGGCTTATGCCATTTCAGCCTGGTGACTCTGTCACAACTCTGACGATGAGCAGCAAGACTGCCATCAATAGCGTGTAGCGATGTGGGTGATTGTAGAAATCCCCAATGGTGTGAATGGCTGGTAAGGGTGGCGTGTAGTGGATGGAAACCTAGGGTTTGGGTTGGGCTTTGCATATTTTCTTACATATTATTTTCTGTCATATGTTCTGTGGGGCTAAGGCCCAAATCTAATGGTGCATGAGGGTTGCTGCGAGTCTCGCGACTCAACCTATTATTTAACAAATTTGGGTAGCACCTAGTGCATCGAGATCGGCCGAAAAGAGCGCAGGTGGCCATGCGAGAGAGTGTTGGATTCAAAGAAAGGACTTTTTATTATTTAGTTATTTTAATATTTTAAATAGTAGATTTTAAGTTTTAGTGTAATAAGGCCATGGGCCATCGGACTTATAATTATTTTAGATTTTATGTGGGTTTTATTTTATTTATTGGACATTCAAGTTTTCGTTTAAATTAAGTTAAGTCATGTATCAAATTTTGGATTTATTTAAAATTCACCTATGCATTATTTAAATTTATATTTTATACTGATTTACTAAATTACTAAGTTTTTTGTTAAAAGGCTTAAACACGTAATTATTTTAAAAAGGCACATGTTTTCCTTAGTGACATACCGGATCCTATTGTGGTGTTTGAAATGGGTTTAGGTGTTACAAGTTGGTATCAGAGCCCAGTTCAAAACTCAGCTTTGGGGTTTTTGGGCTCAAAACGTTTTCTAAAGATGGGTTTTTGAAACACGCACGTTGTTTTTTTTAAATGATAACAGGTTTGGTAGCTC
This sequence comes from Gossypium rotundifolium, assembly GCA_025506655.1. NCBI lineage: Eukaryota > Viridiplantae > Streptophyta > Magnoliopsida > Malvales > Malvaceae > Gossypium > Gossypium rotundifolium. Next base: position 26,837,942 of record CP106724.1, on the reverse strand, counting down.
AGCATGACACCTGCGTCTCCGGCCCAAGTCTGCCAGGTAAGTATTCTGAACCTTTGTGTGATATATATATACGTGGGCTTGATGGGCTTGATGGTACGTAGACTAGGTTAATTAGACTCTGGTGGACTATAGGCTTATTTTAAACAACTTCTTAAATTTCATAAGACTTAAGCTATCCAAAAAACCACGTGAACCCGATCGAAGTTAAGGTGTGGCAGACAGCATACGCATGTCTAGGATTGGATTCAGGGAGAGCTTGGTATTTAAGCAGTCCTAGTGACTCACCTCCTCTTCGCAAGAACCCTACCTGGTGCATAGTGACTGTTCACCTTAGCCAAGAGGACTTGTTGACAAGCCAAAATTTATAACTAAAACCCGAAAGGGACTAGCCACCCTATTTCACAAAATTACCAAAATACCTTTATTTTGGAAAATTATCGAATTACCTCTGATTCGTAAAATGACCAAAATACCCCTGATTTGTAAAATGACCAAAATACCCCTAATTTGTAAATGACTAAAAAACCCTTGGATTGTAAAATTACCAAAATACCCCAATTACAAAATTATCGAAATACCTCTAGATTGTAAAAATTATCGAAATACCCCTGGTTGGCAAAATTATCGAAATACCCTGATTACAAAATTACCAAAATACCCTTATTTTGTAAAATCACCAAGAAACCTTATTTTGGAAAAATTATGAAAATACCCCTGTAGGTAAAATTACGAAAATACCCCTGGATAGTGAAATGACGAAAATACCCTTATATGATGAATGTGAGTTCATGGATGTTGTTTGTTTGTTGATGGTTGAATGTGTGTGATTCTTAGAACTAGGAGATACAAACCTGAGACCGAACTCGTTACGAACTCGAAAGAACTACTTTTAAAACTATTATTCATAAGACTGTTCGTGGTTAATCAGTGGAAGAAAATTAATAATTCATAAAATTTCTAATTAGATAAACACAAATCGGTAGAATGAGTACAAGGGGACGAAGACGCTCCAGATGCGAATAATGGTGAGTACCCTACCATAGTACACTAAGTGTTTATTTTGGCCTTAGAATTAGAGTGCGCAGCGAAAGCATAGTGGTGAGATTTAGGTAGTATGATTACTAGTTAGTCAGAAATTTCGAGGACAAAATTTCTTTAAGGAGGGTAGATCTGTAACATCCTGAAATTGGGCCTAGTAGAATTGGGCCCAATAGGCCTTGAGAATAGGAACGTTTAAAATTTTTGAGATGCATGTAGCACTTAGAATGTTATAGTAAGGTATTAATGGGCTTGTGCATTGTGTGAAATGTTATGTTAATGTGTTAATCTGAGAATTAGAGGTGCGAATTGGGCTCAGTTTTGGGCTGAGGCCTTGATTAAATATTCTAAGTAGTCACTCTAGGGCTTAAAATGTAGGATCTATAGTTTAAATGGCAAAGTGGGCTTGTGGCCCAAAAGTTATGTGGTGCTACAAGGGAGCCAGAGGGTGGCATCACTGGTGGATGGATAGGGCCCAAGTTTTGGCCACTTGGAGCCCATAAAGTTGGGCCAATTTTGGCAGCCAAGGAGAGCTAGGTGGGACAGCAACAAGGCTATTAAATAGGTGGATTTAATGGCTTAAAAAATGGATAATAAGCTGATAAAGGAGGGAAGGAAGTGGTGTGATGTAGGACACTTTTGGATGTGGTTCTTATAAAGATAATGGAAAAGGATGATGAGCTATTTAGGAGGGATTGAATGTTTTGGACAATGGGGATAATGTACTGATAATAATAGGGAGAGGTGGTGTTATCTAAACCTCTTCTAAAGGTGAATAGATTAAGATAGAGGAGAAAAGGTAGGAGTCATCTTCTAAGTGCAGAGTTGGTCGAAATTCCATCTCCTGGAGGGGGTGCCGAAATTCCCTATAAATAGGGGGTATCTCTTCAATTCCGACATTTGAACCTCATTCTTTTCTCTCCTTCTGTGCCAAAATTCTCAGTTCTTCTTGGTAATCTCTTTTCTTTTGATTTCTTCAAAAGCCGAAACTTTATAGTCTCTTTTCCCAATTTCTTCTGAAAGCCGAAACCCCTAAGTATTCTTTCTCCCCACTTTCTTTTCACTTTCCTTCTAAGCCGAAACACTTCACTCAGTTTTTCTAAAAGCGGAAAATGCATCAGTTCATCTTTTTCGGGATTTTCATAAAAGCCGAAATCACAAGATCTCATCTCCTGTATTTGCCGAATTCTCTCTAAGGTATCTGCTTGTGCCGAATCTTGAAGGAAACTCTAGGTAAGTGTCAATTCTGAGATTCCAATCTTTTCCAGCTTTTTAAAGACTTTAACCGAATGGCTATTTGAAAACTAATCTTGTGTTTTCTCTTATTTGCGGCATTCAGAGATTTGAAGGGGAGTCAATCTCTTAGATCTCTAAGTCAGAGTTCAGTAACACTCGAATTGTGTTACTTTTGGGATTTTAAGGTTATAGACTGAAGGTAATAGATCAAGATAGCAGGGATATCGACTAAGAGTATAGTAATACGCGATATCAGGTGTGTAACTTTTCACGCCATTAGATTGTTTGTTAGTATGTATGTATAAATCTGCTATATTCTGATAAATGTCAATCCCGACATAACGATTGAAAACCCGAGAAGGGTAAAAGAAAATCACCAGGTTAGTGATCTCTAACATTCTAAAGTGAATGGTTCTGATGATTTGATATGATAAACATGTATTATTAGTTTCTGTGATTGCACGGGGTTGGGTAATTGATGAAAAGGGGAAGTTATTTGTTCTGGTGGCTTTTGCCATTTCAGCCTGGTGACTCTGTCACAAACTCTATTTCTGGTGGCTTATGCCATTTCAGCCTGGTGACTCTGTCAACTCATTTCGGTGGCTTATGCCATTTCAGCCTGGTGACTCTGTCACAACTCGACGATGAGCGACAAGGCGCCATCAATGGCGTAGGCGGTGTGGGTTGATTGTAGAAATCTTCAATGGTGTGAATGGCTGGTAAGGGTGGCGTGTAGTGGATGGAAACCTAGGATTTGGGTTGGGCTTTGCATATTTTCTTACATATTATTTTCTGTCATATGTTCTGTGGGGCTAAGGCCCAAATCTAATGGTGCATGAGGGTTAAACACTGAGTCTCTCGACTCAACCATTATTTAACAAATTTCAGGTAGCACCTAGTGCATCGGACCGGGCTGGAAAGGAGCGCAAGGTGGCCATGCGAGAGAGTGTTGGATTCAGCAAAGGACTTTTTATTATTTAGTTATTTTAATATTTTAAATAGTAGATTTTAAGTTTTAGTGTAATAAGGCCATGGGCCATCAGACTTATAATTATTTTAGATTTTATGTGGGGTTTTATTTTATTTATTGGACATTCAAGTTTTCGTTTAAATTAAGTTAAGTCATGTATCAAATTTTGGATTTATTTAAAATTCACCTATGCATTATTTAAATTTATATTTTTATACAGTTTACTAAATTACTAAGTTTTTTGGTTAAAAGGCTTAAACCTGGTAATTATTTTCAAAAAGGCACATGTTTTCCTTAGTGACATACCAGATTCGATCGTGGTGTTTAGGCCGGGTTTGGGGTGTTACACATTGTTAGTTGAATTACTTAACAAGTAAGTTTCTACTAGTGTTTTGGTTATAATTTGATATTAATGTTATCAATTGTTCCTATATACATATTTAGTTGTCATTATAGTGAATAATTTGATCTATAAGGAGTATAAAAAAATTTTCTGAAAAGATTTCGATAGATAGAGTAAAAGTTTCATACGTGAGAATTTTGTCTGTCTGTTCTGGATCGAGCTCTTGCATGTGTTGCAGACTCGGTTTAACTTGAGACTCGGATTTAGCTTGAATTAGCTATCCTTTTCATTTAATACATTTACCTAGCTCTAGCCAAGCTAGTTTATCTATGTTGTTATTGGTTTAACCTAGAAGGGTAACCTGACGCAATTAATTTGAATTCGATTAGCTCTTATGAGCATTATATGTTTCTAGACTTACATATTGAGTACTTTTACAAAGATCCATCGTAATAATAATAGTTATCCAATACGAATTTGTTGCAACGAAGTATAATAAGTTATGAATTCTGAATATCCGTATGTTTAAATGTTACTGACTTTGAGTTTCTGAACCATGTTGAATCAAGGTTGAAGTTCAAGTGATTATAAGTTCATAGCTACTTAATGAGCATAGTAAGTAGTGTGTTGATTTTGTGGAAACTTACTAAGTATTTCTTATACTTACTTTGGATATTATTTCTTTGTAAATCTTGAACTATTGGATCGTGTTGGTCGGATCACCGGAGCATACACCTACCATCATCTCTTTTTGGTAGTTTTTGAAGTATCAATTTATGGTTAATCGTGGCATGTAAATAGGGTGTTTATTTTGTAAGAATATGGACATGTTTTGGTTTGTTGTGTTGTAATGGATCCTTATACAAGTTATAACACCCCAAACTCGGCCTAGACGTTATGGCCGTATCTGGCAATGTCACACGATAGTGTTTTTGAAACCTCGTTGTTACGATGAAAACATTCCATGTTATTATATTTAGTAAACCTTCGTTAGAACTTAGGAAATCGTCTTTATTCATTAAAAACATTTGTTTTGAAACATCCCTCATTGCGGAAGCTTTAATAAAACAGTCTAGGTGATCATCGTTTTAGAAATTACTTTAACTTTTTAAAAATCGAATTTCTTACAACCATTAGGTATAAATCCATAAAGTAAAATAAATAAATAAAAACCCAAATTTAAAACCAAAGTCCCGGATGGTCCTTAAATTACAACCCAAATAATCAATAATAATCAAATCATAAATCGTAAATTGAAAACCATGAAGTCCAAAAATTACTGTGGTCACCGCTGAGTCCTTCGTCGCACCGATCCGTCTAAGTCTGGAGATTACCTGTGCACATTAAAAAAAAAGGTGAGTTTACGTAAACTCAATGTGTAATCCCATAGAAACAAACAAACAATCAGTATTCACAGTGCACAATTGAACAGTCTTGGGCCTAAGCCCTTTTCAGTATCAGTGACAATTTGGGCCTTAGCCCATCTCAGTACAGTGTCAAAAATGCAGTGGGGCCTTAGCCCATCACGAAGTCGATGCGATATGATTATGCAGAGCAAAATCCTACCCAACCAGCCTCTACACACCATCTCCGTCCAACCTTACACTCCATGTGGGAATATAATCAACCCACCCATCCCTACACTGCAAGTAGTATCGAATGCGGCATAAAACAGTAGTTTGCAACTGAGCTGCCAGTAAATTAGGGTTAAAGCCTTTCAGTACACTTTCTCCGAATAACAACCCCTAACCCAATGCAATGCAACATACAATGGATGATATACTATTATGCAATTTCAGTACATATATTCAGCTCAGATATTAACATGCTCAGTACATATATCATTCAGTCAATTTCACACATTTAGGGGTCTAAGTAGCGCTTATCGACCCTACAGTAGGTTCTTAGTAAACTTGGGCGACCCGTGCGACCTTGAAAACATTCGGTAAAAATGGGCCCACATGCCCATGTGATCTGCCTGTGTGGGCCCACACGCCCATGTGGCCTACTCGGCCCAAATTGGCCTTGGCCGTGTGATCCATTTTTAAAGTAACCCATGCTAGCTCAATACTCATATATGTTTTCACTATTTACTTATATGTTCATTCAAAGTTGTCTACTTGAGTCATTATCACTAAATTATTTATATCTTGAGCTACGGAATTCAAAATTAATATTCGCTTGATGTTTTTGAAACTATACTCAAATAACTTTCTACCATAAAATTTTTAGAATTTATAGTTTATCAAATTAGTACAGTAAAGTCTTTAAAGTTATCCATATTCTACTATTTAAGAGCTTCATCCTTTCCTTACTAAACATTAATTTTCTCTCAGTACGGAATTTAGATTGATGTTTCTGTTTGTTTCTCTTGAAAATAGACTCATTAAGGATTTAAAAATATAAATTTAAGCCTCTAATTTTTTTTTTTTACAATTTTTGATGATTTTCCTAAGTCATAACAGGGGAACCCGAAATCATTCTAACATTGTCTCACAACATTTATTATATCTCATGATTTATAATTCCATTGCTTACACTGTTTCTTCCATGAAAACTAGACTCAATAAAATTTAATTTCATATTTTATTCAACTTCTAACTTAATTCCCACTATTTTTTATGATTTTTTGAAGTTAGACTACTGCTGGTGTCCAAAACTATTTTAGTGCAAAATGTTTATTTCCAAGTTTATAACATCCTTATTTCCTTTCTCTACAATTTCTCGCATCCTTTTCTCTTATTTCTCGACAGAAAGCAATTTCGACTTTTCGCCGAATCCTATTTTCTGCATTTTGAGCACACACCTGTATCGTTTTCGCTGCTTACGCAATCCTAAGATCACCAAAAACCTACAATTGACAATCCCAACTTTAGAATCGGTCTTAAACTAAGATTAAACTATATTCACGTGCCAAAAGGTCTAAGCTTGTCCATTCATCACTTACCTTCTAACTTTGAACAATTTCACCACTACTCAACACGAGGGAGATAGCAACCGAAACGATTCGCTGCTGTAAAAATAACCATTCCTCATTAATGAAGAGTTCAACAAAGTTAAGAACGAATTCAAAGCCAAAACCACTCGCCCAAACAACACAAGAAAACGCATACCTTATACGCTTACCAAACGATCACCACTTCGAGTCAAATCGACGAACGTTAATTCTAGCCTCACGATCGACTCCTAAAAAATCAACAAAACATCCCTTAATCCCTTATCCAGAGTAACACTCGCATTTAATAAAATGGAAACTTACCGTACAACACAATTGCACGCTTGCACAAAGGGGAAAAGATGAAGAAAGACAAAGAAAATGAAGGGGAATTCAAAGGAAATTCGGCAGCAAGGATTTATTATTTAGAAAAAGAGGAAAATCAAAAATTGAGAGTGGGGGAGAAGAGAGAAAACGTCAAAAAAGTGGAAAAGAGTCCGAAATTTGAAAAACAACTAAACAAAAAGATAATGCCTAAAAATCTGGTAACTCATCTCCTTAATTCTCTCCCTAACCTCCCACAACAACTCCACTACTCGAAATTTCAATTTGACTAGGACTCCACCACGCCACATGACCAAGCAAAAAAATAATTCCCTTGCTCACGCAGAGACTTGAACTCCAGACCTCCCACACGCCAACACACACCTTAGCCACCAGACCAGCAGGCCAATTCTGATATATTTTTACCAACAATCAAATAAAACCCTACTGAACAAAAGTAAGACCTTATTCAATCAAAATACCAAATTTTCCCAAGCGAAGGCTTGAACTTGGGACCTCCCAAACACTCCCAAAACACATAACCACTAAAGCTGACAGATATTTGTATCATATTTTCTCAATAAGAAAATTAGAAATTTTGGGGCGTTACACAAGTTTAGTGCTAAACACTATATTACAAGTTTTATCTTTTGGTTATATATGGCATAGCTCATATTGATTTGGCATTTAATGTTTAAATGGATGAATCAATGAGTAAATTTTTTATAGATGAATGTGCTTTTGTTTAGGTGTTCGAATGGTGGTGCCAATGAGGACACATTGGTTAGGCAATTAGGATGAATGTTTTAGCATATTTTAGGCTAGTTCAATGTTTTTTTAAGGTAAGGAATTGGATAGTTTTGATTTGGCTTGGTACCTAAATTTTGGATGAAAATTTGCCTTGTTTTGCAAACTTTTTAAGGTACACATGGCCTGGGAAACAGGCTATCACACGATTGTGTGTCATACACGGCTCTGTGCTTTATTTTTTTCAGTGTAGATTGGTCCACACGAGTACAGATATTTACATGGCCTGATGACACGGTCGTGTGACCCTAAGCCACACGGGCATAGAGAGTCACACTTTTGTGTGACCCTGAACTACATGATTCAGTGAGTTACACGGCTTGGCCACACGGGCGTGTGACGTTATTTAACACGGGCACAATTAGTTACATGGGCGCGTGAAATAACTGCACAAGCATTTGGAGTCGCCACACAGGCATGTTTTGAGCCACATGATTTGGCCAAACGACCGTGTGAACCCTGTTTTCAAATATTTTCAAATTTTCCATATTTTCTGTTTTGTTTCAAAAGACCCCTGATTGTTTTCAAATTTTTTAGGGCCTTGTAAGCCTGATTTAAGGCTCGTAAGTGTATTGTTGCTATGATTAGAATAAGTTATGGAATGTTAACATTAATTTACATAATTGATTCATTTTGAAATATATTGTACTATTTTGTTCGGTAATGTAACAACCCATTTTCAATAAAATCGAAACAGTGGTTTTGGGACCACAAATCCGAGTCTAGAAGAAAAATATTTTTATATTATTTTATGGTCTGTATTATGATAGAAATGTTGTATGAAAATTTCGTTAAGAAAATTTTACCATTTATATGTCTAATTAGATAGAAAGGACCAAATTGCATGAAATGCAAAAGTTGAGTTCTAGTAGCTATAGGTATCAAATAGCTATGGAATTCAAAATTTGAGGTCCTTATATGGCAAATAGACCATTAAGAGGAGTTAGTAGATAAGTATGATGATTCATCATTGGAAAATTAAATAAAGAAAAGGACTAAATTAGAAAGATGAAATAATAAAAGATGATAAATGAATTTAATAATAAAAATATCATCGTTTATCATCATCTTTCCTAAAATAAACATGGAAACCCTAGCCATGGAAATTGAGTTTTGGGAAAACTTATTTAGCTCAATTATGTATGTTTTCTTGTCCCGTTTTTAGTAATTTTTATATTTTGGAGATCGTAATAACTTAATCTAGCTACCTCGGAGATTAATTTGTAACACCCTCAACCCTTATCCGTCCCCAGAATAGGGTTACGGAGCATTACCAAAATTTTCAGATCAAATACGAACAGTAATCATATCATATAGCATACACATCATAAATTAATCATATAGTCCCTTTTATAGGCTCTCGAGGCTTTAAATATGTATTAGAAACAAATCGGGACTCAAAAAATTTTCTAAAATTTCAAAATTTCTCCTTGGTTCAGGGCATACATGACTGTGTGTCAAGGGACTCGCCCGTGTGACCCTATGACATGCTTGTGTTTCAGGATGTGTCCTTCCCCGTGTAACTCTCTAAGGAGATAGAATCAGACCGATTCCCTAAGTGCCTTTCTGGATATTCCTCAATGTCCCGGCTATTCACGGAACGTGAGAAGCGGATGAATAATCATCTGCTTCTGAAAGAAATCGAAGAATTTCTTGGGAATCCTACAAGATCCATTCGTTCTTTTTCTCTCGATAGATGGCCGAACTTCATCCGGGTTCGAACCCTACTGAGAGGTCCACTAGAGATCAGAAATTGTTGAAGAAAGAACAAGATGTTTCTTATAACACACGGCCAAGGCACACGCCCGTGTGCTAGGCCGTGTGGACTCAAAATAAGCCTTATTCATCAACCTTGCAAGCTTAAACTTCAAGCAATTAAAAAAAAAAAAAACAATTGCTCAACCAATCCAAATCACAACCAAATACATCTAAATTATGTCAAAACTATCAATCTAATGACCTAACTCATCCAAATTGCAAATCAATAACTCAATTCAGTGTATTCAAATTAAGCTAGGATCATGTTTTAATCATGGAATATTATTATCACGTTTATCTGTATCCAACTTTCCTATTTTCTAAACACGTATGTGCAAATTATTACTAACTAATCTTTTTGAAACCAATTATCATTGTACTTAAATGTTTACACACAACCAATATGTTTTTAGACACCTCTTATGCATATTCAACTACTATTTTACCTCTCATCATTCAATCATATCAACATTATAAGGCAACCATGCAAACACCACAATACCAATACAAGCTAAATACATGGCAAATTTTAATAAAACACATATAGACTAACATTTAGCCAAAATAACCTATGCATGCCATTATAACCAGAATCAAGTCATCAATAATTACCAATAAACCAAGGGATAGTGTGATATAGCTCCGATAAGATTCCAACTCGTTCGAGCTTCTGATAATCTGTAAAGTAAGTAAATAAAACAAATACGTAAGCAATGAATGCTTCGTAAGTTCGTATAATATTTAATCATGTTAATTCATTTCAAATATAAAATTTATACATATCCAAAAATAATCCAATATTGTTACCATAATACTCATAATACTATATTTATTAATTCACAAGGTAAATAAATCTATAGTATCACACATATACTTATTACCAAGCTTAGTAAAATTTTATATAACTTTAACTTTCCCACACTTATTCCATATACATGTCATACAAGTCATATGCATATAATTCAACCATGGTCACAAATTAGTGCATTTAACCAAAGCCTTTTTCGAATTGAACACATAATAAGTTGTTCCATAAGAAATTGCATAATTTAAACCTTATCATTTCAATACTTCAAATAAATAAACATATTACTATTCAGTCAATAACTTGACACTTGCCTAAACATCAAGCAACAATAATAGTTAGTGTACTTGCACATCTTACATATAAATTCAATATTGATAAACTTATTTTCTCAAAATGTCACCATATATACATGCTTTTATTGTATTAACATATCAAAGATAATCACATATTCACATGTCACTTTTTAATATGTTAAGTAAATATCATTTTCGTGTCACGTTTCAATATATCAATTAAATATAATTTCCAAGACACATTTCAATATATATATCGGTAATAACTATAAGTCTTTCAATATTAATTCATACATATTTATAGATCATTCATAGCACATTCAATTTTCATTAAATTTGCTATCTCAAATGGCTTTTCACAATTTAATACACAATTCCTACGTCTCATTTTCATTTCACATTTGGTATTATCTATTACCATTCATAAAATCATTTCATTTAATTTCCCCTGTTAACACGACTCAAACTCTGATGGATACACGGATTCAACCAAAACACACCAGTTTGGCACCCAGTGCCTCATCGGATAATTCGAAGAATAAGTTGACACCCAGTGTTTCATCGGCTATGCCGAAGTAATTTGGTACCCATTACCTCATCGAATTTATCTGAAGTAACAATTTGACACCTAGTGTCTCATCGACTCGAATTCGAAGTAATCCCTGAACACTTCCAATCCTATGGCATGCCAACTATATCCAACTCAGCCCGATTTAGTTAATAGGGTTTAAAATCACTTTTCAATTTCAACCAATATTCATTTCAATTCAATAATCACAAATCCTCAACAATTCAATTCAATATCATAATATCAAATACTCACCTCATTCCACTTACCATACACATCAAATAATAATTACAACAATTAATATTTCATGTACTATCATTTTTATGAATTTCATGTATATTTATTTCGGTAGCAATTCATAGTCATTTATATACATAATTATCTGGCAAGTTTCATATACATAAAATTTCCCATGTCACTAACCAAGTCTTTCCAAATCGGAGAACGACTTACAGATATGAGTACTTTGTTTTCTTTGTGCCATAGTCCAACTATGGTCTTACACATGCATTGCCATGGCCCTGCCATGGTATTACATTCGTAGTGCCATAACCTAGTTATGGTATTTTCATTAAAATGTCATAGCCCAGCTATGGTCTTACATTTAAACATTGCCATGGTCCAACCATGGTCTTATCCATCAATTCATCCTTTGTCACAAACGATGGTACTCAAATCCCGCGTTTCATTTAACCCGAACATTCATTTTAAATTCATTATATAATAGTATTTCATGTTTTTAACTAATAATATAAATAAATACATAATATCATCCATCAATTCAATATAAATATCAAAGTTTAACCATACGAACTTACCTGGGGTAGATTGTGGAAGTTGCAATAATTCAAGGACTATTCTGCTAATTTCTCAATATATATATATTTATATAATATACTTAAACATTAAGAATATATATAATAATATATATAATAAACTTATAAATATCTAACTTATGCCTTTTCTTTATTTGTCTCATTAACTTTAAGTAATGCCTAATTGCTCCTTTGGTCCTTTAATTTTTTTAATCTATAATTCAACTTTCTCCCTAGATGCAATTTAGTCCTTATACGTAGTTACTTTTAATCCAAGCAAATTCACTTAACCAACACCTAATTAATTATACAATTAGCTTCGTAAATATTTATTAAAAATATTTACGAGTCTGATTTACGGGAACGGAGTCTCGGGAATGCACTTTTTAAAAAAAAATTAATTTAGTCCTTTTTAATTAATTAACTATCCAAACGTTAAAATTTCCTAACGAAACTTTAATGCTAACGAAATGACACTCCGTAAATATTTATTAAAATATTTACGACTCGATTTATAAAATCGAGGTCTCTATACCCCGTTTTCTACTCATTTTTACCTAATAAATTCTCCTAAATCAGAAATCATTATTTCAAAAGTCTTCCTAAAATTACACTTGACTCATAAATAATAATTATTAAAATTTTTTAAACTCACTCGTCGGATTTAGTGATCTCGAATCACTGTTTCAGACACTATTGAAAATTGGGTTGTTACATAATTTGTAAAATTATCAAAGTATTAGGGCTTTGCCATGGATGAATATGCATGAATTATGAAGTTTTATAGTAGAAAATGAAAGGTTGTTGATAGATAAACAACTTTTGTAAAGTGAATTTGATTAAATTATGATTTAGCGAATAAATTGATAAGATGTAAAATTCATAAAAAAAAAATTTGAATTTTGTGAAATACATGGATTGTTATTGTGATATGTAAAAATCGGCTAGGCTTGGAATAAAGATTAAATTGAATGAATTTCATTTTCCGAGCTTAGGGGTGAAATCATAATTAATTAAAAGGAGAGGGGAAAAATGGTAATTTTGCCTAAGATGTGAAATTGAATTGAATTGAATATAAATTGATGTTAAATTCATTCGTATAGATCCGATAGACCAAATATGAGTTAGATCATAGAAAAGAAAAAGTATCGGATTAGTAGACAACAAATCAATGTACAATTGTTAAGGTTAGTTCGTGTAACTAAATTGTATAATTATATGTTCGAATTGAATGTATGTATGTGAATTGTGTAATTGTCATGTGTGAAAATCTGTAACACCCCTATACCCGGTTCGACCCAAGGAACCTGATATAGGAATATTACATTTGGTGCCAAAGTGATTTTGGCTAATCACTAATATATTTGAACATTAAAAAAATTAAAAAAAATTATAACTTATATTTTAGTCCGTATTACTTGGAACACACTTGATCTTCCTAAGTACATGCCATTCTATTCAAAATTTTGAAACATACCCTCTTTGCACTTGGAAATGTGATGAGATGGACGCTCACAACCTCAATTACAACTCTTCAAAATCATCAGACACGATTTGCATACGGAAAACAAAATCGTCATTGAGTAAAACTCAGTGGTATTTCTATAATCCGAATATTTAAAGATAAGAAATTACAAATATAAGATTGAAATATAAACATATATTAATATTTAAATATTATAACAACCATATCATATTTCATTTGTTTCACAAATATCTCAATTCTCATACTAGCTATATAACTAGTTTTTCACAATTTATTTCACATTTCATTATACAATTGTATTATCCATTCCATATTCATTTCATGAGTATATAACTCATATATTCTATATATTTGCAACATATTTCACATTCAATTTTCAATTCACTATTTCAGTTCGATTTCTCATATCATGTCATTTCGATATCAATTATAAAACTTTATTATTCATTTACCCATATTAACAGGACTCGGACTTGGACGGATACACGGATCCAACCAAAACACACTAGTTTGGCACCCAGTGCCTCATCGGATAATTCGAACTGTAACATCCCGAAAATGGGCTTGTGCATTTATGCTTAATTATAGCATGTCTTATGTGTTATGAATGTGTTATGTGAATTTTAGAATCTTGAAATATAAGGAAAATGCCTTAGAAAATATCGAGTTTTAGGTTTAAAAGAGGGAACTGAAGCAGGGTGGTCTTAAGAAAATAAATAGGGGAAATATGACATATAATTGGGCTTGGAAAAGTGGCTTGGAGGCGCCACTCAAGGCCTCTAAAAGTGACGCCTCAAGCAAGGGGAAAGGGGCCTAAGTTCGAGTCACATGGGAAGCAAATAAAAGAATTTTTATTTTTTGCTACAAGGAGCAGAGAGGTGGACGGCACTAAGGAACTCAAGGGAGGAGTTTAATCCTTTTTAAAATTTGGCTAGATAAGGGATAATTGAGGGATTAATTTTATTAATTTGAATAAGGTGATAATTGAGAGATAAAGCTATCAGAATAGGGAGAGTTGGCCTAATAAGTGTCTCTAGGTAGACTAATTTCGGCAGAAAGGGGAAAAGGGTGGCTATTCTTCATTCTTTCTTTTCCTTTGCCGAATTCTCTAGGCAAGTCTCCTCTTTATCTTTTGTTTGACAAAATCGAAAATCTTCTTCCCCAACTCTCTCAATTCTTTCTTTCTTTTTCCCCAGTAGATTCATACTTAAGCCTCCATAATATTCTTTTCATCTCTTTCTTATCGCCACTCTTTGTTAAAGCGAAGCCAAATCTTTATGGTTTTAAGCTAGGGTGCCGTCGATTGTAGTATTAAGGTAAGAGTAATTGATTTTTATTTTGATGTTCAAACTCTTTTAGCGAAATCAAGGTACTAATCCCTTAATTCTATGGTGACTACTTGAAAGAAGTTTGAGATTTAGGTGTTGTCGACTTCAAGGAAGGATATTTGGATTTTAAAGATTCAAGGTAAGACATGTGTATATTCTACCAAGGGCTATCTACTTGTGATTTAATGTTAGAATCGGATCTAACATATGTGTATAGGTATTTCAACATCTCCATAACCAAGTGGTGCTTTGGGATTTGGGATTTACAAGGTAAGTGAATATGTTATTCGGCCAAGGCTCTATTTTGGTACTTAACTCTATTCTTTACTTCGTTTAAAAGCCGAAAAACTAACCTGTAAAGTGATTTGATGGCTAGCCGATTTCAAGGGTGAACATCACAAGTTTGGGATTTGTGGAGTGATTAAAACGATAGCAAGGTAAGGATTCGGATTTGATTATTTGGTAGAATGGCCTTTGGGTAAAATAATATATGTTGGCGAATATAGGGCTAAGGATCTAGGACGCTAGATCGGGATTTTCAGGATTTCAGTGAATTCACCAAGTTAATCAGGTGTGTACCCCACACTATCTCTTAATTAGATCTATGGCAACGTTTAATATATATGTGCTCTTAAAATAATGTGAATATGGCTAAGGTACCATGCAATGGTACAAAGTACTCAGGTATGTTTTCCTACTCGTACTAGGAATATAATACGGTCTATTATGGCACTTAGGTGCAACCATAAGAATGTGAATAAAGCATGAGGCATAACATTTGCATGTTTTGCATGACATGGGGCATATGGGTGATATGTGAAGGGGAAGTGAATTGGTGGTTTTATACCCCAATATATGAATGTGGTGACTTATGTCACAAAATAAGACTATGGTGACTTATGTCACAATATAAGAATATGGTGACTTCTGTCACAATATATGAATGTCGTGACTTATGTCACGAAATTATAAGGGCGATGAGCATGTCGTCTGCAGTGACTGCCTTTGATGGTGTGTAGCGGATGGCATTTAGGTTTGGGTTCGGGATTGCATCATTTTATTTAAATGCTATGTGAATACGAATGATTTGATATGCCATATCTATTGAGACTTAGTGTTGATTGTACACATTGAGTCTGTTTGACTCACCCCGTTGTGGGAATATTTTTCAGGTGATGATCAGTGATGGAATGGGTCGGCAGGAGCTCAGGGGTGACCATGCTCAGCCCAAACTTTATGAGTTGGATATTTTATTTTACTTAAGTACTTTAAATTTTATTTTGGAGTTTTATTTTGATGTAATAATATTATAGTATGAACTGATTATGCATGCACTCAAATTATTTTATTATGGCATGATATTTATCAAATTAAAGTTAATTCCTCCTAATTGTAAATAACATATTGTTTTTAACTCCTAATCGATATGGGTTTTAAAATTTGAGCCCAACCCAAATAAACTCTTTTCAAAAACCCGTAAGTTTTTAGCAAAGTTTCAAATTAGATTCGAATGGATTTTTCTTAGAAGCATGCCAGATCCGGTCAGGGCTTGTGGGTCGGGTTTGGGGTGTTTCAAATTGTTATCAGAGCTGATTCAAAACTCGGCCTTGAGGGCTTTTAGGGCCCAAAACATTTTCTGTCTTTTGAAAATGGACTTTTCAAAGAAATAAGCAGTATTTTCTAGCATGGCACCTGAGTCTCTGGCCCGAAGTCCATCAGGTAAGTACCCTATCCATTGTGTGAATTATTGTATGACTTGTAGAGGGGTAGAAATGGAACGTAGATTAGTATGATAAGTACTTGAACTATAGGACTAGTTTACCCCAACAATTACATAAGACTTTAATGCACAATTAAACAAACCTGTGTCTAAGTCACCGAGTTAAGGTGTGGCAACCGTTGTGCACATGTCTAGGATTGGTTTTAGTGGGAGCTTAGTATTTAAGCAGTTCTAGTGACTCACCTCCTACCCACTCGAATCCTACCTGGTGCGTAGTGATGGTTCGCCCTAACCAAGAGGACTTAACCACAGGCTAAACCCAATAACTAAAACCCGAAAGGGATTAGGTGTATTTTCATAAAAACTTTGATTTTAAAATCACCAAATTACCCCTTTAAGTTGTAGCAAAACTTAGTTTGAAAAATTTTCCAAAATATTTTCGATTTACAAAATTACCTAAATACCTTTAGTGGTAAAATTACTAAAATGCCCTTGATTTCCCAAAACTACCATACTACCTCCGATTTCAATAACAACTTTTGATTTTGCAAAAATATCCAAAAACTTTACAAAATATCAAAGACATCCTGATTTAGAAAATTTATGAAAGTACCCTTGATTTGCAAAATGACCAAATTACCCCTAACTTGTACAAATGACCAAAACACCCTCAGTAAGGAGAATCAACGAAGTACCCTCAAATTAGGAATCTTTAAAATACCCTTGTTTTGAAAAGTCACCAGGAACCATATTTTGCAAAAAAAAATTATCGAAATGACCCTGGCTTGTAAAATTACAAAAATACCCCTAGTGTATAAAATTAATATTTCACTCTTGAAATTTTTCCAGCAAGAATTTTAATTTTGGTAAAATGTCATCAATCTCTATTTTGCAACATTTTCAAATACCCTAATTTGAAAAATTACCAAAATACCCCTGTAGGACAAAATTACGAAAATACCCCTAGTTAGTGGAAAATAACAAACAATGATAAATACAACATTTCTCTGTAATGAACGCAAGTTCATATGTGTGACTAGATGAATGACGTGAGACTGTATGTGTATGAATCGAAAGAACTACTTCCTAGAACTATTAAACATAAAACTGTTCGTGTTAAATTAGTGGAACAAAACTAATTCATAAAATTCTTTAATCAGATAAACGCAAGTGGAAGTATGAATTCAAGGGGACGTGGTCGTAACGTGCGTGGTCGTGGAAGAGGCCAAATGACCGTATCTGAACCTGTTAGATCGGGTCAAGGATTTGAAAATGAAATGCCACCACCACCCTAGCCGCTGATGTGGAATATCAGGACCAGACGGGGGATGACGCAGTGTCACAAGCGATTTTACGGGTCTTGGAAAGTGTGGCAGGAGCAGGTGGAGGCATGGGAGCTCGAAAGTCGATACTGAAGCGACTTGAGCCAATAGAGTGAAGTGTTCATGGCGTGTCGGTGTAGCACCCAATACCGCCGAGTATTGGTTGGAAGCGACTGAGCGAATTATAGATGAGCTCGACTTAACTGATGAGGGAAAGCTAAAAGGGTTGGTGTCGCTTCTCCGCGATGAGTCATATCAATGGTGGCTTACGGTGCGAGATGGTGCTACAGTTGAGGAACTCATGTGGGACTATGCTAAGGTAGCATACCAGAAGAAGTATGTTGGCATTCATTATATTGATGCACAGAGGAAGGCATTTCTGGGGCTGGTTCAAGGGAACAAGTCCGTAGCTGAGTACGAAGCTGAATTCCTAAGGCTGAGCCGTTATGCTCGAGGCATACTGTCTACTGAGCATGAGCGGTGTGTACGGTTTGAAGACGAACTAAGAGATGACCTGAGGTTATTGATAGCCCCGTAACAGGAGCGAGAGTTTACTGTATTGGTGAAGAAGGCTAAGGTAGTCGAGGGTATCAAGGATTCTGTAAGGCAGAACTCCGATCGAAATAGGCAGAAGAGAGGATTTGGATCATCAAGGCCATCTAGGAATGAGCAAAAGAGGCTTAGAGTTGATGGGCCGCGAGGTCAGCAAGCTGCTGCTAGAGGGCAGTATCGTACTTGTGATCAGTGTGGAAAGAAACACTTGGGTGAGTGTTGGAAAAAGACGGGAGGATGCTTCAAGTGTGGGTCCAAGGACCACATGATGAGAGAACCGAAGGGGGACGACCAGTAGGTCAAGGATCTAATCAGGTTGAGAGAGGAGGATAGCAGCCACCACGAAGTCGTGGTACGGCTGGCAGAGGTAACGGTGCCGGTAGAGGACGAGGAGCACCGGGCCGAGGTGTTGGTAATACGGAGGCCAGATAGTCGGGTCTAGTTTATGCGATTAAATGGGGAGAAAGACGCCAGACGCCACGACATCATAATCCAGATGCGTTCCTTATTTGTAGCAAGCCTTATTTTGCTTTAATTGATGTGGGCTCGACCCATTCTTATGTTGCATGTAGAGTAGTTGAAACTCTAGGAATAGCCTCTGAACTATCTAGTAGGGAGATGACTATAGTAAGCCCACTAGGTCAAACTGTAGTAGTGAATAAGATGTTTCGGAGAATACCTTTGAAGCTTCAAGGAACGGTATTTCCAGCCGATTTAATAGAATTACCATTTGAAGAATTTGACCTCATACTTGGAATGGATTGGCTAGTGGAGCATTGGGCTGTATTGGATTGTGCAGCCAAATGAATGGAGTTAAGGACCCCAGAGGATGGAGTGATGTTATGATAGGAGAAAGACGAAACTACTTGTCTAACGTAGTTTTGGCTTTAAAGGCTGATAAGATGGTTCGGAAGGGGTGTAAGGCATTTTTGGCCTTCATTAGTGCTTTGGATGCTAAAGAAGGGGGAGTTAGTGGAGTTAGAACTATCAGGGAATTTGAGGATGTCTTTCCGGAGGAATTACCCGGAATACCCTCGAACAGGGAGGTGGAGTTTGGAATTGACACGCATAGGGTATAGCTCTGTGTCCATTTCCCCATCTGAGAATGGCACCAAAGGAGTTGGTTGAGCTTAAGGCTCAAATCTAGGAACTTCTTGACCGTGGTTTCATCCGACCCAGTGTGTCTCTATGGGAAGCACCAGTCTTGTTTGTGAAGAAGAAGGATGGAACTATGCGTATGTGCATAGATTATCGTCAGTTGAACAAGATGACCATTAAGAACAAGTACCCGTTGCCAAGAATTGACGACTTGTTTGATCAGCTTAAGGGGTCGCGGTATTCTCGAAGATAGATCTAAGGTCTGGATATCACCAGCTTAAGGTGAAGGAGGCTAATATCCATAAGACGGCTTTCCAAACAAGGTACGGGCATTATGAGTTCTTGGTAATGCCGTTCGGTTTGACTAATGCCCCAGCCGCGTTTATGGACATGATGAATCGGGTTTTCCAACCCTGTCTGGATCGGTTCATTGTTGTGTTCATAGACAATATTCTGGTGTATTCCAAGTCTAAAGAGGAGCATGATGAGCATCTCCGAATTGTGTTGCAAATGTTGAGGGAGAAGAAGCTCTACGCCAAATTCAGCAAGTGTGAATTTTGGCTTAAGGAGGTTACATTCTTAGGATTGGCAGGCTATTATAGGCGATATGTGGAAGGGTTCTCGATTGGCGATATAGGCGGTTTATGGAAGGGTTCTCGCACCTCACTCGACAAAGTTGTTAAGGAAGGAAGTGCCTTTCATATGGACCAATAAGTAACAGGAGAGCTTCGAGAAGCTTAAGAAGGTTTTGACCGAAGCTCCAGTTTTGATTCAGCCAGAGGTAGGGAAGGATTTTGTGGTGTATTATGATGCTTCCTATACAGGATTGGGAGGTGTCCTTATGCAAGATGGGAAAGTAGTCGCTTATGCGTCTCGACAACTAAGGCCACACGAGGTTAACTACCCAACGCATGACTTAGAATTGGCGGAAGTGGTCTTTGCTCTTAAAGTGTGGAGGCATTACTTATATGGAGAGAAGTCAGAAATCTACACAGACCACAAGAGCCTTAAGTATCTGCTGACTCAGAAGGAGTTAAATCTGAGACAGCGAAGGTGGGTGGAATTATTGAAGGACTATGATTGTTCGATAGAGTATCACCCGGGCAAGGCAAATATAGTGGCGGATGCCCTAAGCTAGAAAGTTGTGTCTGATCTGAGGGCGATGTTTGCACATCTGAGCTTGTATGACGATGGAAGTCTGCTGGCAGAGCTGCAAGTTAAGCCAACGTGGTTGAATGAAGTGAAAGAGGGACAGTTGGTGGATGAGGATCTAAGTGTTAAATTGCGACAAGCGTAGAATGGAGAGTTAGAGGGTTATGGTGTTAATGACGAGGGAGTATTGTGCTTCAAGGGTAAGGTCTGTATGCCGAAAGACGAGGGGCTTAGGCAAAGAATGCTTCGGGAATCGCATAGTAGCCCTTATGCTATGCATCCCAGAGGTAGTAAAATGTACAAATACCTAAGGAGCAGTTTTGGTGGCGTGTCTTAAGCGGAAATTACGAATATGTTGGCAAGTGTTTGGCGTGTCGACAAGTTAAAATTTGAACACCAAGTTCCATCAGGATTGCTTCAGCCAATACAACTTCCCCAATGGAAGTGGGAGAGAATTACCATGGACTTTGTTAGTGGGCTTCCCCTTACGCCTACTAAGAAGGACTCGGTATGGGTGATAGTGGATCGGTTGACAAAGTTCGCGCACTTCATTCCAGTGCGGATGGATTATTCTTTGCAGAAGTTAGCAAGGTTGTATGTAGCAGAAATTGTGAGGTTGCATGGAGTGCCGATGTCAATTATCTCGGATAGGGATCCAAGGTTCACGTCTCAATTTTGGGAGGCACTACATCAGGCTTTAGGCACCAGATTGGATTTCACTACGACTTTTCATCCACAGTCAGACGGCCAGTCTGAACGAGTGATCCAAGTCTTGGAGGATATGTTGATGGGTTGTGTGATGGATTTCAGAGGAAGTTGGGAGGAATATTTGCCTTTAGAGGAGTTTGCCTACAATAATGACTATCGAGCAAGTATTCGGATGGCACCATCTGGCTACCAGATGGTCGAAATGTCGCACTCCTACGTGTTGGGCGAATTGGGAGAATGTCAGATTTTGGGTCCAGAGATTGTGGCAGAATCTGAAGAGAAGGTTAGTGTAATTCGGGCACGGTTGAAAGAAGCATCTGATAGACAGAAGTTGTATGCAGATCTCAAACGGAAGGAGATAGAATTTGATGTGGGAGATCAAGTGTTTCTTAAGGTTTCACCTTGGAAAAAGGTAATGAGATTTGGTCGAAAGGGAAGTTAAGTCCAAGGTTTATAGGACCTTATAAGGTTTTGAAGCGAATTGGACCAGTGGCATATCAGTTGGAGTTGCCACTAGAGTTGAAGCAGATGCACGACGTATTCCATGTTTCCATGTTACGTCGTTATCGATCGGATCCATCTCATATAGTGCCGGTTGAAGAGGTGAAGATAAGGCCAGACTTGTCCTACGAAGAAGAGCCGATTCAGATCTTGGAACGGGACGTAAAAGTATTGCGAAGGAAATCAGTTCCTCTAGTCAAAGTGTTATGGCGCAATCATGGATCGGAAGAAGCTTCGTGGGAGCCAGAAGAGGCAATGTGACAGCAATACCCTCACTTGTTTCAGCCAGGTAATTTAGAGGACGAAATTATTTTAAAGGGGTAGAACTGTAACATCCTGAAAATGGGCTTGTGCATTTATGCTTAATTATAGCATGTCTTATGTGTTATGAATGTGTTATGTGAATTTTAGAATCTTGAAATATAAGGAAAATGCCTTAGAAAATATCGAGTTTTAAGTTTAAAAGAGGGAACTGAAGCAGGGTGGCCTTAAGAAAATAAATAGGGGAAATATGACATATAATTGGGCTTGGAAAAGTGGCTTGGAGGCGCCATTCAAGGCCTCTGAAAGTGACGCCTCAAGCAAGGGGAAAGGGGCCTAAGTTTGAGTCGCATAGGAAGCAAATAAAAGAATTTTTATTTTTTGCTACAAGGAGTAGAGAGGTGGACGGCACTAAGGAACTCAAGGGAGGAGTTTAATCCTTTTTAAAATTTGGCTAGATAAGGGATAATTGATGGATTAATTTTATTAATTTGAATAAGGTGATAATTGAGAGATAAAGCTATCAGAATAGGGAGAGTTGGCCGAATAAGGGTCTCTAGGTAGACTAATTTTGGCAAAAAGGGGAAAAGGGTGGCTATTCTTCATTCTTTCTTTTCCTTTGCCGAATTCTCTAGGCAAGTCTCCTCTTTATCTTTTGTTTGACAAAACCGAAAATCTTCTTCCCAACTCTCTCAATTCTTTTTTCTTTTCCCCAGCCAATTCATACTTAAGCCTCCATAATATTCTTTTCATCTCTTTCTTATCGCCACTCTTAAAGCGAAGCCAGAATCTTTGTGGTTTTAAGCTAGGGTGCCGTCGATTGTAGTATTAAGGTAAGAGTAATTGATTTTTATTCTGATGTTCAAACTCTTTTAGCCGAAATCAAGGTACTAATCCCCTTAATGTCTATGGCCGACTACTTGAAGGAAGTTTCGAGATTTAGGTGTTGTCGACTTCAAGGAAGGATATTTCGAGATTTTAAAGATTCAAGGTAAGACATGTGTATATTCGGCCAAGGGCTATCTACTTGTGATTTAATGTTAGAATCGGATCTAACATATGTGTATTGGTATTTCAACATCTCCATAATCAAGTGGTGCTTTCGGGATTTGGGATTTACAAGGTAAGTGAATATGTTATTCGGCCAAGGCTCTATTTTGGTACTTAAATATATTCCTTACTTCGTTTAAAAGCCGAAAAACTAACCTGTAAAGTGATTTGATGGCTAGCCGATTTCAAGGGTGAACATCACAAGTTTCGGATTTGTGGAGTGATTAAAACGATAGCAAGGTAAGGATTAGGATTTGATTATTTGGCGAATGGCCTTTGGGTAAAATAATATATGTTGGCCAAATATAGGGATAGGGATCTAGGACGCTAGATCGGGATTTTCAGGATTTCAGTGAATTCACCAAGTTAATCAGGTGTGTACCCCACACTATCTCTTGATCAGATCTATGGCAACGTTTAATATATATGTGCTCTTAAAATAATGTGAATATGGCTAAGGTACCATGCAATGGTACAAAGTACTCAGGTATGTTTTCCTACTCCTACTAGGAATATAATACGATCTATTATGGCACTTAGGTGCAACCATAAGAATGTGAATAAAGCATGAGGCATAACATTTGCATGTTTTGCATGACATGGGGCATATGGGTGATATGTGAAGGGGAAGTGAATTGGTGGTTTTATACCCCAATATATGAATGTGGTGACTTATGTCACAAAATAAGAATGTGGTGACTTATGTCACAATATAAGAATGTGGTGACTTCTGTCACAATATATGAATGTGGTGACTTATGTCACGAAATTATAAGGGCGATGAGCATGTCGTCTGCAGCGACTGCCTTTGATGGTGTGTAGCGGATGGAGGGTTGACTTAGTAGTCCCCACGGTGTGATGGTTGGTACAGGATGATGTGTAGCGGATGGCATTTAGGTTTGGGTTCGGGATTGCATCATTTTATTTAAATGCTATGTGAATATGAATGATTTGATATGCCATATCTATTGAGACTTAGTGTTGATTGTACACATTGAGTCTGTTTGACTCACCCCGTTGTGGAAATATTTTTCAGGTGATGATCAGTGATGGACCGGGCGGGAGCTCGGGGTGACCATGCTCAGCCCAAACTTTATGAGTTGGATATTTTATTTTACTTAAGTACTTTAAATTTTATTTTGGAGTTTTATTTTGATGTAATAAGATTATAGTATGAACTGATTATGCATGCACTCAAATTATTTTATTATGGCACTATATTTATCAAATTAAAGTTAATTCCTCCTAATTGTAAGTAACATATTGTTTTTAACTCCTAATCGATATGGGTTTTAAAATTTGAGCCCAACCCAAATCAACTCTTTTCAAAAACCCGCAAGTTTTTAGCAAAGTTTCAAATTAGATTCGAATGGATTTTTCTTAGAAGCATGCCAGATCCGGTCAGGGCTTATGGGCCGAGTTTGGGGTGTTTCACGAACTAATAAATTGACACCCAGTGTCTCATCGGCTAAATCGAAGTAAATTGGCACCCAGTGCCTCATCGAATTAATTTGAAGTAGTAAATTGACACCTAGTGTCTCATCGACTCAGCCCGATACAGTTAATAGGGTTTAATTTCACATTTAAAAAACAACCAATATTTAATATCAATTTTTTTATATAATCATATATACATATACATATGAATTCAATTCAATTCAAATAATCAATACATTCATAATTTATATCAATTCCCATCAATTTAAAATCAATTCAATATCAAAATGTCAAGTACTCACCTCAACCACTTACCATAAGCATTAAATCAAAATACAAAAATTAATAACTAGATTCGGATTATAGAAATACAAACTAGAAATTTCGAGCTATTCCTCGTCGATTTTATCTTTTCCCTTTTTAGTAGAGGGTTCTGGTGCAACATTAGCTACATAATTAAAACAATTAAGAATCATCAATACAACACAATTCAATTTCATATTGAATATTTTAAATTTTACTCAATATTTACCTAAATTTCAATTTAGTCCTTAAATCTAAAAACTATATTTTTTCACAATTAGTCTTATATTTTCATACAAATTCTACTTTAAACTAAATTTAACTCCTAATTTCACTTAAATCTCTAAATTTTGAATTTTTACAATTTAGTCCCTATTACTCAAAATTCACAATTTATTCTACAATTCAATCCTTTTTTCATTTCTAACTTAAAATCTATCAATTTAATCCCTAATACTAAAATTATTCAACATAGACAACACTTAAAAACTCAATAATTTCTAAAATTTTGACATGAATCGGGTAGTATTTAATGCTGAGGTTTCAAAAAACATAAAAATTACAAGAAAAAGGGACTAAATTGACTAAACAATTGAGCTTGAAACTTTGAAACCCCTAGCTTTGGTCTTTCTCCTTTTCTTTCCTTTTTTCTTTCTTTTCCTTTCTGTTTCGTTTCTATCTTTGTTTCTTTCTATTTCTATTTCTTTTATTTAATTTTTATTATTATATAATATATTATTATTATAATATATATACTTATATGTTAAGTAAACATATTTTATTATAATATTTATTAAATTTTACATAGATTTTTTTGCTTATGCCTCCTCATTTAAGAAAAAAAGGCATAATTCCTCTTTAGTCCCTTTAATTTTTTTTAATCTATAATTCAACTTTCACCCTATATGCAATTTAGTCCTTTTACCTATTTACTCTTAATTCAAGCAAATTCTCTTAACCAAGACCTAATTAACTACACAACTAGTTTTGTAAATGTTTTTAATAAATATTTAGAGTCTGATTTACATGAACGAGTCTCGGGAATACACTTTTCGACACCCTTGACTATCGGGTCGTTACAAAATCAATCACATATTTGATAATGTCTGACAAGTATTAAGTCCCGTTTGAACAAATAAAATTCAACGGAATACAGGGTTTTCGAATTGGTTGTGGTCCTGCATGTGTTGCGGACACACCACAGCTCGAAAGAGCTCTCGTTATTAGCTCTCATGAGTATGCCAATATGGGCTCTTTTGAGATACCTGATACATGGCTCTCACGAGCTTCCCATTAATAGCTCTTATGAGTATCCCGATTGGTTGTGATCCTGCATGTGTTGTGGACACACCACAGCTCTTATGAGTGTCCTGATATATGGCTCCTCGAGCTTCCGATTAAAGGCTCTTTTATGAGCTTCCTGATTAATGGCTCTCCGAGCTTCCTGATATTGGCTCGCTTGAACTTCCGATATTGGCTCGTATGAGCTTCTCGTTAAAGGCTCTCCGGAGCTTCCCGTTACATGGCTCACATGAGCTTCCCATTATATGGCTCGAAAGAGAGCTTCCCATTTAAGTGCTCGTATGAGCATTCTTGAATATAAATTGACGGATTACAAATTTTTATACTTCGTGTGTACTACCCGTGTATCCATCGATATTTTAAATGGTTCAACGAGCAAAGTATTGATATAAAGTAACATGAGTTCAAAGTGAGCTATTTCCTGTGTATACCTGAATTAAATGGAAATGATATTATTTGATATATAATGAAGTATGATATGCTTGATACAAGTATGTGAAACATGTTAAATGACTAAGTTCATCCATGATTATGATTTATTACATGTGATTACTTGGCTAATGTAATATGGATATGTAACATTCTGAAATTCAGGATTTTATGTTTTACATTATACCATACGATAGGCTAGTTTAAAATGTTAATTGTGTATGTTTTAAGGGTCCTAAGAAGCTTGGGGTTGAGTTGGGCCTTAGCAAAAATTTTGTGTTTATGCACTTTAAGGAGAGAAGGTAAGTGGTGTCAAGACTTAAGGAAATAAGTATGTAATTAGCTAGCACAAGAAGAGCTAGTAGCAAGGTGGTGAGGCATCATATGAAGGGGCTTAGGAGCTGGAGTTCGAATCCCATCTATTGCAACTTTTGGGATTTAATTTTTTGTGCTAGTCATGTAATGGATGGTAAGTGTCGGCCATGGCATCAAAAATGGAAAGGAGGACTTTCTAATGTTGGAAAGAAGACTAAGAAAATAAGGTAAAGAAGAGAATAAGGAAAGAAATAAAGGAAAGTGATAAGGTGGGGGAACATGTTGGCCGAATTTTAGGTGTTGCTTAGGGAAAGAATTTTTGGTCATCCATGACCTTTTTGGTGTAGGAGGCATGCGGTTTTGATAGAGGGAGTGTGAGAGTCGAATTCCTTTGGCCATTTTACAAGTTTTGTGCATGAAAGGCTTGTTTTCTTTTTTAGCATTTTGGTGCATTTTCCAATCTTTTCCCTTTTGCTTTCCGAATTTTTCCTTAGGCTCTTGAGAAGTTTTTGTTCCATTTGAAAGCTCTCTTCTTTTGACCATTTGGTATTTCTTTCTTGCTTAAAACCAAAACCTTAAGGGATACTTCCTCTATTTTTCCCATCATTTTCATAGTTTTCTTTTCTTTTTTTCTTTTTTTACCATTTCTTCAACCCTTTTCTTTTCTTCTTTAATCAATATTTTTGATGGCCGAATCTTGCTTGGTCTTTTATCTCTAAATAGCCGAAACTTTAATCACACTATTTCTTATTCTTCTTGCTTGCATATTGGCCATTTCTTCCTTGACTGATTTGGGTAAGTGATTTCATCCTCTTCTTTTCATTTTTTTTCTTCATGACCGATTATATGCCCTCATCATTGGATGGTTCTCTAAACCAAAAACATCACACTCTCCTATTCCCTCATATCGTGATCATCTCTTTTTCGTAGTGTTCTAGTGGGTGGCCATATATCACATCCTTGTCGATTCATCTCTAGCTTTAAGCCAATCGGTGAAAGTCGGATCTAACATCGTAAAGGTAAGGAATTTCTTCAAGGTTCATTTCGATCTCTCTGATTATTTGGTTATTTCATTAAAACGGATCAATGGTTATGTTTAATCGTTTATTATAGGGACTAAATCACTCGTTTTTCCCTACTCGTTGGTTCTTCGAAAGTAGTGGTAAGTTGAATCCTATCCCTAAACAACTACTTTCACTCATCATAGTATTATTCTAACCGAGACATTTCCAATGGAGATAAGTGGTATCGATACAAAAATAAAGTCGATAGGAGGCCAAATTGGCAGTGGACTTGCAATCTCTACTCCCAAGTTCAAACGTAGGGCAGTATCGGCAGTTCGAGATTTTTCACCGGGTTGTGGGCCATCATCCGGTGAAAATAGACAAATCGTGATCGTTCACGATACTAAGGGTAAGCATTTCTTAGATCGTCTGATTTAGATTTGGATTAAGAAACTCTTTTGTTAGTTAATTGGGTGTTATGGTGACATAGGTGCCGACAATCAAGAAGGTTTAGTCCTTACCGTAATTAGGTGTGTAATCTCACACCGAAATCCTCGTAGATTTGTGATTCACTATTATGTTGAAAAATAGATCGTTGTTGCTTACAAATCTAATAATCGTAATATGGCATAAATCGAGTAACTTGCTTAATCAACACTATTTCTAAAGATCTATCAAAATCAGTATTAAATTGCTAAATTACCAAAATACCCCTATGGGCCGATTTACCAAAATGCCCCTATGGGTCGATTTACGAAAATGCCCTTATAGGTCAATTTACCAAAATGCCTCTATGGGCCGATTTGCTAGATTGCCTTAGTGGGCCAAATATTAAATTGCTTTAATGGGTCAATTCATCGAAATAAATCACTAGATTAATGATGGTTATATATATATATAGATATTTAATTATGTATGTTGCATTTTTACATTTTGCATGGGATGGGAAAATTGTATGGAGAGCATTGTAGCTTGGTGGCATAGCCACAATTTGTTTATTATCGTGCTTAATTATGATTTCAATGGCTTGACCATAATAATATATACTATAGCAGCTTGACTGCAAATTTGGTGTGAGCGGCGGGGTTGGTTGACTTGATCCCCACAGGTGTGATTGGCTGGTCGGGGTGTGATGGATGGATGGGTTGGGTTGCATACATTTCATATAAATACTATTTTGTAAATGGGCTTAGGCCCAAGATGTTGCTATACGAGTTCAGGCCCATTGGATGACGGTAAAGGGATTATACACTGAGTTCTTGTAACTCACCCCTTTTTCTTAATCCTTGCAGGTAATGCTCAGTGATGAGGACTTGGGCCATGGATGACTCGGTGGAGGCCATACTTTGGAAATAATGTTTTTGAACATTAGTAAACTTCTTTTCCGCTTTATTTTATTACTTTTACTATTTTGGGTTTAAAGTTGTAATAATGCCTCTGGGATATGTTTTAATTTGCTTTATGTTTTGACGTACTTATTATTATTTTGAACTATTTTAAATGGGGATTTTACAAATCATAAATAACGGATTTCTAAATTTGATTAACAACAAATATGTACAAATAATTTAACTTGGATTTTCCTTCGAATTTTATCAACATTTTTTCAAAAGTCACGATTTAAAAGTTCACTAGTTCAATTTTTGATTTATCAATCAAACTCTAGAGATTAGTAATTTTTAAAATCAAATTTATTTTCTTAACTATAAACAAATAACGACAACTTTAATAAGAATCACAAGTTCTTTATACGTTTTTTCATGTGACATGTCAATCCGGTCATACCGCATGGGCCGGGTTTAGGGTGTTACAGGATATGTGTTAGGCTATGGCCAAGTTGGTTTGGAATGTGTTTGTATGCTTACCTTATGTGTGAAATAATGATAAGTTAAATTCTATGTTATATGAACTTACTAAGCTTTAAAAGCTTACTTTATTTTATGTTCCTCTCTTCTATAGTAATTTGAAAGCTCGTTGGGTTGGAAGCTTGGCGGAGATATCATCACACTAGCCATCAGCCCATTTTGGTACATATAGAAAACTAATTCTGGTTATAATGGCATGAATAGGGTAAATTGGCCAATGTTGGCTTAATAACATTTTGTTGTAAATAGCCATTGGAATGGCTTGAGTTAGACATGATTTGATATGTATATATGTGTGGCTTTATCATGTTGTTTTTTTGAAATGGATTAATGACAAAATTATATAGATGTTGATAAACCATAATTTACACATATTTTAACCCCATGCTTGGCTTATTTTTGGATGAATTCTCATTAGATTTGATGAATTTGATGCTCCTAATCCTTTAAATTCATGTTTTACACTCAGGAGAACTTAGGGAGTCGAAAAGAACGAGAAATGGGCCAAAACGGGACAAAATATGCCTACATCAGAAATCACACAGCTTGGACTATCGACCATGGGCAGATCACACCGTCGTGTATGGCGAGTGGAATCAACCACGGCTGAAGGAGTCCACCACGGGGTGTCACATGGGCGTGTCCCTGCCGTAGCAAAGATGAATTCTATTTGGAATAAGGTACTTGTGGGCCAAGAGAGGTGTTCCAAAGCCTATATCAACACCCTAGGGGGTAACCTAAAAGGGGACGTTGAATAGACGCCGAATAAGAGGCGGAAAATATTGAAGACAGCCGTCGAGAACAGCTTAGGAGAAGGATCTCCATCAAGATTGAAGATCTCCCATCAAGTTCTTTAGAAGTTTTTGGGTTTTCATTATGTTTTGTGGTTTTCCCTATTTTATGATGTTTCTTTCTATTAGTATGAACTAAACCTCTCAAATACATGAGGGGATAAAACCTAAGAAGAATCTTATTATTGTTTGATTTATAAGATAAATACTTGTTCTTATTCTTAATTGTGAGTTTTTATTCTTATTTTGATAATTCAGGTTATTGATTCAAGTCGAATGTGCTTATTCAGTGGAGCAAAAGTCCCTATTTAAGAGTGGATCAACACAATTAAGCAGAGTTGATTGCAACCCTACAAATAGGGCGACGAAAATCTACCGGATTAGAGTCAAATCAAATAAGGGAATCCATAGATCGAGTTAATGCGACAATAGGGGTTTTAATTAGAAAGAAATTTCAATTAATCAACCTAGAGTTAGTTGTTTTAGTCTTGAAAGAGATATTGACATAAATCGAGGATTTCTACGGATTAAGTCAGGTGAATAAATCATATGAATCAAAAGTAATAAGTGAAGTCTAGGTGGATTCTTCCTTAGGTATTGCCTATCTCATATAAGTTGTCCAAAAGTATTTTCCCAATTCTCTGTCACGTTCATAGTCATTTAGTTAGTTAAATTAGTTAGTTAATTTTAGATTAAAAATAAACCCCCTTTAATTATTAGGCTAGATAATAAAAAAGATAGTTATTACTAGTAATTTTAGTCCTTGAGGATACGATATTTTGGACTCGCTATAACTATACTACTGTT
This sequence comes from Gossypium rotundifolium, assembly GCA_025506655.1. NCBI lineage: Eukaryota > Viridiplantae > Streptophyta > Magnoliopsida > Malvales > Malvaceae > Gossypium > Gossypium rotundifolium. Next base: position 26,806,616 of record CP106724.1, on the reverse strand, counting down.
CAATAGGTGCGCTTGCCTTTGTCGAAATAATAGTTAGTTTCGAGACCATCAAAATTTTGGCACCATTGCTAGGGACTAAAATATTAGGAAAACTAAATTTTTATTACTTTAGTCTTTTTTAACTATTTACAATTTATTTTACTTTTGCTAATTTTTCTTTTATTTGCTTTTGGCAGGTAATTTTAGTTTATGACTAGAAGAAACCCATCAGGACCATTACTTTTTGACATCGATATAGAAGCTACCACTGTAGAAATCGAAAAGAAATAAGGCGAAGCTTACAATACACAAAAGAAGAGCAAGAAGACAAAACCAATAATACCGAAGAGATGGCTGATAATAATCCGCTACCTCCTGTGGTTGTCGCAAATCCAGTGAATCAAAATCCTGCTCCTCATACTATGTATGATTATGCTAAACCTAATTTAACAGGAATCTAATCAAGTATTGTTAGACCTGCTATTGCTGCAAATAATTTTGAACTGAAACCTAACACTATACAGATGATTCAACAATTTGTTCAGTTTGATGGTTTGCAGGATGAGGATTCAAACAATCACTTGGCAAATTTTCTAGAGTTTTGCGTTACTTTCAAAATTAATGGCATTTCTGATGATGCCATTCGCCTTCAGTTATTTCCATTTTCATTGAGGAACAAAGCTAAACAATGGTTGAACTCGTTACCATGAGGATCAATCACTACATGGGACCAAATGACCGAAAATTTTTTGTTAAAATATTTTTCACCGGTTAAAACGGCTAAGTTGAGGAATGATATTTCTTATTTTGTGCAGATGGATCTAGAAACACTTTACGATGCATCGGAGGGATATAAAGATCTACTAAGGAGACGCCCTCACCATGGGTTACCTTTGTGGCTACAGGTCCAAACCTTTTATAATGGTGTGAACCCCTCAACTAGACAGTTGATTGATTCAACCGCCGGTGGAACCTTATATAACAAGACCCCTGAAGTAGCTTATGAGTTTATAGAAGAGATGGCACTGAATAACTATTAGTGGCAAGTTATGAGGACAAAGCCAACAAAAGCCGCCAGTGTTTTCAACCTCGACGCAGTGACCATGCGATCAAACCAGGTTTGTGTTATTCTTCGCAGGTACATCTAGTGATGCAGTGCGATACATACGGAGGAGGGACGAACAATACAGAATACCCACCCTACAACCCTGGCATAGAAAACGAATAGATGAACTATATGGGTGACAATTCTAGACCTCAAAATAACCCTTATAGTAACACTTACAATCCAGGTTGGAGGAATCACCCAAACTTTTCATGGGGTGGTCAAGGAAATCAGCGACAACAACCCCCTCTAGGCTTTCAACATCAACCCTACCCACAAGAGAAAAAGCTGAACCTTGAGGAGATGCTAACAAAATTTATTGCGGTGTGAGAAACCCATTTCCAAAACACTAAAATAACATTTAAAAATTAGCAAGCATCGATTCAAGGGATCGAGAACCAATTAGGACAACTTGCTAAGATCATATTTGAACGACCACAAGGTAGCTTGCCAAGCAACACTGAAACTAACCCAAAGGAGCAACTTCATGTTGTTAATGCTCACGATAGTGAAGGATTAGATGAGCCAAAATTGAGGCAAGAGAATGAGGTAGAGGAAGGTAAGGTTAAGGTAGAGGTATGCATGGGCCGGGCGACCTGGTCCGGCCCGAAGGCCCGCCCGAAATGTGGGAGGGTTTGGGAAAAAATATAGGCCCAAAAAATGGGCTTGGACAAAAAAATAAAGCCCGTTTAAAAATGGGGCAGGCTCAGGTAAGGCATTTTTGGCCCAGGCCCGGCTCGACCCAAATTCATTAAATGAAAAAAACTATTTTTTAATAATATTTTCTTATTGTTTTTCTCCTTATTTTACTACCATTTTACTATTATGTTTCTATTATTTTGTTGTTATCATTTAGATATTATACAAAACTTATTTTATTGTTAATTTTGTTATTATTTTAAAGACATTTGTTAATTTTGTTATTATTTTAGAGGCATTTGCTTGTGAAGTTGCATCTATTTTAGTGTTATTTAAGTCTACATATTTTTTAAAATTTATTTTCAATTTGTTGAAAAATATTTATTTTAATTTTTAGTATTTTTATATATTATATATATTTAAAATTATATAAAATATTATAAAAATTAATCCTGGTAATTTGGTAAGTGCCTAGGTTTTAGCATTTTTATATGGGCCGAGCTTGGGCAAAATTTTAGGCCCATTTTTGGGCTGGCTCGAGCCCAATGAACGAGCCTAAAATTTTAGTTGGGCTCGGCCCGACCCATGCACACCTCTAGGTTGAGGTAAGCCATGATAAACCAAAACCGGTAATTACAGAGAACCAACCTTGTGTGCCATACCCCAATGTGATGAAGAAAGACCACATAGATGAACAATTTGGTAAATTTCTTAAACTCTTGAAAAAATTACATATTAACTTACCGTTTCTTGAATCTCTTTCGCAGATGTCCAATTAAAGGAAATTTTTAAAAGAGCTTTTGACAAACAAACATAAGTTAGACGAGGCATCGCATGTGGAGCTAAATGCAGTGTGCTCAGCAATCTTACAAAATAGACTACCGCAAAAGTTAAAAGATACAAGGAGTTTTGCGATTCCTTGCTTAATTGGTAGTTTATCTATTAATAATGCATTAGCTGATTTAGGGGAAAGTATCAATGTTATGCCTTATAAAATGTTTAAACAGCTAGGTCTCGGGAAACCCAAACAAACTAGGATGAGCATTCAATTGGCTGATAAAACTATCAGAGTTCCTAGGGGTATAATTGAGGATGTACTAGTAAAAATTGATAAATTTATATTCCCAGTAGACTTTATTGTTTTAGATATGGATGAGGAAAACAATGTTCCTTTAATTTTAGGAACACCTTTTTTAGCAACTGCTAAAACTAGAATTGATATTGGTACAGGTGAACTCAAACTTTGTGCAGGTGATGAAATGATCACTCTTCAGGCTCTTGACTCGGCTAGGACATCGAGTAATAAAGGTGAGAACATAAATTCTATTAATGACCATTTGGTTCAACCTTTTTTCAGGAAGCACCACGAAATTACACAACTGAGCCAGATCCTAGACCTCGTGCTAACAAAGAAATAACTCATGAGGAGCGAAGGCTTCGTATCGATGAACTAGACGAGTGGAAGACACATGACAAGGAGAAATCGGGGAAACACGATGAACCAAAGCAAAACCATGTCAAACTTAAGGATGGGACAACCCAAATTAAGATCAGAGATCAGGTATTGTTAGATAAGAAAGACCCTCGGATCGCCACTTCGGACCTCAATACAAACGAAGAAGTCCCTTTCACGCTACAAAATGTCTTCCCATATGGAACAGTTGAGGTAACTAATTCTACATTCGACATTTTGAAGGTAAACACCATTTGAATTAAACTATATATCGATAACCGAATTGATAGCAAGAATTAGGAGTTTCAACTTTTCAAACCACCATGATTATGTAAATGAGAGGTAAGTCTTGCTTAAGACTTTAAATGAGCACTTCTCGGGAGGCAACCTGAGCACTAACCCTATTGATTTTCATACTTTTGATTTTAGCATCTAGCTAAAAACTAACAAAATTTGTAAAGCACAGGTTTCCCTACCACACGGCCTTGCACATGGGCGTGGCCGTGGCCGTGTGGACACCACGATTAGGCACATCGGCGTGGCAAAATCGTGTGAACCAAGGATGAAATATCCCCAAACCACTAATAGAAATAAAATGCCACTTGTGCAATATGGCTATGGTCGACACTGAGAAAGTAACACAGGTGTGCGACACGCCCGTGTCCTTAGACCGTGGTCGACACTGAATGAGCAACATGGGTGTGGAAACTTCTACACAGGTGTGGGAGAAACGGACAAGCCACCACACGGTCCCGTGCGATACTACTGTGTGACCTAACACGCCCTTGTCACGCGGGAGTGGGCAGCCACCAGGTCCCTGATTCCTATTTAAAACCCCATCTTTTTCTCACATTCTCCCCAAATTCTTCTTCTTCCAAACCCTAACCACTATACCCTCTCTTTCTCTATTATCTTTCTCCTTTCATTTTCCTTTCCCCCTTCCCCTCACTCTTTCTTTTCACCACCATCCCTATGTCGAAGAAGCGAAAGCATCCTAGCACGGTTTCCCGTCGCGACCACTTTACATAAGTTCATACTGGCCGCTTCATTCCCTCTACAAGACAAGGACCTCTAAGTCCATTTATTTTTTCTTTTTCTTTATTTTTATTTTTTAAATTCTTTCCCTTTATCTTTCCTGTCCTTAATTCATATTAGTATATTTTGATTTCTTTAATTTAGGTTCAAGGGGCTGTTATGGAACGACCACACCACCGGAGTATCCTCCTCCAACTTGGCCCGAATTTCCCCCATTTCTTTTCTTTGACTCCATCCAAAATTTAGAAAGTTTCACTTCTCTCCTCTCTTATTCTTTTCTTACTTTATTATCATTTTTATCTTTATACATTGAGGACAATGTAAATCTTAAGTGTGGGGAGGTGTCAACAATACTCGTATTAGAAAATCCCTGAATTATGCTTTGTCTCAAGTAATTTTCTCATATTACTATTAAAATGAAACTTCTATTGACTTATGATTTTTATTGATATGTCTTGGATTAAGTCATAGATAATTGTGCATTGATGGTTTAAACTTTAAGACATTAGAGAATCAAGCATGATAAGTCTATTTTCAGAATTAAAAATTTCTAGGTTGTTTTCCTAAATTTAAATATTACTATGAAGTTTGAAATTTGCAAGATTGACATCAAAAACCATAATTTTTGTGAGATTTTGAGCCTTTAGAGCATATATCTTTTCTTGCTCACTTTTTTTTATTATGAGTGTGTCAACATTGATTTGTTATTCTAGAACTTGCTTCGATTATGCATGTCGAGACCACACCTTTGATTTGATATACTGAGATGATGAAGGCACTTAGGATTTAACCCACTTATTCCACCAAAAAGCCCACCTTCATAATTAACCCCTAGTGAATCCTTTTTGAGCGTAATAAACCGTTTCTTAACTCACCCATTAATGTTAACCCAAAACCAAATTTTTAATTCCCCTACTTTATTGACTCCCCTTTGGTCGAGATTTGATTTGATCAGTTGCCTATCTATTTTCTTTATTTTAGAGGTTAAATTTATCTTATATCATGTACTTGTTCTTATTCTTAAAAAAATGGAAATTCATTTATTATTAGTTCCATGTTATTTGAGCTTAAGCAGTTAATTTTATATTTTGAAAAGTAGCTCGTGTTATTATTTTTCAATTGATGTAATTATTCAATATTAGTCTATTGTTCTAGTTAGGTAATTTGACAATTCAATCTCAATTCTAACCCTTTAATTCAGCCTTTATCCACACCTTTAACCCAAGCCCCATTACAACCCTTTTAAAAGACCTTTTGATTTGTGTATCATCTCATTTTATAGTGGTGGGGATTTGATTTTCATGCAAGTCTATGGTAATAACTCTTCATGTTTGACTATTGAGTGCTTTATCTTGAACCTTAAACACTTTGAGTGATTTGAGTGTGTAACATCCTGAATTAGGGGTTGTTTGCAATTTAATATTTTCCCATGTGTGTGCTTGAAGAAATATGTATGCTTGACATATTCTAGGGTCTAGTCATAACCCCGGGCTAGGTCTGACTTAGGGCTGAAATTTCTTTTTAGTGCTTAAGAGGAGGGAGCTAGGTGAGATAGGGGTTAAGAGAAAATTTTGGGAGAAGTTGGACACAAGGAATTAATTGGCATAGTGGCTTGGGGCGCTAAGGTGCAAGGGAGTGCAGGGGGGAAGAGGTTCGAGTAACGCAGGGCGCATCAGAGACTTTTCTTTTTGTGTCAGGAAGGGAATTGGGCCAGGGAGGTCTTAAGAGATGTTGCAGTCGCTTTTAGACACAAAAGATGGCCTTGGAAAAGTGGCTTTCATGAGCCACTTAAGGGCCTGGAGGCGACGCCTAGAGCAGGTCTGGAGTTTGAATCATGGTGGCCGCATGGGACGTGTTTTATTTTTGGGCTTTTTGGCGTTAAAGAGGATGGGGTTAAGCTAGGAAGGCCTTAAAATAAATGGCGAGGATTATGGACATGAAAGTCGATGTGGTAAAGTGGCTTGGGCGTTGTGAGGGTGCATGCGAGGTCCCATGTTCGAGTAGCATGGACAACAATGGGTTTTTTATGCATCTTTGGCGTGAAGGGAGTGAGCTAATGGCTGCATGTGGGACTCTTAATTTGATAAGGATAAACTTTGTGTTTATTTTTGATTTCGGCTGGAAGAGTAAGTGCTATTAGTTTTATTTTATTTTTTATTTATTTGAAGAGGTGGCTAGGAGATAAAATAGAAGATAAATCTTGTTTTATTTCAATTGGGTGATAATTGAAAGATAGAGAATTATCACAAAAGAGAGATGGCTGAATGTAGGACTCCTAGGGGCTCCCACATTCGATTTTGAGTATAGTGAGGGGGTGCCGAAAACTTGTTTTCTTTCTTCTCAATTTGTGCTGAATTCTCCCTAGTTCTTTTGGTCTTAAAGTTCTTCAAATTCCTCTCTTCTCTTTAGTTTCTACTTGGCCGAATCTACTCCATTCTTTTGCCTAAATCTCCCTTCTCCTATTCCTATTAGATCCACTTTGGCCGAATATCAGGTGGGCATAGATTCTCTTTGGGATTTCTTCTTCAAATCGGTTTGTAAGGGTAAGTGATTGCTGAAACCTTCCTTCCATATTATCTCTTTCTCTGTCAACTTATATGAAGGAAAAGTTAAAATCCGGCATTTGTGGATGGTTTGGCTAACTACTTTTGAAACTATTTTCTCATAAGGTGCTACGGGATTTTGAAACCCCCGAACTAAGCCTCCGTTCTCTACTAATCAATTTGGTAAGTATATGGTAAAGAATTTCTCCTTAAGCCTATTCATTAGATATTTTGGAAAAGCTGAAGGCTAACTTTTGAAGTGTGCTAGTGTAGCCGAATACAAGGAGGACTTGGTGTGTGTTTTCGGGATTTGGTAGGAGACCAAATCGACACTAGGGTAAGAAATCAAACTTGTACGATTCATCCTTCGGGATTAATAGATTTAGCCGAATAAGGCTTTTTGGATACTAACCTATAGTGGCCGAATGTAGGGCAATACGGGCATACGTTTCGGGATTTTGTGATATCACATAGATTAGGGATTTCTCCTTAGATCTTTGGTTAAACAGGTGTGTAAAACTCGTACACACTTTATTAGTTAGCATTGGTATTATGTTACGATTTAATCATTGTGGTAGTGATTTGCTTGTGGACATGAGCATGGATTCCGGGTAAGTCACTTGTGATTTAAAATCTGTTATGGATGACATGATGGGTAATATGCTATGCCATGGCTTATATGCATGATTTATGATAATATGTTAAGCATGATATGAGCATGTTGGTAATGGGATTGATGAGAGGAGGGGGATTATTCTCTATGGACTGTCACGAGTGGTTTTGACCACAAATGGGTTGGCCCCATCAGTTTAATTGTGACTTCGGTCACCAGTGGTTTTGACCACACTGATGATATAACTTGTGACTAAGTCCCAGTGGTTTGGTACCACCAGTGGTTTTGACCACATATTGATAATTGTGACTTATGGTCATCAGTGGTTTTGACCACACGATGGGTTGGCCCCATCACTTGATTTGTGACTCTAGTCACCAGTGGTTTTGACCACTAGTGGTTTTGACCACACGGGGTAGCTAAGGAGTATGGATGGCTAGGTTTGGGTTGCATGGTTTTGCATGTCTTACTAATATTTTGTGTATGAGTTTGAACTTCCAGGTTGGGGATTTATACACTGAGTCTTGGTGACTCACCCTTTCCCATACCATTTTGCAGATGAGTAGATCGCGGAGATGGAGCCGGAGAGGACTCGAGGCGGCCATGCTTGATTCCTTGGATTTAGAATTTTATTTAGTATGCTTTAAGTTTATTTATTTCTAAATTTTGATTTGGGTTGTAATAAGGCCGCTAATAATTATTTTGTGTGTTTAAGTAGTTGTTTAATTTCATTCCTACTATACTACTCATGAATCAATAAGTTGTTTAAATAAACCGGTTAAAAGTGATGTTTTCAAAATGGGAAATTTTTTTTTTTACGAGTTTTCAAAGATGTTACCATCGGGTAGCAAAATTCACCAGGTACACAATAACTCTGAAGGTTATAAAAATTTAAATGATCAAATGTCTTCAAAGGTTTCAACTCAACCATGTTTTAAAATCAACTCCACCTGAGTTTTGCATAGACACCATTTTATATCCTTAACAATATTTTTTTCAGATTTTCACCAGTTAATCAAAATATTTCAAAATGTTTTTACTCCGTGACATACCAGATCCGGTCAGGGCTCATGGGCTGGGTTTGGGGTGTTACAGAGTGAATCTTTAGTGAGGATGTCAATTCTTATCGATTTTGGATCAAAGGTAATTATTTAGGTAAGGGGAAACACCTATGTTTTGATGCTATAAAAATTTATGACTTAGATTGTTTGAATCTTTAAGACTCTTTTAGTTAAACTATCCATGTATGAATTATCTATGAATTATGATGAGACATTATTAATGAGAATTATGATTTGAGAAAGTTTGATTTTAATTGTGAGTTGAGGATTTTGCTTGAGGACAAGCAAACGTTTAAGTGTGGGGATATTTGATAAACCATAATTTACAAATATTTTAACCCCATGCTTGGCTTATTTTTGGATGAATTCTCATTAGATTTGATGAATCCAATGCTCCTAATCCTTTAAATTCATGTTTTACACTCAGGAGAGCCTAGTGAGTTGAAAAGAACGAGAAACGGGCCAAAACGGGACAAAATGGGCCTACATTAGAAATCACATGGCCTGGACTATCGACCACGGGCAGATCACACTCGAGTGAGGCGAGCAGAATCGACCACAGCCGAAGGAGTCCACCACGGGCGTGTTACACGGGCATGTCCTTGCCATGGCAATGACGAATTCTATTCGGAATAGGGTACTTGTGGGCCTAGAGAGGTGTTCCAAAGCCTATATAAACACCCTAGGTGGTAACCTAAAAGGGGACGTTGAATAGACGTCGAATAGGAGATGAAAAATACTCGAAGACAGCCGTCAGGAATAGCTTAGGATAAGGATCTCCATCAAGATTGAAGATCTCCCATCAAGTTCTTTAGAAGTTTTTGGGTTTTCATTATATTTTGTGGTTTTCCCTATTTTATGATGTTTCCTTCTATTAGGATGAACTAAACCTCTCAAATTCCTGAGGGGATGAAGCCTACGACGAATCTTATTATTGTTTGATTTATAAGATAAATACTTGTTCTTATTCTTAATTGTGAGTTTTTATTCTTATTTTGATAAATCAGGTTATTGATTCAAGTCGAATGTGCTTATTCAGTGGAGCAAAAGTCCCTGTTTAAGAGTAGATCAACACAATTAAGCAGAGTTGATTGCAACCCTAGAAATAGGGTGACAAAAATCTTCCAATGTAACATCCTGATAATTAGGGGTTATGCATCTTTACTTAATTGAATGATGTTGCATGCTTAAATATGATTGAGTGTATTTTGGAAGTTATTTTTGAACTTCATTAATTAAGTGAATGCTTAGTGATTTATTAAATTTTTAATAAATAAGATGGAGCTAAGCATGATAGGCTTTAAGAAATAATAACAAGAGGTTTTAAGCATAAGATGAGTAATTGGCAAGGTGGTTAGGATGCATGGATGAGTGCTTGAGGGGAGAGGTTCGAATCCCCTAGCTAGCAAATAAGTGTCGGCTAAGACTCTTCTAGAATGGATGGGCATATTTTTTTTTTAATTTTGGTTATTTGACCATATGAAAAAGGTAAGCAAGAAGATATGGCATGGAATCATGAAAGGATGGTAAGATGAGGGGGACAAAAGGCTTGAAGTAAGGGCATTTTCTTGGAAACTTTTTCATGGTCATTTGACCATGAACCTAATCGATTTTAGGGGCTAAAGGGGTGACGGTCGGTCGAGCGAAACCAAGATCGGAATTGGAATAAGAGGAGCTCCGGACCTTCAAAGTTTTCTGGTAATTAGCAGAAGAGGACGAGGTTTGAAGGGTCTGAGTAAGCTACTAGGCCCGCTACTGCTGCTAATCCTCAATGGCCGCCACGGTGTGATAGGTATGGGAAGTCTCACAAGGGGGAATGTTGGAATGGTAATCATGGATGTTTCAAATGTGGGTCTATGGAGCATCGAGTTAGAGACTGTCCAAAGAAAGCGGCTAGGCGAGATCTAAGGGTCGAGGATCGAGACCAATGAAGGATAATCAACGACCTCGGAGGGGTCATGGTGCGGGAAGAGGAGGTAATGGTGTTTGGCGGAGGTCGTGGGGCACCGGGGAAATACTGGTGGTACTTGAGGCTGAACAACTGGTTTGGTCTATCTTGAGCGTCGTCAAGGGAGGCGGCCTTGCACCGAACGTCATAACTGTATGTTCTTGATCTTTGGTGTGCCTTATAATACCTTGTTAGACATTGGCTCAACCCACTCGTACATTGCTAGTAGTGTAGTGGAAACTTTGCATCTAGACTCTGAGCTTGCTTCTAGGAAGATGACTGTATTAAGCCCCCTAGGTCACTCTGTAGAAGTAAGTAGACTCTATAGGGATGTACCCCTAAAACTCTAAGGGGTTGTGTTCTTGGCTGATTTGATGGAGCTACCGTTTCGAGAGTTCGACCTAATTCTCGGGATGGATTGGCTAGTAAAGTATCAAGCTAGTGCGGATTAGCGACTAAGCGCATGGTGTTAAAGACCAGGAAGGTGATAAGGTGGTGATGATAGGTAAAAGGAGAGATTACCTATCCAACTTGGTTTCGCTTTGAAGGCGGAAAGAGCGGTGAAGAAGGGTTGTGAAGCATATGTGGTTCACGTCGTATTGAAACTAAGGATGTTCTTTGTGGGAGATGTTGGACGATGAAGTGACTATGTGGATGTGTTTCGGAGGAACTTTTGGGTCTACCTCCGGATCGTGAGGTTGAGTTTGGGATAGATCATTACCCGAAATCGTGCCCGTATCTATAGCTCTGTATTGGATGGCACCGAAAGAATTGGTGGAGTTGAAGGCGCAGATTCAGAAACTGTTGGATAGAGGGTTCATCCGACCAAGTGTATCGCCTTGGGGAGCTCCAGTGCTTTTTGTCAAGAAGAATGATGGAACGATGAGGATGTGTATAGACTACCGACAACTGAACAAGCTGACAATTAAGAACCAGTATCCTTTACCCAGGATTGATGATCTATTCGATCAACTCAAAGGGGCATCAGTGTTCTCTAAGATTGACCTGAGGTCGGGTACCATCAGCTCAAGGTGAAGGAGGTTGATGTCCACAAGACGGCATTTACGTACTCGGTATGGCCACTACTGAGTTTACGGTAATGCCTTTGGGTTGACAAATGCAAACAGCGTTTATGGACATGATGAACCGAAGTTTTCCAACCCTATCTGGATCGGCTCGTCGTGGTCTTCATAGACGAGATTTTGGTGTACTCGAAGTCGGAGGAGGAGCATGACACACATCTTCATGTGGTTCTACAAGTTCTAAGGGAGAAACAGCTGTACGCTAAGTTCATCAAATGTGAGTTCTGGCTCAAGGAGGTAGCTTTTCTAGGACATGTTATTTCAGCCGAGGGAATCAGGGTGGATCCCCGTAAGATTGAGGCGGTATTGGAGTGGAAACCACCGAAGTCGGTTACGGAAATTCAAAGTTTTCTGGGGTTGGCAGGATATTATAGGAGAATCGTGGAAAACTTCTCCTTGATCGTAGCATCGTTGACTAAGCTATTGAGAAAAGGAGTTTCGTTTGTATGAAATTTGGCGACAAGAGAGTTTTGATAAGTGAAGAGGATTACGGCGAAGCACGGTGTTAATTCAGCCTGAGGCTGAAAAAGAGTTCACGGTGTACTGTGATGCATCACATACCAGATTAGGGTGTGTGGTGATGCAAGAAGGGAAGGTGGTCGCTTATGCATCACGACAGTTGAGGCCTCACGAAGTTAATTATCTGACACACGATCTGGAATTGGCTGCTGTGGTATTCCCCTTAAAGATTTGGAGGCACTACCTGTACGGGGAGAAGTCGATAGTGTACACTGACTATAAGAGTCTGAAGTACCTCCCACTCGAGAAGATTTAAATCTGAGGCGTGAGGTGGATTGAGTTGTTGAAGGACTCGACTACTCAATCGAATACCATCGAGGAAGGCTAATATGGTAGCTGATGCATTGAGCTGAAAGGTGGTAGCGGATTTGCGAGCTATGGTTGCTCACCTAAGTCTCAATGAGGATGGGAGCCTTTTGGCGGAATTGCAAGTGAAGCCGTCTTAGATTAATGAGGTTAAGGAAAGGCAGATGTCTGATTAAGCTTTGAGAACTCGAAGGTTGCAAGTACAGAATGATGAGGCCGAAGGTTTCAGTTTGAGTAGTGATGGAGCGTTGAACTTTCAGGGGAGAGTGTGCATGCCTAAGGATGATGAGTTGAGGCAGTGAATTCTTAAAGAAGCTCATAGCAGTGCGTACGCTATGTACCCGGGAAGTAGCAAGATGTATCAAGATTTAAGGGAGCGATTTTGGTGGTAAGATGCGAAGCGAAAAGTGACCGAGTTGGTAGGAAAGTGTCTGACATGCCAGCAAGTTAAAGTGAGCATCAATTGCCATTAGAAATTATTACGATCGGTAAAGATTCCATAGTGGAAGTGGGAGGAAATTACTATGGATTTTGTAAGTGGGCTTCCCCTTACGCCAAGTAAGAAAGATGCAGTATGGGTGGTAGTAGACCGGTTGACTAAGTCGGCTCATTTTATACCGATGAGGTTGACTACTCACTTGAAGCTAGCCAAGTTGTACATCGCAGAGATAATGCAGTTGCATGGGTACTGTGTCCATTATCTCGCACCGAATCCTCGATTTACGTCGAGATTTTAGAAGGCTCTACATCGGGGAGTTAGGCACGAGGTTGAATTTCAAACGACTTTTCACCCATGATCCGATGGACAATCAAGAAGGTGATCCAAGTGTTGGAAGACATGTTAAGAAATGTGTTTTGGATTTCCGTGGCGGTTGGGAGGAGTATCTACCTTTAGCGAGTTAAACTTATAACAATAGTTATCAAGCAAGTATTTAGATAGCCTTGTATGAAGTGACAGATGGTCGGAAATACCGTACTCCTACATGTTGGACAAAACTAGGAGAACGTCAGATGTTGGGTCCAGAGTTAGTTGCAGAGACAGAGGATAAGGTTAAAGTAATTCAGGCTCGTCTTAGGGAGGCGTCGAGACAGTGAAATCCTCTGTTGATCTGAAGCGCAGAGGTTGAATATGCATGGGTGATAAGGTCTTCTTGAAGGTATCACCTTGGAAGAAGGTCTTGAGGTTTGGCGGAAGGGCAAGCTAAGCCCTAGATTCATCGGACCGTACGGTGTTGAAACGTGTGGGACCGGTGGCTTACCGACTTGAGTTGCCGGCGAATTGAGCGGATACATAGCGTCTTCCATGTTTCAATGCTGAGGCGCTATCAATCAGATCCCTCACACGTAGTGCCGGTTGCAAAAATTGAGGTGAATTCGGACTTGTCTTTTGAGGAGGAGCCAGTACAAATCTTGGATCGAGATGTCAAGGTTTTGAGGAGGAAGTCAGTACCTTTGGTAAAGGTGTTATGGTGAAATCATGGTACGGAGGAGGCCACATGGGAACCCGAGGATGTGATGCGGCAGTAATACCCCCAACTCTTTTGATCCAGGTAATTTCGAGGCCGAAATTCTTTTTAAGGGGGGTAGAACTGTAACACCCTAAATTAGGGGTTGTTTGGAATTCAATTAATTTCCCATATGTGTGCTTGAAGAATTAAATTGTAGGATTATTTGGCATGTTTTAGGGTCTAAACATAACCCCGAGCTAGGCTCGAGTTAGGCTGAAAAATTTCTTTTTGTAAAAGGAGGGAGCTAGGTGATTTAGGGCTTAAATAAAATTTAGGGAGAAGCATGACACAAAGAATGGGCTTGGCACAATCGGCTTGGTGCGTCTAAGGGTGTTGCAAGGGAGGTCTTGGGTTCGATTCATGGGAAAAACAAGGGGGTGTGTTTTTTTTTTGGGCTTTTTGGGATGTTAAGATAGGGGCTAGGTTGGAAGGCCTTAATAGATTTTTCGGGCAAGGTTTGGACATGAAAGACAGGTTGGTGGAGTGGCTTGGAGCGCCACTTAAAGGGCTTTGGTTTAAGGACTCAGGTTCGAGTCATGATGGATGCAAGAGTGTTTTATTTTGGGGCTTTTTACATTAAAGGGAAGAGGGCGGGAAGAAGGCCTTATAATTAAATGGTGGGGTTATTTGACATGAAAGTCAAATGGGAAAGATGGCAAGGCGTTGTGAGGGCTGCGTTAGTGTGGTCAGTGTTTGAATCATGGAGCTGCAATTTAGTTTTATTTTTTTCAAGGTGGCGTGCATGGGAAGGGAGGTGATGGCCGATTATGGACTCTTATTTTGATAAGGAGAGCTATTTTTTGCATATTTTAATTTGGAAGGGTGTGTGTAGTAGTTTATTTTCTTTTGAATTGTTGAAGAGGTGGATAGGAGATAAAGATTAAAAGATAAAGTTTTATCTCATGGGAGGTAATGGCTGAAATAGGGACTCTCTAAGGCTGTCCATATCTGATTTGTATAGCAAAGAAGTGCCAAACTCATCAATTTTTCTCTCCAAATTGCTGCTGCCGAATTTCCCCTTGTTGCATTGCCTAAATTGTTCAAAAAAATTCCAGCTTCTTTTTCTTCTACTAAGCCGAAATCACCACCACTTCCCCTACATCTCTTCTTTCTCTTTTTCTTATTCCTATTAGCCGAACCTACCTCTTTCTCTTCTCAAAATTCCAGCCCTTCAAATTTGAGTTAGTCGAATCTCTTCCATCCCCTTTTTTGCTGAAATCTTTCCTCCTCCATTAGAGTTACTTTGGCCGAATATCAAGGGAGCACAAGTTTCTTTTCGGGATTCTTTTTCAATCATTAGTAAGAGGTATGTGGACATGGCCGAATGGTTCTTTTTGAATCTATGATTATGGCCGAATGGCCTAAGACCCTTATTAATACGGTTAAAGCGATTGTAGGGAAGCCATAGCCATTAAGGGAAGCTTTGGGATTTATTCTCCTAAGGTAAGGGGTAAGTAACATTCGGCTATAGGCTTTGGTTATGTATAGATGTGGAAGCCAATTGGTAACAAGTGTTTTGGTAGGAATCTCGACAGACAAGTGACAAATCTGAATTCGGTGAGTTTGGTAAGTGAATAAGCCACATTCGGCCAAAGGCCATACTTTTGGTACAATTGATCCTTCGGGATCTCTAGTTTAGCCAATTGGCTAATAGATCTAAAAATTCATGTGTTGACCGATTGTAGGAGGAAACAACGTCTCGGGATTTCGCTAGTATATTTGGGATTTGCTAGTAAATAGGTGTGTAAGAACTCACTACACACTTTATTAATTTACATGATTGTTGTTGTTGTTGTTATTCACCTTTTTGGTAGTGTTTTGCTTATGGCTAAGCATGGGTTCCGGGTAAGTCCCCTAACTTGTGATTTTTGATATATGATTTGCATGCCATCACATGATGTTAAATGCTATGACATGATATATGATAATTGATATATAAGCACGTGATGGTGGGATTGATGAGAGGAGGGGGATGATTTTATGGACTGTCGTCAGTGGTTTTGACCACACTATGGGTTGGCCCCATCATTTAATTTGTGACTCTAAGTCATCAGTGGTTTTGACCACACAGGGTAGTTAAGGAGTATGGATGGTTAGGTTGGGTTGCATATTTGCATGTTTATTAATAAATTGTGTATGAGTTGTATTTTCCGGGTCGGGGATATACACACTGAGTCTTGGTGACTCACCCCCCTTCCATTACCATTTTGCAGATGAGTAGATCGCGGAGATGGAGCCGGAGAGGACTTGAGGCGGCCATGCTTATCGTTGGTTTTGGTTTAATTTGCTATTGTTAAAATTATTTATTTCCTAAGTCTTTTTATGTTGGGATTGTAATAAGGCCGCTATTATTATTTTGGATGTTCGTTTCAATTGTTTTATTTTCCTATGTTATGTTACAAATGAAGTTTTAAATGTTAAGTGAACAGGTTAAAAGTAACTTTTCAACCTTAATAAACTTCTACGGGTTTTTAAAGGCGTTACCATCGGGTAACAAAAATAAATTAAGTCAACTACAACATTGACGATTTTAAATGCTACATGATCAACTGCTTTTCAAAAAGGGGTTATCAACCCAACTATATTTATAAAAAGCCCAACTAAGTTTTCAAACAAAATTTTCATACCTTAGCCAAATTTTATCAAGTTTCACCAAGTTTTCAAAATGAAACAAATTATTTTACTTAAATGACATACCGATTAAATTAGGGACTCATGGGCCGGGTTTAGGGTGTTACATCACTAGGGGTTAATTTGTGAAGGTAGGCTTTTTATGGAGTAAGTACGTTAAATCCTAGGTGCCTTTATCATCTCTGTATATCAAATCAAAAGTGTGGTCTCGACATGTATAAATGAGGCAAGTTCTAGAATAACAGTTCAAAGCTGACACACTTATAATTAATAAAGTGAGCGCGGAAAAGAATATATGCTCTATAAGGCTCAAAATCTCATGGGTGTTTTTGACATCAATCCTTATAAATTCCATATTTCAAGGTAATACTCAAATTTAGTTCAACGATCTCTTAATTTTTAATTTTTAGAAAGTAGACTTATCATGCTCAATTCTCTAGTATCCTTCAAATTTAATCATCAATGCATAATTAACTATGACTTAATCTAAAACATATCAATAAAAATCATAAATCATTAGAAATTTCATCCTAATTAGTAATATGAGAAGATTTCTTATGGACAAGACTAAAATTTAGGATTTAGAATAATGCAAAAAATTAGGTACTTTTACCCCCCACACTTAAGATGTACATTGCCCTCAATGTACAAAGATAGATAAACAATTATGTAATAATAAAATCAAAAGAGAAGGGGAGAAGTAACACTTCGGAATTTTTGGATGAAGTTTATGAAAAGAAATCGGATAGGATTGGAGGTGAACATCGGAAGTGTCTCGAACCTTTGAAATTGAATCCTCGAAGCCGCTGGTCTGATTTTATTGTATCCTAAGCTAAATCTAAATATCATCAAGAAGAAGAAGAAGAAAATAAAATAAAATAAAGTAAAAAGGAAAAAAAATAAAATAAAAATAGATAATGGAAAATGAAAGACAACTAGAAAAAAGGGAGAATGAGGTTTAAATAGAGATGTAGCTCGTGTTTTGGGATTTTGAATTTTGAACGCATTCAGGGTGTTCGGGCATCGCCTTGGGTGTCGTGGCACGCCCGTGTCTTTCTTCACACGGTCATTTAATATGGGCGTGCTCCTCCGTGTTCGATAAGTCAAAATGTTGGCACAGTTGGAAGGCACGGCCGTGTTTAGCCCGTGCTTGACAAGTCAATAACCTCACACGGGGTGTCAGCACAGGCGTGGACTATTATCGCCACCCTTGTTGGGAAAAGAAATTTCTCTATGTTGTGCACGGCTACTGGCATGCCCATGGTTCCTCCCCTGGCTTCCACACGGCCACGGGCATGCCATTGTGTAGGGCCGTGTGGCCTAGAAATCTGCTCTTTGGATAGTTTATGGTTAGGCGCTAAAAAGAAAAAGAAAAGAAAAAATAAAAAACTAAAAAAAACGTAAAAATAGGGTTAGTGCTCGGGTTGCCTCCCGAGAAACACTCGTTTATAGTCTTAGCTAGACTTTACCTCTCATTCGTATGGTCATGGTGGTTTGAGGAGGTGAAAATCCTTTGTCATGCGATCACTTCGGTTATGGATATATAGTTTAAGTCGAGTAATGTTTACCTCAAAAGTGTCAAATTTAGGATTACTGATCTCGATGTGCCGTATAGGAAGACATTTAGTACCTCAAAAGTGATTTCTTCGTTTGTCTCGATCCCTTTGATTGATTTTGTTGTTCATCAAGTGCTGCTTTAGTCTTTTGGAAATGAGAATCTGTGGCTGCCATGAATTTCGTCAGCATCTCTTCAAGATTCTGCTCCTTTTCTTGTTGGTGAGGTGGTTGTTGAAAATCTGGAGGAAATTCCGATCTTTGGCTATTTTGATCATCCCATAAGAAATTGGGATGGTACTTCCAACCTGCATTATAAGTGTCACTGTAAAAATTATTTTGATATCTAGAATAGTTACCTGCATAGTAAGCTTGCTCGTTTTCCATGCCATATCCGTAGGGTGGGTACTCAGGATTCACCATGCCTCCTAGATTCAAATCATATTGTATTTCTGGATGTACCTACGAGGACTATACCAATCATCAATCTTTTTATTCATCATCTCTAACTGATTAGATAATCGATGACCACGTCGAGGTTGAAGACACCGGTACATTTTAGTAGGAATTGTCCTCATGACTTGCCACCGATAATTATTCATTGCCATCTTTCCATAGACTAAAATTTTACGCCAAAAGCAAAATAGAGGAAAATATTAGCAAAGTAAATAATAATAATAATAATAATAAATTATAAAAAAATTGGCTAAAGTAATAAAAATAGAGTTTTCATAATATTTTAGTGTTCCCCGGCAACGGCGCCAAAAACTTGATCGTGTCAAACAGTCGAGTTTTAAAATTTATTAAAAGAATGATCGAACCTGTAGACTAACTATGACAACGATAGAGGCAAGTGCACCTATCGAACAATAGTATAGTTTAGGCAAGAATATCTTATCGAACCCAAAGGAACCTAAAAGTACTACTACTCACTTTCTTTCTATTATTCAACCTGAAATATGGAGCGATTGATTTATTAATCTAAAACTAATGAAATATTTTAAACTAAATGCAAAAAAAGAAAGAACTAAACTTTGGGAAAAGACTGCAAAAAAAACTCAATTGATTATGACGATACCCTCAGGAAGAATCCGCCTAGACTTCACTTGTTATCTAACCTTTAATTCATATGATTTCTTTACTTAGCTTGATCCGTGAGACTCCCTAACCTATATTAAACCCTCTCTCGAAGTGAATAACGTCTAACATTAGGTTAATTAGTGAAACTCTCATTCTCTAATAATAACCCCCTAAGGAAGCAGTAAATCGATTAATGGACTCCCATATTAGGTTTCACCCTAATTCGGCAAAATCTCGTAACCTTATCTCTAGGCGTTCGATCAACTCCGCTTAATTATGCTAGATCTACTCTTAGGCAGGGTCTATTCCTCCTCTACCTAAGCACATCAGATTAAACTAAGCAACATAATTAAGAATAAAATAAGTATTTATCATATAAACCAAAAATCAAATAACAAAATCCATTATAGGTTTCATCCCCTTCAGGTATCTGAAGGGTTTAGTTCATAACTAAATAAGAAAACATCTTAAGAGAAAAGATAAAACAAGACATAAGAAATTCCTAAAACTCCCTGAAGGAATTGAAGAGGAGATCCACCATCTTGAGTAGAATTTCGGCTTCTTGAGATGGATCAACTAGCTATCTTCGAGTAATTCCCTGAATAAAAGCTCTGGCAAAAAACTCTGCCTAAAATTCCCTTGTTTCGTCTTTTCCCGAACTCCCCCTTTTAGTTGCTACATTGGGTGTTTATAGAGGCTTTCAGATGCTTTACTTGGCTCCTAAGTATCTTAATTCAAGTAGAATTCCTCCTAGGATGTTTAAGTAGACTTAGGAATGTGTTTCTTTGCCTCCAAGCATCCAAATCCGAGTGAAATTACTTTTTCCAAGGTAGGGGCACGGCGAGTACTGCCTGTGTAAATCGTCTTCGGTAGTGTCTCGATTTTGTCGATTGGGGCACAGTAGTGTAAATCATGGCATGGCCGTGTGAAGTAATTTGACGAGGCACAATCGTGTGGCTTGAAGTCCAGGCTGTGTCGATTTCCCCTTTAGCCCAAATTGGTCCGTTTTAAGCCCATTTCACATTCTTTTCGTCCTTGGGTGCTTTACTGAGTATAAACATGAAAAGAAAGGATTAAAAGCACCTTTTTACATAAATCAAGGGCTAAATCATCCAAAAGCATACTAAATATATGGTTAAAATATGTTACTTTTACGGTTTATCATGATTATTCTCCTAAGCTATTCCCGATGACCGTATTCGAGTATTTTTCACTTCCTATTCAGCATCTATTCAACATCCCCTTTTAGGTTGCCTCCTAGGGTGTTTATATAGGCTTCGAGATGCCTTTCTTGGCCCACAAGTATCCTATTCCGAATAGAATTCATCCTAGTTTTGGCAGGGACACATCCCATTTGCAATGCCCGTGGTGGACTCCTTCGGCCGTGGTCGATTCTGCTCACCACACACGGTTGTGTGATCTACCCGTGGTCGATAGTCCAGGCCGTGTGATTTCTTATGTAGGCCCATTTTGTCCTTTTTTGGCCCGTTTCTCATTCTTTTCGACTTCCTAAGCTCTCCTGAGTATAAAACATGAAATTAAGGGATTAGGAGCATCGAATTCATCAAATCTAATGAAAATTCATCCAAAAATAAGCCAAGCATGGGGTTAAAATATGTGTAAATTATGGTTTATAAAATATCCCCACACTTAAACGTTTACTTGTCCTCAAGCAAAATTCTCAACTCACAATTAAAATTAACTTTCCTCAATTCATAATTCTCATCAATAATGTCTCATCATAATTTATAGATAATTCATACATGGATAATTTAACTCAAAGAGTCTTAAAGATTCAAACAATCTAAGTTATCAATTTTTATAGCATGAAAACATAGGTGTTTCCCCTTACCTAATAATTACATTTGATTTAAAACCAACAAGGATTGACATCCTCACTAAGGATTCACTCAAATCACTCAAAGTGTTTAAGGTTCAATTTAAGCACTCAAAAGTCAAACATGAAAAGTTAATCCCATAAGCTTGCTTGAAAATCAAATCTCTACCACTATAGAATGGGATGATACAAAAATCAAAAGGTTTTATAAGGGTTGTAATGGGGCTTAGGTTAAAGGTGTGGATAAAGGCTGAATTAGAGGGTTAGAATTGAGATTGAATTGACTATTTACCTAACTAGAAACAATGACCTAATAATTACTAATTACATTCAAATAAAACGAGCTCCTTCTCAAAATGTGAAATTAATTGCTTTAAGCTCAACAATATCGAACTAATAATAGATAAATTTCCAACTTCTTTTTTTTAAGAATAAAAACAAGTAATAATAAGAAAGAATTTATACAACTGAAATAAATAAAATAGTTAGGCAACTAATCAAATCAAATCTTGACATAAGGAGAGTCAAGAAAATAGAAGAAACAAAAATTTATTTTTGGGTTAATATTGATGGGTGAGTCAAGAAATGGTTTATTAGGCTCAAAAAGGTTTCATTAGGGGTTAATTATGATGGTAAGCTTTTTGGTGGAATAAGTGGGTTAAATCCTAGGTGCCTTTATCATCTCAGTATATCAAATCAAAGGTGTGGTCTCGACATGCATAATCGAAGCAAGTTCTAGAATAACAAATCAATGTTGACACACTCATAATAAAAAAAGTGAGCAAGAAAAGATATATGCTCTAAAGGCTCAAAATCTCACAAAAATTATGGTTTTTGATGTCAATCTTGCAAATTTCAAACTTCAAAGTAATATTTAAATTTAGGAAAACAAGCTAGAAATTTAATTCTGAAAATAGACTTATAATGCTTGATTATCTAATATCTTAAAGTATAAACCATCAATGCACAACTAGCTATGACTTACTTCAAAACATATTAATAAAATCATAAATCAATAGAAGTTTCATTTTAATTAGTAATATGAGAAAATTACTTTAAGACCAAGACAAAATTCAGGGATTTTCTGGTAATGAAATCAATAACCTCCCCACACTTAAGATGTACATTGTCCTCAATGTACAAATATAGATAATGACAATATAATAAAAAAATCATAAGTAGGGAGAGAGGTGAAACTTTCTGAATTTTGGATGGAGTCAAAGAAAAGAAATCTGGTAAATTTGGGCAGAGGAGGTTGATACTCCGCTGGTGGTGTGGTGATTCCCTAACAGCCTTTTGAACCTAAATTAAAGAAATCAAAATATAATAATATAAATTAAGCAAAAGAAAGATAAAGAGAAGGAAAATCAAAGAGAAGGAAAAGAAAAAAAAAAAATGAATGGATTTAAAGGTCTTTGTCCTGTCGAGGTAATGAAGCGGCTGGCATGAACTTATGGAGATTGGTCTCACAGGGAGACTGTACTAGGGTCCTTTCGCTTCTTCGACATGGGGATGGTGGTCTTGTAACATCTAGGATTTAGGGGTTTCGTATTTTATTTTGTATCTATGTGTTCTTGTGTGTGGCATGACTGTTGAGTGAGTTTAGGGGCTTCGGGAAACCTTGGGGTTAGGTGAGAGCCTTAGTGAAAATTTTAGGTTTGAAGTCTTTAAGGGAGAGCTAGTGAAGCTAGGCCTTAAGGGATTATGAGTGGTGATTAAGGACACAACAAGAGAAGTGGTGGAGTGACAAGGAGACGTCATCTGGGGTGCAAGGGAGTTGCGTCAAGGGAGCTCAAGGGGAGAAGGTTCGAGCAACATGGATGACATTTTGGGTTGCATTTTGCATCAAGAGGGGAGGAGGTAGTGGATTCGGCAAGGGCACTTGAAAGGTAGAGGTTTGAATGGGTCAAACATTTTGAATAGATGGTGGAGAGTTATTTGTGGAGTTTGAATGTTTCAAAACCATTTGAATGGGTGATGTAGAGGGAGTTAAGGAGGAAATCGTGGAGGGTGTTGGCTAGGTGGGTGTTACCCAAAACTTTGAGGGGTTGAGAGGAGGGGAACATTTGGTTTTGAGCTTAAGGTGAGGGTGCCAAAATTGGGTGCTAGTGTATAGTGTAGTGCCAAAATTTGGTCTTTCTTTTCTTTCTTTTCATCTTCTCTGGTGCCGAAAACACTTAGCATCTCAACTCTCTTTCTCTCTTTTTGACTCATAGCTGAAACTTGGAAGACCATTCGAGTCACTTTTATTCATCTTTTTCTTCTCATCTTCAAAAGCCGAAAGTGAGAGACCATTTTGCATTTTTGCTCTTTCCTTTGCAACTCTTTCTCCTCTTTTCTATTCACTCTTTAAAAGCCAAAATATACCTTTCACTTTCCCCATAACCAAAACCTCTCAAACCATAACCCTCTCTTCCTCTTTTTCACCGATTATTTCATTCTCAAAAGCCAAACAACCTATTTGTTTCTTTGTTGGGTGTAGCCGAATGAACTCTTCCCATTTGTGAAACCATAGCCGAACTTACTAGCCATCTCCATTCATTCTTTTCCTTCATTGTTTGTTATTCTTCAAAGTCGAATCTCTCTTGAGTGGCGACTCTTTTCAATTGTTGATCTTTAAGGGAGGTGTCGTCCTTTATTTTTGGCCAAATCGCTCAATCGGGTTAGTAATAGTGGTAAGGGTTCTTGTTCTTTTAAATCATTTTTCTTTTCTTTCTTTGGTTGCCGAAACCAAAAGCCTGACTTTGGTTCTTGGGTATGATCGAATCTATATAAGACCTTGACTTCGTGTCTCTTTCGTTTGAAGCCAGCGTGAGGAGCATTAAGGATCTTTCGGGTTTTGATTATCCATGGTAAGATGGATATACCCTTTTGGTTCGGCCGAAGGTCACTTTGTTTGGGCTATAGGTGTTAGGCTGAATCTGACATTGATTCATGTAGGAATTTCGACAATCTCTTGGTTCAAGTATAGACTCTCCGAGTTTTGTCAATTCCAGGTAAGGATATTTGATTAAGATATTATTTAGTTTCGTTTAGATCTGATTTAACGTGTTAACTAGGTTTTCTGACCAAGATTATATCTTATGGATTCGAGTACCAACCAAGGAAAGAAAGGGGTTGGACACGTAGTCCCTACCCCTAAATTCAAGAAGCGGCCAATTTCAGCGGTTCGAGATTGGCCACTAGGGTGTGGGCCAGCTTGAAAAAGGATCGTAGGCATATAGCAGTAGTGTCAATTAGTGATAGTGTCGACATGGAGGGCGTGGTATTACGTGTTATCAGGTGTGTAATTATCACACTGTTTCCTTAGTTGTTTTAATAAATATATGTATCATGTGTGATAACCAATAGTGGCTGCGGAGATGTGGCACCCTTGTTGGGTAATCCGGAAACCAGGTTGGCATACTACCTATGTCGAGGTTATGGTTAATAATTGTGGATGTATGAAAGCATGTTATATACGCATGTCTGGATGTGTTTATATTTTATTATATTTCCATTTCATCATATTATGCTGTATGTGCATGGGTTCGGGGTATTTATTGAATAAAGGGGAAGTGTGTGCATTTATATGCGTGGGTGACTCATCACGATTAATGATAACCTCGAGCCTCATTGTGGATTGATGATGACTTTGAGTCTCATCGTGGATATTTGTGATTTAATCACGTGGATCGATGGCTAGACCACTAAGTGGACTTTGAAGCGTGTAATACTTCGGCATAGGCGCCAAAGAGGTGTGTAGTGAATGGAGGGTCGATTTAGTAATCCCGGTGTGTTTGAGGATGGATATATGGGTGGTGTGTAGCGGATGGATTCTAGGCTGGGTTGGGTTAACATGTTGCATCAATATGCATGGTATATTATTTTAATGTGGGTTTGGGGTCAAGCCCATTTGTGGAATCATGTGGATTAATTGCACACTGAGTCTAGTGACTTATCCTAGTTTTCAAACAATGCAGGTAATCCGTAACTCTTTGGACCGGGTTGGAGTGGATTTGAGGTGGCCATGCAGGAGCTGTTTGTTTTCGCACTTCGTATATTCTAAACTTTTAATTACTATTTGGGATATTTTTATTGTAATAAGGCCATTTTAAATATTTTGGGATATTATGGTTCTAAACTATCGCTTAATTAATTAAAAGTGGTTTTAAGATATTTTGAAGTTTAGTTTAAATTTTGGGTCTTTTAAACAAGCGTTTTCCTTGAAACTCAAGCATGAATAACGAATGGGACTTTACTCAAACTTATAAGTTTGTTCGTCATTAACTTCTATTTCTAAATGAAAAACCCCTTTCTAAGCGTAATATTTCTGTTAGAATTTAAACATTATTCTCACATTCAAAATTGAATTCTTTTCACTTTTACAGTAGCATTTTGGATTCGATCATGGTGTTTTGGGTCGGGTTTAGGGTGTTACAATTTTGGAATCAGAGCCTGGTTCTAAACTTGGCCTTTGAGGGTTTGAGGCCCACAACGTTTTCAAATCGTGTATTCAAAATTAGTTTAAAAAGAAATTTTCAGTAAATAGATTTGAGAAAGCATGGCACCGAGTTCCGGCCAGTCCACAGAGTAAGTCTTGATTAATTATGTGGGGTGGTTATATGGTATATTATTGTGGATCTTTGGAATTTGGAATATTTACTATAGAAGGATAACAAACTTTCTAGGGATTTGTGTGCTTGATGAAAGAATAACTTGAGAATTCTATGTCATAAAACTATCCTTTAAGCAACAAGTGGAAAGAAAGCTAATGCATAAAATTTTTCTAAAATAGATTAAAATAAGACAATAGATATGAGCACTAGGGGACGTCGGCGTAACACGTGTAGTCGTGGTAGAGGTAGGATTACTGTATTGGAACCAGCGGGGTCTGGTCATGAGTCAGGAAATGAGGTACCACTACCGCCAGCTGCAGAGGCGGAGTTCTAGGGTCAGACAGGGGGAGATGACGCAGTGTCTCAGGCGATGCTGCGTATGCTAGAGCATGTGGCTGGGGCGAGCACAGGGACAGCTACTCGGAAGTCCATTCCTAATTGACTCTGAGCTAACGGAGCTGAAGTGTTTCGAGGTATTTCTGGAGTAGCTCCAAACGTGGCGGAGTATTGGCTAGAGGAGGTTGAAAGGATCATGGATGACTTGACTGCACCGTTGAAGAGAAGCTGAAGGGCGTAGTTTCTCTACTTCGAGATTAGGCCTACCAGTGGTGCCTCACTGTCAAGCAGGGCACTCCGGCAGATCAAATAGATTGGGATTTCTTCAAGATGAAGTTTCAAGGGAAGTACGTTGGAGCTAGTTATGTGGATGCTCAGAGAAAGGCATTCTGAACTTGGTACAAGGGGGTAAGACGGTAGCTGAGTACGAGGTAAAATTTTTGCGGTTGAGCCGATACGCCTTGGGAATCATTACAACCGACTATGAGCGCTGTGTGAGATTTGAGGATGGGTTGCGAGACGAGCTGCGGGTGATGATAACTCCTCAGCGGGAAAGGGATTTTGCGATGTTGGTAGAAAAAGCTAGGATAGCGGAGGAGGTTAAGTGAACTGAGAGGCAAAATAGGGATAAGGACAGAGGAAGGAATAAGAGAAGTTACGGACCATCAGCATTATCGGGGGGTTTCCAGAAAAAGCCTAGGGTTGAGGGACTGCTTTCGCGTTTTCGCCACTCTTGGAAGTCGATTACATCGATGTGCTCAGTGTGGGAGGTCTCATGTAGGAGAGTGTTGGGGAAGGAATAAAGAGTGCTACAGAGTGTGGGTCAAGGGACCATCTGATTAAGAACTGTCCTTAGGACATGGCTAGGACTCGGACGATAGGTCAAGAGTATGTGCAGCCAGGGAAGGGTGGTCAACAGATGTCAAGGGGTCGTGGTCCGAATCGAGGAGGGAATGGTTCGGTCTGAGGTCGTGGGGCACCGGGTAGTGGTGCTGGGAGCTCAGTTATAAGACAGCCTGGGTCAGTTTACACAAGCAAGCGTCGTGAGGAGAGGGATGCACCAAATGTTATCACGGGTACGTTTCTCATTTTTGGGTTACCCTTTACTGCTTTAATTGATGTTGGATTGACTCACTCTTATATTGCTAGTATGGTGTCTGGAACCTTGAATGTGAATCTTGAAACTACTTCTAGGGAGATGACTGTACTTAGTCCTTTAGGGCAATCGGTAGTGGTAGATAAACTTTTAGAGATGTGCCTTTAGAAGTTTAGGGTTCAGTGTTTCCGACTGACTTGATAGAGCTACCGTTCGGAGAATTTGACTTGATCCTAGGCATGGACTGGTTAGTAAGGTATCGTGCGAATTTGGACTGTACTACTAAGTACATGATGTTGACGACTCCTGAGGACGATGAAGTTTTGGTAGTAAGTGAGAGGAGAGACTACTTGTCTAATGTAGTATCTGCTCTTAAGGCGGAGAGGATGGTGAAAAAGGGGTGCATGGCTTTCTTAATGTTTGTTAGTGCTTTGGATGCTAAAAAAACAACTGTGGGGGAGGATATAACAGTAAAGGAATTTGTAGATGTTTTTTCGGAAGAACTTCCAGGGCTGCCTCTGGATCGTGAGCTAGAATTTGGAATTGAGCTTCTGCCAGGTACGACTCTGGTGTCTATCGCCCCTTACAGGATGGCACCGAAGGAGCTAGTGGAGCTGAAAGCTTAAATCTAAGAGTTGTTGGATCGCGGGTTTATTCGACCTAGTGTGTCTCCATGGGGAGCACTAGTGTTGTTTGTAAAGAAGAAGGACAAATCTATGCGTATGTGCATAGATTACCGCCAGTTGAATAAACTAACGATCAAGAACAAGTACCCGTTGCCGAGGATAGATGACTTGTTTGATCAACTCAAAGGGGCTGCGGTCTTTTCAAAGATTGATTTGAGGTTGGGGTATCACCAGCTCAAGGTGAAGGAAGAAGATATATATAAGATGGCTTTTCGGACTCAATAAGGGCACTATAAATTCCTGGTAATGCCGTTCGGGTTGACGAACACACAAGCTGCTTTCATGGATATGATGAATCGGGTTTTTCAACCCTATTTGGACCAGTTCGTCGTGGTGTTCGTAGATGACATTCTCATGTATTCCAAGTCAGGGGAGGAGCATGATGCGCATCTTCGAGTAGTGTTGCAAGTTTTAAGGGAGAAGAAGTTGTATGCCAAATTCAATAAGTGCGATTTTTGGCTAAGGGAAGTCACTTTTCTAGGTTATGTGGTGTCGACTAAAGGGATAAGAGTGGATCCTCGAAGATCGAGGCAGTGTTGGAATGGAAACCACCTAAGTCTGTGGCAGAAATTAAAGTTTTTTGGGGTTAGCAGGTTATTACAGGAGGTTTGTCTAGGGTTTCTCTTCTATAGCGACACCTTTGACTAAGCTGTTGAGAAAGGAGGTACCTTTTCTGTGGATGGACAAGCAGCAGGAGAGTTTCGAGAAGCTAAAGAGGGTTTTAATAGAGGCTTCAATTTAATTCAGCCTGAAGTGGGGAAAGATTTTGTGGTGTATTGTGATGCTTCTCATACAGGATTGGGCTGTGTACTGATGCATGAAGGGAAGGTTGTTGCCTATGCGTCTCGGCAGTTAAGACCACATGAGGTCAACTATCCCACTCATGACCTAGAGTTGGCTGCGGTGGTTTTCACTTTGAAGGTGTGGAGGCATTATTTGTACGGAGAGAAGTCATTGATCTACACTGACCATAAGAGTTTAAAGTATCTGCTGACTCAGAAGAAGCTGAACTTGAGACAGCGAAGGTGGGTGGAGCTGTTGAAGGATTACGACTACTCGATTGAATACCACCTGGGTAAGGCAAATGAGGTGGCAGACGCGTTAAGCCAGAACGGTAGTATCGGACTTGAGAGCGATGTTCGCTCATCTTAGCCTTTATGACGACGGGAGTTTGTTAGCGGAGCTGCAAGTGAAACTGACATGGTTCAGTCAGGTGAAAGAGAAACAGTTGGTGGATGAGGTTCTGAGTGCTTGACTTCTGCAAGTACAAGACAGGGGAATAGAGGATTACAATGTGAATAGTGATGGAGTATTGTGTTTTCGTGGAAGGGTTTGTATGCCGAAGGATGAGAAGTTAAGGCAGAAGATTTGATAAACCGTAAAAGTAACATATTTTAATCCCACATTTAGTATGCTTTTGGATGAATTTATCCTTAATTTATGTAAAAAGGTGCTCTTAATCCTTTCTTTTCATGTCTTATACCCAGGAGAACACCTAAGGATAAAAAGAACGTAAAACAGGCTTAATACGGACCAAATTGGGCCAACCCAAGAAGTCAACACGGACTGGACTTCATTCCACATGGCCGTGCCCCAATATTTAGATTGCACACGATCACACCCTGATTTACACGACGGTGCCTCGTCGACAAAAAGCCCAACACGGCCTGACCCCGATGTACACGGCCGTGCCCCAATTGGTAGATCCGAAGCACGACCTCTACCCAGATATTGCACGGGCATGCTATAGCCATGCCTAAATTGACAGAATAGAGACACGGGCTGGACCACGACTTACACGGGCGTGCCTTGACTGTGTCCCTACCGCAGGAAAGAGCAATTTCATTCGGGAAAGGATACTTGGAGGCAAAGAAACACATTCTAAAGCCTATTCAAACATCCCATTAGGAATTAGACTTAAATTAGGATACTTAGGGGCCAAGTAAGGCATCACAAAGTCTATATAAACACCTTAGGAGGCAACTTGGAAGGGGAGTTTGGCAGAAGCCGAAAGGGCGTCAGGTTTTAGTAAAGTTTTCTTCCAGAGCTTTACTTGTTTAGGGATTATCTCAAAGATAGCCAATTGACCCATCTCGAAGAGTCAAAATTCTACTCAAGACAGAGGATCTCCTCTTCAACTCCTTCAGGGGGTTTTAAGGATTTCCTATGTTTTGTTTTATCTTTTCTCTTGAGATGTTTTCTTGTTTAGTTATGAACTAAACCCCTTAGATACCTGAAGGGGATGTGTAACATCCTAAAAATCTGAGTATTGATATGTTGCATGTTTTGGTGTTTAGCTTGTCAATGATTAAATTTTGTGTGTTTAATATAGCCTTGAGAAGGCACGAAATTATTCAGAAGTAGAATAATTTTTAGTAATGAGAATTTTATTGAAGTGGAATAAGTGATCCTGATGCTTAAGGTAATTTAAGTGTAAAAAGCTAGCATAAGATGAACTAGTAGTAATGTGGTGTTGGCGCATGAGTGATTGCTTGAGGGGAGAGGTTCAAATCCCATGGATAGCATTTTGGTGACTTTTATTTTTGCACCTATATGGCATGTGTCGGTCAAGCCTTACTTATGGTAAGGTTGGACTAATTCATTTATGGAAAGTAGACTAAGGGAAAAAGGCAAGTGTTAACTTAAGGTAAGGAATCAAAAGGTTTTGGTATGCAAGGGGGACGTAAGGCTTGAAATAAGTGAAGGTGTTTTGGAAACTTTTGAATGGCCTTTTTGACCATGAATGTAGACGGCATAGGGGGCTAGGGGGTGGCCGATTTTTGGTGTTATTTTGGTAGGACTAGGTGCTTGATGAGCACATTTTCCATTTGGTCATTTGGTGCTTTTATCAAATTTTTTCTCTCTAATTTTCCTTCTCCCTAGCCAAATGTGCCATAAACTTTGAGTAAGCAATTGTTTCTTTTTGCCATTTCTATTGACCATTTCGGTCTTAGGTTGTTCATTCTCTCCAAACCTTTTTTTCTTCTCTTTGTGACCAAAACCACATAGCCATCAAGGACCATTTCTTTTCTTCTTTTTCCTATTCATTGTCGAATGCATTTTGGTCTCAAAGTTTCTTTTGATTCATCTTCCATCCTTGAGAACCAAATACAAACCTCTCATCTCCATTTTCTTTTCTCTTATCTCTCTCTTTTTCCTCTCCATTTTATTTACCATTCAAACACATCCTTCCTTTATTTTCCTTTCATGGCGAATGCTTGTAACCATCCCCATAGTGAAATTTATTTTCCTATCTATTATATCATGGCGAATCTCTTATTCTTCTTTGACCTTGTTCTCAATCATTTCTTTCATTCATCTTGGATAATCATAAGATAGTGGAGGGC
The DNA here is from genome assembly GCA_025506655.1 of Gossypium rotundifolium. NCBI lineage: Eukaryota > Viridiplantae > Streptophyta > Magnoliopsida > Malvales > Malvaceae > Gossypium > Gossypium rotundifolium. Next base: position 26,775,660 of record CP106724.1, on the reverse strand, counting down.
CGAACCACCATCTTGTCAAGTCATCTTGAAAGTTATTCAAGTTCGGATCATATTTAGCAAGGTAAGAAGGAACTCTTCAAGGATTTTTGATCACTCTCATTTTTATCAATGACTATCATTGGGATTTGTTATAACCGAAAGTTTTCACGTATAGCAATCCTTTGGAAATCACTCGAGATTTAAGGTAAGCTGAGTTTGCCCTTTTAAGCCATTAGTATTAAAATTTTCGATATATATTGTAGGACTAATAATCCTTTGTCAATGGAAGCAAGCAAGATAGGGACGAAAAGAGTTGTTAATAGCGTTTGGAAGAGGGGTGGTTCCGCTATTCCTCTAAATTCAAGCGAAGGGTCATTTTTGAAAATCGAGACTTTCCACCGGTTGTGGACCCTCATTCGAGGAGAATCGATTATTTGAAGTTGTTAAGTAGTTCGAGCCATTAGCGATTCGGGATTTCCATTGGGTTATGAATCGTCAACCGGGGAGAACCGACAAATAATTGTCATTCGAGATTTCGAGGGTAAAGATCTAGATCGTTTATCAATAGTATAGTTTTATTAAATATTAGTGTTCTAATCAAGCGTGATAAATATTTAGGTATCAACGGCGGAAGGTATAGTTCTCACCGTAATCGGTGTGTAACTTCACACTTATCTCATGGGTTATATTATACCGTAAGCATAGATTAAAAATCGTAAAATCAGTAAAATTGGAAAATATGAAATATTAGCACTTTTTGTGTGAATGCATGAAAACGGTATTAAAGTTGTGGAAAAATTACGGATTTGCCCTTAATGGGCTATATTGTAAAAAAATGACATTTTGGGCCTTATGGATTATTTTTGATAAGTTAGCCAAGTGAGAAAATTTTGAAAAGGGCCTCATATGTTTAATGGGCCAAATTTGCTAGATCGTTAAATGGGCCAAAATTTGCTAGATCGTTAAATGGGCCAAAGTTTGCTAGATCGTTAAATGGGCCAAAATTTCTATTTTGACTAATGTGCCAAATTGATAACTTCTAATATGGGCTTTTTGTTAAAATTTACCTTATGAATATATTGTTATGCATTATCTATATATACATGATTGCATGGGTTGGGGTAATTGACGAAGAGAAGAAAGGCCTCTTGCCAAAATCTAGTTCGGTGGCTCTGCCACAAATATTTTAAATGGCTTAATGCCTCTAGTTTGGTGACTCAGTCGCAATCTAGTTCGGTGGCTCTGCCACAAAGATTATGGCTTAATGCCTGCTATTGGTGTGTTGGCGGGGTGGGTTGACTTGATCCCCACTGGTGTGTTGGTTGGTACGGGTGGTGTGTAGCGGATGGAAATTAGGCTTGGTTGGGAATTGCATATCACATGCATTATTTTTATATTGTACATTTGTAAATGGGCTCAAGCCCAACTAATTGCTTAAATTGTTTTGGCCTAGTGAACACGGTAAGTGGGTTACATATTGAGTTCTAAGTAACTCACCCCATTTTCTTACCTTTCTCGGGTAATAATAATTGATGGAGGCTTGGTAGGGGATGACTTCGTGTGGAGGCCATACTACAAATGATGAGTTATAAAAACTTTGAACTTTTTTAAGTATTTTTATTTAAGTACTATTTCAATTGCAATGTAATAAGGCCTTTGGTATTATTTTTATGAATTTTTATGCGTGGATGGATTTTAATATGTTTTAGTTACTTAAATGGGGTTGTTTAATTTTTTTTCTTAAACTTGCGTATAAAAAGGGGGTTTTTCTTAAATATCACTCACTCGTAAAATTTTGTGAAAACTCTTTTATAAATTTATTTCGACCAATTATTTAAGTTTTTAACCAATCATTTCTCTGAAAATAAAATTGTAAACTCTTATGTTTTAAAATCATGGTTTTCAAATAAATCTCGATTTTTGATAAACTCCATCTTCAAAATCATTTTGAAGAATTGTTTTCATTAAAAGCATTGATGACTGAAAGTAAGTTCGAATTGTGTGGCATGCCAAGTCTGGTCTTAAATGCATAGGCCGGGTTTGGGGTGTTACATTTTATGGTATCAGAACCAGCTTCAAAACTCGGTTGTGGTTTGGGTTCAAGAACAATTTTTGTTTAAAACCTGCTTAAACTTCTAGATTTTATGTTTTAAAGGTAGTATGGCACCACGAGCATCCGGCACCAAGTCAAGTAAGTATTTGCATATTAAATATTTATTATTGTGACATGATCATAGGAACACTTTAGAACTTCTAGTTTTAGATGTTGAAAACGGTAGAGATTGAGACTATAGGATGTGATTGCAAAAACAACTTTATCTCTTATATATCATAAAATATCATTAATAAACACTGAAATAGTATTCTGATTCATAAAACTTGTAATCAGATAAAACCAAATTAGTCATTATGAGCACTAGAAGACATGGTCGTGGACGCGGTAGATGTGGCCGTGGTAGAGGACGAGGTTCTGCGTCTGAAGCTCCAGGTTATATGATAGGTATGGATGCATCTGCGTCACCTGGGATTGAGATTGGATCACATGACCATTCGAGAGAGGACAATGCTTTGACTTAAGCAATGTTGCGAGTCCTAGAGAGGGTTGCTGGGACTAGAACTAGGCCAGTAGCTCGTGGATCAATATCGAAATGACTCAAGTCAAGTGGTGCCGAGGTTTTAGAGGTGTCTTCGGTGTAGCTCCAAATGTTTTGGAATACTGGCTCGAGGCTGTAGAACGAATTATGGATGATTTAGAGTGCACCGTCGAGCAGAAACTAAGAAGAGCTGTGTTCTTGCTAAGGGACAAGGCGTATCAATGGTGGCTTACTGTTCGAGAAGGCACTGAGGTTGCATTGGTTACTTGGGATTTCTTTAAAGCTGCTTGTCAAGGGAAGTACGTCGGGACAAGTTATGTAGATGCCCGGAGGAAGGAATTCTTGAATTTGGTTCAAGGAAGTAAGACGGTGGCAGCTTACGAGGTAGAATTTCTTCGCTTGAGTCGTTATGCTCGCATAATAGTGCTGACTGATCATGAGCACGTGTATGCTTTGAAGATGGGTTGAATGATGAGTTACGGGTATTGATAGCCCCACAACAAGTACCGACTTTTACCTCACTTGTAGAGAAAGCCAAGATAGCCGAAGAGGCTAAGAATTCAGAACGCCAGAACTGGAAAAGAGTCAGAGGCAAGAGGGATTTTAAGTACACAAGTTCTGTTAAAAGGTTCCAGAAGAGGCCTCGAAATGATGAGCCAGCGCAAGCGAGAGCACTTGTGACTACCAATCAGAGTCGAGACTGCGCCTATTGTGAGACGCGACACCTCGGGGAATGTTGGAGAAAAACTGGTGCCTGCTATAAATGTGGTTCCAAGGATCATCAGTATAAGAATTACCCTTGATGGACTGATACGATTCAGGAAGCTCGTAACCTCGATGCTCGACCACCAGAGGCACTCAAAGCCCACCGAAAGGTCATGGGCTAGGTCGTGGTGGTAATGGTGTTGGTCGTGGTCAAGGTGCACCGGGTCAAGGTAATGGCTTAAGAGGTAACGCGAAGGCAAGACAATCGGGATTGGTCTATGCGGTCCAGTGTCGTGAAGATGGCGATGCACCTGATATGATAATTGGTACGTTTTTCATCTTTGATGTACTTGTTACTACTTTGATAGATATTAGGTCTACTCACTCGTATGTTGTTGTGCCATATCTAAAAACCTAAATATTAGATCTAAGATTACCGATAGAGAGATGACAGAATTAGTCCTTTAGGACAGCCGGTAATAGTGAATAAACTATTTAGAAATGTGCCCTTGGAAATTCAAAGAGAGATATTTCTAGCGGACTTGATGGAATTGCCTTTCGGTGAATTTAATCTTATTTTGGGCATGGATTGGTTGGTGAAGCACCGGGCGCAATTGCATTGTGCTGAAAAGTGGATGTCAATAAGGACTTGGATGATGAGGAGGTAGTTATGATTGGTGAGCGAAGAAACTTTTTGAAAAATGTGATATCTGCTCTGAAGGTAGAAAAGTTGGTGCGGAAAGGGTATGGAGCATTCCTAACCTTCGTTAGTGCTTTGGATGCCAAGGAAATATTGGTGGAAGGTGTGAGAACGTGAAAGAATTTCCAGATGTCTCTCCCGAAGAACTTCCTGGTCTACCTCCAGATCGGGAAGTAGAATTTGGCATTGAGCTTTTGCCCGAAACGGCTCTGGTGTCTATTGCTGCTCATAGAATGGCGCCGAAGGAGTTAGTGGAGCTTAAAGCTCAAATTCAAGAACTACTAGATCGGGGATTTATTCGACCAAGTATGTCTCCGTGGGGAGCACTGATTTTGTTCGTCAAGAAGAAGGATGGGTCGATGCATATGTGCATTAATTATAGGCAGTTGAATAAATTGACGATTAAGAATAGGTATCCATTGCCGAGAATCGATGACCTGTTTGATCAATTGAGAGGAGCTTCAGTTTTCTCCAAGATTGATTTGAGGTCGGGTTATCATCAACTTAAGGTGAAAGAGGTCGACATTTATAAGACGGTATTTCAGACTCGTTATGGACATTATGAGTTTTTGGTTATGCCGTTTGGTTTGATCAATGCACCAGCTGCATTTATGGACATGATGAACTGAGTCTTTCAACCCTATCTAGATCGGTTCGTGGTGGTGTTCATAGATGATATCTTGGTATATTCGAGGAATGAGGAATAGCATGATTCACATTTGCGCATCGTGTTACAAATTTTATGAGATAAGCAACTTTATGCCAAATTCGATAAGTGAGAATTTTGGTTGAAGGAAGTGATTTTCTTGGGTCATGTGGTGTCACCAAAGGAATAAGAGTTGATCCTCGGAGGTAGAGGTCATGTTGGATTGGAAACCACCAAAGTCGGTGGCTAAAATTGAGTTTCTTGGGTTTGGTGGTTACTATAGACACTTTGTTGAGGGTTTTCGTTGATTCTTTTCACCCCTAACTAAGTTGTTAAGTAAAGAGTACCGTATGTGTGGACTTGTTAAACAACAAGAAAGTTTTGAGAAACCAAGAAGATTTTGATGGGCGCCAGTTTGATTCAACTTTGAGGCGGAAAAGAATTTATTGTTTTGTGATCGTCACACACGGGTTTAGGATGTGTATTGATGTAAAGTGGAAAAGTGGTGGCTTATGCTTCTCATCAGCTGAGGCTGCATGAGATCAACTATCCTACTCATGACTTGGAGTTGGCTACGGTGGTGTTTGCTTTAAAGATTTGGAGGCACTATCTCTACGGTGAGAAGTCAATCATTAATACGGACCATAAGAGTCTTAAGTACCTCCTTACTCAAAAGGAGTTGAACTTGAGACAACGAAGATGGGTGGAGTTGTTAAAAGATTATGACTTCTCAATCGAGTACCATCCTAGAAAGGCTAACATTATGGCAGACGCATTGAGTCGTAAGGTTGTATCAGAGTTGAGAGTAATGTTTGCTCATCTCAGTTCGTATGAGGATGGCAGTCTGCTAGCGGAACTTCAGGTAAAGCCATTGTGGTTAGAACAGATCAAGGAAAACCAGTTATCAGATGAAAAGTTGGGTTCTTTAGTGCAACAAGTTGAAAGTGGTACAATAGGGGCTTTGGATTGAACAAGGATGGAGTCTTTGTGTTTTCGTGGAAGAGTTTGTATGCCCACGATTGATTTGAAACAAATGATTCTTTGAGAGGCGCATAGTAGCCCTTATGCTATACACCCGGAGGAAATAAGATGTATCAGGATCTTCGTGAGCAGTATTGGTGGCCAGGGTTGAAGCGGGAGGTTACTGATTTTGTAGGAAAATGTTTGACTTGTCAACAAGTGAAGGTGGAACATCAATTACCATCGGGTTTATTGCAACTGGTAAAGATTCCTCTATAGAAATGAGAGCGGATAACGATGGATTTTGTTAGTGGGTTAGCCTTAACACCTACTAAGAAAGATTCTGTTTGGGTGGTAGTAGATCAATTAATGAAGACTGCTCATTTTCTACCAGTTCGTACAGATTACTCGTTGCAAAAGTTGGATAAGCTATATGTATCTGAGATTGTGAGGTTGTATGGGGTACCAGTGTCTATTATAATGGTTAGGGATCCCAGGTTTACATCTCAGTTTTGGAAAGCTTTACATGAGGCATTGGGAACAAAGTTAAACTTCAGTATGGCTTTTCATCCTCAGTCAGATGGTCAGTCAGAAAGAGTAATTTAGATTTTGGAAGACATGTTACGAGGTTGTGTGATCGACTTCAGAGGTAGTTGAGAGGATTTTCACGCCATTGGCGAGTTCACGATAATAACAGTTACCAATCTAGTATCCAAATGGCACCCTATAAAGTATTATACGGCCGTAGGTGTCGTACTCCTACTTGTTGGACTGAATTGGGAGAACGACAGTTGATGGATCCTGAGCTGATTTCTGAGACGGAAGAAAATGTAAAGGTGATTCGAACACGGTTAAAGGTAGCTTCGGATAGACAAAAGTCGTATGCGGATCTGAAGCGTAAAGATATTGAGTTTGCGGTGTGAGATCAGGTCTTTCTAAAAGTCTCACCTTGGAAGAAGATTTTCATATTTGAAGGAAGGGCAAGTTGAGCCCTAGGTTCATTGGACCGTACCATGTCTTTGAAGCGTGTAGGACCGATGGCCTATCGCCTTGAATTACCTCTAGAGTTGAGTCAGATTCATAGTATTTTCCATGTTTCTATGCTGAGGTGTTATAGATCGGATCCGTCTCACATAGTACCAATAGACGAGGTGGAATTAAGGCCAGACTTGTCTTTCGAGGAAGAACCGGTGAAAATCTTAGACCGCGATGTTAAGGTGCTAAGAAAGAAGACTGTGCCATTAGTTAAGGTTCTTTGGTGTAATCATGGAGTGGAGGAAGCTACGTGGGAGCATGAGGATGCAATTAGGCAACAATATCCTCACCTTTTTTAACAAGGTAAATTTCGAGGATGAAATTTTCTTTAAGGAGGGTAGAGTTGTAACATCCTAAAAATCTGAGTTTCGATATGTTGCATGTTTTGGTGTTTAGCTTGTGAATGATTAAATTTTGTGTGTTTAATATAGCCTTGAGAAGGTACAAAATTATTCGGAAGTAGAATAATTTTTAGTAATGAGAATTTTATTGAAGTGGAATAAATGATCCTGATGCTTAAGGTAATTTAAGTGTAAAAAGCTAGCATAAGATGAACTAGTAGCAATGTGGTGTTGGTGCATGAGTGATTGCTTGAGGGAGAGGTTCAATCCATGGATAGCATTTTGGTGACTTTTATTTTGCACCTATATGGCATGTGTTGGTCAAGCCTTACTTATGGTAAGGTTGGACTAATTCTTTATGGAAAGTAGACTAAGGGAAAAGGCAAGTGTTAACTTAAGGTAAGGAATCAAAAGGTTTTGGTATGTAAGGGGACATAAGGCTTGAAATAAGGGAAGGTGTTTTGGAAACTTTTGAATGGCCTTTTTGACCATGAATGTGGACGGCATAGGGGGCTAAGGGGGATGGCCGGTTTTTGGTGTTAGTTTGGTAGGATTAGGTGCTTGATGAGCACATTTTCCATTTGTCATTTGGTGCTTCTATCAAATTTTTTCTCTCTAATTTTCCCTCTCCCTAGCCGAATGTGCCATAAACTTTGAGTAAGCAATTGTTTTTTTTTCCATTTCTTTTGACCATTCCGGTCTTAGGTTGTTCATTCTCTCCAAACTTTTTTTTTCTTCTCTTTGTGATCGAAACCACATAGCCATCAAGGACCATTTCTTTTCTTCTCTTTTTCCTCTTCATTGCCGAATGCATTTTGGTCTCAAAGTTTCTTTTTGATTCATCTTCCATCCTTGAGAACCGAAATACAAACCTCTCATCTCTATTTTCTTTTCTTTTCTCTCTATTCTCTTTTCCTCTCCATTTTATTTACCATTCAAACACATCCTTCCTTCATTTTCCTTTCATGGCCGAATGCTTGTAACCATCCCCATAGCCGAAATTTATTTTCCTATCTATTATATCATAGCCGAATCTCTTATTCTTCTTTGACCTTGTTCTCAATCATTTCTTTCATTAAGCTTTGGATAATCGTAAGATAGTGGAGGGCCGAACCACCATCTTGTCAAGTCATCTTGAAAATTATTCAAGTTCGGATCACATTTAGCAAGGTAAGAAGGAATTCTTCAAGGATTTTTGATCACTCTCGTTTTTATCAATGACTATCATTGGGATTTGTTATAATCGAAAGTTTTCACGTATAGGAATCCTTTGGAAATCACTCGGGATTTTAAGGTAAGCCGACTTCGCCCTTTTAAGCCATTAGTATTAAAATTTTCGATATATATTGTAGGACTAATAATCCTTTGTCAATGGAGGCAAGCAAGATAGGGACGAAAAGAGTTGTTAATAGCGTTTGGAAGAGGGGTGGTTCCGCTGTTCCCCCTAAATTCAAGCGAAGGGCTGTTTCGGGAATTCAAGACTTTCCACTGGGTTGTGGACCCTCATTCAAGGAGAATCGGTTATTCGAAGTTGTTCATAGTTTAGAGCCATCAGCGGTTCGAGATTTCCCATTGGGTTGTAAACCGTCAATCGGGGAGAACCGACAAATAATTATCATTCGAGATTTTGAGGGTAAAGATCTAGATCGTTTATCAATAGTATAGTTTTTATGAAATATTAGTGTTATAATCAAGCGTGATAAATATTTAGGTATCGACGAGCGGGAAGGTATTGTTCTCACCGTAATCAGGTGTGTAACTCCACACTTATCTCATGGGTTATATTATATCGTAAGCATAGAATACAAATCAGAAAATCAGTAAAATTGGAAAATACGAAATATTAGCACTTTTTGTGTAAATGCATGAAAACAATATTAAAGTTGTGGAAAAATTACATATTTGCCCTTAATGGGCTATAGTGTAAAAAAATGACATTTTGGGCCTTATGGATTATTTTTGATAAGTTGGCCAAGTGAGAAAATTTCGACAAGGGCCTCATATGTTTAATGGGCCAAATTTGCTAGATCGTTAAATGGGCCAAAATTTCTATTTTGACTAATGGGTCAAATTGATAACTTGTAATATGGGCTTTTTGTTGAAATTTACCTTATGAATATATTGTTATGCATTATCTATATATACATGACTGCATGGGTTGGGGTAATTGACGAAGAGAAGAAAGGCCTATTGCCAAAATCTAGTTCTGTGGTTACGCCACAAATATTATAATTGGCTTAATGCCCGCTATTGGTGTGTTGGCGGGGTGGGTTGACTTGATCCCATAGGTGTGTTGGTTGGTACGGGTGGTGTGTAGCGGATGGAAATTAGGTTTGGTTGGGAATTGCATATCACATGTATTATTTTTATATTGTACATTTGTAAATGGGCTCAAGCCCAACTAATTGCTTAAATGGTTTTGGCCCAGTGAACACGGTAAGTGGGTTACACATTGAGTTCTAAGTAACTCACCCCGTTTTTCTTACCCTTCTCAGGTAATAATAATTGATGGAGGCTTGGGCCAGGGATGACTTCGTGTGGAGGCCATACTACGAATGATGAGTTATAAAAACTTTGAACTTCTTTTAAGTATTTTTATTTAAGTACTATTTCAATTGCAATGTAATAAGGCCTCTAGTATTATTTTTATGAATTTTTATGCGTGGATGGATTTTAATATGTTTTAGTTACTTAAATGGGGTTGTTTAATTTTTTTTCTTAAACTTGCGTATAAAAAGGGGGTTTTTCTTAAATATCACTCACTCGTAAAATTTTGTGAAAACTCTTTATAAATTTATTTCAACCAATTATTTAAGTTTTAACCAATTATTTCTCCGAAAATCAAATTGTAAACTCTTATGTTTTAAAATCATGGTTTTCAAATAAATCTTGATTTTTGATAAACTCCATCTTCAAAATCGTTTTGAAGAATTGTTTTCATTAAAAGCATTGATGACTAGACGTAAGTTCGAATTGTGTGGCATGCCAAGTCTGGTCTTAAACGCATAGGCCGGGTTTGGGGTGTTACAGGATGAAACCTATGATGGATTTTGTTATTTAATTCTTTCGGTTTATATAATAATTCTTAGTTTGTTCTTAATTATGTTGCTTAAATTTATCTTATGTGCTTAGGTGGAGGAGGAATAGACCCTGCCTAAGAGTAGATCTACCATAATTAAGCGGAGTTGATCGGGCGCCTAGAGATAGGGTTACGAGATTTTGCCAGATTAAGGTGAAACCTAATATAGGAATCCATTGATCGATTTACTTCTTCCTTAGGGGGTTATTATAAGAGAACGAGAGTTCCACTAATTAACCTAAGGTTAGACGTTATTCACTTCGAGAGAAGGTTTAATATAGGTTAGGGTGTCCCACGGATCAAGCTAAGAAAAAGAAATCATATGAATTGAAAAAGGTAGATAATAAGTGAAGTCATAGGTGGATTCTTCTCTAAGGTATCATCTTTATCAATTGAATTTTCTTCAACGTCTTTTCCCAAAGTTTTGTTCTTTTGTCTTTGCATTTAAGTTTAAATATTTCATTTGCTTTAGATTAATAACCCAATCACTCCATATTTTAGGCTAAATAATAGAAAGAAAGTGAGTAGTACTTTTAGGTTCCTTGGGTTCGATAAGATATTCTTGCCTGAGCTATACTACTGTTCGATAGGTGCGCTTGCCTCTATTGTTGTCGCAGTCAGTCTACAGGTTCGATCACTCTTTTATAAATATTAAAACTAGACTGTTTTGTAGCAATCAAGTTTTTGGCGCCGTTGCCGGGGAATTCTAAAATATTACGAAATCTCTATTTTTATTACTTTAGCCATTATTATTATTTTTACTTTGCTAACTTTTCATTTATTTAAATTTTGATAGATAATTCTAGTTTTTCAAAGGAATGGCACTGAATAATTATCAGTGGCAAGGCATGGGGACAATTCCTACTGAAGAAACCAGTATTTTCAACCTTGACATGGTCACCAGGTTATCTAATCAGTTCGAAATAATGAATCAAAAGATTGATGGTTTCAATAATCTCTCGCAGGTACACCCAGTAATGCAGTATAACTCGAATCTGAAAGGCGTGGCAAATCCTGAGTACCCACCCTACGGACATGGCATGAAAAACGAACAAGTCCACTATATAGGTAACTACTCTAGATGTCAAAATAATTTTTATAGTGACACTTATACTACAGGATGGAGGTACCATCCCGACTTCTTGTGGAATGATCAAAGATGATTTTCCTCCAAATTTTCAACCACCTCACCAACAAGAAGAGGAGAATCTTGAAGAGATGCTGAAAAATTCATGGCAAACACGAAAACCATCTCCAAGAAACTAAGAAAACAAGTAAAAGCAACGAGAACGATTCGAGAACTTACTAAGTCAGTCAAGGCAGCCACTAATGCTGTCGAACAACTCGTAAAGTTGATGTCGGAACGACCACAAGGACGTCACCTAGTAACACTGAGATCAATCCAAAGGAGCAAATAAAGCTATCACAGCTCATGCCAGTAAGAGCTTAGATAAACCCAATCCAATACAAAAAGCCAAGGTAGACGAAGGTAAGGTAGAGGTAACACAAGAAAAGTTAAAACCGGTAATCAAGGAGTACCAACCTCACATACCTTATCCCGAAGCAATGAAAAGAGACAATTCAGAGGAACAGTTAGGTAAGTTTCTTAAACTCTTAAAGAAATTACATATTAACTTACTTCTTCTTGAAGCTCTTTTTTAGACGCCAGACTTGAGGAAATCTTTAAGACAGCTCTTGACAAACAAACGCAAATTAGATGAGGAGCACTACGTGGAATTAAACGCAGCATGCTCAGCAATGTTACAGAATAGACTACTACAAAAGCAAAAAGACAGAGGGAGTTTTTCAATTCTGTGTTTAATTGGTAGTTTATCTATTGATAATGCGTTAGCTGATTTAGGGTCAAGCATCAATGTTATGCCTTATAAAATGTTTAAACAACTAGGTCTAGGGAAACCCAGACAAACTAGGATAAGCATTCAGTTAACTGATAAAACTATCAGAATTCCTAGGGGTATAATAGAAAATGTTCTAATCAAAATTGATAAATTCATATTCCCAATAGATTTTGTTGTTTTAGACATGGATGAGGACAACACGATTCCTTTAATTTTAGGAAAACCTTTTCTAGCAACTGCCAAGACTAAAATTGATGTTGGTACAGGAGAACTCATTCTTCATGTAGGTGACTAATCAATCAGTCTACAAGCTTTTAACTCAGCTAGGACATCGAGTAATAAAGGTACGAACGTTAATTCTATTGATAATCATTTGGTTCAACCTTCTTTACAGGAAGCATCACGAAATCACTTAGATGAGCTAGATCCTAGACCTCGTGCCAACAAAGAAGAAATATATAAGGAACAAAGCCTTAGGGTTGACAAACTAAAAGAATAGGAAACACAAATCAAAGAGGAACAGGAACTGCACGAAGTGAAACTAAAGGAGCCCCCAGACGAGCTGATAGGAACAACAAATCACATCAAAATAGAGGATCAGGTATTGTTGAATAAGGAAGACCCTTGAATCACCAATTCAGAACTCAAGGCAAATGAAGCAATCACTTTTGAGGTACTTAATGTCTTCCTATATGGCAAAGTCGAGGTAAGCAATCCTAAATTCAACACTTTTGAGGTAAACATTACTCGACTTAAACTATATATCCATAACCAAAGTGATCACATGAGAAAGGATTTTCACCTCCTCAAACCACCATGACCATACGAATGACAGGTAAAGTCTAGCTTAAGAGTATAAACGAGCGCTTCTCGGGAGGCAACCCGAGCACTAACCCCATTTTTACATTTTTATTATTTTTATTTTATTTTTATTTTTCCTTTTAGCACCTAACCATAAACTAACCAAAGGGCGGATTTCTAAGCCACACAGCCCTACACACGGGCATGCCCGTGGCCGTGTGAAAGCCAGGGGATGAATCATGGGCGTGCAAAAATCGTGCACGACTTATTTTCCCAAATAGGGCTAGTGATAATAGTCCACGCCCGTGCCAACACCCCGTGTGAGGATACTGACTTATTTAGCACGGGCAGACCACTCCCGTACATTCCAACCGTGCTCCTTTACTGGCTTTTTAGGAATGGGTGTGCAAACCAACAAAAAGGGCATGGAAGGACAACACACCCCACAACACGGCCGTCCAATACGACAGTGTGAATCGACACACCCTCGGTACACGGGCGTGGGAACGTGCCAGATTTGAAATCCTATTTAAATCCCCACAGCCCATCCTCTTTGTCCCATCTTCTTTCTTATTCCTTCTTTCTCTTTTCTTTCAAATATTTTTCCCTCATAGAAAAGGTCCAAGACTCTTGAGCGACACAAAGATCATGTCGAAGAAATGTAAGCATCGTCTCCTCATAGGAAACCTCAACATGAGTTCATGCCGGTAGCTTCACTTAATTGACACGCCAAGGGTCTCAAAACCTTTTCGGTTCTATTTTTCTTTTCTCGTCTCCTTTACTTTCCTTATCTATACTTCTTTTCTGCTTAATTTAATTTATTTCATAGTAGTTTCTTGGTTTTAGGATCTAAAGGCTGCTAGGGAATCACACACCACAGCCTTCGAGGTCACACCCACTTTGCAAACCATCCAACAATAAGGACTTCTTAGTCCATTAGTCTTTTCTTTCAATTTCAGTTTTCTTCTTAGTCTCCTTCTTTTTATTTCCTTAATCTTTAAATTTATTATTAGTATATTATTATTATTTCTCTAGATATCTTGACTATATCTTCACAGGCTACCCAATTTCTTCATCTAGCAAATTGTTTCTTTGTAGCCACTCTACCGGGCCCATAGAATACACCATCACCGCCACCAAAGACGCCCGGGATCATCTAGATTTCAGGGAGTATTACTTTCCCCACTTATCTTCTTGATTTAGCACATAAATTTCATTATCTATCTTTGTACATTGAGGACAATGTACATCTTAAGTGTGGGGGTAATAGTGTCTAACTTTTTTGCATAATTCTCAAAACCCTGAAATTAGTCTTGATCTTAAGTATTATTCTCATAATATTAATTAGGATGAAATTTCTAATGATTTATGATTTTTATTGATATGTTTTAGAACAAATCATAGTTAATTGTGCATTGATGATTAAATTTGAAGAATACTAGAGAATCAAACATGATAAATCTATTTTTCAAAAATAAAAATTGATAGGTTGTTGAACTAAATCGAGTATTACTTTGAAATTTGAAATCTATAGGATTGATGTCAAAACACCCATAATTTTGTGAGATATTGAGCCTTATAGAGCATATATTATTTTTCATGCTCACTTTTATTGATATTGAGTGTGTCAACTTTGAACTATTATTCTAGAACTTTCCTCGTTTATGCATGTCGAGACCACAATAATGATTTGATATACTGAGATGATAAAGGCACCTAGGTTTTAACCTGCTCACTCCACTAAAAAGCCTACCTACACAAATTAACCCCTAGTGAACCCCGTTGAATCCTAACAACCTTTTATTGACTCACCCACTAATATTAACCCAAAATCCCTTTGTATTTGTTATCAACATTCTTTTGACTACCCCTTTATCGAGAATTGACTTGATCAATTGCCAAATTAGGTTATTTCAATTATCAAAGTTCCTTCTATTAAGTTTTACTTAGTTTGTTCTTAAAAAAATCCAAGTTTATTCAATATTAGTATATAAAAGAGCTTAGAGCAATTAAACTCCAATTGTTGAAGAAAAAGCTCAGATTAAAGTATTATCAAATTTTAAAGTGAAGAAAATACTCTTTATTATAGAGTAATTATCAATAGTGGTATTATTACTTTTCATTCGATGTAAATATTCATATTTAGTTCATTATTTTTTTGATTAGGTAATTAGTCAATTCAATCTCGATTTTAACTCTCTAATTCAGCCTTTATCCATACCTTTTAACCCAAGCCCCATTACAACCCTAATAAAGACTTTTGATCTATTTATCATCTCATATAAAGTGGTGGAGATTTGATTTTCAGGCAAGCCTATGGGATTAGCTTTTCAGGTTCGACTTTTGAGCGCTTTTTCTTGATCTTTAAACACTTTGAGTGCTTTGAGTGAATCTTTAGTGAGGATGTCAATCCTTGTCGATTTTGAATCAAAGGTAATTATTTAAATAAGGGGAGACACCTATGTTTTCATGCTACAAAATCATGACTTATCTTGTTTGAATCTTTAGGGCACTTTGAGCTAAATGATCCATGTATAAATTATTTATGAATTATGATGAGGCATTATCAATGGGAATTATGAATTTTGGAAAGTTCGTTTTAATTGTAAATTGAGAATTTTGCTTGAGGACAAGCAAAAGCTTAAGTGTGGGGGTATTTGATAAACCGTAAAATTAATATATTTTAATCCCACATTTAGTATGCTTTTGGATGAATTTATCCTTAATTTATGTAAAAAGGTGCTCTTAATCGCTTTTTCATGTCTTATACTCAGGAGAACACCAAAGGATAAAAAGAACGTAAAATGGGCTTAATGCGGACCAAATTAGGCCAACCCAAGAAGTCGACACGGCCTGGACTTCATGCCACAGCGTCGTGCCCCAATATTTAGATTGCACACGGTCACATCTTGATTTACATAACCATGCCTCGTCGACAAAAAGCCCAACATGGCCTGACCCCGATGTACACGGCCGTGCCCCAATTGGCAGACTCGAAGCATGGCCTCTACCCAGATATTCACGGGCGTGTCATAGCCGTGCCTAAATCGACAGAATGGAGACACGAGCTGGACCATGACTTACACGGGTGTGCCTTGACCGTGCCCCTACCGCAGAAAAGAGCAATTTCATTCGGGAAAGTATACTTGGAGGCAAAGAAACACATACTAAAGCCTATTCAAACGCCCCATTAAGAATTAGACTTAAATTAGGATACTTAGGGGCCAGGTAAGGCATCACAAAGTCTATATAAACACCTTAGGAGGCAACTTGGAAGGGGAGTTCGGTAGAAGTCGAAAGGGCGTCAAGTTTTAGCAAAGTTTTTGCCAGAGCTTTACTCGTTTAGGGATTGTCTCGAAGATAACCAATTGATCCATCTCGAAGAGTCAGAATTCTACTCAAGACGGAGGATCTCCTTTTCAATTCCTTCAGGGGGTTTTAAGGATTTCCTATGTTTTGTTTTATCTTTTCTCTTGAGATGTTTTCTTGTTTAGTTATGAACTAAACCCCTCAGATACCTAAAGGGGATGAAACCTATGATGGATTTTGTTATTTAATTATTTTGATTTATATGATAATACTTAGTTTGTTCTTAATTATGTTGCTTAAATTTATCTGATGTGCTTACATGGAGGAGGAATAGACCTTGCCTAAGAGTAGATCTACCATAATTAAGTGGACATGATCGGGCGCCTAGAGATAGGATTACGAGATTTTACCGGATTAGAGTGAAACCTAATATAGGAATCCATTGATCGATTTACTGCTTCCTTAGGGGGTTATTATAAGAGAATGAGAGTTCCACTAATTAACTTAAGGTTAGACGTTATTCACTTTGAAAGAAGGTTTAATATAAGTTAAGGAGTCTCACGGATCAAGCTAAGTAAAAGAAATCATATGAATTGAAAAAGGTAGATAATAAGTGAAGTCATAGGTGGATTCTTCCCAAGGTATCGTCTTTATCAATTGAGTTTTCTTCAACGTCTTTTCCCAAAGTTTTTTTCTTTTGTCTTTGCATTTAAATTTAAGTATTTCATCTGCTTTAGATTAATAACCCAATCACTCCATATTTTAGGCTAAAAAATAGAAAGAAAGTGAGTAGTAGTACTTTTAGGTTCCTTGGGTTCGTTAAGATATTCTTGCCTGAGCTTTACCACTGTTTAATAGGTGCGCTTGCCTCTATCGTTGTCGCAGTCAGTCTACAGGTTCGATCACTCTTTTATAAATAGTAAAACTAGACTATTTTGCATCGATCAAGATTCTACGAGAATCACATAGTAGCCCTTACGCTATGCATCTTGGAGGGAGTAAGATGTATCGGGATCTACGGGAATAGTTCTGGTGGCCTGGATTGAAGCGGGAAGTTATGGAATTTGTGGGTAAGTGCTTGACGTGTCAGCAGGTCAAAGCTGAACATCAGGTGCCTTCGGGGTTGCTGCAACCAGTGAAGATTCCGCAGTGGAAGTGGGAGAGAATCACGATGGATTTCGTTAGTGGGCTTCCTCTTACGCCTACTAAGAAAGACTCGATATGGGTGATCGTGGATCGGTTGACAAAATCCACTTATTTCATATCGGTTCGGGTCGACTACTCACTGCAGAGGTTGGCGAAGCTGTATGTGGCAGAAATTGTGAGGTTGCATGGGGTACTAGTGTCAATCATATTAGATAGGGACCCTAGATTTACATCGCAATTTTGGAGGCGTTGCATCAGGCTTTGGGTACCAGGTTGGATTTTAGCACAGCATTTCATCCGCAGATGGACGGGCAGTTGGAAAGGGTAATTCAGGTGTTGGAAGGGGATGCGTCATTGATTTTAGAGGTAGTTGGGAAGAATTTTTGCCTTTGGCGGAGTTCGCCTACAATAACAGCTATCAAGCTAGTATTCAGATGGTGCCGTATGAAGCTTTGTATGGGCAGAAGTGTCGCAATCCTACCTGTTAAACTGAGCTAGGTGAACGTCATGTCTGAGGTCTGGAAATGGTGGTAGAATCGGAGGAGAAGGTTAAGGTAATCAACTCGCTTGAAGGAGGCATCGATGCATGTAAATCGTACGAGATCTTAAGCAAAAAGAAATAGAGTTTGCGATGGGTGATCGGTCTTCCGAAAGTTTCACCGTGGAAAAGGATGAGATGAGATTTGAGTCATAAGACGGGTTTTAAAGGTAAGTTGAGTCCGATGTGTTTCTAGGACCTTATCGGGTTTTAAAGCGTATGGGACCAATTGATTTTGGAGCGAGCGTGAAGGTGCTCTGAGCTTGTCAAGGTTGTGGCCTTCAGAGTTGAAGCGGATGCACTATGTGTTCCACGTAATCGATGGTAAGACGTTATCGATTGAATCTATGTGTTCTTGTGTGTGGCATCATGTGGTGCCTTAGTGAAAGGTTTAAAGTTGAGTTAAAGTCACAACAAGACAAGGAGACGTCATCTGGGTGCAAGGGAGTTGCATCAAGGGATGAGGAGGAGCCAATTTTTGGGTTGATTTTGCGAAATTTGGTCTTTCTTTTCTTTCTTTTCATCCTCTCTAGTGCCGAAAAACACTTAGCATCCCAACTCTCTTTCTCTTTCTTTTCATTTTGACTCATAACTCTCTTTCTCTCTTTTGACTTATGAAACTTGGAAGACCATTCGAGTCACTTTTATTCATCTTTTTCTTCTCATCTTTAAAAGCCGAAAGTGAGAGACCATTTGTGCATTTTTGCTCTTTTCTTTGCAATTCTTTCTCCTCTTTTCTATTCACTCTCTAAAAGCTGAAATATACCCTTCACTTTCCCCATAGCCAAAACCTCTCAAACCACAACGCTCTCTTCCTCTTTTTCACCGATTACTTCACTCTCAAAAGCCGAACAACCCATTTGTTTCTTTGTTGGGTGTAGCCGAATGAACTCTTCCCATTTGTGAAACCATAGCCGAACCTAGTAGCCATTTCCATTCATTCTTTTCCTTCATTGTTTGTTATTCTTCTAAGCCGAATCTCTCTTGAGTGGCGACTCTTTTCGATTGTTGATCTTTAGGGGAGGTGCCGTCGTTTATTTTTGACCAAATCGATCAATCGGGTTAGTAGTAGTGGTAAGGGTTCTTGTTCTTTTAAATCCTTTTTCTTTTCTTTCTTTCGTTGCCGAAACCAAAAGCCTGACTTTGGTTCTTGGGTATGGCCGAATCTATATAAGGTCTTGACTTCTCTTTCGTTTGAAGCTAGCGTGAGGAGCATTAAGGATCTTTCGGATTTCGATTATCCAAGGTAAGATGGATATACCCTTTTGGTTTGGCCAAAGGTCACTTCGTTTGGGCTATAGGTGTTAGGCTGAATCTGACATTGATTCATGTAGGGATTTCGACAATCTCTTGGTTCAAGTATAGACTCTCCGGGTTTTGTCAATTCTAGGTAAGGATATTCAATTAAGATATTATTTAGGTTCATTTAGATCTGATTTAACGTGTTAACCATGTTTTCTGACCAAGATTATATCTTATGGATTCGAGTACCAACCAAGGAGAGAAAGAGGTTGGACACGTAGTCCCTACCCTTAAATTCAAGAAGCGGCCAGTGTCAGCTACTCGGGATTGGCCACCGGGTGTGGGCTAGCTTCGGAGTAGGATCGTAGGCATATAGCAATAGTGTCGTGTAACATCCTAAATTTTTGGGCCTATGCATTTAATGGGTGAATATGTGGAATGAGTTAATTTAAGTGTTAGGGGCCCAAATTTTAAGTTTTAAGGAGCCCTAATCTTCTAATTTAAGTTAGTTAAATTTGGCATTAGGGATTAGGGAAGTGGACGACACAAGGATTTTTTTTTGGAATTTTATTATATTTATTCTATGCGGATAATAAGCAGATAAAGGCTATTATTTAGGGATTTAGTCTTTAAGGATAATAAGCAGATAAAGTCTATTTTTGAGGAGATAATATATTAAGATAAGGGAAAAGGGATAGGAGCTATCATGTGTGGCAGTGTTGGCTAAAAATCAATCTCTACTAAAGGGAGGAATCGGTTTTCTATATAAAGAGGGGGTGTGCCAAAATTTTGGAAGCCTTTCTTTTATTTTCTTTTCTCATCTTCTTCCTCTCAAAAGCCGAAAACCACCATTTTCTCACCCTTTCTTCCTCTCTAAAATTTCCTGGTTGGCCGAATCTTTTAACCTCTATTGTTATTTTTCTTCTAATCCCTAAAAGTCGAAATCACATCTCTATTATTCTATTCTTCTCCTTAATATTCATTGGCCAAATCTCTCTTAGCCATCTCTTTAATTCTTAAATCTTCTAAAAATCGAAATTCTTAGATCTCACCTCCTGAAGTTGCCGAATTTTCTTCAATAAAGTCTGCTTGTGCTGAATCTGAAGAAAACAATAGGTATGTGTCGATTTTGAGTTTCCAATATTTCTCCGGCTTTTCAAAGTTCCTAGCCGAATGGCTATTTAGTGACTAATCAAGGGTTTTTCTTATTTTCGACATTTCGGGATCTGAAGAGGAGTCCAACGCTTAGATCTCTAAGTCAAAGATCAGTAACACTCAAGTCGTGTTATTTTCGAGATTTCAAGGTAAGGAGATTGGTTTATTTATGAATATATGAAATCGGGTCGAACACTAACCATGGCCGATTATAGGAGAGGCCCTATTTTCACATCTTTCCAGCTTTTTGAGCAAAGTTGTAAATGGGGATAACAAGGATACCGACTAAGAATATTGGATTTCACGATATCAGGTGTGTAACACTTTCCCACCATCTAGATCTGTTTGATTAATATATGATTATAAGTCTTATATGTTTTGATAAATGCTAAAATCCGGGCATAATAGAGGAAACCCAAAGAGGGTAAAAACAAATCATCAGGTTAGTGAATGTTCTGATTAAATGATATAAGTATATTGAATTTATGTGATTGCATGGGTTGGGTTTGATGAAAGGAGGAAGTTATATGTTGTAGCGGTTTTCACCGTGATCTGTTGTAGCAGTTTTTACCGTGATCTATTGTAGCGGCTTTTGCCGTGATCTGTTGTAGTGGCTACGGCCATGATCTGATGATGAGAAGCACGATTGCCATCAAGGCGTGTAGCAGTGTGGGTTGATTGTAGAAATCCCCAATGGTGTGAATGGCTGGTACGGGGGCGTGTAGCAGATGGAAACCTAAGATTTGGGTTGGGCTTGCATATTATTTTTATTATGTATATTAATTTTGATTATTATAGTTTTATGGGGCTAAGGCCCAAATCTAATGGTGCATGAGGGTTACACACTGAGTCTCGCGACTCAACCAATTAATTAACATTTCAGGTAGCATTTAGGGCATCGGACCGGGCTGGAGAGGAGTGCAAGGTGGCCATGCAAAACAACATTTGGATCCAGCAAAAAGACTCTAGTTATTATTTTATATTCTTATTTAATGGATTTTAAATCTCATTGTAATAAGGCCATGGGCCACCAGTTTATATTTTGTTTTATTACGGGCTTTTCTTACTTTTAGTTATTTAAATTTTTATTTTTAATTGAACTAAGGCATGTATTTAAATTTGGGCTTTTATTTCATAAAGGCATATTTTATTTAAAACTATAAATTATTATTTTTTCTCGAATAAAAGGTTAAACTCAAGGAAAATATTTTCCAAAAATGCAACATGTTTTATTAAATCTTCTTAGTGACATGCCAGATCCAGTCGTGGTGTTTGGGTCGGGTTTGGGGTGTTACAAATTGGTATTAGAGTCCGATTCAAAACTCGACTTTGGGGTTTTTGGGCTCAAAATGTTTTCAAAAGGTGGGCTTTTGAAACTTGCTTGTTGTTTTTTTTTTTGAAATGATAACAGGTTTGTTAGCTCGGTATGGCACCTGCGTCTCCGACCCAAGTCCGCCAGGTAAGTACTCTAAACCATTGTGTGATATATATATATATGGGGCTTTATGGGCTTTATGGGACGTAGGCTAGTTTAATTAGACTTTGATGGACTATAGGCTTAGCTTAAACAATAGGCATACGCATGTCTAAGAGTGGATACAGGGAGAGCTTGGTATTTAAGCAGTCCTAGTGACTCACCTCCTCTTCATTGGAATCCTACAGTGTGTAGTGATTGCTTCACCCTAACCATGAGGACGTATTGACAGCCAAAACTTATAATTAAAACTCGAAAGGACCAAATACTGCTTTTCTCACAAAATTGCTAAAATATCCTTATTTTGAAAAAAATAAAAAACTACCCATGATTTGCAAATATACCCCGATTTACAAAGTCAATGTAATTTTCAATAGAAAACAAAACAACAACAACAACATCAAAATATCCTTGATTTGTAAAATTACCAAATTACCCTTGATTTATAAATGACCAAAATACCCCTGATTGGCAAAATTACTGAAATATCCCCAGATTTCAAAATTACTGAAATACCCCCAGATTTCAAAATTATCGAAATACCCCTAAATTTTAAAATTATTGAAATACCCCCAGATTTTAAAATTACCGAAATACCCCAGATTTATAAATTATCGAAATACCCCGAATTTGCAAAATTATCAAAATACCCCTAGATTTGCAAAATTATCGAAATACCCAAGTTGGAAAATTACCAAAATACCCTTATTTTGCCAAATCACCCGGAACCTTATTTTGGAAAATTACAAAAATACCCCTATAGGTTAAAATTACGAAAATACCCTTATGTATTGAAATGATAAAAATACCCCTATACGTTGAATGCAGGTTCGTGAACGTTGTTTGCTTGATGAATGTTGAATGTATGTGGTTTCTAGGAGGTAAGTCTGAAACTGAAACTGTAGATAGGCTCGAATTCGAAAGAATCACTCTTAAAACTATTCTTCATAAGATTGTTTGTCGATAATCAGTGGAAAGAAGTAATAACTCATAAAATTTTTAATCAGATAAACGTAAATCGGAAGAATGAGTACAAGAGGTCGTGGGCGTTCGTCGCGTGGTCGTGGTAGGGGTAGGATGACCGTGTCTGAACCAGTAGGGTCTGGCCACGGGTCAAGAAATGAGATGTCGGGTCTGCCAGCTATGGAGGGAGAATTTCAAGATCAAACGGGTGGAGATGAGGCAGTGTCTCAGGCGATGCTACGGGTCCTTGAAAGAGTGGCTGGAGTAGGCACGAGTTCAGGAGCTCGGAAGTCTGTGTTTGAATGACTCTGAGCCAACAGAGCAGAGATGTTTAGGGGAGTCTCTAGCGTAGCCCCTAACATAGCTGAGTATTGGTTAGAGGCAACTGAGCGCATAATGGATGACCTTGACTTCACGGTGGAGGAGAAGTTGAAGGGGGTCGTGTCTCTTCTTCGAGATGAGGCCTATTAGTGGTAGCTCACGGTGAAGGAGGGTACTTTCGTAGACTGCATTGTTTGGGACTTCTTTAAGGAGTCATTTCAGGGAAAGTATGTTAGGACCAGCTATATGGATGCACAAAGGAAGGCATTTCTAAATTTGGTACAGGGAAGTAAGTCTGTGGCCGAATATGAAACAGAGTTTCTGCGCTTGAGCCGCTACACTAGAGGAATGGTAGCGATTGAATATGAACATTGTGTGCGGTTCGAGGATGGACTGAGGAATGAGTTAAGGGTATTGATAGCACCGCAGCGAGAGAGGGACTTTACTGTGTTGGTTGAGAAAGTTAAGATAGCTGAGGAGGTGAAGCAGACTGAAAGACAAGAGAGAGATAGGAATCAGGATAGAGATAGGAATAAGAGGAATGTTGGATCGTCAGAGTCAACGAAGCATTTTCAAAAAAGGCCTAGGACTGATGGGCCAGCTCGTGCTCCGCGGGTCAGAATCGTTCATGTCCCTCGTGTGGGAAGATGCACTATGGGGAATGCAGATGGAGAATCGGTGGATGCTTTAGGTGTGGATCCACAGAGCATATGATCAAGGACTGTCCACAGGTGGATCAGGCATAGCCAGCTGGACGAGGTTCTGATCAGAATAGGAGAGGTGGTCAGCAGCCTCAGAGAGGTCGTGGCCCAGCCAGGGGAGGTGATGGTTATGGTCGGATCGTGAAGTACAAGGTAGAGGTGCAGGTTATGCTGAGGTGAGGCAGCCAGCTTTGGTCTATGCAGCACATCGCCAAGGGAACGGAGATACTTCAGATGCGAATAATGGTATGTACCCTACCATAGTATACTAAGTGTTTATTTTGGCTCTAGAATTAGAGTGCACAGCGAAAGCATAGTGGTGAGACTTAGGTAGTATAATTTCTAGTTAGATGGAAATTTCGAGGATGAAATTTCTTTAAGGAGGGTAAAACTGTAACATCCTAAATTTTTGGGCCTACGCGTTTAATGGGTGAATATGTGGAATGAGTTAATTTAAGTGTTAGGGACCAAAATTTTAAGTTTTAAGGAGCCCAAATCTTCTAATTTAAGTTAGTTAAATTTGGCATTAAGGATTAAGGAAGTGGACGGCACAAGGCTATTTTTTTTGGAAATTTTATTATATTTATTCTATGTGGATAATAAGCAGATAAAGGCTATTATTTAGGATTTAGTCTTTAAGGATAATAAGAAGATAAAGACTATTTTGAGGAGATAATAGATTAAGATAAGGGAAAAGGGATAGGAGCTATCATGTGTGGCGGTTATTGGTGAAAATCAATCTACTAAAGGGAGGAATCGATTTTCTATATAAAGAGGGGTGTGCCAAAATTTTGGAAGCCTTTCTTTTATTTTCTTTTCTCATCTTCTTCCTCTCAAAAGTCGAAAATCACCATTTTCTTCACCCTTTCTTCCTCTCTAAAATTTCCTGGTTGGTAGAATCTTTTAACCTTTATTGTTATTTTCTTCTAATCCCTAAAAGCCAAAATCACATCTCTATTATTCTATTCTTCTCCTTAATATTCATTGGCCAAATCTCTCTTAGCCATCTCTTTAATTCTTAAATCTTCTAAAATCGAAATTCTTAGATCTCACCTCCGAAGTTGCCGAATTTTCTTCAGTAAAGTCTACTTGTGCCGAATCTGAAGAAAACAATAGGTATGTGTCAATTTTGAGTTTCCAATATTTCTCGGCTTTTCAAAGTCCCTAGCCTAATGGCTATTTAGTACTAATCAAGGGTTTTTCTTATTTTCAACATTTCGGATCTCAAGAGGAGTCCAACGCTAGATCTCTAAGTCAAATATCAAGAACACTCAAGTCGTGTTATTTTCGAGATTTCAAGGTAAGGAGATTGGTTTATTTATAAATATATGAAATCGGGTCGAACACTAACCATGGCCGATTATAGGAGAGGCCCTATTTTCACATCTTTTCGGCTTTTTGAGCAAAGTTGTAAATGGGGATAACAAGGATACCGACTAAGAATATTGGATTTCACGATATCAGGTGTGTAACACTTTCCCACCATCTAGATCTGTTTGATTAATATATGATTATAAGTCTTATATGTTTTGATAAATGCTAAAATCCGGGCATAATAGAGGAAACCCAAAGAGGGTAAAAACAAATCATCAGGTTAGTGAATGTTCTGATTAAACGATATAAGTATATTGATTTTATGTGATTGCATTGGTTGGGTTTGATGAAAGGAGGAAGTTATATGTTGTAGCAGTTTTCACCTTGATCTGTTGTAGTGGTTTTTACCGTGATCTAGCGACTTTTGCTGTGATCTGTTGTGGTGGCTACGGCCATGATCTAATGATGAGCAGCACGATTGCCATTAAGGCGTGTAGCGGTGTGGGTTGATTGTAGAAATCCCCAATGGTGTGAATGGCTGGTATGGGGGCGTGTAGCGGATGGAAACCTAAGATTTGGGTTAGGCTTGCATATTATTTTTATTATGCATATTAATTTTGATCATTTTAGTTTTATGGGGCTAAGACCCAAATCTAATGGTGCATAAGGGTTGCACACTGAGTTTCGTGACTCAACTAATTAATTAACATTTCAGGTAGTATTTAGTGCATCGGACCAGGCTGGAGAGGAGTGCAAGGTGGCCATGCAAAAGAACATTTGGATCCAGCAAAAAGACGCTAGTTATTATTTTATATTCTTATTTAATGGATTTTGAATCTCGTTGTAATAAGGCCATGGGCCACTAGTTTATAGTTTGTTTTATTACTGGCTTTTATTACTTTTAGTTATTTAAATTTTTATTTTTAATTAAACTAAGGCAAGTATTTAAATTTGGGTTTTTAATTCATAAAGGCATGTTTTATTTAAAACTATAAATTATTAATTTTTCCCGAATAAAAGGTTAAACTGAAGGAAAATATTTTCCAAAAATGTGACATGTTTTATTAAATCTTCTTAGTGACATGCCAGATCCGGTCGTGGTGTTTGGGCCGAGTTTGGGGTGTTACATGTCGATTAGCCATAGTGTCGACATAGAGGGCGTGGTATTACGTGTTATCAGGTGTGTAATTATCACACTGTTTCCTTAGTTGTTTTAATAAAATATATGTATCATGTGTGGTAGCCAATAGTGGCTGCGGAGATGTGGCACCCGTGTTGGGTAATCTGGAAACCAGGTTAGCATACTACCTATGTCGAGGTTGTGGTTAATAATTGTGGATGTATGAAAGCATGTTATATACGCATGTCTAGATGTGTTTATATTTTATTATATTGCCATTTCATCATATTATGCTGTATGTGCATGGGTTCGGGGTATATATTGAATAAAGGGGAAGTGTGTACATTTATGTACGTGGGTGACTCTGTCACGATTAATGATGGCCTCGAGCCTCATTGTGGATTGATGATGACTTTGAGTCTCATCATGGATATTTGTGATTTAATCACGTGGATCAGTGGCTAGACCACTAAGTGGACTTTGAGCAGTGTGTCCGTCGACATAGACTGCCAAAGAGGTGTGTAGCGGATGGAGGGTCGATTTAGTAATCCCCAGGTGTGTTTGAGGATGGATATACGGGTGGTGTGTAGCGGATGGATTCTAGGCTGGGTTGGGTTAACTTATTGCATCAATATGCGTGGTACATTGTTTTAATGTGGATTTGGGGTCAAGCCCATTTGTGGAATCATGTGGATTAATTACACACTGAGTCTAGTGACTCACTCTGGTTTTCAAACAATGCAAGTAATCCGTAACTCTTTGGATTGGGTTGGAGTGGATTCGAGGTGGCCATGCAGGAGCTATTTGTTTTTCGCGCACTTCGTATATTCTAAACTTTTTAATTACTATTTGGGATATTTTTATTGTAATAAGGCTATATTAAATATTTTGGGATATTATGGTTCTAAACTATCAGTTAATTAATTAAAAGTGGTTTTTAAGATATTTTGAAGTTTAGTTTAAATTTTGGGTCGCTTTTAAACAAACGTTTTCCTTGAAACTCAAGCATG
Source organism: Gossypium rotundifolium (assembly GCA_025506655.1). Taxonomy (NCBI): domain Eukaryota; kingdom Viridiplantae; phylum Streptophyta; class Magnoliopsida; order Malvales; family Malvaceae; genus Gossypium; species Gossypium rotundifolium. Next base: position 26,748,668 of record CP106724.1, on the reverse strand, counting down.
AATAACGAATCGGACTTTACTCAAAATTGTAAGTTTGCTCGTCAACTAACTGCTATTTCTAAATGACAAACCCCTTTCTAAGCGTAATATTTTTGTTAGAATTTAAACATTATTCTCACCTTCAAAACAGAATTCTTTTCACTTTTACAGTAGCATTACGGATTCAGCCGTGGTGTTTTGAGCCGGGTTTGGGGTGTTACAAGTCTTGGTATTGCCTTTAGTAGTATTCATTGTGTACGGTAAGGGATGGCGGTAGGTGTGGTGGTGGTGTAAAGGAAGAATGAGGGAAAGGGGGAAAGGAAAATGAAATAAGATAGTGGCAAAAGAGAGGGTGTGGTGGTTAGGGTTTGGAAGAAGAAGAAATTGGGAAGAAAGTGAGAAGAAAGGGGGGTTTAAATAGGAGACAGGGATCTGGTGGATGCCCACGCCCGTGTGCCGTGGGCATGCTAGGTCACACAGTAGTATCGCACGACCGTGTGGCATCTCGTTCGTTTCTCCCACGCCTGTGTAGATGTTCCCACGACCATGTTTCTTAATCAGTGTTGACCACAGCCGTATCGCACGGCCATGGCATTTTATCGCCGCCTGTGGATTGGGGATTTTTCATCCTTGGTTCGCATGGTTTCTGCCACGCCGATGTGCTTGTTCGTGGTGTCCACACGGCCACGGCCATGCCCATGTGCAAGGCCGTGTGGTAGGGAAACCTACGCTTTTATTGAATTTGTTAGTTTCTGGTTAGGTGCTAAAAATAAAAATATGAAAATTAATAGGGTTAGTGCTCGGGTTGCCTCCCGAGAAGTGATCGTTTAAAGTCTTAAGCTAGACTTACCTCTCATTCGCATAAACATGGTGGTCTGAAGAGTTGAAACTCCTCATTCTTACTATCAATTCGGTTATCGATATCTAGTTTAAGTCGAGTGGTGTTTACCTTAAAAGTGCATAATGTAGGATTAGTTACCTCGACTGTTCCATATGGGAAGACATTTAGTATCGTGAAAGGGATCTCTTCATTTTTATTAAGGTTCGAAGTGGCGATCCGAGGGTCTTTCTTATCCAACTTGATCTCCGATCTTAATTTAGGTTGTCCCATCCTTAAGTTTGACATGGTTTTGCTTTGGTTCATCGTGTTTCCCCGATTTCTCCTTGTCTTGTGTCTTCCACTCATCTAGTTCATCGATCTGAAGCCTTCGCTCCTTATAAGTTATTTTTTTGTTAGCACGAGGTCTATGATTTGGCTTAGTTGTGTAATTTCGTGGTGCTTCTTGAAAAGAAGGTTGAACCAAATGGTCATTAATAGAATTTATGTTCTCACCTTTATTACTCGATGTCCTAGTCGAGTTAAGAGCCTGAAGAGTGATTGTTTCTTCACCTGCACAAAGTGTGAGTTCACCTGTACCAACATCAATTCTAGTTTTAGCAGTTGCTAAAAAGCGTCTTCCTAAAATTAAAGGAACATTGTTGTCCCCATCCATGTCTAAGACAACAAAGTCTACTGGGAATATGAATTTATCAATTTTTACTAGTACATCCTTAATTATACCCCTAGGAAATCTGAAAATTTTATCAGCCAATTGAATGCTCATCCTAGTTTGTTTGGGTTTCCCGAGACCTAGCTGTTTAAACATTTTATAAGGCATAACATTTATGCTTGCCCCTAAATCTGCTAAAGCATTATCAACAGATAAACTACCAACTAAGCAAGGAATCGTAAAACTCCCTGGATCTTTTAACTTTTGTGGTAGTCTATTTTGTAAGATTTCCTAGAACACTGCATTCAATTCCACATGTGACGCCTCGTCTAGCTTCCATTTGTTTGTCAAAAACTCCTTTAAATTTTTTTTCTTGAATTGGGCATCTACGAAAGAGCTTCAATAAATGGTAAGTTAATATGTAATTTTTTTAGGAGTTTAAGGAATTTACTAAATTGTTCGTCTGTGCGGTCTTTCTTCATCATATTAGGGTATAGCACACGAGGTTGGTATTCTAAAATTATCGGTTTTGGTGGATTATGGCTTACCTCAACCTTACCTTCCTCTACCACATTCTCTTACCTCAATTTTGGCTCATCTAACCCTTCACTATCATGAGCAGTAACGGCATGAAGTTTCTCCTTTGGTTTAGTTTCAGTGTTGCTTGGCAAGCTACCTTGTGGTCATTTAGATATGATCTTAGCAAGTTGTCCTAATTGATTCTCGATCCCTTGAATCGATGCTTGCTAATTTTTGAGTGTTGTTTTGGTGTTTTGGAAACGGGTTTCTGACACCGCGATAAATTTTGTTAGCATCTCCTCAAGGTTCGGCTTTTTCTCTTGTGGGTAGGGTAGCTATTGAAAGCCTAAGGGGTTGTCTCTGATTTCCTTGGCCACCCCATGAAACATTTGGGTGATTCCTCTAACCTGGATTGTAAGTGTTATTATAAGTGTTATTCTGAGGTTTAGAATTATTACCCATATAGTTCATCTGTTCGTTCACTATTCCAGGGTTGTAGGGTGGGTACTCTGTATTGTTCGTCCCTCCTCCGTATGTATCGCACTGCATCACTGGATGTACCTGCGAAGAACCATACAAACCATCAATCTTTTTATTTAACAGTTGTACCTGGTTTGATAGCATGGTCACTGCTTCGAGGTTGAAAACACTTACGGCTTTTGTTAGCTTTGTCCTCATAACTTGCCATTGATAGTTATTCAGTGTCATATCTTAGATAAACTCATAAGCCGCTTCAGGGGTCTTGTTATTTAGGGTTCCACCGGTGGCTGAATCAATCAACTGCCTAGTTGAGGGGTTCACACCATTATAAAAGGTTTGAACCTGTAGCCACAAAGGTAAACCATAGTGAGGGCATCTCCTTAATAGATCATTATATCTCTCCCATGCGTCGTAGAGTGTTTCTAGATCCATCTGCACAAAAGAAGAGATATCATTTCTCAACTTAGTTGTCTTAGCCGGAGGAAAATATTTTAACAAAAAATTTTTGGTCATTTGGTCCCATGTAGTGATTGATCTTCGTGGTAACGAGTTCAACCACTGTTTAGCTTTGTTCCTCAATGAAAAGGGAAATAACCAAAGGCGAATGGCATCATCAAAAATTCCATTAATTTTGAAAGTGTCGCAAAACTCTAGAAAATTTGCCAAGTGATTGTTTGGATCCTCATCCTGCAAACCATCAAACTGAACAAATTGTTGAATCATCTGTATAGTGTTAGGTTTCAGTTCAAAATTATTTTCAGCAATAGCAGGTCTAAAAAATACTTGATTCGGTTCCTGTTAAATTAGGTTTAGCCTAATCATACATAGTATGCGGAGTAGGATTTTGATTCACTGGATTTGTGGCAACCACAGGAAGTAGCGGATTATTATCAGCCATCTCTTCGGTAGTATTGGTTTCGTCTTCTTACTCTTCTTCTATGTATTGTATGCTTCGCCTTATTTCTCTTCAGTTTCTGCAAGCGGTAGCTTCGATATCGCTGTCAAAAAGCAATGGTCCTGACGGGTTTCTTCTAGTCATAAACTAAAATTACCTGCCAAAAGCAAATAAAAGAAAAACTAGAAAAAATAAAAATAAAACAAAAATAAATTGTAAATAGTAAAAATGGCTAAAGTAATAAAAATTAGTGTTCCTAATATCTTAGTCCTCGGCAACGGCGCCAAAAACTTGGTGGAGTTTGAAACTAACTATTATTTTGACAAAGGCAAGCGCACCTATCGAACAGTAGTATATTTATGGCGAGTCCGAATATTGTATCCTCGAGGACTAAAATTACTAGTAATAACCATCTTTTTATTATCTAGCCTAGTAATTAAGGGAATTTATTTTTAATCTAAAATTAACTAACTAATTTAACTAACTAAATGACTATGAATGTGATAGAGAGTGAATTGGGAAAACTACTTTTGGACAACTTATATGAGATAGGCAATACCTAAGAAAGAATACACTTAGACTTCACTTATTACTTTTGATTCATATGATTTATTCACTTGACTTAATCCGTAGAAATCCCTGATTTATGTTAATATCTCTTTCGAGACTAAAAACAACTAACTCTAGGTTGATTAATTGAAATCTCTTTCTAATTAAAATCCCTATTGTCGCATTAATTCGATTTATGGATTCCCTTATTAGATTTGACTCTAATCCGGCAGATTTTCATCGCCCAATTTTTAGGTTGCAATCAACTCCACTTAATTGTGTTGATCTACTCTTAAACAGGGACTTTTGCTCCACTGAATAAGCACATTCGACTTGAATCAATAACCTGAATTATCAAAACAAGAATAGAAACTCACAATTAAGAATAAGAATAAGTATTTATCTTATAAATCAAACAATAATAAGATTCATCTAGGTTTCATCCCCTTAGATATTTGAGAGGTTTAGTTCATACTGATAGAGGGAAACATCATAAAATAGGGAAAACCACAAAACATAATAAAAACCCAAAAACTTCTAAAAAACTTGATGGGAAATCTTCAGTATTGATAGAGATCCTTCTCCTAAGCTATTCTTGACGACTGTCTTCGAGTATTTTCTGCCTTCTATTTAGCGTCTATTCAACGTCCCTTTTTAGGTTGCCTTCTAGGGTGTTTATATAGGCTTCGAGATGCTTTTCTTGGCCCACAAGTATCCTATTTCAAATAGAATTCATCCTAGTTTCGGTAGGGACATGCCCGTGTGCAACACCCGTGATGGACTCTTTCGGTCGTGGTCGATTCTGCTCACCACACACAGCTGTGTGATCTGCCCATGGTCGATAGTCCAGACCGTGTGATTTCTAATGTAGGCCCATTTTGTCCCTTTTTGGCCCGTTTCTTGTTAACCCAAAACTAAATTTTTGTTTCTTCCCTTATGACGAGATTTGATTTGATCAGTTGCCTAACTATTTTCTTTATTTCAGTTGTTAAGTTCTTTCTTATTATTGTAAATACTTGTTCTTATTAAAAAAATTGGAAACTCATTCATTATTAGTTCCATGTTATTTGAGCTTAAGCAGTTAATTTCATATTTTGAGAAGTAGCTCGTGTTATTATTATAAGTTTTCAATTGATGTAATTATTCAATATTAGTCTATTTTCTAGTTAGGCAATTTGACAATTCAATCTCGATTCTAACCCTTTAATTCAGCCTTCATCCACACCTTTAACCCAAACCCCATTACAACCCTTTTAAAAGACCTTTTGATTTGTGTATCATCTCATTTTATAGTGGTGGAGATTTGATTTTCATGAAAGCCTATGGTAATAACTCTTCATGTTTCACTTTTGAGTGCTTTATCTTGAACCTTAAACACTTTGAGAGATTTGAGTGAATCCTTAGTGAGGATGTCAATTCTTGTCTGTTTTGAATAAGAGGTAATTATTTAGATAAAAGGAAACATCTATGTTTTCATGATATAAAAATCTATGACTTGGATTGTTTGAATCTTTAGGACTCTTTAAGTTGAATTATCCATGTATGAATTATCTATAAATTATGATGAGAATTATGAATTGAGGGAAGTTAATTTTAATTGTGAGTTGAGAATTTTGCTTGAAGACAAGCAAACGCTTAAGCGTGGGGATATTTGATAAACCATAATTTACACATATTTTAACCCCATGCTTGGCTTATTTTTGGATGAATTTTAATTAGATTTGATGAATTCGATGCTCCTAATCCCTTAATTTCATGTTTTATACTCAGGAGAGCTTAAGAAGTCAAAAAGAACGAGAAACATGCCAAAAAGGGACAAAAGGGCCTACATAAGAAATCACACGACCTGGACTATAAACCACGGGCAGATCACACGGCCGTGTGTGGTGAGCAGAATTGACCACGGTTGAAGGAGTCCACCACGGGCGTGTCCCTACCGAAACTAGGATGAATTCTATTCGAAATAGAATACTTGTAGGCCAAGAAAGGCATCTTAAAGCCTATATAAACACCCTAGGAGGCAACCTAAAAGGGGACATTGAATAGACGCCAAATAGGAGGCAAAAAAACACTCGAAGACAGTCATCGGGAACAACTTAGAGAAGGATCTCCATCAAGATTGAAGATCCCCATCAAGTTCTTTAGAAGTTTTTGGGTTTTCATTATGTTTTGTGGTTTTCCCTATTTTATGATGCTTCCCTCTATCAGTATGAACTAAACCTCTCAAATATCTAAGGGATGAAACCTAGATGGATCTTATTATTGTTGGATTTATAAGATAAATACTTGTTCTTATTCTTAATTGTGAGTTTCTATTCTTATTTTGATAATTCAGGTTATTGATTCAAGTCAAATGTGCTTATTCAGTGGAGCAAAAGTCCCTGTTTAAGAGTAGATCAACACAATTAAGCGTAGTTGATTGCAACCCTAGAAATTGGGCGACAAAAATCTGCCAGATTAGAGTCAAATCTAATAAGGGAATCCATAGATCGAATTAATGCGACAATAGGGGTTTTAATTAGAAAGAGATTTTAATTAATCAACCTAGAGTTAGTTGTTTTTAGTCTTGAAAGAGATATTAACATAAATCAGGGATTTCTACGGAATAAGTCAAGTGAATAAATCATATGAATCTAAAGTAAAAAGTGAAGTCTAGGTGGATTCTTCCTTAGGTATTGCCTATCTCATATAAGTTTTCCAAAAGTAGTTTTCCCAATTCACTCTCTGTCACGTTCATAGTCATTTAGTTAGTTAAATTAGTTAGTTAGTTTTAGATAAAAAATAAATTCCCTTAACTACTAGGCTATATAATAAAAAGATAGTTATTACTAGTAATTTTAGTCATTGAGGATACGATATTCCGGACTCGTCATAACTATACTACTGTTCGATAGGTGCACTTGCCTTTGTCAAAATAATAGTTAGTTTCGAGCTCCATCAAGTTTTTTATATTGATCTACTCTTAAACAGGGAATTTTGCTCCACTGAATAACCACATTTGACTTGAATCAATAACCTGAATTATTAAAACAAGACTAGAAACTCACAATTAAGAATAAGAACAAGTATTTATCTTAGAAATCAAATAATAATAAGATTCATCTAGGTTTCATCCCCTTAGATATTTGAGAGGTTTAGTTCATACTGATAGAGGGAAACATCATAAAACAGGGAAAACCACAAAACATAATGAAAACCCAAAAACTTCTAAAGAACTTGATGGGAGATCTTCAGTCTTGATGGAGATCTTTCTCCTAAGCTATTCCCAACGACTGTCTTTGAGTATTTTTTGCCTCCTATTCGGCATCTATTCAACGTCCCGTTTTAGGTTGCCTCCTAGGGTGTTTATATAGGCTTTGAGATGCCTTTCTTGGCCCACAAGTATCCTATTCCGAATAGAATTCATCCTAGTTTTGGTAGGGACACGCCCATGTACAATGCCTGTGGTGGACTCCTTCGGCCATGGTCAATTCTGCTCACCACGCACGGCCGTGTGATCTGCCCGTGGTCGATAGTCCAGGCCGTGTGATTTCTGATGTAAGCCCATTTTGTCCCTTTTTGGCCCATTTCTCATTCTTTTCGACTTCCTAAGCTCTCCTGAGTATAAAACATGAAATTAAGGGATTAGGAGCATTGAATTCATCAAATCTAATGAAAATTCATCCAAAAATAAGCCAAGCATGGGGTTAAAATATGTGTAAATTATGGTTTATCAGCAACAAAACTTTTTTCTAAACCGAATTTTTTCAACATCGCCAACATGGTTTAAAGGTTGTAAAGTGAGGAATTGTATTGTTTTTAGTGTTTGGCATGTATATAAAGGTTTAGGCTAATTGAGTATTACGAATACTTTGACTTGTAAATTCATGTCTCATTGAAAATTATATAGACATTTTAATTTAGTATTCAATTAAAGAATTGATTTGAACATGTGTAAGATTTGAATTGAGGCTTGAATTAGTTTTGAAAATATTTTAAAGTGATTGGGAGCTTATCGCTATGTTTTGGTAGTATTCGTGGATAATTTGAATTGTTTAAACTTATTTTAGCTTTAGGGAACTCAAGTTCCGAAACTTGGACTCATATGTATCAGAACATGTTGGACAGTAGCGAAACAGCTACTATTCTAAGCCAAGGTATCGAAACCTATTGACCAGCCTTGCCCCTGAATGGTGCTCATTGCATTATTTTGGTTGTTTGAGCTCCCCAAAGCTCGTAAGTGATTCCGAACACCTCCAAGCACTCACGCAAAGTTTCTAAATGATTTTCAAATGTTTTTAAAGCCTATAAATTGATTTTATTGTTGGAACATTTTCAACAAAATTTATACTATTCCAATAACTATAATGAAAATGTGTAATTAATCAAAAGTTATATCTTTTGGTTATTGGTCAAGAGTTATATCACTTGATTTTTGACAAATAATTATAACTATTCAAACTATATTAATTGAATAGTTATAAAATTAGATTAATAATTATGTCTCTTTTAAAGATGTTATTATTCGTAAAAGACACCTATAAAAATGTCTCTATAAAGAGACATGAAAATTCCTATAAATGGTAATGAGATTTCATTTGGAAATCATATCAAAAATTCTAAAAATTCTTTCTATTTTTCATTCATCTTATAATATTATTATATTGTTCTATAAAGAATTTCTGCAGAAATTCTTTATAGAAATTGATCTTCTTGTTATACATTGCTCAGTGCTTAGTGGACTATTTCTCTCAATGCAAAACACAAATAGTCATCGACTTCATTGTATCCTCAAGGTTCATTTGCTTGAAACTTATTTTCATACCGAGTATAGGTTGGGGTAAATAGAACCTTAAAGATAGTGGCTTGATACATGCATTGGAGCCTTGTCCTATTTCTTCATTTTTTTTTTGTTCGAGTCGTTGCTTGTGTTCCGTTCATGTGTTCGAGATTTTCCTCATTGAAGTTTTGTACTAACAATTTTAAGGTTCTAATATCAAGATGACTACTACAGCACATGAAAATGGAACATTAAGGGAGTTGGCTTCCAACTTTGTCAAACTTGATCGGTTTTGTAACACCCCAAACCCGGTCAAAACACTACAACCGAATCTGGCGTGCCACGGGAAAGAAAACGCTTTGAAAACCGATTTGTCGACTTGTTTAAAGAGAAAACTATTGTAAAATTTTAAAGAAACCGTCGTTGGATCTTGTGATGTTTAAAACATGTTGAAACTTGTTTAGAAAACTTGGTTGCCTTTTTGTTACTCCGTATTTAGTACTTAGTCAGTGTACACTTTAGAAAACAAGTATTTATTTAGGGTTTGGAAACAACAAATTCATAATTACCAAGTACGCTTAACGAGAGTTAAAGAAACAACCAAATAAAATGCCCCACAATAATACTTAAGCGGCCTTATTACAGAACTGAAAACACAAATTAAGGAAAACAACTAAGTCCATATGGAAAACATTGAAATAAAACGAATGCTGAGCATGGCCACCCCGAGTCCACTCCGGCTCCATCCACGATCTATGGTTTATCTGCAAAATATAACGGAAGGGGTGAGTCACCTAAACTCAGTGTGTAAATCCCCATCCCAAAAGAAGCTGTACTCTTACACAAATTCATATACAAATATGCAAGTCATGCAACCCTTCCAACCTAGGTATCCATCCGAGTCGCCCAAATCTACCCCTTGTGGCACCTAGCCACTGGTGGTACCTAACCACTGGTAACCGAAGTTACAAAAATAAGCATATGTGGTACCAAACCACTGGTGGTCCCAAACCACTGAGACTTAGTCACAATATTATAATATGTGGGGCCAACCCACTGTGTGGTACCTAACCACTGGTGACAGTCTGATAGATCATACTTCCCCCTCCTCTTAACACCCATATCACATGTTTATGTTATCAATACCAATATGATCATGCTTTATATATATATAATAATGTATAAAGAACATCATGCACTCATAGATCACATTTAATGCTAGCAACCATAACAAACTTACCCGGCATCCTAGCGTTTACCCACAAGGGTATTTTAATAACCATTGTCGTCACTCCGGCTTTTATCAACACATAACATTTGACATATTAAGTAAAGAAAGTGAGTAAGAGTTACACACATGGTTCCCGTACTAATGCTCTCATTGCTTCAATGCTACTGTCACTCAAGACTACCACTATCGGCCTACGATCTACTTTCGATGTCGGCCCATACCTGGATGGCCAATCGCGTACTCTTGACACAAATCGCTTCTTGTATTTAGATACTGGGTTTATAGATTCAACCCTTCCTATTGCTTGACTTCTAATTGGGTCCATAATAACTCCTTGGTCACTAAACCGAATGTAAATGATGAGATCCAATTAATTAAATACTTATAACACTTAAAACGAACCCTTACCTAATCTATCGAATCCCGAAAGTCCTTAAGAAAATGTTACCTTCCTACCTACATTCGTCCATCACCAAAACATTAGACCAAACCGCTGATCGCAACCAACCGAATACCATATGATATTCGGCAAAAGAATAAGGGACAAGAGTGTGGCCATTTGGTCGAACCTACCACCCACCTACCTTCGACTTTTCCACCAATCGACACAAGAGACTATAGTGAGACAGATTCAGCTTCTGAGCAATAAGAGTGATCATCAACGAATGTTAGAGGAGTGATTCTATTTAAGGTCTAAAAATAATACCGACGAAGAACAACAAAAATCTTACCAAACTAGAAAGGAGTATTCGGCTATGGTGCACCTTCGGGAAAAAGAAACCACTCTTGTAGATTCGGCTATGGGAGAAGAGGGTATGAACAAGAAGAATTCGACTTTTAGAAAGAAAATATTGAGGAGAGGAGAGCTAGGAGGTTGCAGCAAAGAAAAGAAAAGAGGCTCACAAGAGAAAACAAATTCGGCTAGCAGAGAATAGGTGAGAAAGAAAAGAAAAAAATGAAAGGAAGATGAACACTTGGCTTCCAAATTCGGCAATTCAACCCCTCTCGAGTTGGATTTTCGCCAACTCGCTATCACCGATAGCCTTAATCCTGCCTGATAACTCAATCATTATCCTCCCTTTGGAAGAGACCACCTTAAAACCAACTCCTCCCTTCCTTATTATCAGCTTTTAATTAACAAACATTAAAAGAATTAAACTCCTAAATTCTAGCACAGGTGTCGTCCCCTCTCCCCCCTTGGAGTGCTGAATTTTTGCCCCAAAACACTTGGGCCTCAAGTGGCCACACTAGGCCCAATCTCCCTCCTAAGTGATGCCATCTCCATGCTCACTTATAGCACCTCCAAACTTTGGGCCCCAAGCCCAACTTGCTAATTAATCACAGACACCTACTTTAACTATGAACTAACATTATTTATAAGCAATTTAACCTAGGTTTAAGCCCAAACCTGAGCCCAATACACACCTCAAAGCCTCCACCTACCAACTTATCCATACAACATACCCAAATGCACAGACCCACCAGATTAGGATATTACAGTTCTAGCCCCCTTAAAATAAATTTCGGCCTCAAAATTTACCTGATCAAAAGAGTTGAGGGTATTGCTGTCGCATGATATCCTCCGGTTCCCATGTCGCTTCTTCTAATCCATGATTCCGCCATAATACCTTCACCAAAGGGACTAATTTCCTACGCAAAACCTTAACATCCCAATCTAGGATCTGCACTGGCTCCTCCTCAAAAGACAAGTCTGGGCTCACCTCAATTTCCTCTATCGGCACAACATGAGACGGATCTGAGCGATAGCATCTAAGCATGGAAACATGAAACACATCATGGATTTGACTCAAGTCCGATGGCAACTCAAGCTGGTAAGCTACTAGTCCCACTCGCTTCAACACCCGATAAGGCCCGATAAATCTAGGGCTTAACTTGCCTTTCCTACAAAACCTCAGAACCTTCTTCCACGGCGACACCTTCAAGAAAACCCTGTCATATTCTGCAAACTCTATATCCTTCCATTTAAGATCGGCATAAGACTTCTTCCTATCCGAACCTTCTTTCAAACGAGCTCAAATCACCTTTATCTTATCTTCTATTTTAGCAACAACTCTGGCCCTAACAACTGTCGCTCCCCCAACTCCGTCCAACACGTAGGGGTACGACACTTCGGACCATATAACGTTTCGTATGGTGCCATCCGAATACTTGTCTGATAACTATTGTTGTACGCGAATTCCACCAACAGTAAAAATTCTTCCCAACTGCCTTTGAAATCCAAGACACAACCCATTAGCATGTCTTCCAAAACTTGAATCACCCTCTCCGATTGTCCATCTGACTGGGGATGGAATGTCGTACTAAAATCCAACCTTGTACCCAATGCCTGGTGCAAAGCCTTCCAGAACCTTGACATAAATCTAGGGTCTCTGTCGGAAATAATCGACACTGGCACCTATGCAACCTCACAATCTCTGCTATGTATAGTCTCGCTAACTTTCGAAGAGAATAATCAATACGTACAGGTATGAAATGAGCAGGCTTCATCAGACAATCCACAATTACCCAAACTGAATCCTTTTTAGTGGGTGTGAGGGGTAGCCCATTAACAAAATCCATCGTGATCATTTCCCACTTCCACTGTAGAATCTTTATCGGTTGTAACAAACCCGACGGTAGCTGATGTTCAGCCTTGACTTGATGTCATGTCAGACACTTACCTACAAATTTCGTTACCTCATGCTTAAGGCCAGGCCACCAAAACTGCTCCCGCAAATCCCGGTACATCTTACTACCTCCCGGACGCATAGCATATGGGCTGCTATGTGCCTCCTGTAAAATCTTCTGCCTTAACTCCACATCTTTAGGCATGCATACCTTCCCCTGAAAACATAACACTCTATCGCTGCTCAGACTATACCCCTCCAATCCACCATTCTGCACTTGCAAACATCGCGCACTCAAAACTTCATCTACCAGTTGTTTCTCCTTAACCTGATCTACCCATGATGGCTTCACGTGCAGCTCCGCTAACAAGCTTCCGTCATCATACAGACTAAGGTGGGCAAACATGGCTCTTAAATCTGCCACTACCTTACGGTTCAAGGCGTCCACTACCACATTAGCCTTTCCCGGGTGGTACTCAATCGAGCAGTCATAGTCCTTCAACAACTCGATCCACCTCCTCTTTTAAATTTAACTCCTTCGTAAGAAGGTATTTCAAACTCTTGTGATCCGTGTACACTCATGCACTTCTCTCCATACAAATAATGTCTCTAAATTTTTAGGGCAAAAAATCGCTGCAGCCAATTCCAGATCATATGTCGGGTAGTTCACCTCGTGAGGTCTCAACTGTCGAGAACATACGATACTACTTTCCCTTCTTGCATCAGCATACATCCTAATCACGTATGCGATGCATCACAATAAACCGCAAACTCTTTCCCTGATTCAGGTTGAATTAACACCAGAGCTTCAGTCAAAATCCTCTTTAACCTCTCAAAACTCTCTTGTTGCTTGTCTGACCATACAAACTGAACCCCTTTTCCTTAGAAACTTAGTTAATGGCGCTACAATTAAAGAAAATCCTTCCACAAACCTTCGGTAATATCCTGTTAAACCCAAAAAACTCCGAATCTCTGCCACAGACTTTGGTGGCTTCTAGTCCAATACAGCCTAAATCTTTCGAGGGTCCACTCTAATCCCCTCAGCTAACACCACATGACCCAAGAAGGTAACTTCCTTCAACTAGAGCTCACACTAACTAAACTTTGCGTATAAACGCTTTTCCCTTAAAATTTGCAGCACCACCCGCAAATACGCGTCGTACTCCTCCTCCGATCTCGAGTACACCGAATATCATCTATAAATGCTACGATTTAATCGATCCAAATATGGTCAAACACCGTGTTCATCATATCCATAAACACCGCTTGGTGCATTCGTCAGCCCGAACGAAATTACCAAAATTCATAGTACCTGTATCAAGTACGAAATGCTGTCTTACGGATATTCGCCTCCTTTACCTTAAGTTGTTGATACTCTGACCTCAAATCTATCTTAGAGAAGACTGACGTCCCCTTAAGCTGGTCAAACAAGTCGTCTATCCTAGGCAACAGATACTTGTTCTTAATCGTCAATTTCTTCAACTGACGGTAGTCTATGGACATTCGCATCGTCCTGTCCTTCTTCTTAACAAAGAGCAAAGGCGCTCCCCAAGGTGATACACTTGGCCGGATAAAACCCCGATCCAATAACTCCTGAATCTGCGCTTTCAACTCCACCAACTCCTTCGGCGCCATTCTATACCGGGCAATAGACACTGGTGCTATTCCTGGTAGAAGATCTATACCGAACTCCACTTCGCGATCCGGAGGCAAACCTAGAAGCTCTTCCAGAAAAATATCGATGAAATCTTTCACTGTTTGGACACTTCCTATATCCGATTCCTTACTTTCCAAAGCGCAAACATAGACCACAAATGCCTCACATCCTTTCCTTACCATCTTCTCCGCCTTCAGCGCGGACACCACATTAGATAGGTAATTTCTTCTCTCACCTATCATCACCACCTCTTCACCCTCGACTGATTTCAGCACCATGCACTTAGCTGCATAGTCCAATTCTGCCTGGTGCTTAACCAACCAATCCATTCCTAAGATTCAATCGAACTCCCCGAAGGGTAGTTCCATCAAATCAGCTTAAAACACAACCCCTTGAAGTTCTAGGGGTACATCCCTATATAGTTTGTCTACTACCACAGAGTGTCCTAAAGGGCTTATTACCGACATCTTCCTAGCAGAAATCTCATAAGCTAAGTTCAAAGTTCCCACTATACTACTACCAACATAAGAGTGCGTCAAACCAACATCAATCAAAGTAGTATAAGGCAACTCAGAAATTAAAAACGTACCAGTTATAAAGTCTGATGTGTCACCCTCCTCTCGATGCTTTGCTATATAGACCAACCCAGGTTGTCTGGCATTAGCACCTTCAGCACCTCGGCCAGGTGCTCTACGGCCCCGTCCGCTACCATTACCACCCCTAACCGCACTTCGCCCTTCTCGCGTTGTTTGCCATCTCCCCGAATCGAGCATGTCCTTAACCTCACTGTGTGTCCTAGCTGATTTTCATGGACAATCCCTTATCCGGTGCTCCACTAACCCACACTCAAAGCACCCTCTACTACCAGCCCAACACTCTCTCGAATGAGACTTCCCACATCGAGTACACTGAGGTGGCCACTGAGCAGCAGCAGCAGGCTTTGCGGCTCGATCCGGTCCACCAAATCTAGCCCTCTTCTGAGCCCTTCTAGCAGACCTTGATGGCCCAAAACTCCTTTTATCCTTACCTCTTTCCGGTTTTGTTTCTCGGTTTGCTTTACCTCCTCAGCTATTCTGGCCTTTTCCACGAGAACGATAGATTTTCTTTCCCGCTGAGGTGCAATCAACACCCGCAGCTCATCTCTTAGCCCGTCCTCAAACCCAACACAGCACTCATGTTCCGTAGCCACCATACCCTTAGCATACCTACTTAACCTCAAGAATCCTGCCTCGTACTCGAGTACCAACTTACTCCCCTAAACCAAATTCAAGAACGCCCTACATTGCACATCAGTATAACTAGCCCCCACATACTTCCTCTAGTAGGCCACCTTAAAGTAATCCAGTGATATCATCGGCCACTATACCATCCCTGACCGTGAGCTACCATTAATACGACTCATCCCGGAGATGAGACACTATTCCTTTCAACTTCTCCTCAACCCAAAAATCTAAATCATCCATTATACGCTCTGTCGCCTCTAACCAGTACTCAGCAGTGTTGGGAGCTACACCAAAAACTCCCCTAAACACTTCTGCTCCGTTAGCTGGAGTCGCTCAGCCATAGATTTTCGGGCTCCTGAACCCGCTCTTGCCCCGACAACTCTCTCCAAAACTCGTAGTACTACTCGAGATATCTCGATCGTTACCACCGGTTTGGTCCCGAAACTCGCTCACGCCGAGATCCGGATTATGTTCTCGACCCATGGCTGACCTCACTGGCTCGACAAGGTCATCCTACCCTACCACGGCCACGCAGCGGACGTCCACGACCTCTTGTACTCATTCTTCTCAATCACGCTTATCTGATTAAGAATTTTATGAATTACTGATTCTGTTCATTGTTTATCCACGAACAATTTTATGAAAGATAGTTTTGAAAGTGATTCTTTCAAATTTGAACCTATCTATAGTTTCAGTTTCAGGCTTATCTCCTAATTCTAAGTACATTCATCATACAAACAACATCCATGAGCCACATTCAACTTGTAGGGGTATTTTCATCATTTCACTACCCGGGGGTATTTTCGTAGTTTTTTCAAAATAAAGTTTCGGGTGATTTTTCAAATTAAGGGTATTTTGGTAATTTCGTGAAGTAGGGGTATTTTGGTAATTTGTAAGTCAGGGGTAATTTGGTAATTTTACAAACCAGGGGTACTTTGGTCTCTTTTTTTCAAATCCAGGGTAGTTGTTACAAATCAAGGGGTAATTTGGTAATTTCAAAACTAGGTTTTTTTTTTACAAAACAGGGTGGTTGATCCCTTTCGGGTTTTAACTATAAGGTTTAGCCTGTGAACAAGTCCTCATGGTTAGAGTGAACAGTCATTACGCACTAGGTAGGGTTCGAGCAAAGAGAAGGTGAGTCACTGGGACTGCTTAAATACCAAGCTCTCTCTGAATCCAATCCTAAACATGCGTATGGTTGTTGCCACACCCTAACTCAGTGACTTACTCACAGGTTTGTTTGATTAAGCTTAAGTCTTATGCAATTAAGGAGTTGTGTAAGCTAGCCCTATGGTTCATTAGTACTATCATGCTCAGCTATGTCTAAAAACCCATGAAGCCCAACATACATACATCACATCAAAGGTTAGGGTACTTACCTTGGTGTATTGGTGCCGGAGACTCAGGAGCCATGCTTTCCGAGATATTCGTCACCCTAAAAATTATTTCACAGACTCTTAAACCATATTTTAGGCCTTAAATCCACAACTGAGCTTTTGAACCGGGCTCTGATACTAAAATGTAACACCCCAAACTCAGTCAAAACACTACAACCAAATCTGGCGTGCCACGGGAAAGAAAACGTTTTGAAAATCGATTTGTCGACTTATTTAAAGAGAAAACTATTGTAAAATTTTAAAGAAAACGTCGTTGGATCTTGTGATGTTTAAAACATGTTGAAACTTGTTTAGAAAACTTGGTTTCCTTATTGTTACTCAGATTTAGTACTTAGTCGGTGTACACTTTAGAAAACAAGTATTTATTTAGGTTTGAAAACAACCAATTCATAATTACCAAGTATGCTTAACGAGAGTTAAAGAAACAACCAAATAAAATGCCCCACAATAATACTTAAGCGGCCTTATTGTAGAACTGAAAACCCAAATTAAAGAAAACAACTAAGTCCATATGGAAAACATTGAAATAAAACGAATGCTGAGCATGGTCACCTCGAGTCCACTCCGGCTCCATATCCACGGTCTATGGTTTATCTGTAAAATATAACGGAAGGGGTGAGTCACCTAGACTCAGTGTGTAAATCCCCATCCCAAAAGAAGTTGTAATCTTACACAAATTCATATACAAATATGCAAGTCATGCAACCCTTCCAACCTAGGTATCTATCTGAGTCTCCCAAATCTACCCCTTATGACACCTAGCCACTGGTGGTACCTAACCACTGGTAACGAAAGTTAAAAAAGTAAGCATATGTGGTACCAAACCACTGGTGGTCCCAAACCACTGAGACTTAGTCACAATATTATAATATGTGGGGCCAACCCACTGTGTGGTACCTAACCACTGGTGACAAATCGATAGATCATACTTCCCCCTCCTCTCAATTCCCATATCACATGTTTATGTTATCAATACCAATATGATCATGCTTTATATATATAATAATGTATAAAGAACATCATGCACTCATAGATCACATTTAAAGCTAGCAACCATAACAAACTTACCCATCCTCCTCGTTTACCCACAAAGGTATTTTAATAACCATTGCCACTCACTCCGCTTTTATCAACACATAACATTTGACATATTATAAAGAAAGTGTGTAAGAGTTACACACCGTTCCCGCATTAATGCTCTCACTTGCTTATACGCCATCATCACTCGAGACTACCACTATCGCCTACGATCTACTTTCGATGTCGGCCCATACCCATATGGCCAATCACGTACTCCTAACACAGATCGCTTCTTATATTTAGGTACTGGGTTTATAGATTTAACCCTTCCTATTGCTTGACTGTTAATTGGGTCCATAATAACTCCTTGGTCACTAAACCGAATGTAAATGCTGAGATCCAATTAATTAAACACTTATAACACTTAAAATGAACCCTTACCTAATCTGTTGAATCTTGAAAGTCCTTAAGAAAATGTCACCTTCCTACCTACATTCGGCCATCACCAAAACATTAGACCAAACCACTGATCGCAACCAACCAAGTACCATATGACATTCGGTAAAAGAATAAGGGACAAGAGTGTGGCCATTCGGTTGAACCTACCACCCACCTACCTTTGGCTTTTCCACCAATCGGCACAAGAGACTATAGTGAGACAGATTCGGCTTTTGAGCAATAAAAGTGTAACATCCCGAAATCGGGCATAGAAGAATTAGGCCCATGGGGCCTTGGGCACAGGAGCGTTTAAAATTTTTGGGAATAAGAGAATGGCTTTAATGCAAGTTGGATCTAGTAGGTGAGTGATTTTGGAAGGTTAGGCGGCTTCTATGAAGTCCCGGGTCCAAGTTAGGCCTTAGGAAAAATTTTGGTTTTGGGTGAATAAAACCCTAGGAGTTAGTAGTAGGCTTTAATAATAAAATGTAGGGAAAATGACACAAGTGGAGTGTATGGTGTAGTGGCAAAGCGATGCCACATAAGAGACAAGGGGGTGACGCCACAAGGAAGGAAGGAGGTCCAAGGTTCAAGTCTTGGCTTTTGCATTTAGGATTTCTTTTTAAAAGGATTATAGAATTTTGCCATAGGGTTATATTTAGTTGTGCATGATTTTAGACACAAGAAAATGAGTGGTCTAGTGGCAAGGTATCTTTAAGGGTGCAAAGGAGCTTGGGTTCGAATCTCATGACAAGCAATGGAGTATATATTTTGCGGATTGGATGAGAAGAGATTGAGTTGAATTTAAACTATGCTAACGGAGGGATCCCACATCGAAAAGATACAAAGAAGGAAGGTGAGAAGCTAGCTATATATAAAGCATTCTATGAGGAGAGTTAATATACCTTGGTGGGCGTTTGGGTGCAGACCTAGAGGATAATCGCCAATAGTTGCAAAGGAAGGGCTACTATAACGTGAGGTGCATGGTAAGGTTACGGTATGGTTTTAATTTTCGATAAGTGTATATTAAGTTATGATTAATCGTTAGGTGATGTCGATTGTAGGTTCGTGACTAAGGGGTTTGCAGGGCGCGTGGTTACCAGGTGTGTAGAATCACTACACACACGATATCAGTAATGCCGAAAAGCCGAAAGTGGCTAAATGGGCCTAGTGGGCCCTGAGGCTAAGTTTGATGAAATGGTTTGGTTGGTTATATGAATTGAATTAGTCATGCATGATACATGAATTGGATTTGTTTTAGGCCTAATAGGTTATATGATGAGATTTGGGCCTAATGGGCGTAGGGAGTGATCCGGCTTGATGGGCTTATGGGGACGTGACATGTATGTTAGGGTTTATGGACCTTAGGTCTAGTTTGAACAACTCTTAAATTCCATAAGACTTAATTTTTCTAATTAAACATGTCTCATGAACAAGTCATTTGGGTTAGGGTGTGGCAACAGCATACGCATGTCTAAGATTGGATCTAGGGAGAGCTTGGTATTGAAGCGGCCCTAGTGGCCCACCTCCTCTTTTCTGGAATCCTACCTGGTGCGTAGTGTCTCTTCACTTTAGCCACGAGGACTTGTTGATGGGCCAAAGTTCATAACTAAAATCCGAGAGGGACCAAATACCCTTATATTTGTTAAATTATTAAAATACCCTTATATTGGTAAAGTACCAAAATACCCTTATTTTACAAAATTACCAAAATATCCTCGATTTGTGAAATTACCAAAATACCCTCAGTTTGAAAAATTATCGAAATACCCTGACTTGTGAAATTACCAAAATACCCCCAGTTTATGAAATTACCAAAGTACCCCCAATTTACGAAATTAATGAAATAACCCTAGCTTGCAAAATTATCGAAATACCCTTGGTTTGTAAAATTATTGAAATACCCCTGGTTTGTAAAATTACCAAAATATCCCCGATTTGTGAAATTACCAAAATACCCTCAATTTGCAAAATTACCAAAATACCCTTGACTTGTGAAATTACCAAAATACCCTTAATTTATGAAATTACCAAAATACCCCTAGTTTACAAAATTACCAAAGTACCCTCGATTTACAAAATTACCAAAATACCCCTAGCTTACAAAATTACCGTTTTACCCTAAAATAATAAAATGACCGTTGTACCCTCGTGGTAGTACTAATGTTGTCTGTGTTAATTGTATGATTGATTATGTTCGAGATGCACTGCATACATGGATTAGTTATGAGTAGAATCACCGAATTATCCTTGGTAGTTAAATTACTGAAATACCCTCGGTAGGTAAAATTACCGTTATACCCTTTGGGGTTGATTAGCGTGATTGTGTGTAACTTTCCACACCATTTAATTGTTTGTTAGTATATGCTCATAAATCTGTTATATTCTGTTAAATACCGAAATACCAACATGGCTATTGAAAACTCGAGGAGGGTAAAGGCGAATCACCAGGTTAGTGATTTCTGTCATTCATAAGTGAATGTTTCTGTTGAGATGATATGTTTTATATGTATGCCAATTTCTGTGATTGCACGGGGTTGGGTGATTGATGAAAGGGGAAGTGTTCTGTTGTAGTGGCTTTTGCCATGATCTGTTGTAGTGGCTTTTGCCATGATCTGTTGTAGTGGCTTTTTGCCATGATCTATTGTAGTGGCTCTGCCACGATCTGTTCTGGTGACTATGTCATGATTCTGATGATGAGCAGCTAACTGCAGCATGACTGCCATCGATGGTGTGTAGCAGATGAATGGTTGATTGTAGAAATCCCCACGGTGTGATTGGTTGGTACGGGTGGTGTGTAGAGGATGGAAAATCTAGGTTGGGGCTGGGTTTGCATCGCATTGCATACGTTATCTGCTATGACATATGATATGGGTTAAGGCTCAACCGAGGCTATTTTGGGCTAAGGCCCAATTGCCACCAAGCATCGTAATATGCTTCTACCGGATTGTTGTGATGCATGTTCTTACCGATGAGGGTTGTACACACTCAGTTTTCATAAACTCACACCCTTTAATTTTAATGTTTCAGGTAATCCTAAATAGACGGCTCGACGTGGGAGAGGACTCGGAGATGGCCACACTACAAGCTATACAAATGTTTTAATTTATTCAAATGATCTTATTTTAAATACTTTGTTTTTTTCATTGGATTGTAACAAGGCCTTGTAACTCCTAATTTAATTTATATCTTGGGTTATTATTATTGTTTCAACTACCCACTTAAGAAATTTCATAAAATTATTAAAGTGTTAATATGGTTTTCGAAATAAACTTTTGTATTGGGCTTTTGGGCCTTAAATTTTAATTAGCAAAATTATTTCGAATTGTGCCTTCAATGTGAAATGCCAAATTTGGGCCTAACTTCTAGGCCGGGTTTGGAGTGTTACAATTTTAGTATCAGAGCCTCGCTGCAAAGCTCTGCCATGAGTGGACCTTAGATTTTGGGTTTTTTAGAAGTTTTGGCAGATTCTTGAAGTGTGGTTCATCAAGCCCTCGACGCTGAGCCAAGTAAGTTTTTCTCGTTATTGTTTGAATTATTGAACTCAGATAGATAATGGGCTACTTAAAATAGGCTTTTAGAGACTAAAGCCCGTAGAAAACTTAAGCTCAGTAGTGGATTCTCGATCATGAAATAACTCTAAGAAATTGTTGTTACTTACATAAGACATGTGCCCTAAACAAGTGGAACTAAGTGCTAATTTCATAAAATTTTTAATCAGAGTGTGCAACAAAAGCATAGTAGTGTGACTTGAGTGGTGCGTTTAGTAGTTAGTTGGAAATTTCGAGGGCAAAATTTCTTTAAGGAGGGTAGATTTGTAACATCCCGAAATTGGGCATAGAAGAATTAGGCCCATGGGGCCTTGGGCACAGGAGCGTTTAAAATTTTTGGGAATAAGAGAATGGCTTTAATGCAAGTTGGATCTAGTAGGTGAGTGATTTTGGAAGGTTAGGCTGCTTCTATGAAGTCCCGGGTCCAAGTTAGGCCTTAGGAAAAATTTTGGTTTTGGGTGAATAAAACCCTAGGAGTTAGTAGTAGGCTTTAAGAATAAAATGTGGGGAAAATGACACAAGTGGAGTGTATGGTGTAGTGGCAAAGTGATGCCACATAAGAGACATGGGGGTGACGCCACAAGGAAGGAAGGAGGTCCAAGGTTCAAGTCTTGGCTTTTGCATTTTGGATTTCTTTTTAAAAGGACTATAGAATTTTGCCATAGGGTTATATTTAGTTGCGCATGATTTTAGACAAAAGAAAGTGAGTGGTCTAGTGGCAAGGTGTCTTTAAGGGTGCAAAGGAGCTTGGGTTCGAATCTCATGACAGGCAATGGAGTATTTATTTTGCGGATTGGATGAGAAGAGATTGAGTTGGATTTAAACTCTGCTAACGGAGGAATCCCACATCGGAAAGATACAAAGAAGGAAGGTGAGAAGCTAGCTATATATAGAGCATTCTATAAGGAGAGTTAATATACCTTGGTGGGCATTTGGGTGCAGACCTAGAGGATAATCGCCAACAGTTGCGAAGGAAGGGCTACTATAACGTGAGGTGCACGGTAAGGTTATGGTAAGGTTTTGATTTCCGATAAGTGTATATTAAGTTATGATTAATCATTAGGTGATGTTGATTGTAGGTTCGTGACTAAGGAGTTTGCAGCCGCATGGTTACCAGGTGTGTACAAACACTACACACACGATATCGGCAATGCCGAAAAGCCGAAAGTGGCAAAATGGGCCTAGTGGGCCCTGAGACTAAGTTTGATGAAATGGTTTGGTTGGTTATACGAATTGAATTAGTCATGCATGATACATGAATTGGATTTGTTTTGGGCCTAATAGGTTATATGATGAGATTTGGGCCTAATGGGCAGTAAGGGAGTGATCTGGGCTTGATGGGCTTATGGGGACGTAGACATGTATGATAGGGTTTATGGACCTTAGGTCTAGTTTGAACAACTCTTAAATTCCATAAGACTTAATTTTTCTAATTAAACATGTCTCGTGAACAAGTCATTTGGGTTAGGGTGTGGCAACTGCATACGCATGTCTAGGATTGGATCTAGGAGAGCTTGGTATTTAAGCGCCCTAAGGCCCCACCTCCTCTTTTTTGGAATCCTACCTGGTGCGTAGTGTCTCTTCACTTTAGCCGCGAGGACTTGTTGATGGGCCAAAGTTCATAACTAAAATCTGAGAGGGACCAAATACCCTTATATTTGTTAAATTACTAAAATACCCTTATATTGGTAAAGTACCAAAATACCCTTGTTTTACAAAATTACTAAAATTATCCCCGATTTGTGAAATTACCAAAATACCCTCAATTTGCAAAATTATCGAAATACCATGACTTGTGAAATTACCAAAATACCCTCGATTTATGAAATTACCAAAATACCACCGATTTATGAAATTTCTAAAATACCCCCAATTTACGAAATTAATGAAATAACCCTAGCTTGTGAAATTACCGAAATACCCTTAGTTTGTAAAATTACCGAAATACCCCTGGTTTGCAAATTTACCAAAATATCCCTGATTTGTGAAACTACCAAAATGCCCTCGATTTGCAAAATTATCGAAATACCCCTGACTTGTGAAATTACCAAAATACCCTCGATTTATGAAATTACCAAAATACCCCCAATTTATAAAATTACCAAAGTACCCCTAATTTACAAAATTACCGAAATACCCCTAGCTTGTGAAATTACCGTTTTACCCTTAAACAATAAAATGATCGTTGTACCCTCGTGGTATTACTAATGTTGTCTGTGTTAATTGTATGATTGATTATGTTCGAGATGCACTGCATACATGGATTAGTTATGAGTAGAATCACCGAATTACCCTTGGTAGGTAAATTACTAAAATACCCTCGGTAGGTAAAATTACCGTTATACCCTTTGGGGTTGATTAGTGTGATTGTGTGTAACTTTCCACACCATTTAATTGTTTGTTAGTATATGCTCATAAATCTGTTATATTCTGTTAAATACCGAAATACCGGCATGGCTGTTGAAAACCCGAGGAGGGTAAAGGCAAATCACCAGGTTAGTGATTTCTGTCATTCATAAGTGAAAGTTTCTATTGAGATGATATGTTTTATATGTATGCCAATTTCTGTGATTGCACGGGGTTGGGTGATTGATGAAAGGGGAAGTGTTCTATTGTAGTGGTTTTTGCCGTGATCTGTTGTAGTGGATTTTGCCATGATCTGTTGTAGTGGCTCTACCACGATATGTTCTGGTGACTATGTCATGATTCTGACGATGAGCAGCTAACTGCAGCATGACTGCCATCGATGGTGTGTAGCGGATGGAGGGTTGATTGTAGAAATCCCCACGGTGTGATTGGTTGGTACGGGTGGTGTGTAGAGGATGGAAAATCTAGGTTGGGGCTGGGTTTGCATCGCATTGCATACGTTATCTGTTGTGACATATGATATGGGTTAAGGCTCAATCGAGGCTATTTTAGGCTAAGGCCCAATTGCCACCGTTACTGTAATAGGCTTCGGCCTGGATTATTGTGATGCATGTTCTTACCGATGAGGGTTGTACACACTCAGTTTTTGTAAACTCACACCCTTTAATTTTAATGTTTCAGGTAATCCTGAATAGACGGCTCGACGTGGGAGAGGACTCGGAGATGGCCACACTACAACCTATTCAAATGTTTTAATTTATTCAAATGATCTTATTTTAAATACTTTGTTTTTTTCATTGGATTGTAACAAGGCCTTGTAACTCCTAATTTAATTTATATCTTGGGTTATTATTATTTTTTCAACTAGCCACTTAAGAAATTTCATAAAATTATTAAAGTGTTAATATGGTTTTCGAAATAAACTTTTGTTTTGGGATTTTGGGCCTTAAATTTTTAATTAGCAAAATCGTTTCGAATTGTACCTTCAATGTGAAACGCCAGATTCGGGCCTAACTTCTAGGTTGAGTTTGGGGTGTTACAAAAAGTGATCATCAATGAATGTTAGAGAAGTGATTCGGTTTAAGGTCTAAAAATAATATTGACGAAGAACAACAAAAATCTTACCAAACTAGAAAGGAGTATTCGGCTATGGTGCACCTTCGGGAAAAAGAAACCACTCTTGTAGATTCGGCTATGGGAGAAGAGGGTATGAACAAGAAGAATTTGGCTTTTAGAAAGAAAATATTGAGGAGAGGAGAGCTAGGAAGTTGCGGCAAAGAAAAGAAAAAAGGCTCACAAGAGAAAACAAATTTGGCTAGCATAGAATAGGTGAGAAAGAAAAGAAAAAAAATGAAAGGAAGATGAACACTTGGCTTCCAAATTTGGCAATTCAACCCCCCTCTCAGAGTTGGATTTTCAGCCAATTTTGCTATCACCTGATAGCCTTTATCTTGCCTGATAACTCAATCATTATCCTCCCTTTAGAAGAGACCACCTTAAAACCAACTCCTCCCTTCCTTATTATCAGCTTTTAATTAACAAAAATTAAAAGAATTAAACTCCTAAATTCTAGCACATGTACTCGTCCCTCTCCCCTTTGAGTGCTGAATTTTGCCCCAAACACTTGGGCCTCAAACGGCCACACTAGGCCCAATCTCCTCCTAGTGACGCCATCTCCATGCTCACTTATAGCACCTCCAAACTTTGGACCCCAAGCCCAACCTGCTAACTAATCACGTACACCTACTTTAACTATGAACTAACACTATTTATAAGCAATTTAACCCAGGTTTAAGCCCAAACCTGAGCCCAATACACACCTCAAAGCCTCCACCTACCAACTTAGCCATACAACATACCCAAATGCACAGACCCACCAGATCAGTATATTACAGGTTTGATCGTGGTAATTTCTGATGATAGTAGAAAAAGATGTACTTCTTATTATCAAATTTGAAGATTGCTTATGTTTTGGATACTCAAAGACTAGAAGAGAATGAAAACGAATCTGTTGCTACAACTTGAGAAAGACAAAAATGGGACAATGGTGATTACATGTGCATGGGCCACATATTGAATCGTTTATCCGATGGTTTGTTTGACACCTACCAAAATGAGGTCACCACTAAGGAATTATGGGACAAATTGGAGATTGCTAGAAAAACAAGTTTGGAAAACACATCAAAAAATAAATTTAGGGAAAAACCAAAGTTTAAAAAAAAACTTCCAAAACAAGATCTTTGTTGTGATATCTAAAGTAATAAACACTTAATCAAAATTGTGCCTTTCCGATTCATCTAGGATGATTGCTTCGATCGAGTAGTCTTCTTCGCTATCCTCAATCTCATGTCTACTGAGTGTGGGCTCGTTTCAATCGAAAATTTTCACAAAAATTACCAGTGGGGTAATTTTACAATTTTTATAAACTTTTGGGTCAAGATGTAAATCAAAAACATCTTTAAAATTTTCTCGAATAATCTCTTCAAAGAATTTTTTCTCTACAACTTTGTCTTAATTCAAGTGTGTGTAAATAATGACCCAATGCTCTTTTTATATAGGGAGAATTTAGGGAGTTCAACTATGATTAAGCTTCATCACTTTAATATTAAATTAATATAATATTTATCTAATATTAGATCAAATTTAATATTAAATTTGATTAAAATAATAGAATGTTTATCTTGTATATAAACATTAAATTAAATTTAATATTAGGATAATCACTTTAATATTAAATTAATAAAATATTATTAAGATAAGTATTAAATTAAATTTAATATTAAACTATTAAAATAATATTATTTTTGAAATAATTCATCTGAAATCAAATTCTCTAGTAGAATTCGAGTAGGAGTGTAACTCTTCCACTACTCAAACACCGACGACCAACCACCGCCGACCACCGGGACGTCGCCGTCGCAACCACCTGCATCGCTATGTCCGATGATGTAGGTGCGACACCCTTACGACACCCCGAGCCCATTCGGTCCTGGTCAATGACGATCCAACCGGTCCGGTCTAGCCATCGATTAGATCGTCGGCCTGGTTGCACATATTGGGCTTGGTTCAATCAGTTTTTGTCTTGGTCTCGATTTTGGGCTCCCGGACCCAATTTACGATCTTAGGTCCAATTTTCAAGTTCAATTGCCCATTGGACCAATTGCCTAACTTGAAAATTAACTTCCAAATATATTAATTTTAATTGATTTGATTGATTTAATTTTACTTGATCAAAATTAATTTTTCAAAAAATCATTTAGATTTTCCAAATTAATTTTTCAAGAAAATTCTTTAATCAAATTCTCTAGTTGAACAATTCTCACGACCATCTGATTTAAATCCACACCAAATAAATTGACTCAATTAAATTATTCCCAAAGTCGTAGAATTTTCTTCTGATTCAAATGCAGTCTGGTCGAGCTTTTGTTGAGCTAGCGGAGGGACTAGTCAGACATATACAATTAGGCTCTAATGATTTTAATTATGTCCAGAAGAATTGTTCCTGTAATTCACAATTAGTTAATCATTAAGTCAGTCCACAAGAAATACCATGATTGAAAACTCCTTATTGTATACTCTTTACGAAAGCAATTCATCTAGTTGCTTTGTCCAATGACCTCGTCATGTGTGTGTTACCCTCATATGATATCATTGATTCGTTTGAATTAAATCCGTTCACTCAATATAATATTATTTTATCTCATTTTCACCATTGTGTCTTCTTAATGATTAATATAATTATTGTAAACAAATGACTATGATAAATTGCTCGTTTAAGAATGATCAACCCGTGGCCGCATTCCATATTTATCAATCCACACAATGCCAATGAAAGGATATCATTAACTCTTCAATTGAGCTATGAAATCCACTATTGCTAGTAAAGCCATGCTATACACAAGTCATGTACCCAACATATCGGCCATAGGCTCGATCATCTTTAGAGCATAAGCCTCTACTTATATCAAAGCAAATGGGTTGCATACACATGGTTAATAATTAACTCAAATTTAGGTAAATCACACCATGAATGTCACAAGTGAATTAATTCACAAATAGATTCAAAATTAATTCATCTTGGGTCCAGTCCAATGTATCATTCTACCAATGAATACATTAATTGGATTTGTAGACGACATAATAATCCTTCTCAATATTTGAATCAAATGCTCACTTTGATTCTTTTATGAGATTACAGACTCATTTAGATTATTTACTAAAGTAAGTTGTCTTTCTTGCAATGTAGACGTTCTTTACAATGCCATTTATCTTCAGTTTGAACTTTAGACAATCAATGAGCTAATATTTGCTTGTTACAATTTCGCTATGCATGCAAAATATAAGAGACATAAATACAAAAGACATAATAGTGAAATATGAAATTAACTTTATTTATTTATTCATCGTTCAAATAAATAGAAAAGCAGTTACATGTTTACTATAATATGGGCACATTTCCCAATAGAGACAAGATACATGACCAAAGATGCTACAAATAAGATATTTCTTGTTAGTCCTTTCAATAATTATCAAATGATTGATGATTGTTCTGTTAAGGAACAATTTTGTGATATTGAAAAAATGTTGAATCAATTTAAGCAATATTGTAACAGCCCGATTTAGGGCCTAGTCGAAATAGTGGTGCCGGCCACAAAATTTGAAGTAGAAATATGTGTTTTATGATCTTTACGAGGCCTATGATGTGTTTGCATGATTGCGTGAAAATCTCATGAAGAAATTGTATTAAATAGTGATTAAATTGTCCATTAGGACTAAATTGAAAAGATTAGAAAATATGAGATTCTAGAAGATTTAAGTATGAAATTGAATCATAAAAATTATTAGAAGTCCTTATTTAGCAATTAGACCATTCTATAAGATGGAAAAAAATGGGCATGGGAAGGAAAAATCTCAAGAAAGGGCCATAAGGGCATTTTAGTCATTTGGTTAATTAATGAATTAAAAAGGGAAAAATAAGCCAAAATCTTGTCCATCTTCTTCCTCTAAGTGACGAAATTTGCAATGAGACATAGCTAGGGTTTCTTCAACTTCCAAGCTTGATAGTAAGTGCATCCTAGCCCCATTTTTAATGATATTCGTATTTTTGAGACCCTCGTAGCTCGGTTTAGCTATTTCTAGCTATATTTTGAGCTAGGGTTTATCTTCAAAAAATTTACCGATCTATGAAATGCATGTAATTTGATGTTTTATGGAAGAATATGAAAGTTTGATGTATGATAAACATCTTTTTCTAAGACATTTTCATGAAAAATGCATAAAATGAACAAATTGTAAAAGTTGTAAAAATGTTCATACATGAGTGAAATAGTAGACATTTAAGACTATTGTAGTTAAGATAATGTTTCGACTAGGCTTGAAATACAAGAAAGTTGAATGAAAATCATTTTACGAGCCTAGGGACAAAAATGTAATTATGTGGAAGTTTAGGGGCAAAATCATAATTTTGCCAAAAGTATGATTCATGAGTCAATTTAGTCAATTTGAGTATTAAACAAGTGAAATTTTTATTATAGATCAAGAAACTCGAAGCCCGAACCAACATCGAGGCAAGAACAAAGTGTTGGACTAAATCGAACATCTACAAACATTTTGAGTACCGAGGTAAGTTTGAGTGAACTTAAGGTTACATGTGTTATTGTGTTTAAATTACTTATTATTTTGAGAAATACATGTCATTTCCATGAAATTTATGAATAATGTATTGATGAGAAAATAAATGAGAATATGCTAAGTAAAGTCCCGTTTGAAATTTCGGAATAACGAGGATACCTATGTCACGACATGAGATAAGGATGACCCCGTATAAGACCATGTCTGGGGCATGGCATCGACACCGAATGTAGGTCCCATATAAGACTATGTCTAGGACATGGCATTGGCACCGAATGTAGATCCCGTATAAGACCATGTTTGGGACATGGCATCGGCATCGAATAAAGAAGGTCCTGTAAGACCATGTCTGGAACATGGCTTCGACACCAAAGGAAGATCTCGTGTAAGACCATGTCTGGGACATGGCATCGACATCTAAGTACGATCTCCTATAAGACCATGTCTAGGACATGTCATCGACATCGAGCTAAGAGATCCCATTTAATACCATATCTGGCATATGACATTAGCATCAAGAGGTGATCCCATGTAAGACCATATCTGGAATATGGCATTGGCATCATGATACATGTATGATGAGATTGAGTATCTCTGATATTCCGAGTAGTTCAACGGGAAAAAGAGCTGAGTATGCAAAGATGCTATAGAGTTAAATTATACAAGGATGATAATGAGTTCCATTTATGTTAAGGATGATGATGATTTAAGTTTATGTCCAAGTTAGCATAAGTGCTAAATTATTTGACTAAGTGATACAGGTACCATGAGTAAAATTACAGTTATGAAACCATAATGTGATGTGTGATGGTAAGAGTGAGTATGAGTAAGTATGCCTAAGCACTTAAGAACTTGTGTTGTTATTGTTATATTAGATGAATTGATTTTGCCATGAACACTTATGTTGCTATATTAATTCATGCAAACTTACTAAGCTATATGCTTACCCCTTTCTTTTCCCTTTTCCTTATAGTATCGCTAAGCTAGCTCGGGGATCGTAGAACGTCGAAGCTTGGATCACACTATCAATCATTCTTTTGGTATAGTAAAGTTGATTTATTTTGGGTATGGCATGTATAGGAACTTGGTCATTTTGTATTATGTCATATTTGAGAGCCAAAGTGTTGGCTACTGATGTTATCCCCTCATTTTGTATATGGCCATAGGGAATTGGCCAATGTTTGCCAAGTTTCATATTTTAATGATGGTAAGTTTTATGAAGTAAAATGTGAAATGTATGAATGATGATTAGTGATTCTTTATAGTGGATTATTGTCATATCATGTATTGTTTGAGTTGGTATAAGTGTGTTTATGTTTGAGGGTGGCAATTGGCTTGGAAAAATAGCCTTCTAATTGTATACATAGGTAGACACACGGGCGTGTGTCTGCCGTGTGTCACACACAGTCAACCCCCATAGGTGTGTTGATAGGCCGTGTGTCCCCTGCACCAAATTTACGTGAACTTGATTTGTCACATGGGCCAGCACATGGGCTTGTGCCATTTGAGAAGTTGCTAACGTCATAAACAAAATGCTAAGCTTTTCACACGTGGGTGAGTACACATGCGTGTCTAGGTCATGTGAAAGACACGGGTCATTAACACGGGCGTATGTCCAGCCGTGTGAAAACCCCTGTTGGTTTAAAATAAAAATTAAATTCCACACGGGCAAGGGACATGGGCGTGAGTGACTATACGGCCTACCCACACGGGTGTGTCCCACTTCACACGTGTGTGGCCCCTGTTTAGGCAAAAATTTTCTAAGTAAACAAAAGTTTCTGATTTAATCCCTAAACCTTCCGAATGTATGTTTAAAGCCTTGTAGGCCCATAATAAGGATGTTATGAATATGAATGAAAAGTTTTAAGTTTGTAATTGAGTCTAGTGGTACATGCCATAATTGAGTCGAATTGAGTCGGGATTTGGATGCTGATATATTTGTTTGTTTTTGTTTTATAGTTAAAGATGTCTGATGAATATATTGAAAATACTAATCAAGAAATGCATACTAGAGATGATGAATCTTATGAATTAGATGAAATAGAGTCGACAACCCCGAGTGTAAATCTAGTAGGTAATCAACCATCTAATGTTGAACGAGGTAATGCTAGAGAGAGATGATTCACAGTTACTTAGGGTTATAGCTGATGCCCTTCAACAAGTAAAAGGAACTATATCTGCTACGACATCTGCTCTTACTACCCGACGAGCCCTGATTAAAGAACTGCGTAAGTATGGTACAACTGAATTTCTGGGTTTAAAAGGAATTGATCTATCTATAGTTGAAAATTAAATTGAATCTACAAAAAGAATTTTGTAGCAACTTGAATGTACTCCCCAAAAAGTTTATTATGTCCTGTTTCTTTACTGCAAGGAGAAGCATATGTTTAGTGAGGATCGGTAACCCGACATGTATCGGTGGAACAGGTAAACTGGTATTTCTTTCAAAGAGAATTTCAAAAGAAATATATGGGTGAGTTATACATTGATGACAAAAAATAAGAGTTTTTAATGCTAAAACAAGGTGAGATGTTAGTAGTTGATTATGAATGAGAATTTTCGACTCAGTAGATATGCAGCTGAATTTATGCCAACCGAAGCTGACAGTTGTAAGTGATTTTTGCGGGGTCTACACGATGAATTAAGGGTACAACTGGTATCACATAGAATTACAGAATTTGTAGATTTGGTTGAGAGAGCAAAGATGGTTGAACAAGTACTAGGTCTTGACAAAAAGCCTAAAAATACTCCTCTGATTGGGAACATTTTGGAGCTACTAGCTCTAACCCATAGCCCAAAAGATCAAAGGAATCTCGTGGTAGTTGGAGATCGAGCTTTAAATCAAACAGAGGTGATAGAAACCGTGGAAGACAGATGATAGTTTCTACTAGTAGTGTACGAGGTCCATCTCAAGATACTGAAATTCCAGACTGTGAACATTATGGGAAAAAGCATCGAGTTGAGTGTTGGAAATTGACTCGAGGATGTTTTCGTTGTGGATCTACTGAGCATTTTGTTAGTGATTGTCCGAAAAATGAAAATGCTACACCAATTACTTCACTAAAATCTATACCTACTTCTAGGGGTCGAGGATTAGGCAGAAGTGGTTCGTTTTCTAAGGGAGGTGCTAGAAGAGGAAGTGATGTTGCTACTCAACAATCAGAAGCCAGAGTACCGGCTCGAGCTTATGTTGTACGGATCCGTGAAGAGGGTGATGCACATGATATGGTGACAGGTATATTTTTATTGCATTCATAACCTGTTTATGCTTTAATAGATCCGGGATCTTCACACTCATATGTTAATATAAAACTGGTTGAGTCGGGAAATTTAAAATCTGAAACGTCTAGAGTATCAATAGCAGTGTCTAGTCCATTGGGTGAAAACTGTGCTAGTGGATCAAGTATATCGAATATGTCCGCTAATGATACAAAACATAACTTTCCCTATTGATTTGTTGATAATGCCATTTGGCGATTTTGATATAATGCTGGAAATGGATTGGCTTTCAAAGCACAAGGTGATTTTAGACAGTTGTAAAAAGAATTTTATTGTTCAGAGTGAAAATGGAGATAATATTGAGGTAAATGGTATTCGAACCGGTGGGTTAGCTCGTATTATTTCAGCTGATTCAGGCTAATAAACTTCTTCATCAGGGTTGTGTATCTTTTTTGGCTTATGTTATCAATTCAGATTTTGTTGAAAGTCAATGCAATAAAATTTGAACTGTTTGTGAATTTCCTGATGTATTTCCTGAAGAATTACCGGGATTACCACCTGATCAAGAGGTTGAATTTGCAATTGAAGTATATCCTGGTACAACTCGATGTCAATACCTTCGTATTTTATATCACCTATGGAGTTAAAAGAATTGAAAGTACAATTGCAGGACTTATTGCATCGTGGATTTATATCTCCTAGTATTTCACCTTGAGGAGCTCCAATGTTGTTTGTTAAAAAGAAAGATAGTTCAATGCGGTTGTGTATTGATTATCGACAATTGAATATGGTGACAATCAAGAATCAATACCCGTTACCTCGTATTGATGATTTATTTGATCAATTGAAAGGAGCTTCTGTGTTTTCAAAGATTGATTTGAGATCAGGTTATTACTAGCTAAAGGTGAAAGAAAGTGATATATCGAAGACAACATTTTGTACACGGTATGACCATCATGAATTCTTAGTAATGCTTTTTAGATTGAAAAATGCTCCAACTGCTTTTATGGATCTTATGAACCGTATTTTTCAACCATATTTGGATCAGTTTGTGGTAGTTTTCATCTGCTCTATTCAAAGTTTGAATCTGAACATGAGCAACACCTCAGAATTGTTTTGCAAATATTACGGGAGAAACAGTTGTAGGGGAAGCTTAGCAAATGTGAATTTGGTTAACAGAGGTTGTGTTTTTGGGGCATATTGTTTCCATAGATGGAATTAGAGTTGATCTGAAAAAGATTGAAGCAATTTTCCAGTGGAAAGCACTAAGAAATGTATCAGAGGTTTGTAGTTTTCTTGGATTGGCTAGTTATTATCGGAAATCTGTAAATGGATTTTCAAAGATAGCTTTTCGATGACAAAGTTATTACAAAATAATGTTCTATTTGTTTGGGATGATCAATGCCAAGAAAGTTTTGAGAAATTGAAGCAAATGTTGACTGAAGCACCGATTTTGACTTTTCCAGAATCGAAAAGATTTTGTTATTTACAATAATGCTTATTTGAATGGCCTTGGGTGTGTTTTGATGTAAGATGGAAAAGTGATTGCTTATGCATCTCGACAATTGAAACCGCATGAACGTAACTATCTAACTCGTGATTTGGAACTAGCTGCCGTGATTTTTGCTTTAAAGATATGGAGACATTACTTGTGTGGTGAAAAATTGTAACATCTCGAATTTGGGCCTAGTAGATTTGGGCCTATTAGGTTGTAACGCCCCAAAAATATCGAAACTTTTAATTTCTATGCATGGGAATTAATATGTATGGGTAGCACTTAGAATAATAATATTAAGGTATTATCGAGATTATTTGAAGCCTTAGAGTTAGGGGAGACCATAGGGAAAATTTATTTTTCTTACGTAGTGGACCTTAGTCTCAGGCATGAGGCCTCATAAGCAGATTAAGAGAAGAGAGGACACAAATGGGCTTGTAGTCCAATGGAAAGTGGCATCATATAAGGGCTATAAGGTGGCGTGTTAAGCAGTTAAGGAGGTCCAAGGTTTGAGGCCTAGGAAGGGAAATTTAAGGAGTTTTATTTTTGTGTTTGGACAGAAGGAGTTGGCGTTGGAGGGGACTCTGAAAGGGAGTGTTTAGGAGAGAAACTTAAGGTGCAGATAAGGGAGAAAAGATAGGGATTGGGAGGTGGATATAGTGGTGCCAAGTTGGACTCTGAGGGAAGGGAATTTCAGCTAGGGGCTATATATATGAGTGCCGAATTAAGTTCCTATGTTAATGATGAATTTTTGCTTCCCTACTAGCCGAATTTCATCACTTGTGAGAGGCAAACGTTTTTCTAAGTGTGTGAAAGCCGAATCCTTCATATCCTCCCTTTTAAAATTCCCTTTTTGGTTCACCACTCGATTCTAGCCAAATCACTTTTATTTCTTTTCCCCCTAGTGTTGCCGAATTGCCTCTGTCACCTTACTAGTCTCAAAAGCCGGACTTAAGTCGTAGGATCAAAAGAAGATTTCGGTAAGAGCTTAGTTTAATTTTTAATGTGTTTTATTAAAATTTGAAGGGCTATCTGACCCCTCTTTACCGTTACCATGTACTAACAAGGGTAAGGCTCAGCGATCGCAAACGCGGTAGGAAAGGATTATGATAAGGCAGTAAGTATTCTCGATTCAGTTAGAGTTTTAATAAGTGACCAAATCTATTTTCGCTCATAGGGGTGACTTATGATCAATATGGATCACTTGGTTTTGATGATATAGGTGTTTGGGTGTAGATCTAAAGGATAATTGCCAATAGTAGCAAAGGAAGGGCTACTAGAACATAAGGCATACAAGTAAGTGGTACTTGAGGTTTCGATTTTGATAAGTATGTGTTAAAGCTTTGGTTAATTACTAGTAATGTCGATTGTAGGTTTGTGAATTAAGGGTTTGTAGCGGCGTGGTACCGTGTGTGTACAAACACTACACACACGATATTGGCAATGCCGAAAAGTCAAAAAGCCAAAAGTGGCTAAATGGGCCCGGTGGGCCCTAGGCTAAGTTTGATGAAATGGTTTGGTTGGTTATACGAATTGAATTAGACATGCATGATACATTATCTGAATTTGTTCAGGGCTTATTTGGCCATATGATGAGACTTGGGCCTGATGGACCGTAATGATGTAATTTGGGTTTGATGAGCTTTATGGGGACGTAGACAAGTATGCTAGGGTTTATGGACCTTAGGCCTAGTTTGAACAACTCTTAAATTCCATAAGACTTTCTAATAATTAAACATGTCCGTAAACAAGTCGTTGGGTTGGAGTGTGGCAACGGCATACGCATGTTCAGGATTGGATCTAGGGAGAGCTTGGTACTTAAGCGCCCTAGTGGCCCACCTCTTCTCGTGGAATCCTACCCTGTGCGTGAGTGTCTATTCACTTTAGCAACGAGGACTTGTTGATGGGCCAAAGTTCATAGCTAAAACCAAAAGGGACCAAATACCCTAATTTATTTAAATTACCAAAATACCCCGAAATTTGCAAAATTATCGAAATACCCCTAATTTGCAAAATTATTGAAATACCCTCAGTTTGTAAAATTATCGAAATATCCCTAATTTGTGAAATTACCAAAATACCCCTACTTTAAGAAAATACCAAAATACCCTTATTTTGCAAAATTACCAAGATACCCCTATTTTGGAAAATTACAAAAATGCCCTTGTAGGGTAGAATTACGAAAATACCTCTGGGTAGTGAAATGACAAAAATACCCCTATGTGACGAATATAAGTTTATGGATGTTACTTGTGTGTTTGATGCATTCATATGATACTCTGCTTAGGATGCATATGGGTGGGAATTATGGTACGGAGGAAGATTTGAGGATCGCATGGTCGTATGGTATGGATCCAGGGTCGTATGGCCGTATGGTATGGATCCAAAGGAGGCTTTAAGCCCAATATTTGATTAGCAACTTTGCTGAAACGTTCAGTAGTACCGCAACCGGGCTACCCTTGGTGTGTAGCAAAGGGGTGGGTCGAACTAGAATTCCCCACAATAGTCATAAGGTTGGAAGGGAAATGGTGTGTGTAGCGGATGGATTTTTGGGGTGGGTTTTGCATTATTTGTTTATGAATGATACGATATGATATGATATGATATGATATGAGGTCATCGTGGGATAAGGCCCAAGACCACCGATTTTGATAGGGCTTAGCCCCAAAGTGGATATTTGTAAGTGATTTGTTTTCCAAGGGTTGTGCACACTGAGTTTCGAAACTCACATCCCTTTAATTTAATGTTTCAGGTAATCCCGAATAGACGACTCGACGTGGGAGAGGACTCGAGATGGCCACACTACAAGAGGCTTGAATTTCCATTTATTTGTTTCAAAGTACATGTTTTATTTACTTAATTTTTAGTGGACGTAATAAGACCTTGTACTCCATTTTGACTTCAAATTTAATTTGGGTTTTGAGATTAAATGTTTATTTAATTATTAAACCTAAGTAAGCTCTTATGTTCAAACTTGGTTTACTAAATGCTTAAAATAATAAAATGGGTTTTTTTATCTTTAATTAATAAGACTAAAAGATTTTGGGCTTTTGGGCCTTAAATTTTTAATTAGCAAAACCGTTTCAAATTGTGCCTTTAATGTGACATTTCAAATTTGGGCCTAACTTTTAGGTCGAGTTTGGGGTGTTACATTTACTAGTATCAGAGCCTAGGTTGCAAAGCTCGGGCTGTGAATGGGCCTTAGATTTTGGGTTTTTTAGAAGTTTTGGCAGGATTCTTGAAGTGTGGTTCATCGAGCCCTCGACGTCGAGCCAAGTAAGTTTTTTTGTTATTGTTTGAATTATTGAACTTTATAGATAATGGGCTACTTAAAAATAGGCTTTTAGAGACTAAAGCCCGTAGGAAACTTAAGCCTGTAGTGGATCCTCGACCACAGAATAACTCTAAGAAATTGTTGTTACTTATAGAAGACATGTGCCCTAAACAAGTGGAACTAAGTACTAATTTCATAAAATTCTTAATTCAAAAATACGTAATGATGAGTGCGAGACGATGTGGAAAAGGCCGCGGCAGAGGTCGTGGAGCTATTAGGGCAGGATCATCTGAGTCCGGCCATATGCCTAATGTAGGAGTAGAGGAGGCTCCGGCCTCACCCATAGTAGAAAAAAGAGCAAATGAATGGGCTGCCACTACAGAAGATGCCGTATCGCAGGCCATGTTGAGAATCTTGGAAAGGGTCGTTAGGCCCAATAATGGTACAGGGAGTCGAGGGTCGATCGTGGAGCGACTCTGAGCCAATGGGGTTGAGATTTTTAAAGGAGTAGCGGGGGTGGCTCCGAATGTGGCAGAGTATTGGTTGGAAGCTACTAAAAGAATAATGGATGACCTGGATTGCATGGCTGAACAAAAGCTAAAAGGAGCCTACTCAGGGAAGAAGCCTATCAGTGGTGGTTGACCGTTAAGGAGGGCAACCAACCGGAGCAGATCACTTGGGAGTTCTTCAAATCAGTATTCCAAGGGAAATATGTTGGAGCGGCTTATGTGGATGCCCGAAGGAAGGAGTTTTTTAGTCTGACTCAGGGAGATAAGTCAGTAGCAGAGTACGAGGCTGAGTTTTTGCGCCTCAGCCAATACGCCAAGGGGATAATAGCAACCAAGTATAAAAGGTGCGTACGATTCAAGGATGGATTAAGGGATATCCTTAGGGTACTGATAGCTCCACAAAGGGAGCGAGATTTTGTAGTCTTGGTGGAGAAAGCAAAAATAGCAGAAGAGGTAAAGAGCACTAAGCATCTCAATCGAGAGAAAGAGAAGGGCAAGAACAAGTGGAATATGGAACCTCTGGGAGCCGAACAGAGGCCCATGAGGAAGCCCAGAGTGAATGGGTCGGTTAGAGATATGGCCCCTGTTGTCGCTGCTAATAACGGAGTACCACATTGTGCAGAATGTGAGAGAAGGCATCTGGCCGAATGTTGGAGGAGGACAAGAGCATGTTTGGGCTGTGGATCGATGGAGCATAGGTTTAGGCAGTGCTCGAGAAGGCTAGATTAGGAGCGAACCGATGGCAGAGATAATTTTTAGCCTTAGAGGGGTGGCCAACAACCACCAAGGGGCCGTGGACAAGCCAGGGGCGATATTGGTAATGAATGCGGTCGTGGAGCACCAGGTAAAGGTGCAGGATATGCTGAGGTGAGGCAGCCAGCTTTGGTCTATGCAGCACATTGCCAAGGGGACGAAGGCGCTCCAGATGCGAATAATGGTGCGTACCCTACTGTAGTATACTGAGTGTTTATTTTTAGAATTGGAGTGCACAGCGAAAGTGTAGTGGTGAGACTTGGGTAGTACAATTGATAGTTAGTTGAAAATTTCGAGGACAAAATTTCTTTAATGAGGGTAGATCTGTAACATCTCAATTTGGGCCTATTGGGTTGTAACGCCCCAAAAATTTTGAAACATTTAATTTTTGTGCATGGGAGTTAATATGTATGTGTAGCACTTAGAATAATAATATTAATATATTATCGGGATTATTTGAAGCCTTAGAGTTAGGGGAGACCATAGGAAAATTTATTTTCTTACTTAGTGGACCCTAGTCTCGTGCATGAGGCCTCATAAGGATTAAGAGAAGAGAGGACACAAATGGGCTTGTAGTCCAAAGGAAAGTGGCGCCATATAGAGGCTATGAGGTGGTGTGTTAAGCGCTAAGGAGGTCCAAGGTTCTAGGCTTAGGAAGGAAATTTAAGGAGTTTTATTTTGTGTCCGGACGTAAGGAGTTGGCGTTGGAGGGACTCGAAAGGGAGTGTTCAGGAGAGAAATTTAAGGTGCAGATAAGGGAGAAAAGATAGGGATTTGGAGGTGGATATAGTGGTGCCGAATTGGACTCTGAGGGAAGGGAATTTTGGCTAGGGGCTATACATATGAGTGCCGAATTAAGTTCCTATGTTAATGATGAATTTTTGCTTCCCTACTAGCCGAATTTCATCACTTGTGAGAGGCGACGTTTTCTAAGTGTGTCAAAGCCAATCCTTCATATCCTCCCTTTAAAATTCCCTTTTGGTTCACCACCTTGCTTCTAGCCAAATCACTTTTATTTCTTTTCCCTAGTGTTGCCGAATTGCCTCTGCCACCTTACTAGTCTCAAAAGTCGACTTAAGTCGTAAGATCAAAGGAAGATTTCAGTAAGAGCTTAGTTGAATTTTTAATGTGTTTTATTAAAAGCTAAAGGGCTATCTGACCCCTCTTTGCCGTTACCATGTACTAACAAGGGTGAGGCTCAGCGATCACAAGAGCGGTAGGAAAGGATTGTGATAAGGCAGTAAGTATTCTCGATTCAGTTAGAGTTTTAATAAGTGACCGAATCTATTGTGGCTCATAGGGGTGACTTATGATCAATATGGGTCACTTGGTTTTGATGATATAGGTGTTTGGGTGCAGATCTAAAGGATAATCGCCAATAGTAGCAAAGGAAGGGCTACTAGAACGTAAGGCACACGGTAAGGGTACGGTGAGGTTTCGATTTTTGATAAGTATGTGTTAAAGCTTTGGTTAATTGCTAGTAATATCGATTATAGGTTCGTGATTAAGGGATTTACAGCGCGCGTGGTTGCCAGGTGTGTACGAACACTACACACACGATATTGGTAATGCCGAAAAGTCAAAAAGTCGAAAGTGGCTAAATGGGCCCGGTGGGCCCTGAGGCTAAGTTTGATGAAATGGTTTGGTTGGTTATACGAATTGAATTAGATATGCATGATACATGATCTGAATTTGTTCGGGCCTATTTGGCCATATAATGAGACTTGGGCCTGATGGGCCGTAATGATGTAATTTGGGTTTGATGAGCTTTATGGGGACGTAGACAAGTATGCTAGGGTTTATGGACCTTAGGCCTAGTTTGAACAACTCTTAAATTCCATAAGACTTTCTAATAATTAAACATGTCTGTAAACAAGTCACTGGGTTGGAATGTGGCAACGGGCATACGCATGTCTAGGATTGGATCTAGGGAAAGCTTGGTACTTAAGTGGCCCTAGTGGCCCACCTTCTCTTCTCTGGAATCCCACCTGGTGTGTAGTGTCTGTTCACTTTAGCCGCGAGGACTTGTTGATGGTCCAAAGTTCATAGCTAAAACCCGAAAGGGACCGAAATACCCCATGATTTATGAAATTACCAAAATACCCCCGATTTGTAAAATTATCAAAATACCCCAATTTGTAAAATAATCGAAATACCTTTAATTTACAAAATTATCGAAATACCCCTAATTTGTGAAATTACCAAAATACCCCTATTTTATGAAAATACCAAAATACCCTATTTTGTAAAATTACCAAGATACTCCTATTTTGGAAAATTACAAAAATACCCTTATAAGGTAGAATTAGAAAATACCCCTGGGTAGTGAAATGACGAAATTACCCCTATGTGACGAATATAAGTTTATGGATGTTACTTGTGTGTTTGATGCATTCATATGATGCTCTACTTAGGATGCATATATGTGGGAATTATGGTACGGAGGAAGATTTGAGGATCGCATGGCCGTATGGTATGGATCCAGGATCGCATGGTTGTATGGTATGGATCCAAAGAAGGCTTTAAACCCAATATTTGATTAGTAGCTTTGCTGAAACATTCAGAGTATCTAAACCTGCTACCCTTGGTGTGTAGCGAGGGTGGGTTGAGCTAGAATTCCCAGTGAGTCATAAGGTTGGAAGGAAATAGGTGTGTGTAGCGGATGGATTTTTGGGGTGGGTTTTGCATTAGTTGTTTATGAATGATACGATATGATATGATATGATATGAGGTCATTGTGGGATAAGGCCCAAGACCACTAATTTTGATAGGCTTAGGCCCAAAGTGGATATTTGTAAGTGATTTGTTTTCAAGGGTTGTACACCCGAGTTTTGAAACTCACACCCCTTTAATTTAATGTTTCGTAATCCTAATAGATGACTCGACGGGAGAGGACTCGGAGATGGCCACACTACAAGAGGCTTGAATTTCCATTTATTTGTTTCAAGATACATGTTTTATTTACTTAATTTTCATTAGACGTAATAAGACCTTGTACTCCATTTTGACTTCAGATTTATTTGGGTTTTGAGATTAAATGTTTATTTAATTATTAAACCTAAGTAAGCTCTTATGTTCAAACTTGGTATACTAAATGTTTAAAATAATAAAATGGGTTTTTTTATCTTTAATTAATAAAACTAAAATATTTTGGGCTTTTAGGCCTTAAATTTTTATTAGCAAAACCTTTTCGAATTGTGCCTTTAATGTCACATTCCGGATTCGGGCCTAACTTCTAGGCCGGGTTTGGGGTGTTACAGAAATGTTATATTTATACCGATCATAAAAGTCTCAAGTATCTTTTATCTCAAAAGGACTTATGATTGTGTTATTTATTATCATCCAGGAAAGGCAAATGTTGTGGCTGTTGCATTAAGTAGAAAGACAACAATTGAATTACGATGTTTTCACAGCTCAGTATCAACGATGATGGAAGTCTGTTGGCTGAACTGAGAGTTAAACCGTGATGTTTGATCGGATCAAGTTAGTTCAGTTAAAAGATGACAAGTTAATGAAAAAAAAGAGAAATGGTTTAGAATGGCATGTTAGAGAACTTCAGTATTGATGAACATGTTTGCCTGAGATTTTATAATCGGATTTGTGTTCCAAATGTTTTATAATTAAAAGAGTTGTTACTTTGCGAAGCTCATGATGGTTCTTTTGCTTTGCATCCTGGAGGAACAAAAATGTATCAAAATCTGCGAGAATCATATTGGTGGCCGAGTATGAAAAGAGATATAGTTGAATATGTGGCTAAATGTTTGACTTGTCAACGAGTAAAGGC
The DNA here is from genome assembly GCA_025506655.1 of Gossypium rotundifolium. NCBI lineage: Eukaryota > Viridiplantae > Streptophyta > Magnoliopsida > Malvales > Malvaceae > Gossypium > Gossypium rotundifolium. Next base: position 26,705,824 of record CP106724.1, on the reverse strand, counting down.
AGAGCATCAGGTTCCTACTGGATTACTTCAACCTATTAATATTCCTGAATGGAAATTGGATTGTATTACGATGGATTTTGTAACAAGGTTACCATTGTCAGTAAGTAAGAAAAATGCTATTTGGGTGATTGTTGATCGGCTTACAAAATTGGCTCATTTTATTGCGGGCAGAACTAATTGGTCACTTCAAAAACTTGCTGAAGTTTACATTCGAGAAATTGTAAGATTGCATGGTATTCCTATGTTGATAATCTCTGATCGTGATCCACGGTTCACAACGAGATTTTGGAGACAGTTGCATGAATCTCTTGGTACTCGACTCAACTTTAGCACAACTTTCCATCCACAGACTGACGGACAATCTAAGTGAGTTATTCAGATTGTAGAAGGTATGCTTTGAGCTTGTGTTATTGATTTTGTATCAGGTTGGGAACGTTATTTACCATTAGCTAAATTTGTGTACAATAATAGTTTTCAATCAAGTATTCAAATGGCTCCGTATGAAGCACTATATGGTCGTAGATGTCGATCACCTATATGTTGGATAGAATTAAATGAAAGAAAGATGATTGGGTCGGAATTAACTCAAGAAACAAATGACACTGTTAATAAAATTCAAGATAGATTGAAAGTAACTTTCGATAGACAAAAGTCATATGCAGATTTGAAATGTCGGGATATTGAGTATTCTGTTGGAGATAAAGTATTTTTTTAAAGTTTCACCTTGGAAGAAAATTTTGAGATTTGGACGAAAGGAAAAATTAAGTCCTCATTCTATCGGCCGTATGAGATTGTGGAAAGAGTTGGGCCAGTTGCCTACCATTTGGCCTTGCCTTCGGAATTACAAAAGATTCATGATATTTTTCATTTCCCAATGCTTAGAAGATATAGATCAAATCCCTCTCATGTTATTTCGACAAAGGATATTGAAACCCGAACCAACTTATCATATAAAGAAGAGTTGGTTGAGATAATAGCTCGAGAGGTGAAAGAGTTGCGTAATAAACGAGTTACTTTGGTAAAAGTGTTATGGCATAGTCATAGTATTGAGGAAAAAACTTGGGAACCGGAAGAAACAATGAGATCACAGTACCCCCACCTCTTTTCAGGTAAATTTCAAAGACAAAATTTATTAAGGGGGAGAATTGTAATGACCTAAAATTTATGGGTATCGAAAAGTGTATTTTCGGGTCTCCATTTTCGACAAACGAATTCATAAATATTTATTAAAAATATGTACGGAGTTAATTGTGTGGTTAATTAGGTTTTAGCTAGGTGAATTAGTTGAAATTAAGAATAATTAGGTATAAGGACTAGCATATAGAGTAAAAGTTGAATTATAGAATAGAGAAAAGTTAAGGGACTAAATAAGTAAATAAACCAAATTGTGATAATTGTATGGTAATAGTAATATACATGTGTAATAAATACATACATACATTTGTAATATATATACTTACTTATTATTTAAGAAAATATTATTATATTATATTACCATTATAATTAAAATAAAATTAAACAAATAAAGTAAATAAAAGAAAGAAAAGAAATAAAGAACAGAGGAAGGCACGAAACAGGGGAAAAAGAAAAAGGGAAAGAAAAAAAGGAAAATTAAGGATTTAAGGTTTGAAGTTTAATTGGTAAGTCAATTTAGCCCATTTTCTTGTAATTTTGATGTTTTTAGAATCTTAGAACAAAATACTACTTGATTTATGTTGAAATTTTAGAAGTTAGTGAATTTGTAGAAGTTGTTAATGTTGAATAAATTGAAGTGTTAGGGGTTAAATTGATAGAAATTCAAGTTAGAAGTGAAAAAGGGATTGAATTGTAGAATAAATCATAAGTTTTGAACAATAGGGATTAAATTGTGAAATTTTGAAATTAGGGTTTTATGTTGAAATTAGAGAGTTGAAATTAGTCTAAAGTGGAAATTGAATAAGATATGGAATTAGTTTTGGAAGAAATAGAGTTAGTATTGATTTAAGGACTAAATTAAAATTTATGCAAAAGTTGAATATAAATTGAAATATTCAATGTGAAATTGTGTGTATTGATGAATGTAACATCCTTAATAAATGAATTAAATGTGCAGAATTTATGTGTTGCATAATTTTGGTGCTTAGTTAGTGAATGATTAAATTTGTGTGTTTAATATATTCTTGAGAAGGCTCGGATTTATTCAAATTAGAATAAATTTTAGTAATGAGTACTTTATTGAAGTGGAACAAGTAACCTTGTTGTTTAAGGAAATTAAGTGACAAAAGTTAGCATAAGTGAGCTAGTAGTAAAGTGGAGTTGGCGCCATGAGTGTTGCTTGAGGGAAGAGGTTCAATCCCATGGTATGCATTTTGTGACTTTAATTTTGCACTCTTCTAGCATGTGTCACCCAAGCTCTATTTTTGGTAGGTTGGACTTTATATTTTATGGCAAGATGGCTAATGGCTTAAGGTAAGAATTGAAGATAGGAAAGGAATCATGAGCTTATGGTATGTAGGGGGATATAAGGCACTCTTTATGGGTGTGTTTTGAAAGTTTGAATGGCCAAACTTTGTCCATGAACTTGGACGGTTTTGGGGGCTAGGGGGTGGCCGAATATTGTTGGAAGCATTGGTAAGGATGGTAGCAAGTTTGGTCACTTTCATTTTGGTCATTTTGTGCTTTTCACAAAAACATTTCTTTTCATCTTTCTCTCCCTAGCCAAATGCATTTTGTGCATTAGTGAACATCTTGTTTTCTTCTTTTGGTCATTTTTTTTTGACCATTTGGTCTAAATTTTGCCTAACCTCTCAAGTTCTTTTTCCCTAGTGTCGAAATCACCAAAACACAAAGGCCATTTTCTTTTTCTTTTCTTTCCCCCATGGCCGAATGGTGCTAACACCATTTTCTTCAATTTTTCTTCATAGCCGAATCTCCCTCTTCACATATATTTTCTTATTAATCATTCTTTCAACCTTCGTTTTAATCAATCGGTAAGAACCCTCTTCGATTCTTTATTTTCTTCTTTTGTCGAATATACATATTGGTTTGGGAGGGTCTTTTGACCAAAAATAGCATCCTCTATCCCTTTCTCTTAGACAATCTTTTTTGTCTTTATAGTGATAAAGAGAAGGCCAAACTCGGAGTATTCATAATCATCGTGAATCGCTAGGATTCAGGTTCAAAGTGTTAAGGTAAGGGTTTCTATCAAGGACTTCCATATTACTCGATTTTTTTCATTAAAGATGGGTTACTAATCAATTTTATCTTTAGGACGTTATCGCTCGATTTTCATTCCGTGAACGTAAGATTTCGTGGTAAGCTGATTTCACCCTTAAAACCTATAGACTTAATTTTCAAAATATTAGTTGGACTAATATTCTTTTGTCAATGGAGGCAAGCAAGATAGGGTCGAAAAGGGTGGTGAATAGTGTTTGGAAGAATGGCGGATTCACTATTCCCTTTAGATTCAAGTGAAGGGCTGTTTCGGCAATCCGAGATTTTCCACCAGATTGTGGACCCTCATCCGGGGAGAATCCATTATTCGAAGTTGTTCGTAGTTCGGAGCCATTAGCTATTCGAGATTTTCCACCGGGTTGTGAACCGTCAACCGGGAGAACTGACAAATAGTTGTTGTTCAAGATTCCGAGGGTAAAAATCTAGATCGCCTACTTTAGCATAGATTTATTTTAAGTGTTAGTATTCTAATCGAGCGTGATACGCATTTAGGTATCGACGATCGGGAAAGTGTAGTCCTCACCATAATCAGGTGTGTAATCTCACACTTATTTCATGGGTTAGATGACTATACCGTTATTAAGCATTGGATTAAAAATCACAAAAGTTGGTAAAATCGAAAAAATATGGTATAATTAATACTTTAGTGATAAGATCATGAAATCAGTATTAAAATCGTGAAAATTTCAAAATCGCCCTTAATGGGCTAAAATGATAAAAAGTGATAAATGGGCCATATGAGTTATTTGATAAAATTGGCCAAGTGTGATATGAGATGAAATGGGCCAAATTGTGATATAGGCCAAATTGTGAAATGGGCCAAATTGTAATATGGGCCAGTGTAATAATTCTTTTATGGGCCTTATGTTGGAACTATCATATGAATGAATTGTTATGCATTTTATATACATGATTACATGGGTTGGGATATTTGACAAAGAGAAGATGGCTTCGTGCCCAGTTTAATGGCTTCGTGCCCAGTTAATGGCTTTGTGCCCAGTTTAATGGCTTAATTGCCCGGTTTAATATGGCTTAATTGCCCAGCTTGGTGTGTTGGCGGGTGGTGACTAAAGCTCCCCAGTGTGTGTTGGTTGGTACGGGTGGTGTGTAGCGGATGGAAATTTAGGTTTGGTTTGGGGAATTGCATATCACATGCATGCTATACATGTTAAATTGTTATAATTGTAAATGGGCTCCGGCCCAAGTAAATGCTTAAATGGTTTTGGCCCAGTGGACTATGGTAAGTGGGTTACACATTGAGTTCTAAGTAACTCACCCCGTTTCCTTTATCCTTCTCAAGTAATGATCAGTAATGGAGGCTTGGGTCGAGGATGACTTCGTGGAGGCCATATTACGAATAATGGTTTATATGAACTTTGAACTTCTTTTAAGTATTTTTTTTTAATTTCTATTTCAGTGGTGTTGTAATAAGGCCTTTGGTATTATTTTATGGATGTTTTACTCGTGGATAGATTTTAATTATGTTTTAGATACTTAAATGGGACTATTTTATTTTCTAAAATTTTCGTATAAAAGGGTTTTTCTTAAAATCATTATTTTGTAAATTTTTCTCGTAAGAATTCTTTTAAGAATCTTGTTTTCAAATTTCTTTTGAACTCTCTTAAACTTCTCAAAAATTTAATCAAATATTTTTTTTTTAGTTTCAAATTTATAAACTCTTATGTCTTAAATCATAGATTTTAAAATTTACCTTTGTTTTTAATAAACTTCAATTCCAAAGTAGTTTTGAGGATCTGTTTTCTTTAAATAATTAGATGACTAGATGTATGTTCGTTTCGTGTGACATACCAAATCTGGTCTTAACTCATAGACTAGGTTTGGGGTGTTACATTTTATGGTATCAGAGCCCAGTTTCAAAACTCAGCTGTGGTTTGGGTTCAACAACAACTTTCGTTTGAAACTATTTCGAATTTATAGAATTTATGTTTTAAAGGTAGTATGGCACCACGAGCATCCGGCACCAAGTCAAGTAAGTATTTGTATACTGAATGATTATTATAGTGATATGATCATAGGAACACTCTAGAACTTCTAGTTTTAGGTGTTGAAAATGGTAGAGATCGAGACTATAGGATGTGATTGCGAAAATAACTTTATCTCTCATATCTCATAAAATATCATTAATAAACATTGAAATAGTATTCTAATTCATAAAACTTGTAATCAGATTAAACCGAATTAGTCATTATGAGCGCTAGAGGACGTGGACGTGGTAGACGTGGCTGTGGTAGAGGCCGAGGTGCTAGAGCCGTGTCTGAGGCATTGGGACATATGCCGAAAATGGATGCACCGGCATCACCTGTGTTGGATAATGGATCCCACGACCGTATGAGGGAAGACATTGCTTTGTCCTAAGCAATGTTGCGAGTTTTGGAAAGGGTCATTGGGGCTAGATCGGGGCCAGTAGCTCGAGGATCAATATCGAGCGGCTCAGATCCAATGGTGCCGAGACTTTTAGGGGTATTTCTAGAGTAGCCCCAAATGTTGCGAAATATTGGCTCGAGGCTGTAGAGCGGATTATGGAAGACCTAGAGTGTACTACCGAGCAAAAACTAAGAGGAGCCATGTCCTTATTGAGGGACGAGGCGTACCAATGGTGGCTTACTGTTCGAGAGGGCACCCAGGCTGAACGAGTTACTTGGGATTTCTTCAAAGCTACTTTTCAAGGGAAGTATGTCGGGGCAAGCTATGTGGATGCCCGGAGGAAGGAATTCCTGAATTTGGTCCAAGGAAATAAGACGGTGGCAGCTTACGAGGCAGAATTTCTTCACTTGAGCCGTTATGCTCGCACAATAGTGCCAACTGATCATGAGCGCTGTGTACGCTTTGAGGATGGGCTGAATGATGAGTTACGGGTACTGATAGCCCCGCAACAAGAAAGGATTTTTGCCACGCTTGTGGAGAAAGCCAAGATAGCCGAAGAGGCTAAGAACTCAGAATGCCAGAACCGAGAAAGAGTCAGAGGCAAGAGGGACTTTAAGTACTCGGGTTCTTCTAAAAGGTTCCAAAAGAGGCCTCGGAATGATGAGCCAGCTCAAGCTAGAGCACCTGTGGCTACCAATCAGATTCAAGAATATGCTGACTGTGGGAGACGACACCGGGAATGCTAGAAGAGAACCGGTGGTTGTTTTAAATGTGGTTCTAAGGACCACCAGTTTAGGAATTGCCCTCGACGGACTGCTCTGACTCAAGAAGCCCGTAACCATGATGCGCAACCAGCCAGAGGCGCTCAGCAGCCACCGAGAGGCCGTGGACCAAGTCATGGTGGGAATGGAGTTAGACATGGTCAAGGTGCACCGGGTCGAGGTAATGGTTTTAGAGGTAACGCGAGGCAAGACAGCCGGGGTTAGTCTATGCGGTTAGACGTCGAGAGGATGGCGATGCACCTGATGTGATAACCAGTACGTTCTTCATCTTTGATGTACCTGTTACTGCCTTGATAGATATCGGGTCTACCCACTCGTATGTTACTAGTGCCATATCTAGAAACCTGAATATTAGATCTGAAGTTACCGATAGACAGTCTGTAATCGTGAATAAATTGTTTAGAGACGTGCCCTTAGAAATTCAAAGAGAAATATTTTTGGCGGATTTGATGGAACTACCTTTCGATGAGTTCGATCTTATTTTGGGCATGGATTGGTTGGTTAAGCACCGGCCGCAACTGGATTGTGCTGCAAAGTGGATGTCAATCAAGACTTTGGATGATAAGGAAGTAGTAATGATAGGCGAACGAAGGAATTACTTGGCAAATGTGGTATCTACTTTAAAGGCAAAAAAGTTGGTGCGAAAGGGTATGGTGCGTTCCTAGCCTTCATTAGTGCTTTGGATGCCAAGGAATTATCGGTGGAAGGTGTGAGAAAGGTGAAAGAATTTCCAGATGTCTTTCCCAAAGAACTTCCGGGTCTACCTCCAGATCGGGAAGTAGAATTTGGCATTGAGCTTTTGCCCGGAACGGCTCCGGTGTCCATTGCTCCTTATAGAATGGCGCCAAAGGAGTTAGCGGAGCTTAAAGCTCAAATTTAAGAATTGTTGGATCGGGGATTTATTCAATCGAGTGTGTCTCCGTGGAGAGCACCGGTTCTATTCGTCAAGAAGAAGGATGGGTCAATGCGTATGTGCATTGATTATAGGCAGTTGAATAAATTGACGATCAAGAATAGGTATCCATTACCGAGAATCGACGACCTGTTTGATCAATTGAGAGGAGCTTCAATTTTCTCCAAGATTGATTTGAGATCGGGTTATCATCAACTCAAGGTTAAGGAGGCAGATATTCATAAGACGGCATTCCAAACTCGTTATGGGCATTATGAGTTTTTGGTGATGCCATTTGGTTTGACCAATGCACCAGCTGCATTTATGGACATGATGAACCGAGTCTTTCAACCCTATCTAGATCGGTTCGTGGTGGTGTTCATAGATGACATCTTGGTATATTCGAGAAATGAAGAAGAGCATGACTCACATTTGCGCACAGTATTATAGATACTGCGAGACAAGCAACTTTATGCCAAATTCAGTAAGTGTGAATTTTGGTTGAAGGAAGTGACTTTCTTGGGTCACGTGGTGTCAGCCGAAGGAATCAGAGTTGATCCTCAAGGTAGAGGTCAGTTGGATTGGAAACCACCAAAGTCAGTGGCTGAGATTCGAGTTTCTTAGGTTTGGCTGGATATTACAGACGCTTTGTTGAGGGGTTTTCGTTGATTGCTGCACCCCTAACAAAACTATTGCGAAAAGGAGTACCGTATGTGTGGACAGATAAACAGCAAGAGAGTTTCGAGAAACTGAAGAAGATTTTGATGGAAGCGCCAGTACTGATTCAACCTGAGGCTGGAAAAGAGTTTATCGTTTACTGCGATGCGTCACACACGGGTTTAGGATGTGTAATGATGTAAGAAGGAAAAGTGGTGGCTTATACTTCTCGTCAGTTAAGGCCGCACGAAGTCAACTATCCTACTCATGACTTGGAATTGGCTGCGGTGGTTTTTGCTTTAAAGATTTAGAGGCACTATCTTTACGGTGAGAAGTCTATCATTTATACGGATCATAAGAGTCTTAAGTATCTCTTTACCCAAAAGGAGTTGAATTTGAGACAACGGAGGTGGGTGGAGCTGTTAAAGGATTATGACTTCTCAATCGAGTATCATCCTGGAAAGGCTAACGTGGTGGCAGACGCGTTGAGTCGTAGGGTGGTATCGAGTTAAGAGCAATGTTTGCTCATCTCGCCAGTATGAAGATGGCGGTCTGCTAGCGGAACTTCAAGTGAAGCCTCTGTGGTTAGAATAGATCAAGGAGAAGCAGTTATCAGATGAAAAGTTGGGTCCGTTAATGCAACAAGTTGAAAGTGGTGTAATAGGGGATTTTGGAATGAATAAGGATAGAGTGTTGTGCTTTCGCGGAAGAGTTTGTATGCCCATGGATTTGGATTTGAGACAAATGATTCTGCGAGAGGCGCATAGTAGCTCTTATGCTATGCACCCTGGAGGAAATAAGATGTATCGAGACCTCCGTGAATAGTATTGGTGGCCAAGGTTAAAGCGGGAGGTTACTAATTTTGTGGGTAAGTGCTTGACTTGTCAACAAGTGAAGGCGAAACATCAATTACCGTTGGGCTTATTGCAACCGGTAAAGATTCCTTTATGGAAATGGGAGCGGATAATGATGGACTTTGTTAGTGGGCTACCCTTAACACCTACTAAGAAAGATTCTGTTTGGGTGATAGTGGATCGATTGACGAAGATGTTTATTTTCTACCAACAGATAGGATTACTCAACGCAAAAGTTGGCTAAGTTGTATGTATCGGAGATCGTGAGGTTGCATGGGGTACCAGTGTCTATTATATCGGATAGGGATCCTAGGTTTACATCACGGTTTTGGAAAGCTTTGAATGAGGCTTTGGGAACAAAGTTAAACTTTAGCACGGCTTTTCATCCTCAGTCAGATGGTCAGTCGGAAAGAGTAATCCAGATTTTGGAAGACATGTTAAAGGGTTGTGTGATTGACTTTAGAGGTAGTTGGGAAGATTTTCTACCGTTGGCAGAGTTCACGTATAATAACAGTTATCAATCCAGTATCCAAATGGCACCCTATGAAGCGTTATATGGTCGTAGGTGTCGTACCCCTACTTGTTGGACTGAATTGGGGAATGGCAGTTAGTGGGTCCTGAATTGATATCTGAGACGGAAGAAAAGGTAAAAGTGATTCAAGCACGGTTAAAGGAAGCTTCGGATAGACAAAAGTCGTATGCGGATCTGAAGCGTAAGGAAATTGAGTTTGCGGTGGGAGATCAGGTCTTTCTGAAAGTCTCACCTTGGAAGAAGATTTTCAAATTTGGAAGGAAGGGAAAATTGAGCCCTAGGTTCATTGGACCATACTGTGTGTTGAAGCGTGTAGGACCAGTGGCCTATCAGCTTGAATTACCTCCGGAGTTGAGTCAGATTCATAGTGTTTTCCATGTTTCTATGCTGAGGCGTTATAGATCGGATCCGTCTCACATAGTACCGATAGAAGAAGTTGAGATAAGGCCGGATTTGTCTTTCGAGGAGGAACCAGTGGAAATCTTAGACCGTGATGTTAAGGTGCTAAGAAAGAAGTCGGTACCATTGGTTAAGGTTCTATGGCGTAATCACGGAGTGGAGGAAGCTACGTGGGAGCCTGAGGATGCAATTCGGCAACAATATCCTCACCTCTTTTAACCAGGTAAATTTCGAGGACAAAATTTTCTTTAAGGGGGGTAGAATTGTAACATCCTAAAAAATAATTAGAATTTATGTGTTGCATAATTTTGGTGCTTAGTTAGTGAATGATTAAATTTGTGTGTTTAATATATTCTTGAGAAGGCTCGGGATTTATTCAAAATTAGAATAAATTTTAGTAATGAGTACTTTATTGAAGTGGAACAAGTAACCTTGTTGTTTAAGGAAATTAAGTGACAAAAGTTAGCATAAGTGAGCTAGTAGTAAAGTGGAGTTGGCGCCATGAGTGTTGCTTGAGGGAAGAGGTTTGAATCCCATGGTATGCATTTTGTGACTTTAATTTTTGCACTCTTCTAGCATGTGTCGGCCAAGCTCTATTTTTGGTAGGTTGGACTTTATATTTTTATGGCAAGATGGCTAATGGCTTAAGGTAAGAATTGAAGATAGGGAAAGGAATCATGAGCTTATGGTATGTAGGGGGACATAAGGCACTCTTTATGGGGTGTGTTTTGGAAAGTTTGGAATGGCCAAACTTTGTCCATGAACTTGGACGGTTTTGGGGCTAGGGGTGGGTTGGAAGCATTGGTAAGGATGGTAGCAAGTTTGGTCACTTTCATTTTGGTCATTTTGTGCTTTTCACAAAAACATTTCTTTTCATCTTTCTCTCCCTAGAAGCATCTTGTGCATTAGTGAACATTTGTTTTCTTTTTGGTCATTTCTTTTTTTACCATTTGGTCTAAATTTTGCCTAACCTCTCAAGTTCTTTTTCCCCTAGTGTCGAAATCACCAAAACACAAAGGCCATTTTCTTTTTCTTTTCTTTCCCCCATGGCCGAATGGTGCTAACACCATTTTCTTCAATTTTTATTCATAGTCGAATCTCCCTCTTCACATATATTTTCTTATTAATCATTCTTTCAACCTTCGTTTTAATCAACCGGTAAGAACCCTCTTCGATTCTTTATTTTCTTCTTTTGCCGAATATACATATTGGTTTGGGAGGGTCTTTTGACCAAAAATAGCATCCTCTATCCCTTTCTCTTGGACAATCTTTTTTCGTCTTTATAGTGATAAAGAGAAGGTTGAAACTCAGAGTATTCGTAATCATCGTGAATCGCTAGGATCCAGTTCAAAGTGTTAAGGTAAGGGTTTCTATCAAGGACTTCCATATTACTCAATTTTTTTCGTTAAAGATGTGTTACTAATCGATTTTATCTTGGGGACGTTATCGCTCGATTTTCATTCCGTGAATGTAAGATTTCGTGGTAAGCTGATTTCACCCTTAAAACCTATAGACTTAATTTCTGAAATATTAATTGGACTAATATTCTTTTGTCAATGGAGGCAAGCAAGATAGGGTCGAAAAGGGTGGTGAATAGTGTTTGAAAGAAGGGCGGATTCGCTATTCCCTCTAGATTCAAGCGAAGGGCTATTTCGACAATCCGAGATTTTCCACCGGGTTGTAGACCCTCATCCGGGGTGAATCCATTATTCGAAGTTGTTCGTAGTTCGGAGCCATTAGCTATTCCAGATTTTCCACCGGGTTGTGAATCGTCAACCGAGGATAACCGACAAATAGTTGTTGTTCGAGATTCCGAGGGCAAAAATCTAGATCGCCTACTTTAGCATAGATTTATTTTAAGTGTTAGTATTCTAATCGAGCGTGATACGTATTTAGGTATCGACGATCGGGAAAGTGTAGTCCTCACCGTATTCAGGTGTGTAATCTCACACTTATTTCATGGGTTAGATGACTATACCGTTATTAAGCATTGGATTAAAAATTGCAAAAGTTGGTAAAATCGAAAAAATATGGTATAATTAATACTTTAGTGATAAGATCATGAAATCGGTATTAAAATCGTGAAAATTTTGAAATCGCCCTTAATGGGCTAAAATGATAAAAAGTGATAAATGGGCCATATGAGTTATTTGATAAAATTGGCCAAGTGTGATATGAGATGAAATGGGCCAAATTGTGATATGGGCCAAATTGTGAAATGGGCCAAATTGTAATATGGGCCAGAGTGTAATAATTCTTTTATGGGCCTTATGTTGGAACTATCATATGAATGAATTGTTATGCATTTTATATACATGATTACATGGGTTGGGATATTTGACGAAGAGAAGATGGCTTCGTGCCCAGTTTAATGGCTTCGTGCTCAGTTTAATGGCTTCGTGCATAGTTAATGGCTTTGTGCCCAGTTCAATGGATTAATTTCCCAGTTTAATATGGCTTAATTGCCCAGTTGGTGTGTTGGCGGGATGGGTGACTAAAGCTCCCCACAGGTATGTTGGTTGGTATAGGTGGTGTGTAGCGGATGGAAATTTAGGTTTGGTTTGGGGAATTACATATCACGTGCATGCTATACATGTTAAACTGTTATAATTGTAAATGGGCTCCGACCCAAGTAAATGCTTAAATGGTTTTGGCCCAGTGGACTATGGCAAGTGGGTTACACACTGAGTTCTAAGTAACTCACCCCGTTTCCTTTATCCTTCTCAGGTAATATTCAGTAATGGAGGCTTGGGTCGAGGATGACTTCGTGGATGCCATATTACGATTAATGGTTTATATGAACTTTGAACTTCTTTTAAGTATTTTTATTTAATTTCTATTTCAATGGTGTTGTAATAAGGCCTTTGGTATTATTTTATGGATGTTTTACTCGTGGATAGATTTTAATTATGTTTTAGATACTTAAATGGGACTATTTTATTTTCTAAAATTTTCGTGCTAAAAGGGTTTTTCTTAAAAATCATTATTTCAGAAATTTTTCTATAATAATTCTTTTAAGAATCTTGTTTTCAAATTTCTTTTGAACTCTATTAAACTTCTCAAAAAATTTAATCAAATATTTTTTTAGTTTCAAATTTATAAACTCTTATGTCTTAAATCATAGATTTTAAATTTACCTCGGTTTTAATAAACTTCAATTCCAAAGTAGTTTTGAGGATCTATTTTCTTTAAATAATTAGATGACTAGATGTATGTTCGTTTGTGTGACATATGAAATCTGGTCTTAACTCATAGACCGAGTTTGGGGTGTTACAGGATGTTATGAATGTCATTTTGGGAAAAATGATTGTAAATAATATTATAAATGATATTAGTTACTTATATCTGCAGGTTGGTAAACTTGTTATATAAGGTTCATTTTAAGTCCACATGGCCGCACACACAGCGCATGATCGGATCATGTGAAACACACGGCTATCACATGGGCGTGTGGTTTGGCCGTGTGTCCCCTGCAACTTAAAATTTTCAAAACAGAATGCCCAGGAATCTCCACACAGGAAAAGACACAGGCGTGTGTCTCAGCCGTGTAAGGCTCACGGCTTAGCACACGGGCATGTGCCTTGGCCGTGTGAAAACTGCACTTAAATTTCAAAAAATAAATTGACCACACGGCCTAGCATACTAGCATGTGGCTTGGCCGTGTAAGGTAAGTCAAAGAGTTATACGAGGTAGGATACTTCGACCTCGAGTCGATGAGACACTAGGTGTCAAATCATTTCTTCGGACAAATTCGATGAGGTACTGGGAATCAATTTACTTCAGCATGGCCAATGAGACACTGGGTGTCAATCTATTTTTTCGAATTATCTGATGAGGCACTGGGTGCCAAACTGGTGTGTTTTGGTTGGATCCGTGTATTCGTCCGAAGTCTAAGTCATGTTAATAGAGGAAAATAAATGAATTGACAATAAGATTGTTATTAAATGACATTGTATGAGAATTGGAGTGGATAATGAATTGAATTGTACAAATGAGAAGCATGAATCATGAGATTCATTGTAACACCCCAAACCCGGCCCATGAGCCCTGATCGGATCTGGTATGTCACGGAGTAAAAACGTTTTGAAAGATATTGATTTTCTGGTGAAAAATTTGAAAAAATTGTTAAGGTTAGAAAACAGTGTTTGATAAAACTCAGTTGGGATTTATTTTTATAAACAAGGTTGTGTTTGAAAACCCTTTGAAAACATTTGATCATGTAAAATGTTAAAATCGTCAGAATTATTGTTAACTTGGTAAATTTTTGTTACACGATGGTAACATCTTTGAAAACTCGTAAAAGTTATTAGTTTCAAAAATGTTGCTTTTAACCAATTCACTTAACATTTATAATTTCATATGTAATGTAGTATGAGTAAAGTAAAAGCATCTATGTAAACATCCAAATAACAATTAGCGGCCTTATTACAACCCAAAATAAAAATTTAGCGAATAAACAAACTTAAACTGAATTAAATAAATTCCAATTCCAAGGAACAAGCATGGCCGCCTCGAGTCCCCTCCGGCTCCATCTCCGCGATCTACTCATCTGCAAAATAATATGGGAAGAGGTGAGTCACCAAGACTCAGTGTGTAAATCCCCCACCCAGAAATGCAACTCACACACAAAGTATTAATAAACATGCAAACATGCAACCCCACTAACCATCCGTATCCTTTAACTACCCCTGTGGTCAAAACCACCGGTGGTCAAAACCACAGTGACTAGAGTCACAAATCAAGTGATGGGGCCAACCCATCGTGTGGTCAAAACCACCGATGACCATAGGTCACAATTATCAATATGTGGTCAAAACCATCGGTGGTACCAAACCACCGGGACTTAGTCACAATTTATCAACGGTGTGGTCAAAACCACGGTGACCGTCACAATTAACTGATGGGGCCAACCCATCTTGTGGTCAAAACCACCGGTGACATCCATAAAGATCATCCCCCTCCGCTCATTAATCCCACCATCATCATGCTTACATATCAAATATCATAATCGCATATATCATGCATTTATGTATAGCATAGCATTCAACAGCATATGATGGCATACACATACATCATAGATCATGTAATAGGGGACTTACCCGAAATCCATGCTCATGTCCACGAGCAAAACTACCACAATGATTAAAAAGGCAACAATATAGTCATGTTAACTAATAAAGTGTGTAGTGAATTTTACACACCTGTTACTAACGCGAATCCTAGATCCCGAAGATTCAATCTACTTGTGCTAGATCCTTTGACCCTATATTCGGCCAACAACCAAGTTAGTGACATAGGCCTATTTGGCTATACTAATAATCCCGAAGGATCAATTGTACCAGAAATATGGCCTTTGGCCGAATGTGCTTACCCACTTACCAAACTTACCGAAATCCCGAATTTGTCACTTGACTTGTCGAGATCCCTACCAAAACACTTGTTAAAATTGGCTTGCACACTTATACATAATCAAGGCCTATGGCCGAATGTTACTCACCACTTTATCAAATCCCGAAAGCTTCCTTCAATCAGCTAAAGTCCTTCCCTACAATTGGTTTAATCACTTCATTAGAGAGCTAAAAGCCATTCGGCCATAACATAAATCCTGAAAGGAGCAAAGTCGCCGCACCCTTACCTTAATGATGGATTCGACCTTGCCCACAAAGAAACCTTGATTTCAGCACTTTAGGATGGTGAAGAGATAAACTCAAAGGAAAGAGAGATTGTGAGCCTATGAATTGGTCAAAGCTCTTGTTGAAACCGACAGAGAAACAATGGCTTCCGACTTTCAAACAAAATAGAAAAGAGGGAGATAAGGGTGTAGGGAGATTCGGCCAGCAACAAATTGGAAAAGAAGAAAAGAAACTAGCTAAATAAATTTGGCATACACCCCTTAATCACCCTTCAAAGTCGAAAATACTACTCCAAAGAGTCCTATAATCTACCATTGCTCCTTAATGTGATAACTTTTATCTTTAAATTATCACCCATTCAAACTAAATTAAAACAATATTTATCTTCCATTCTATCCCTTAATCTCCTCTTTAAACAAATAAAAAGAAATAAAATAAATATAATCACTCTTCTTAGCCGAATAAAACAAGGCTTATCATAATAAGAGTCCAAAATCAGGCCATTCACTCACTCTCCCATTCACGCCACTTGGAAAAAAAATAAAATACCAACCTGCAGCTTCTTTGGTTCGAACACAGGACCTGGTGGAGGCAAACTGCACCAACGTCTCTAACCATTTTGCCAAGGCGTGTCTTTGTGACATAACCTCGTCACCAATTCTTTTAAGAGCTCCTTCGCTAGCTTCCCTTTCTTTAACGCCTAAAACAAAATAAAACACCCATTGCTTCTAGCGTGACTCAATTTGAGTCCATCCGCCAAGACCTTAAGTGGTGCCCCAAGCCACTCCACCAAACCAACTTTCATGTCCATAACCCTCACCATTTATTTTTAAGGCCTTCCTAGCCCATCACCGTAAATTAAAATAAAACTCCAAAACGCCACTCCAGTAGCTCGAACCCAAGACCTGTGCCCATCGTCACCTCCAAGCTCTTAAGTGGCGCATGAAAGCCACTTTGCCAAATTATTCCTTGTGTCATGTTTCTCCCGAAATTTCACTTAACCCCTATCTCACCTAGCTCCTTCTTTAAACACTTAAAAAGAAATTTCAACCCTAAGTCCGACCTAGCTCGGGTTATGACTAGACCCTAAAACATGCCTAGCAATCATAGGATTCACTTCTTTAAGCACACACATGAGAAAAATAATTAAATTACAAACAACCTCTAAATCAGGATGTTACAGTTCTACCCCCTTAAAATAATTTTGGCCTCGAAATTACCTGGATCAGAAGAGTTGGGGGTATTACTGTCGCATCACATCCTCGGGTTCCCATGTGGCCTCCTCCGTACCATGGTTTCGCCATAGCACTTTTACCAAAGGCACTGACTTCCTCCTCAAAACCTTGACATCTCGATCCAAGATTTGTACTGGCTCCTCCTCGAAAGACAAGTCTGAGTTCACTTCAATTTCCATAACTGGCACTACGTGTGATGGATCTGATCGATAGCGCCTTAGCATCGAAACATGAAAGACATCATGAATCTGGCTCAATTCTCACGGCAACTCAAGTCGATAAGCTACCTGGTCCCTACGTTTCAACACCGGTATGGCTCGATAAATCTAGGGCTTAGCTTGCCCTTCCTGGCCAAACCTCAAGACCTTCTTCCAAGGTGATACCTTCAAGAAGACCTTATCCCCATCGCATATTTAACCTCTCTGCGCTTAAGATCGGAGTAGGATTTACCGTCCGACGCCTCCTTAAGACGAGCTCGAATTACTCTAACCTTATCTTCTGTCTCTGCCACTAACTCAGGACCTAACATCTGTCGCTCTCCTAGTTCTGTCCAACAAGTAGGAGTATGGCATTTCCGACCATCATACAATACATACGGTGCCATTCGAATACTCGCTGATAACTATTGTTATAAGCGAACTCGCCAAAGGTAGGTACTCCTCCCAACTACCACGAAATCCAAAACACACCCTCAACATGTCTTCCAACACTTGGATGACCTCTCGATTGTCCATCGATTGCGGATGAAAAGCCGTCTTGAAATTAAACTTTGTGCCTAACTCCCGATGTAAAGCCTTCCGAATCTCGACGAATTGGGATCCCGATCCGAGATAATGGACACCGGTACTCCATGCAACCGCACTATCTCAGCTATATATAGCCTGGCTAGCCTTTGAAGCGAGTAGTCAACCCTTATCGGTATGAAATAGGCCGACTTAGTCAACCGGTCTACTATCACCCAAACGGAATCTTTTCTTCGGGCGTGAGGAAGCCCACTTACGAAATCCATAGTAATCTCCTCCCACTTCCACTGTGGGATCTTTACCGGCTATAACAGCCCTGATGGCAATTGATGCTCACCTTAACTTGCTGGCATGTCAGACACTTGCCCACCAACTCTGTTATTTCCGCTTAAGACCCGGCCACCAAAATCGCTTCCCTTAAATCCCGATACATCTTGTCGCTTCCGGGTGCATAGCGTCACGGATCGCTATGAGCTTCTTTAAGGATTCGCTGCCTCAAATCATCATCCTTAGGCATGCATACTCTCCCCTGAAAGTACAACACTCCATCACTGCCCAAGCTGAAACCTTCGGCCTCACCATTCTGTACTTGCAACCTCCGAGTACTCAAAGCTTCGTCGGTCATCTGTCTTTCTTTGACCTCATTAATCCAAGACGGCTTCACTTGCAACTCTGCCAAAAGGCTCCCATCCTCATAGAGACTTAGGTGAGCAAACATTGCTCGCAAATCCGCTACCACCTTTCGACTCAATGCATCGCCTACCATATTAGCCTTCCCGGATGGTATTCGATTGAGCGATCATAGTCCTTCAAGAACTCAATCCACCTCGCCTCCTGATTTAAATCTTTACGAGTCAAGAGGTACTTGTGCTCTTATGATCATGTACACTCCGACTTCTCCCCATACGATAGTGCCTCCAGATTTTCAAGGAAAAAAACCACAAAGACCAATTCCAAATCATGTGTTGGGTAGTTAGCTTCATGAGGCCTCAATCGCTATGACGATAAGCAACAACCTTCCTTCTTGCATTAGCACACACCTAAACCAAGATGCGATGCATCACAATACACAGTGAATTCCTTTCCTGCCTCAGGCTGAATCAAGACTGGTGCTTCAGTCAAAATCCTTTTCAGCTTATCGAAACTCTCTTGCTGCTTCTCAAACTACACAAACGAAACTCTTTTTCTCAACAGCTTAGTCAACGGTGCTGCGATTAAGGAGAAATTTTCCACGAATCTCCTATAATATCCTGCCAACCCCAAAAACTTGATTTACAGTAACTATCTTTGGTGGTTTCCTCTAATATCGCCTCAATCTTACGGGATCCACCCCGATTCCCTCAATTTGAAACAACATGCCCTAGAAAGGTTACCTCCTTAAGCAAGAATTCACACTTACTGAATTTGGTACAACTGTCTCTCCCTTAGAATTTGCAGAACCACATGAAGATGTGCGTCATGCTCCTCTTCCGACTTCGAGTACACTAAAATGTCATCTATGAAGACCACGACGAACCGATCTAGATAGTTTCAACCCGGTCATCATGTCCATAAACGCTGTCGATACATTCGTCAAACCAAAAGGCATTACCAGAAACTCGTAGTGCCCATACCAAGTACGGAATGTCGTCTTATGGACATCAGCCTCCTTCACCTTAAGCTGATGGTACCCTGACCTAAGGTCAATCTTAGAGAACACCGATGCTCCTTTGAGTTGATCGAACAGATCGTCAATCCTGGGTAAAGGATACCGGTTCTTTATTGTCAACTTGTTCAGCTGCCGATAGTCTATACACATCCCCATTGTCCTATCCTTTTTCTTGACAAAAAGCACTGGAGCTCCCCAAGGCGATACACTTGGTCAGATGAACCCTCTATCCAATAACTCCTGGATCTGCGCCTTCAACTCTACCAATTCTTTCGGTGCCATTCGATACGGAACTATAGATACTGGCGCGGTTTCGGGTAACAAGTCTATACCAAATTCAACCTCACGGTCAGGAGGTAGACCCGGAAGCTCCTCTGGAAACACATCGACATAATCCCTTACGGTCCGGACATCTCTCACAGCAACATCCTTAGCTTCCAAAGCACAGACATGCACCACATAAGCTTCACAACCCTTCCTAACCATCTTTTCCGCCTTCAACGCAGAAACCAGATTAGATAGGTAATCTCTCCTTTTACCTATCATCACCACCTCATCACCTTCCACGGTCTTTATTACCATGCGCTTAGCTGCGCAATCCAGGCTAGCCTGATACTTTACTAGCCAATCTATCCCGAGGATTAGGTCAAACTCCCGAAATGGTAGTTCCATCAAGTCAGCCAAGAACACAACCCCTTGGAGTTCTAGGGGTACGTTCTTATAGAGTTTACTTACTTCTACAGAGTCTAAGTGCAGAGTTTCCACTACGCTACTAGCAATGTATGAGTGGGTTGAGCCAATGTCAATTAAGGTACTATAGGGTACACCAAAGATCAAGAACATACCGGTTATGACGTTCGTTGTGTCGCCCTCCTCTTGACGCCTCGTGGCATAGACCAAACCAGGTTGCCTAGCCTCAGTACCACCGGTACCTCCCCTTAGTGCCCCACGACCTCTGCCAGCACCATTACCACCTCTTCCTGCAATACGACCTCTCGGTGGCTGTTGATTATCCCTCCTATTCAGTGCACGATCCTGACCCTCTGACCTCAGCCTAGCTGCCTTTTTCGGACAATCTCTAACTCGATGTTTCATAGACCCACATTGAAACATCCCGATTACCATTCAACACTCCCGTATGAGATTTTCCACACCGAGGCAGCACAATGGCGGCCATTGAGAATTAGCGGAAGGCGAGCCTAGCGACTTGATCGACCCACCAAACCTCGTCCTCTTTTCTCGATTACGAGAAAACTTTGAAGATCCAGAGCTCCTCTTATTCCAGTTCCTATCCTAATTCCGCCTAATTGACTGCCTTACCCCATCAGCAACCTTAGACTTCTCCACTAGGACAAATGAACTCCCGTTCTGTTGTGGAGCTATCATCATCCTCACTCATCTCTCAATTTCATCCTCGAATCTAACACAGCGTTCATGCTCGGTACCCATAATACCACGAGCATACCTACTCAACCGGAGAAATTCGGCCTCATACTCTGCTACTGTCTTATTACCCTGAACCAGGTTCAAGAAAGCCTTTCACAAGATCAACGTAACTGGTTTCAATATATTTCTTTTGATAGGCGGCCTTAAAGAATTCCCATGTGAGATCCTCCGCCATCGCTCCATCCCTTACAGTGAGCCACCACTGATATGACTCATCCCGAAGTAGAGAGATGATACCCTTCAACTTCTCTTCAGCTGTGAAATCCAGGTCACCCATGATCCTCTCAGTGGATTCTAACCAATATTCTGCCGCACTGGGTGCCACTCCAGAAACTCCTCCAAACAACTCCGCTCCGTTAGCCTTGAGTCGTTCAACCACGAATTTACGGGCTCCTGCACCCGCGCCTACCTCAGTAACTCATTCCAACACTTTCGTAGTACGACTTGAGATACTACATCGTTACCACTCGTCCGATCTTGAAACTCGGTTTTACCATCGGCAAATCCGGTGAAGATCTCATTTCCGGACCCATGACCAGACCTGCTTGGTTCGACAAGGTCATCCTACCTCTACATGCCATGCGTGCGACGCCCACGACCTCCTGTACTCATTGTTCTCGCTTTGCTTTATCCGATTAAAAATTTTATGCATTAGAGCTTGTTTAGCTGGTTATCCGCGAAGGAATTTTATGAAATGAGCTTAATAGGGATTCTTTCGATCATTCAAAGTTTGAGTTTTCTATCCTAATTTACAAAAACACATCCATTCCTTAGTATTTCCCATACACATTCACTCATCCAACTTTTCTACCCGTTCCTATCCTAAGGGTATTTTCGTCAATTATCCTACAGGGGTATTTTTGTAATTTTTCAAAAATAAAAGTTCCCGGATGATTTTGTCAGAAAATATTTTGGAGCTTTTAAATTCTCGGGGTATTTTGAAAAATTTTAAAATTCGGGGGTATTTCGGTGATTTTGAAGCTCGGGGGTATTTTGGTAATAAACCAAGGTAACTTTGTAAAATTTTGATAATTTTCGGGGTATTTTCAAACGTTGCAAAACTTTGAGGGTTCTTTTTGAGAATTTTATTTTCCAAGTTGATGGTGTTGCAAAATTTTTGAAAATCAAGGTCATTCTGGTAATTTTGTTGGTTAGGGGCAATTTTGTAATTTTACCACTAGGTATTTTAGTAATTTTTTTTCATAATCGTGGCATTTTCATAAAAGATTTCCACAATTTGGTTCTAATTGATTTCACAAAGAAGGATATTTTGAAAATTTTCTATTTGGAAATTTTCCATACGAGGGTATTTTGGTAGTTTATAAGCGTGGGTATTTTGGTCATTTTTCAAACCGAGGGTATTTTGGTCATTTTTTAAAACAAGGTTTTAATTACTTCAAAAACAAAATGGCTAGTCCCTCTCGTGTTTTAGTTATCAAGTTTAGCTCATGAGCACGCTGTCTCAGCCGGGATGAACAGTTACTACGCACTGTGTAGGATTCAAGTGAGTAGGAGGTGAGTCACTTGGACCGCTTAAATACCGTGCTCCCACCGAATCCAATCCTAGACATGCGTATAACGATTTCCACATCTCTTGCTCAAGGACAACTCACGGTGGTTGTTTAGGGAATTATTAAATCTTATGCATTGTTTGTTGGGGTTCGCAACCCTGTGGTTCAACAATTCCTATTCTAATATTCTACGTTCACAAATTACCCTTTTACCCCTATCAAGTATTCACAAAAATAGATAGAATTACTTACCTGAGAGGATAGGTGCCGAAGACTCGGTGCCATGCTGTTCGAACCATAAACAATTTCCCAAAACATTTCAATAAGGCCTACTAACAAAAACAAAACATTTTGGGCCTTGGGCCCCCACAGCTGAGTTTTGAACTAGGCTCTGATACCAAAAATGTAACACCCCAAACCCGGCCCATGAGCCCTGACCAGATCTGGTATGTCACGGAGTAAAAACGTTATGAAAGATATTGATTTTCTGGTGAAAAATTTGAAAATACTGTTAAGGTTAGAAAACAGTGTTTGATAAAACTCAGTTGGAATTTATTTTTATAAACAAGGTTATGTTTGAAAACCCTTTGAAAACATTTGATCATGTAAAATGTTAAAATCGTCAGAATTATTGTTAACTTGGTAAATTTTTTGTTACCCGATAGTAACATCTTTGAAAACTCGTAAAAGTTATTAGTTTCGAAAATGTTGCTTTTAACCAATTCACTTAACATTTATAATTTCATATGTAATGTAGTATGAGTAAAGTAAAAGCATCTATGTAAACATCCAAATAAAAATTAGCGGCCTTATTACAACCCAAAATAAAAATTTAGCTAATAAACAAACTTAAACTGAATTAAATAAATTCCAAATCCAAGGAACAAGCATGGCCGCCTCGAGTCCTCTCCGGCTCCATCTCCGCGATCTACTCATCTGCAAAATAATATGGGAAGGGGCGAGTCACCAAGACTCAGTGTGTAAATCCCCCACCTTGAAATGCAACTCACACACAAAGTATTAATAAACATGCAAACATGCAACCCCACTAACCATCCGTACTCTTTAACTACCCCTGTGGTCAAAACCACCGGTGGTCAAAACCACTTGTGACTAGAGTCACAAATCAAGTGATGGGGCCAACCCATCGTGTGGTCAAAACCATCGATGACCATAGGTCACAATTATCAATATGTGGTCAAAACCACTGGTGGTACCAAACCACCGGGACTTAGTCACAATTTATCAACGGTGTGGTCAAAACCATCGGTGACCAAGTCACAATTAATCGATGGGGCCAACCCATCTTGTGGTCAAAACCACGGTGACATCCATAAAGATCATCCCCTCCACTCATTAATCCCACCATCATCATGCTTACATATCAAATATCATAATCCCATATATCATGCATTTATGTATAGCATAGCATTCAACAAAGATATGATGGCATACACATACATCATAGATCATGTAATAGGGGACTTACTCAAATCCATGCTCATGTCCACGAGCAAAACTACCACAATGATTAAAAGGCAACAATATAGTCATGTTAACTAATAAAGTGTGTAGTGAATTTTACACACTGTTACTAACGCTAATCCTAGATCCCAAGATTCGATCTACTTGTGCTAGATCCTTTGACCCTATATTCTACCAACAACCAAGTTAGTGACATAGGCCTATTTATTATACTAATAATCTCAAGGATTAATTGTACTCGAAATTTGGCCTTTGGCCGAATGTGCTTAACCACTTACCAAACTTACCGAAATCCCAAATTTGTCACTTGACTTGTCGAGATCCCTACCAAAACACTTGTTAAAATTGGCTTGCACACTTATACATAATCAAGGCCTATGGCCGAATGTTACTCACCACTTTATCAAATCCCGAAAGCTTCCTTCAATCGGCTAAAGTCCTTCCCTACAATTGGTTTAATCACTTCATTAGAGAGCTAAAGGCCATTCGGCCATAACATAAATCCCGAAAGGAGCAAAGGTGCCGCACCCTTACCTTAATGATGGATTCGGCCTTGCCCACAAAGAAACCTTGATTTCGGCACTTTAGGATGGTGAAGAGATAAACTCAAAGGAAAGAGAGATTGTGAGCCTATGAATTCGGTCAAAGCTCTTGTTGAAATCGACAGAGAAACAATGGCTTCCGGCTTTCGAAACAAAATAGAAAAGAGGGAGATGAGGGTGTAGGGAGATTCAGCCAGCAACAAATTAGAAAAGAAGAAAAGAAACTAGCTAAATAAATTTCGGCATACACCCCTCTTAATCACCCTTCAAAGCCGAAAATACTACTCCAAAGAGTCCTATAATCGGCCATTGCTCCTTAATGTGATAACTTTTATCTTTAAATTATCACCCATTCAAACTAAATTAAAAATAATGTTTATCTTCCATTCTATCCCTTAATCTCCTCTTTAAACAAATAAAAAGAAATAAAATAAATAAAATCACTCTTCTTAGCCGAATAAAACAAGGCTTATCATAATAAGAGTCCAAAATCAGGCCATTCACTCACTCTCCCATTCACGCCACTTGGAAAAAAATAAAATACCAACTGCAGACTTCTTTGGTTCGAACACAGGACCTGGTGGAGGCGAACTGCACCAACGCCTCTAACCATTCTTCCAAGGCGTGTCTTTGTGACATAACCTCATCACCAATTCTTTTAAGAGCTCCTTCGCTAGCTTTCCTTTGCTTTAACGCCTAAAACAAAAATAAAAACACCCATTGCTTCTAGCGTGACTCGAACTTGAGTCCATCCGCCAAGACCCTTAAGTGGCGCCCCAAGCCACTCCACCAAACCAACTTTCATGTCCATAACCCTCACCATTTATTTTTAAGGCCTTCCTAGCCCATCACCGCAAATAAAAATAAAACTCCAAAACGCCACTCCAGCAGCTCGAACCCAAGACCTGCACCCATCGTCACCTCCAAGCTCTTAAGTGGCGCATGAAAGCCACTTTGCCAAATTATTCCTTGTGTCATGTTTCTCCCGAAATTTCACTTAACCCCTATCTCACCTAGCTCCTTCTTTTAAACACTTAAAAAGAAATTTCAACCCTAAGTCCTGACCTAGCTCTGGGGTTATGACTAGACCCTAAAACATGCCTAGCAATCATAGGATTCACTTTTCAAGCACATACATGAGAAAAATAATTAAATTACAAACAACCTCTAAATCAGGATGTTACATTCATGGAATGGAAATTTACATTGAAAGATGAATGTAAAAATCAAAGTAGAGAAAAGCCATTGAGATAGCTATTGATGAGAATTGTATGTGTGATAAATGATTTATATATGAATTGATTAATTAAATGATCCTAGATATTTGAATGAATTAAATGTGCATATTTATCATTTATTTAAAATATTCGAATTATAGAAGAACCACTGAGTTTATACTCAGCGTACGGTTTTTTTCAAGTGCGCAGGTTAGGTTAAATTCAGGTCGTTGAATTAGCATCCAAAGCCGATCCCAAACTCAACGTGGCGAAGTATATTTCTTTTTGGTAATGGCATGTGCCTGGGATGTTATGTATGCCATTTTGGGAAACATGATTCTAAATAATATTATAAATGATATTAGTTTCTTATATACATGAAAGTATGTGTGTTTTGTTAAGGTTATAAAATGGTAAGTTAAAGTTTATGCCAAGTAAGAATGAATAGGTAAAATTTGGGTTAAATTGGTATGTTTTAGAAATTGGTTTGAATGATGATTTATTGGATTGTTTTGATAATATGAGCAAGGTATTTATGAAAGTTTATTGTTTAGGCACTTAGGATGTTTATTTTTGTAACGCCCCTAACCCAAATCCTTCACCGGAATAGAGTTACAGAGCATTACCAGAGTTACAAATTTATTTATCAGACATTTTATTTCATCTAGCATTCATATTTGGAACCAATCAAAATCAAACATATTGTCCCTTAAACATACTTATTTTTCTTGACATGTCTTACTTGAATTTATTACTCGTCTCAACATACTTAATTTTCTTGTATCAACGTATTAAAGATCATTACATATTATGTCATGATAAATATCATTCTCTTGTCGTTTCTTCATAAACATAAATCAATTAATTATTATATCAATATTTCATGTACTATCAACTCGTACTTTCTTATATCACATAATTAGGTTACACGAACTTACCTGGCTAAATTACAGAAATACCAAGAATCAGGGGTATTTTAGTAATTTTCTATTTTCCTTAATTTTTCAACCGATCTTGATATAAATTAATAATTTCATTCAATTTATTAATTTAGACAATAAAATAATTCATTTCACTCAATTTGGTCATTTTTGATATTTTTACAAAATTACCCTAAAATTTTACTTTTATTCAATTTAGTCCTGGTCTAAAACATGCAAATTATCCATTTAATATAAATCCATGCTAGCTGATTATTCATATATATATATATATATATATAGTCCTCCTCCTCCTCTCCATACCACATCCTTAATGTATATAATTCCACTATTTACTTATGTGTTCATATCAAGCTATCCACTTGAGTTATAGTCACTAAATTATTTATATCTTGAGCTAAAGAATTCCAAATTAAAAAATTCTTGATGTTTCTTAAACTATACTCAAATATATTTCTACCATAAAAATTTAAGAATTTATACTTTAGCCAATAAGTACAGTAAATTCTTCAAATTTATCCATGTTCTTCTGTTTGACAGCTTCAACCTTTCCTTACTAAAAATTAATTACCTCTTAGTACGGGCTTTGAATAATGCCTCCATTTGTTTCTCTTGAAAATAGACTCATTAAGGATTTAGACATCTAAATTTAACCCCATATTTATTTTTTTACAATTTTTTTTATGATTTTCCAAAGTCAGAACAGGGGAACCAGAAATCATTTTGACCTTGTCTAACAAAATTTATTATAACTCATAATTTAAAATTCCAATGCTTACACCGCTTCTTCTATGAAAAACTAGACTCAATAAGATTTAATTTCATATTTTATTCATACTATAATTCGATTTCCATAATTTTTTGCGCCTTTTCAAAGTTATCCTACTGCTGGTGTCCAAAATTGTTTTAATGCAAAATATTGATTACCAAGTTTATAATAACCTTATTTCCTTTCTCTACAATATTTCCCATCATTTTCTCTTATTTCCCTTTACTAATATATCAAGAACATAGAACCTTATATAAGAAAACTCTACTTTAATATCATTTTCATGCTTTTGATATTACCTTATATAAGAAAACTCTACTTCAAATGTATTGAAATCTTAAAATTCTTACCTTGTCCTATTAATTTCAATTTTTAACTTGATTTTCTCCCTCTTCCAGCTTCTAATTATTCAATCTAACTTGATATTCTAGCTCCCCATTGTCTTCTTGTTATTTTTCTCTCTTGGTAGTTATGGAAATTCTCTTGATTACTAGGTGAAAATGGTGAATTTTTTGTTGAAGGACCTAATTGTAAAGAAAGCAAAGCTTTCTTTCTTTCTCTCTTCACAAACGGTGGATGCATGGGAAAGGTAGTGAATGGTGTGTTTTTTTTTTCTTTCCACACACACACACACACACACACACACATATATACACTAAATAAAATAATAAAATAATAATAAATATCTTATTAAATATTAATAAAGTAATATTTATCTAATTAATTAATTTAAAATATCATCAACATAATCATTACATTCTAGAATTCTCTCTCTTACTAATTTACCATTTTGTCCTTCATGATCTTTTAAAATTCCATCATTGAGTCATCACTTAATTTGGAAAAAATTACAATTTAGTCCCTCATAATTCTTCATCTATTCGATTTCATCCATTTTCCTTAGTTTCTAGATTATTCCACCCCTAAAATATTTTCACCATTGGTCCTTCAACTTTTCATATTTACACTTTAACCCCTTAAATTTTAAATATTTACTCTTGGGCAATAATTTTTTTTCACTTTTATAATTTAGTCCTTTCTTGAATTAATAATGTAATATATCATAATATACTTCCCAATGTTGACATAATCCAAAATTTCCCTTTTTATCACTTTATTTCCTTAACTATATCAAGGATAATATCTTACTTTCTTACTGTAGTAATTTTCGGGGTATTACAATTTTAACAAGTTTTAGAGGTGTTTAATCGTGTTTTGAAGTGGTTGGATGATTGAATTTAGGGTTTTTGTTGTTTAAGTCTGCAGGGTTGATAAACTTGTTATATAAGGTTCATTTGAAGTCCACACGGCCAAACATACGGGCGTGTGACTGGACCGTGTGAGACACACAGCTATCACATAGGGGTGTGGTTCGGCCGTGTGTCCCCTGCAACTTAAAATTTTTGAGATAGAATGCCCAGGAATCTCTACAAGGGCATGTGTCTCACCGTGTGAGGCACATGGCTTAGCACACGGGCATGTGCCTTAGCCGTGTGAAAGCTACACTTAAATTTTGAAAAATAAATTGACCACATGGCTTGGCACACTGGCGTGTGGCTTTGCCGTGTGAGGTAAGTCAGAGAGTTATACGACGTAGGAGACGACCTGAAGCACGAGCATGTAATAGGGTCACACGGGCTTGTGTGTACCTTGCACCTAAGGAAAATTTTTAAATTTCGCTAAAAATTCTTGAACTTTCCGATTAAGTCCCCATTTGTTTCTAACACATGTTTTGGGTCTCGAAGGCTCTTAAGAGGGATGATATGATTAATTTATGAAGTGTATGCTAATTGATTTGTTTAATATCCGTATTTGATTTGAAAAGTATGGTAATGCTCTATAACCCTGTTTCGGCTACGGATAAGGGTTAGGGGGTGTTACAGAACAAAAGTTGTATGAAGCTGCTGATTATTTTGAATATCACCCATCTCCACAGTGATATCATTTTCCTCTTGATCGTCTACTATATTCTTTTGATTCTACATTCCTTCTCTAACCTCTCTACAATTTCTGAGCGCCTTTTTCAACTTCACTATGAAAAATTAAAGGTTCCGACGGGTTTTGTAATGCCCCGATTAATTTAATCCTATTTTTTTTGAAATTTGACATATATTTGTATCTGCTTCAGTGGTTAAGTGATTTGGGTGTTTGTATAAGGTATTGGGTTCAAGTCCCACTTTTGGCAAATTTTGTTATTTTAGACCCTAGCCTTATCCTTAGTGAGTTGGGTTATATTTTCTTGTTAGTAAACTCATATTAGAATGAGCCTGTTGGTTCAAGTGGTAAGGTGTTAGCTTGCCTTAAGGTCTCATGTTCGATTCATTGTGTGAGCATGAATGATATTTTTTCTTCGGTTGTGAGATAGAGGTTGGGTGGAAGTAAAATTCTAAGGTAATGGAGAGTTAGTGGGTTAATTAGTGGGATAATGGGAAGTTGAGATATTAATCAAAAATCAAATTGATTATCTTTTTTATTTTATTTTTTTCAAAATTTCCTATCTCTTCCTAAAAATCTGACGTCAGTTTTGTTCTTCCCTTTCTCTGCACTTTCATTTCTTCTTTTCATTACTACCTCCTCATATCCTGTTCGCAAACTGTCATCAAATCTTTGTGTTATGGTTCTGTGACCCTTGCTCGGATTCTGGTTGGTAAGTGTTCTTGAAGTTTTGTGCGATTGTAGGTTGTTTTCGGATATGTTAATGTTGTAAATTCTAGTGGTAGGTGTTAATCAAGGGGATCAAAATTCATTATCTATCGTGTAGTATGTTAAGGCTATCGTAGTTGTTCTAGTAAGTGATTGAACTTTTCGTTTGTGTTCTACATTCAAGCATGTCGATTAGGGTTTTGATAATTGGTGTTTTGATACTTGGAATTGATCGTTGGAATATTGTTTTTATGTTCTAGGGGGCTTGGGATTACAGTAGCATCAAAATCGTACCAGGTGTGTAACTATAACACAAGAAATCAAGGTTCGATGAAAGCCAAAAAGAGGACTGTCGACACCACACGGGCATGTGGCCGGCCATGTGGTTGGCTGTGTGCGAGACACGATCGTGTGACGGTAAGAGTGTGGTTGTATGGGCCCTACGGGCTAGGTCGAATTGGGTGTGTAGGCCATACGAGCTAGGCTGAATTAGGCGTGTGAGCCACACGGGTGTGTGGGTTTTGGGCCAAACCAATTTGGGAGTGTGGGCCCACACAGGCATGTGGACCCAAAATTTTGAAATATCTTAAGGTCACAAGGGTCGTTCCGATTAACTGTGGGCCTAACGGCTAACCAAACCTTATTATATGTAATCTGATATTCTAATAGTCTAATCTGAGCAGGAAACTCATATATGTCTGATTGTTCTGTATAAGTATTGTAACATCCTAAAATTTGGAATTTTATGTGTTGCATTATTTTTGGTGCTAAGCTAGTTAAATTATTAACTTTGTATGTCTAAGGAAGGTCCTGAGAAGGCTCGGGGTCTATTTGGACCTAGTAAAAATTTTGGCATTTAGCACTTTAAGGAGATAGAGTAAGTGGCCTGAAAGCTTATGGAAATAAATGAGTAAATGGTTAGCATAATTGAGCAATTGGTAAAAAGGATATGGTGTCACATGAAGTACCTTGAGGAAAAGGTTCAAATCCCATATTGTGCAAATTTTGACTATTATTTTTGCATACTCTCCCTAAGTGTCGGCCAAGGTGTATATATGGCAAGGTGGACTTCTTTATTTTTGGTAAGGTGGCTAAAGGAAATAAGGAAAGGTTGAGGTTGGGGAAAGGAATTAAAAGAAAAGGCAAGTTTGGGGGACATGTTGGCACAAAAAGGGGGGGATGTTATGGAAAGTATGGTTGGCAAATTTTTGACCCATAATGTAATGCATGTGGACGATTTTGGGGGTAGATAGGTAGCTGAATTTTTTTTACTTTGGCATTTGGTAAGGTCTTGGTATTGTTTTGGCCAAAAAAATTCTATTTGCAACTTTTGTGTCATCTTCTCCCAATTTGCTATTCTCTTTGCCAAAACCTACTAGCACAATAGTGCATTTTTCATCTCTTTTGATTGGTCACATATTCATCTTTTGTCCATCTTCTTTGATAATCGAATTAGTGCTTTGCCTTTTGATAAACCAAAGTGTTTGTTTTGGTTAAATTTTCTCTTTGTCAAATTGAGTCATTTTCTCCAAATTCTTCCTCTTCATGCCGAAACTTCAAGTTGCTAATAAGCAAAATTTTTCTTCTTTCTTCTTGATTGTCGAATGTACCTAAACCATTGAGACAAAATTGTTCACTCTTTATCCTTTGGAAGAATCGAAACCTCAAAAATACACCTTTTCATCTTTTTATTTCTTTTTACAAAATTTTTCAACTCTTTTTTTTTTCGTCTCAAAATCCATACCCTCCATAGCCGAATATTATTGTTCACTTTTTTCTCTATAACCGAAACCTTTCCATCATTCGTTCTTTCTCATTCGAATTATCACTCATTCCATAATCAATCGGTAAGTGTTCTTTCCAATGTTTTATTTTATTTCACTTAATGCCGAAATATTGTTTTGGTTTGGGATGGTCATATTGACCGAAACCATCATCTTATTCTCTCTCAAACGAAATCATTTTCTTCTTCGTAGTGATTTAGTGGAAGGCCAAAATTTTTATTTTTTCGAAGTCATCATACAATCGTTGGGAATCGATCCTAAAAATCTTTAAGGTAAGGAGTTCTTCATGAATTCTATGAATCGTTCTTGATTCGTTAAGAAGTTATTGGTATAGTGATGATTAACCAATTATATTTTAGGGCTTTAAACGCTCGATCGATCCACTCGTTGATTACTCAAAAAATTTGTGGTAAGTCGATCATTCACCCTTGGACAATCATATTTATCGTAATATCGATCTATATAAGATCTAATCGAATGGAGGCTTGTGGTACCGATTCGAAAGGAAAGTCAAGTGGAGATCTCAAAAGGAGCGGATTAGCGATCCTTACTCTTAAATTCAAGTGAAGGGCGGTATCGGCGATTCGGGACTTTCCACCGGGTTGTGGACCGTCAACTGGGGAAAATCGACAAATCGTAGTTGTTCACGATTCCGAGGGTAAATTTTAGATTGTTTGTTTTAAAGTAGATTTATTAAATCGCGTATGTCGACTAATCAAGCGTTATAAAATTTTAGGTGACGACGTTCGAGAAAGCGTAGAGCTTACCGTAATCAGGTGTGTAATCTCACACCATTTTCCGTGGGTTAGAGATTAATGTCATATTGGTAGTAAACCGTTTGATTAAAATCATAATAATTTGAAACCGAGAAAATTGGCTTAGAACTCATTATTTTGATAAAACTGACAAAATTGGTATTAACACCGTGAAAGATTACGAAAATGCCCTTAATAGGCCAAATTGATGTGGTAATATGATATATGGGCCGATGTGATAATATGCTATATGGGCCAATGTGATAATATGCTATATGGGTCGATGTGATAATATGCTATATGGGCCGATGTGATAATTTGATATATGGGCCAATCTGATGTTCTACTTAATGGGCCTAATTGATAAACTGTTATAATGGGCCATAATTTTTGTAATAAATATCCGAATAAATTACTGTTGTTATAATGTGATTTGTTATGCATTGTGCATGATTTGCATGGGATGGGATAATATTGAAGAGAAGTTCTGGTAGCTCTGCTACATAATTTTGGTTGCCCTGCCACAAATCTGAATGGTGGCAATGCCACATAAATTCTGTTACTCTGGTGGCTTGTCCACAATTATATGTGATATAAATGGCTTAATGTCTGCGATTGGTGTGTTGGCGGGGTGGGTTGACTTGATCCCCACAGGTGTGTTGGTTGGTACGGGTGGTGTGTAGCGAATGGATTACTAGGCTTGGTTTGGGAATTGCATTTCATATTCATATTATATTTGATACATTTTTATTATTGTAAATGGGCTTAGGCCCAAATAATTGCTTAATGGCATTTTGGCCCAGTGGACAACGGTAAATGGGTTACACATTGAGTTCTAGTAACTCACCCCATTTTTCCTTATCCTTTTCAAGTAATAATCAGTGATGGAAACTTGGGCCATGGATGACTTGGTGGAGGCGTTTAATTTGGAAATTTGGATTTCTTTAGTACTTTTAATTACTTTGCTATTTGAGTTAAGGTTGTAATAAGGCCTCTGGATTTATTTTTGTTTTGTTTATTGTTTGACGAATTTATAATTTGCTCTAAGTACTTCAAATGGAAATTTTTCTAAAAACTTAAATAAACATTTTCTTAAAATGAATAAACAAAAAGGGGTTTCATAATAAACTTTTATAAACATAATTTTAACTCGAAAATCTCTTAAAATTTTCATCAATGCTTTTTTCGAAAATTATTTTCAAATTGTAACACCCCAAACCCGGTCTATGCATTGAGACTAGATTTGGTTTGTCACATGAATCGAGCTATTTGAAAATCTTCAATAAGTTGAAAACTACAATATTATTTTTAATTACGGGTTTAATAAAAATCGGAAGAGTATTTTAATTTGATGAATATTAGAAAACGTTAGTTAAAAAAAAACATTATTAACATTGTATTATCAAAACCCTTAGGTAATTTGTTTAAGAGTTAACAATAATAAAATATTTATAAAGGAATTTCATATATTTGAAAACCCAAATTTATTTTAATAAAACATCATATAACCATAGCCCATATTTAAAATCCAAAATATAGTTTAAAACCAAACACACATAAAATCCATAAATTATTTATAGAGGCCCTTATTACATTAACCCAAAGTAATAAAATACTTATTAAAAAGTTCGAGTTTAATAAACCCAAGTTTTGCAAGATGGCCTCCACGAAGTCATCCTCGCCCAAGTCCACGTCAATTTCCATTACCCGAGATGGAAAAATTTAAGGGGTGAGTTACTTAGAACTCAATGTATAACTCACTTACTTGTCCTTTGGGCCGACTTTCAATTTACTGAGTTTGGGCCTTGAGCCCATAAGCAAAATAATATAATGAATAACATAATTAATAGCATGCATGTAAAATGAATTTTCCCTCCCAAACCTAATTCCATCCGCTACACACCCGCACCAACCATCACACCTGGGGATCAAGTCAACCCACCCAGCCATCACACCAATCATGGGCATTAAGCCAAATTATATTTTGTGGCATAGCCATAGAACTAGATTGTGACAAAGTCACCTAACTAGAGGCATTGAGCCAATTATTATTTTGTGGCAAGAGCCACCGAACTAGAGCAAATAGCCATTTATAACTTTTGTGGCGAGAGCCACCTAACTAGAGGCAAAAAGCCATAAAAAGCTATAATTTTGTGGCGAGCCACCGAACTAGAGGCAAAAGCCATAATTTTGTGGCGAGCCACCGAACTAGATTTTGGCAGCAGCCTTCTTCTCTTCATCATTTCCCAACCCATGCAATATGTATGCAATAGTAAACTATGATCATACAATAATTTTATTAAAAGGGCCATTAACAAGAGTTAATATTTCCAAATCTTTATTAAGGCCCATAAATACATTTTGGCCTAATTAACTATTTATCAACCTAGGCCCAATTTTACGATCTAGCAAGTATTTTAGCCCATTTAACAATTTAACAGAGTTTTCGGCCCATTTATCGATCTAGCAGAGATTTCGGCCCAATTTACATTCATATAGAGATTTCGGCCCGATTATCAATTTAACAGAGTTTTCGGCCCATTTATCGATCTAGTAGAGATGTCGGCCCAATTTACAACCAAACAGGGTTTTTGGCCCAATTATCGATCTAGCGTATTTTACGGCCCATTTTCACGAAACATACAATTTACACATTAACAAGTAATTTCTCGGCGTTTTGTAATTTTCACGATTTTAGTCGTTTTCACGATTTTCGTCAAAATATCAATTTATTCGTTTTATACCGATCTAGTCGTTTTACGATTTTACTTCCATACCAAATTGACATCCAACCCGAGAAAAAGTGTGAAGTTACACACCTCGATACCGAGAGTACTAATCCTTCTCGCTCCTCGGCACCTAAAACATATTTCGATCCGTTAGAACACTATTTCGTATAAATATACTTAATCGATAATAGATTCAAAATCTTACCCTCTTGATTTTGAATCACTTCGATTTTCGGTTTCTCCTCGTTTATTGGTTCGTTAGTCGCCGAGAATCCACCAACATATAAAGGCTCGGAAGTTCGTACCACTTCAAATAGTTGACTTCCTTCGAAAGATGGTCCGCAACCCGGTGGAAAATCCCGGACTGCCGAAACCGCTCTTCGTTTAAATGGGGGATTTACAGATCCGCCCCTCTTAATATGACTAACCACCGCCCTTTTCTTTCCTATTTTGAAAGTCTTCAAGATCAAAGGAATATTAGTCCAATCTAAAATAATATTGAAATAATACTAGAGGCTTTAAAGGATGTGATTTCCTTACCACAATAAATCGATTCCAACGCTTCTACGATTCTCCGAACACTTGAGTTCCGATCTTCCGTTATTCGCTATATAATAACGAATGAAACGTTATTAGAACGAACGCTTATTTCGATCAAATGGTCCTTCATAACACCATCAATATTCGCCATAACACTATTAATAAATCGAAAACAAAAATAAGAATCCCTTACCTATAATCCACGATCGAAAAGAAAGGATTGAGAATGGTGTTTGTGATGGATGAAGATTTCGGCTATGAAGAATCAAAGAAAAAGAAATAAAGATTCGGCTATGGGCACTCTAGCATTCGGCCATGGAAGAGTTTAATGGAGAAACTTTGAGTGAAAAGAAATAAAATATGAAAGAAGAGATGGTGATGATTTCGTTTGATTTCAAAGAGAAGAGAAGAAAAAGATAGATTTTAGGAACTAGGTACATTCGGCCATGGTAAAAAGAAAAGAAAAGAATGGCTTTTGGTACTAACAATTTTGGCACTAAGGAGAAGCACAAGAGAAAACTCAAAAGATGAACAAAGTGACCAAATGGTCAAAAGAATTTGGCTTTACCAAAGTTCAATTTCGCCAAAGGAAAAGTTGAGAAGAGAAAAGCAAAATTCTGCACAAGGATGCTAGGAATGACTAAAGAGAAAATTCAATTCTTAGCCAAACTAACACTAAAATTCGGCTCCTCCCTATACCAAGTTGCAGTCAAAAACATGGTCAATTGGCCATGATTTTGTTTCCAAAATTTTCCTTGATATGTGCCTTATGTCTCCATATCTTTCCTTAAGTTTTTGATTCCATGCCATAAGTTAACTATTTCCTTAATCCTTTGATACACTAACCAAAAATAACATGGTCAACACTTACCATATATGTTCTTGGCCGACACTTGCTATACATGTGCGAGAAAATTA
The DNA here is from genome assembly GCA_025506655.1 of Gossypium rotundifolium. Lineage (NCBI taxonomy): Eukaryota > Viridiplantae > Streptophyta > Magnoliopsida > Malvales > Malvaceae > Gossypium > Gossypium rotundifolium. The sequence continues at coordinate 26,669,571 of CP106724.1, read as the reverse complement.
AAATAAAATTTACCTAGATGCTAAACAAGGGGTTCGAACCTCTCCCCTCATGCTACAACTCATGCGCCAACACCACCATGCCATATACTCATTTCATGTCACTTATTAACACTTAATTTTTACTTACACTTGCTTCTCTTCAATAAATTCTCAAATATTAAAATTATTCCGTACCCAAATTATGCTATACTCTTCTTTAGGACTTCAATAAACACGAAAATAAAAGTAAGAAATTTTCCTTTAAAATCTAAACACCAATTCATGCAATATATAAACACTCGGATTTTTAGGATGTTACAACTCTACCCTCCTTAAAGAAAATTTCATCCTCGAAATTTACAGGTTGAAAGAGGTGAGGGTATTGTTGCCGAATTGCATCCTCAGCTCCCACGTAGCTTCCTCCACTCGTGGTTACGCCCATAGAACTTTGACCAATGGCACGATCTTCTTTCTTAGCACTTTGACATCTCGATCTAAGATTTCCAATCGGTTCTTCTTCAAAAGACAAATCAATTCACCCAATTCTTCTACCGATATAATGTGCGAAGGATTCGCCTATAACGCCTCAACATGGAAACATGAAAACATTATGAATTTGATCCAATTACGGAGGTAACTCAATCTGATAAGCCACCGGACCAACACGCTTCAAAGACACGATAAGGTCCAATGTATCTAGGACTTAGTTTGCCCTTCCTTCCGAATCAAGATCTTTTTCCAAGGAGAGACCTTCAAGAAAACCTGATCCCCCACATCATACTCGATATCCTTTTGCTTCAGGTCTGCATACGACTTCTGTCTATCTGAGGCTTCTTTATCAGTTGTAATAATCCAGACGGTAATTGATGTTCTGCCTTCACTTGCTGACAAGTCAAACATTTTCCCACAAATTCTAAAATCTCACGCTTTAACCCTGGCCACCAATACTGTTCACGGAGATCTTGATACATTTTATTTCCTCCGGGATGCATAGCATAAGGGCTACTATGTACCTCCCGTAGAATTATTTGCCTCAGATCTGAGTCCTTAGGCATACATACTCTTCCTCGAAAACACAACACACCTTCCGTGTTTATTCCAAAATCCTCTATTTCACCATTTTCAACTTGCCGAAGTAAAGGTCCCAACTTCTCATCTGATGTCTATTTTTCCTTGATTTGTTCCAGCCACAGAGGCTTCATCTGAAGTTCTGCTAACAAACTGCCATCCTCGTACAGACTCAAATGGGCAAACAATGCTCTCAAATCGACATCTTGTCTTACGACTTAACGCGTCATTACCACGTTAACCTTTTCAGATGATATTCGATTGAGAAATCATAATCCTTTAATAATTCTACCCATCTTCTTTGTCTCAAATTTAACTCCTTTTGGGTAAGGCGGTATTTAAGACTCTTGTGATCCGTGTAGATTATAGATTTCTCACCGTAGAGATAGTGCCTCCAAATCTTTAGAGCAAAGACAACAACATTAACTCCAAATCATGCGTAGGGTAGTTTACTTCGTGTGGTCTCAATTGACGAGAAGCATAGGCCACCACCTTTCCATTTTGCATCAACACACAACCTGCACTCCATGTGAGACGCATCACAATAAAAAAGTGAATTCTTTTCCACCTCCAACTAAATCGAATCGGAGCTCACGATCTTCTTCAATTTCTCGAAACTCTCTTTGCTTTTCATCCAAATATACGGAGCTCCCTTTCGCAGCTTTAGTTAGGGTGCAACAATCAACGAAAACCCTCTACAAAACGTCTATAGTATCCAAATAAACCCAAGAAACTCAATTTCACTCATCGTGTTGGTGGTTTCCAATCCGAATAGCCTCAATTTTTGAGGATCCACCCTTATTCCTTCTACCGATACTACATGACCAAAGAAAGTCACTTCCTTTAGCCAAAATTCGCATTTACTAAATTTGGCATACAATTGCTTATCACGTAAGTAGCTGTAATACTATCCGCAAATGCTTGTCATGCTCCTCCTCATTTCTCGAATAAACCAATATGTCATCTATGAACACTACCACAAACAGGTCTAAATATGGTTGAAAGACTCGGTTCATCATGTCCATAAACGCAGCTGGTGCATTGGTTAGTCCAAATGGCATCACTACAAACTCATAGTGTCCGTAACGTGTCCGAAATGCCGTCTTATAAATGTCCGCTTCTTTCACCTTGAGCTGGTGATAACCCGACCTTAAATCAATTTTGGAGAAAACTGAAGCTCCTTTTAATTGATCAAACAGGTCATCAATTCTCGGCAGAGGATACCGATTCTTGATCGTCAATTTATTCAATTGTCTGTAGTCAATGCACATACGCATCGATCCATCCTTCTTCTTGACGAACAAAACTGGTGCTCCCCACGGAGACACACTTGGTCGAATAAATCCCCGATCCAACAATTCTTGAATTTGAGCTTTAAGCCTCAGCCAACTCCTTCGGTGCCATTCTATAAGGAGCAATGGACACTGGAGCTGTCCCAGGCAAAAGCTCAATGCCAAATTCTACTTCCGATCCGAGGTATACCGGAAGTTCTTCGAAATACATCGGAAATTCCTTCACCGTCCTCACATCATCCACAGATAACTCTTTAGCATCCAAAGCACGATAAAGGCTAGGAATGCTCCATATCCTTTCCGCACTAACTTCTCCGCCTTTAATGCAAATACCACATTTGCCGATAGTTCCTTCGCCACCAATCATTATGACTTCTTTATCATCCGAGGTTCTTATCGACATTCATTTTTCAAGACAATCCAATTGCGCCTAATGTTTAACCACCAATCCATGCCTGAATGAGATCGAACTCACTTAAAGGTAGTTCCATCAAGTTTGCTAAGAATATCTCCTCTTGAATTTTTAAGGGCACGTCTTTAAACATTTTATTAATATCACCGATCGTCCTAAAGGACTAATTCATCGCCATCTCATTTTTGGTAATTTCAGATTCCAATTTCGTGTTTCAGATATGGCACTAGATACATATGAATGGGTAGAGCCAATATCTATTAAGGCAATAACAGTACATCAAAATGAAGAACGCACAGCTTATCACATCCGGTGCATTGCCATCCTCGCAAGGCCTAATCGCATAGACCGATCCAGCCGTCTTGCATCCGTGATTTCTCTAGGACCATTGCTCGACCGGTGCATCTTGACCACGCCCAGTCCCATTACCACCACGACCGGTCCACGACCTCTCGGTGGTTGCCGACACCGCCTATCAGGCATCATTATTACGAACTTCGAGTCGTATCCATACGTCGAGGATAATTTTGTATTGATAATCCATTGAACCGCATTTGTAGCATGCTACTGCTTTTCCTCCAACATTCTCCAAAATGTCTTTTTCCACACTCGGTGCAATCTCGACTTGATTATTTGCTACTGGGGTTCTACCTTGAACTAGTTCATCATTCCGAGGTCTCTTCCGAATCTCTTTGAAGAACCAGATCATTGTCTCTCTCTTGTTTCAAATCTTTCTGGTTCGCTGTTCAATTCTTAGCCTCCTCATTATTTTGGCCTTCTCCACAAGAGTGGAAAAATTTCTAACTTGTGGAGCAATCGAACCCTCACCATCATTAAGTCCATCCTCGAACGCACACAACGTTCGTGATCTATTGTTACAATTGTCCGCATAGCGGCTCGACGTAAAAACTCACTTCATATGTCGCCACGGCCTTACTTCCTTGGACAAGATTCGTAAATTCCTTCCTTCGAAGTCTACATAACTCGCTCCAACGTATTTTCCTTGGAAGGCAGCTTTAAAGAATTCCCAATTAATCAGTGTAGCTTCGGTGCCTTCTCGAACAGTGAGCCACCACTGATACACCTCATCTCTTAACAAGGATACAGCTCCTCTCAGTTTTTGCTCGACAGTGCATTCCATATCGTCCATAATCCGTTCCACAACTTCAAGCCAGTATTCAGCCACATTCGGAGCTACACCGGAGACTCCTCTAAAAACTTCTGCATTATTTGACTTAAGTCGCTCTGAAATTGACCCACGAGTTGTTGGCCCAATTCTAGTTCCAAATGACCCTTTCCAAGACTCGCAGCATTGCTTGAGTCAATGCATTATCTTCTTCCATGTGATCGCGTGATCCCGCCTCACTCTCAATTGGCGCGAGTCGCCCACTTCCAGATATGATTTGGTGCTTCAATCGTAGCACCTCGGCCTACTACGGCCACGTCTACGCGCCCACGACCACGCCCTCTAGTGCTCATGATAGCTTGTTCGCTTTTATCGATTACAAGTTTTATGAATCGTAAAATTTGTTTCGTGTTTATTAACGATATTTTATGAGATTTGAGATATAAAGTTGTTTTTCACAACATATCCTATAGTCTCAATCTCTACGGTTTTTCACATCTAAAACTAGAAGTTCTAGAGTGTTTCTATGATCATATCATAGTAATCATTAAGCAATAAACACTTACTTGACTTGTTGCGGATGCTTGTGGTGCCATAATGATCTTTAAAATATAATTGAACGATTTCATCGTAAATTATTTGCGAACCCAAACCACAAATACCCGAGTTTTTGAAATCGGCTCGATACCATTAAATGTAACACCCCAAACCCTATCTATGCATTGAGACTAGATTTGGTTTGTCACATGAATCGAGCTATTTTAAAATCTTCAATAAGTTGAAAACTACAATATTATTTTTAATTACGGGTTTAATAAAAATCGAAAGAGTATTTTAATTTGATGAATATTAGAAAACGTTAGTTAAAAAAACATTATTAACATTGTATTATCAAAACCCTTAGGTAATTTGTTTAAGAGTTAACAATAATAAAATATTTATAAAGGAATTTCATATATTTGAAAACCCAAATTTATTTTAATAAAACATCATATAACCATAGCCCATATTTAAAAATCCAAAATATAGTTTAAAACCAAACACACATAAAAATCCATAAATTATTTATAGAGGCCCTTATTACATTAAACCAAAGTAATAAAATACTTATTAAAAGTTCGAGTTTAATAAACCCAAGTTTTGCAAGATGGCCTCCACGAAGTCATCCTCTACCAAGTCCACGTCAATTTCCATTACCCGAGATGGAAAAATTTAAGGGGTGAGTTACTTAGAACTCAGGTGTATAACTCACTTACTTGTCCACCGGGCGGACTTTCAATTTACTTGAGTTTGGGCCTTGAGCCCATAAGCAAAATAATATAATGAATAACATAATTAATAGCATGCATGTAAAATGAATTTTTCCTCCCAAACCTAATTCCATCCACTACACACCCCGTACCAACCATCACACCTGGGGATCAAGTCAACCCACCCGCCATCACACCAATCATAGGCATTAAGCCAAATTATATTTTGTGGCATAGCCACCGAACTAGATTGTGACAAAGTCACCGAACTAGAGGCATTGAGCCAATTATTATTTTGTGGCAGAGCCACCGAACTAGAGGCAAATAGCCATTTATAACTTTTGTGGCAGAGCCACCGAACTAGAGGCAAAAAGCCATAATTTTGTGGCAGAGCCACCGAACTAGAGGCAAAAAGCCATAATTTTGTGGCAGAGCCACCGAACTAGATTTTGGCAACAAGCCTTCTTCTCTTCATCATTTCCAAACCCATGCAATATGTATGCAATAGTAAACTATGATCATACAATAATTTTATAAAAAGGGCCATTAACAAGAGTTAATATTTCCAAATCTTTATTAAGGCCCATAAATACATTTTGGCCTAATTAACTATTTATCAACCTAGGCCCAATTTTACGATCTAGCAAGTATTTTAGCCCATTTAACAATTTAATGTAGTTTTCGCCCATTTATCGATCTAGCGAGATTTCGCCCAATTTACATTCATACGTAGATTTGGCCGATTATCAATTTAATGAGTTTTCGCCCATTTATCGATCTAGCAGAGATTTCGGCCCAATTTACAACCAAACAGGGTTTTCGGCCCAATTATCGATCTAGCATATTTTACGGCCCATTTTCACGAAACATACAATTTACACATTAACAAGTAATTTCTCGAAGGCATTTTCGTAATTTTCACAATTTTAGTCGTTTTCACGTATTTTCGTCAAAATATCAGTTGTTACGTTTTATACCGATCTAGTTGTTTTTACGATTTTACTTCCATACCGAAATTGACATCTAACCCGAGAAAAAGTGTGAAGTTACACACCTCGATACCGAGAGTACTAATCCTTTTCGCTCCTCGCACCTAAAACATATTTCGATCCGTTAGAACACTATTTCAGATAAATATACTTAATCGATAATAGATCCAAAATCTTACCCTCTTGATTTTGAATCACTTGATTTTCGGTTTCTCCTCGCTTATTGGTTCGTTAGTCACGAGAATCCACCAACGATAGAGGCTCGGAAGTTCGTACCACTTCAAATAGTTGACTTCCTTCTAAGATGGTCGCAACCCAGTGGAAAATCTCGATTGACCGTCGAAACCACTCTTCGCTTTAAATGGGGATTTACGATCCGCCCTCTTAATATGACTAACCACCGCCTTTTCTTCCCTATTTTGAAAGTCTTCAAGATCAAAGGAATATTAGTCCAATCTAAAATAATATTGAAATAATACTAGAGGCTTTAAAGGATGTGATTTCCTTACCACAATAAATCGATTCCAACGTTTCTACGATTCTCCTAACACTTGAGTTTCGATCTTCCGTTATTGCGCTATATAATAACGAATGAAACATTATTAGAACGAACGTTTATTTCGATCCAAATGGTCCTTCATAACACCATCAATATTCGGCCATAACACTATTAATAAATCGAAAACAAAAAAGAAGAATCCCTTACCTATAATCCACGATCGAAAAGAAAGGATTGAGAATGGTGTTTGTGATGGATGAAGATTTCGGCTATAAAGAATCAAAGAAAAAGAAATAAAGATTCGGCTATGGGCACTCTAGCATTCGGCCATGGGAGAGTTTAATGGAGAAACTTTGAGTGAAAAGAAATAAAATATGAAAGAAGAGATGGTGATGATTTTGTTTGATTTCAAAGAGAAGAGAAGAAAAGATGGATTTTAGGAACTAGGTACATTCGGCCATGGTAAAAAGAAAAGAAAAGAATGGCTTTTGGTACTAACAATTTTGGCACTAAGGAGAAGCACAAGAGAAAACTCAAAAGATGAACAAAAGTGACCAAATGGTCAAAAGAATTTGGCTTTATCAAAGTTCAATTTCACCAAAGGAAAAGTTGAGAAGAGAAAAGCAAAATTCGCACAAGGATGCTAGGAATGACTAAAGAGAAAAATTCAATTCTTAGCCAAACTAACACTAAAATTGGCTCCCTCCCTATACCAAGTTGCAGTCCAAAAACATGGTCAATTGGCCATGATTTTGTTTCAAAATTTTCCCTTGATATGTGCCTTATGTCTCCATATCTTTCCTTAAGTTTTGATTCCATTCCATAAGTTAACTATTTCCTTAATCCTTTGATACACTAACCAAAAATAACATGGTCAACACTTACCATATATGTTCTTGGCCGACACTTGCTATACATGTGCAGAAAATTAAAAATAAAATTTACCTAGATGCTAAACAAGGGGTTCGAACCTCTCCCCTCATGCTACAACTCATGCGCCAACACCACCATGCCATATACTCATTTCATGTCACTTATTAACACTTAATTTTTACTTAAGTATTAATGACACTTTCTTCTCTTCAATAAATTCTCAAATATTAAAATTATTCCGTACCCAAATTATGCTATACTCTTCTTTAGGACTTTAATAAACACGAAAATAAAAGTAAGAAATTTTCCTTTAAAATCTAAACACCAATTCATGCAATATATAAACACTCAATTTTTAGGATGTTACACAAATTTTTCTCAAACTATTAAGGATATTTTTAAAGTTACGACTTATAAGATTTTCATATCTCAAATTTATCAAATTATCAATCGATCTTTTATTCAATAATATTTTTTATGGGAGTCGTTTTAATTGATCTATTTACAAAAAAGGACTTAGTAGTATTTTCTCATGTGACATGTCAGATCTGGCCTTAATGCATGGGCCGGGTTTAGGGTGTTACATTTTATAGTATCAGAGCCCGATTCAAAACTCGGGTATGGTTTGGGTTTAAAAATATTTTCAAAACTGTTTTGAAATGTAAAAATTTAGAACGTATGTTTTTAAAGGAAGTATGGCCCCACACCAAGTCAAGTAAGTGTATGCTATTATTGTATGATTATAATGGTTATGATATGACTGTAGGAATACTCTAGAACTTTTAGTTTTAGGTATTGAAACTATAGAGATTGAGACTATAGGATGCGATTACGAAAACAACTTTACTTCTTATGTTTCATAAAACATTGTGTAATAAACACCAAAATAGTATACTGATTCATAAGACTTTTAATCAGATTAAATTGAATTACCCAATATGAGCGCTAGAGGAAGTGGACGCGGTAGACGTGGCCATGGTAGAGGCCGAGGCGCTAGAGTTGCGTCTAAAGCGTCGGGACATATGTCAAAAATGGATGCACTTGCGTCACCCGTGACTGAAAATGGATCACAAGACCGTATGAGGGAGGACATCGCACTGTCCTAAGCAATGCTGCAGGTCTTGAAAAGAGTTGCTAGGGCTAGAACTGGGCCAGTAGCTCGTGGGTCAATTTCGGAGCGAATCAGATCAAATGGTGTTGAGGTTTTTAGGGGTATCTCGAGTGTAGCCCTAAATGTAGTGAAATACTGGCTTGAGGCTGTGGAGCGGATCATGGATGATCTGGATTGCACCACCGAGTAAAAATTGAGGGGAACTGTGTCCTTATTGAGAGACGAGGCGTATCAATGGTGGCTCACTATTCAGGAAGGCACTTAGGGTGATCATGTTACTTGGGATTTCTTCAAAATTGCATTCCAAGGAAAGTATGTAGAGGCTAGCTATATGGATGCCCGAAGGAAGGAATTCCTAAATCTGGTCCAAGGAAGTAAGACTGTGGCAGCTTACGAGGCAAAATTTCTACGTCTGATTTGTTATGCTCGGGGTATAGTGCCAACTGACTACGAACGTTGTGTACGTTTTGAGGACGGGTTGAGTGATAGTTAAGGGTACTGATAGCCCCACAACAAGAAAGGAATTTTACCACACTGGTGGAGAAAGCGATGATAGCCAAAGAGGCTAAGCACTAGGAGCGGCAAAATCGAGAAAAAGATAGAAGCAAGAGCAAGAGGGACTTTAAGTATTCGGGTCCTGCTAGATGGTTTCAGAAGAGGCCCAGGAATGATGAGCCAGCTCAAGCTAGAGCACCAGCTACTACCAATCAGATACAACCATGTGTTGACCGCAAAAAATGACACTCGGGTGAATGCTGAAAGAGAACCGGTGATTATTTCAAATGTGGTTCTAGGGACCATCAGCTTAAAAATTGCCCTCGATAGACTGCTCCAAATCAGGAAGCTCACAACTATGATGCACAGCCAGCTAGAGGCACTCCAGCAGCCACTGAGAGGCCGTAGGTTTGGTCGAGGTGGTAATGGCGTAGGACGAGGTCAAGGTGCACTGGGGAGAGGTACTGGTTTTAGGGGTAACACAGAGGCGAGCCAGCCAGGATTGGTTTATGCGGTCAGACGCCGAGAGGATGGCGATGCACCTGATGTGATAATCGATACGTTCTTCATATTTGATGTACCTGTTACTACTTTGATAGGTATCAGATCCACCCATTCGTATGTTGCTAGTGCGGTATCTGGAAATCTGAATATTAGATTTGAGATTTCTGCTAGAGAGATGATGGTATTTAGTACTTTAGGACAGTCTGTGATAGTGAATAGATTGTTTAGTGATGTGCCCTTAGAAATTCAAGGAGAAACATTTTTGGCGAATTTGATAGAACTGCTTTTCAGCGACTTTGATCTTATTTTGGGCATGGACTGGTTGGTGAAACACCGTACGAACTTGGAATGTGCTGCAAAGTGGATGACACTAAGAACTTCGAAAGATAAGGAAGTGGTGATGATAGGTGAAAGGAGAAATTATCTATCTAATGTGGTATCCACTTTAAAGGCAAAAAAGTTGGTGCGAAAAGGGTGTGAAGCATTCCTAGCCTTTATTAGTGCATTGGATGCCAAGGAATTATCGATGGAAGGTGTTAGAACGGTGAAAGAGTTTTCGGATGTTTTTTCGAGGAACTTTTTAGATTGCCTCCGGATCGGGAAGTAGAGTTTGGCATTGAGCTATTTTCAGGAACAGGCCCGGTGTCCATTGCTCCTTATAGAATGGCGCCGAAAGAGTTAGCAAAGCTTAAAGCTCAAATTCAGGAGTTTTTGGATTAGGGATTTATTCAACCGAGTGTGTCACCGTGAGGAGCACCGGTCTTGTTCATCAAAAAAAGGATGGGTCGATGCGTATGTGCATCGATTATAGGAAGTTGAATAAGTTGACGATCAAGAATAGGTAGCTGTTGTTGAGAATCGATGACCTGTTCGATCAATTGCGAGGAGCTTTAGTTTTCTCGAAGATAGATTTGAGATCTGGTTATCACCAACTTAAGGTCAAGGAAGCAAACATTCATAAGGCTGCATTTCAAACTCGTTATGGCCATTATGAGTTATTGGTGATGCCGTTCGGGTTGACTAAAGCACTGGCCACATTTATGGACAAGATGAATCGAGTCTTCCAACCTTATTTAGACCGGTTTGTAGTGGTGTTCATAGATGACATCTTGGTTTACTCAAAGAATGAAGAAGAGCACGATTTGCATCTGCGGGTGGTATTGCGGATATTGCAGCAAAAGCAACTTTATGCCAAATTCAATAAGTGTGAATTTTGGCTGAAAAAAGTGACCTTCTTGGGGCATGTTGTGTCGGCTAAAGGAATTAGGGTTAATCCCTAGAAGGTAGAGGCTATGTTGGATTGGAAACCACCAAAGTCAGTGGCCAAAATTCAGAGTTTCCTAGAGTTGGCTGGTTATTAGAGGCGTTTTGTTGAGGGGTTTTCGTTGATTGCTGCACCCCTAACTGAACTGTTGCGCAAGGAGTACCATTTGTGTGGTCAGATCAGCAACAAGAGAGTTTTGAGAAATTGAAAAAGATTCTGACTGAAGCGCTGGTACTGATTCAACCTGAGGCTGGAAAAGAGTTTATTGGTTATTGCGATGTGTCACATACGGGCTTGGGATGTGTGTTGATGCAAGGTGGAAAAGTGGTGGCTTATGCATCTCGCCGATTAAGTTGCCGCAAGTGAATTATCCCAGTCATGATTTGGAGTTGGCTACAGTGGTGTTTGCTTTAAAGATTTAGAGACACTATCTGTAAGGTGAGAAGTCGATCATCTATACGGATCATAAGATTCTAAAGTACCTCCTTACCCAAAAGGAGTTGAACTTAAGACAATGGAGGTGGATAGAACTGTTGAAGGATTATGACTTCTCAATCGAGTATCATCTCGAAAAGGCTAACGTGGTGGCAAACTCGTTGAGTCATAAGGTGATATCTGATTTGAGAGCGATGTTTGCTCATCTCAGCTTGTATGAAGATGGTAGTCTACTAGCCGAACTTCAAGTGAAGCCTGCGTGGGTAAGTCAGATTAAGGAAAAGCAGTTATTGGACGAAAGGTCGGGTTCCTTACTTCAGCAAGTGGAAGGTGGTGTAATAGGGGATTTTGGATTGAATAGTGATGGAGTATTGTGTTTCCGCAGAAGAATTTGCATGCCTAAAGATTCGAAATTGAGACAAATGATTCTGCATGAGGCACATAGTAGTCCTTATGCTATGCACCTCAGGGGAAGTAAAATGTATTGAGACCTTTGTGAACAGTATTGGTGGCCTGGGTTGAAGCGGAAAGTTACTGATTTCGTGAGTAGGTGCTTAACATGTCAACAAGTGAAGGCGAAACATCAATTGCCATCGGGATTGCTACAATCGGTGAAGATTCCATTATGGAAATGAAAAAGAATAACGATGGACTTTGTTAGTGGGTTACCCTTATCACTTACTAAGAAAGATTCCGTCTGGGTAATAGTGGATCGGTTAATGAAGACTGCCCATTTTCTACTTGTTCGTACGGATTACTCATTGCAGAAGTTGGCCAAGTTGTATGTAGCAGAGATCGTGAGGTTACATGGGGTACCAATGTCTATTATATCGGACAGGGACCCTAGGTTTACATCACGGTTTTAGAAAGCCTTACATGAAGCTTTGGGAACCAAGTTGAATTTCAGTACAGCATTTCATCCTCAGACAGATGGTCAACCGGAAAGAGTAATCCAAATTCTGAAAGACATGTTAAGGGGCTGTGTGATTTACTTCAGGGGTAGTTGGGAGGATTTCCTACCGTTGGTAGAGTTTGCATATAGCAATAGCTATCAATCCAGCATTCAGATGGCACCCTACGAGGCATTGTATGGTCATAGGTGTTATACTCCTACTTGTTGGACCGAATTGAGGGAGCGACAGTTATTGGGTCCTGAATTGATATCAGAGACGGAGGAAAAAGTAAAGGCAATTCGAGCACGGTTAAAGGAAGCTTGGATAGACAAAAATCGTATGTGGATCTGAAGCGTAAGGATATTGAGTTTGTGGTGGGAGATCAGGTCTTTCTAAAGGTCTCACCTTGGAAGAAGACCTTCAGATTTGGAAGGAAGGGCAAGTTGAGCCCTAGGTTCATTGGACCGTATCGTGTGTTGAAGTGTGTTGGGCCAGTAGCTTATCAGTTTGAGTTACCTCCAGAATTGAGTCAGATACATAATGTTTTTCATGTTTCAATGTTAAGGCGTTACCAATCAGATCCGTCTCATATAGTACTGGTAGAGGAAGTTGAGATAAGACCTGATTTTTCGTTCGAGGAGGAGCCAGTGAAAATTTTAGATTAGGATATAAAGGTGCTGAGAAGGAAGTCGGTACCATTAGTCAAAGTTTTGTGACTCAATCACGGAGCAGAGAAAGCTACGTGGGAGTTGAGGACACGATTCAGCAGCAATATCCTCATCTCTTTTAATCAGGTAAATTTCGAGGACGAAATTTTCTTTAAGGGGGTAGAATTGTAACATCCTAAAATTTGGAATTTTATGTGTTGCATTATTTTTGGTGCTAAGCTAGTTAAATTATTAACTTTGTATGTCTAAGGAAGGTCCTGAGAAGGTTCGGGGTCTATTTGGACCTAGTAAAAATTTTGGCATTTAGCACTTTAAGGAGATAGAGTAAGTGACCTTAAAGCTTAAGAAAATAAATAAGTAAATGGTTAGCATAATTGAGCAATTGGTAAAAAAGGATATGGTGTCACATGAAGTACCTTGAGGGAAGAGGTTCAAATCCCATATTGTGCAAATTTTGACTATTATTTTTACATACTCTCTCTAAGTGTCGGCCAAGGTGTATATATGGCAAGGTGGACTTCTTTATTTTTGGTAAGGTGGCTAAAGGAAATAAGGAAAGGTTGAGGTTGGGGCAAGGAATCAAAAGAAAAGGCAAGTATGGGGGACATGTTGGCACAAAAAGGGGGGATGTTATGGAAAGTATGGTTGGCAAATTTTTATGGTTGGCAAATTTTTGACCCATAATGTAATGCATGTGGACGGTTTTGGGGGTAGAGAGGTAGCTGATTTTTTTTTTACTTTGGCATTTGGTAAGGTCTTGGTATTGTTTTGGCCAAAAAAATTCTATTTGCAACTTTTGTGTCATCTTCCCCCAATTTGCTATTCTCTTTGTCGAAACCTACTAGCACAATAGTGCATTTTTTTCTCTTTTGATTGGTCACATATTCATCTTTTGTCCATCTTCCTTGATAGCCGAATTAGTGCTTTGCCTTTTGATAAACCAAAGTGTTTGTTTTGGTCAAATTTTCTCTTTGTCAAATTGAGTCATTTTCTCCAAATTCTTCCTCTTCATGTCGAAACTTCAAGTTGCTAATAAGCAAAATTTTTCTTCTTTCTTCTTGATTGTCGAATGTACCTAAACCATTGAGACAAAATTGTTCACTCTTTATCCTTTGGAAGAACCAAAACCTCAAAAATACACCTTTTCATCTTTCTATTTCTTTTTACAAAATTTTTCAACTCTTTCTTTTTCTTCTCAAAATCCATACCCTCCATAGCCGAATATCATTGTTCATTTTTTTCTCTATAACCGAAACCTTTCCATCATTCTTTCTTTCTCATTCGAATTATCACTCATTCCATAATCAATCGGTAAGTGTTCTTTCCAATGTTTTATTTTATTTCTCTTAATGCCAAAATATTGTTTTGGTTTGGGATGGTCATATTGATCGAAACCATCATCTTATTCTCTCTCAAATGAAATCATTTTCTTCTTTGTAGTGATTTAGTGGAAGGCCGAAATTTTGATTTTCCCGAAGTCATCATACAATCGTTGGGAATCGGTCCTAAAAATCTTTAAGGTAAGGAGTTCTTCATGGATCCTATGAATCGCTCTTGATTCGTTAAGATGTTATTGGTATAGTGATGATTAACCAATTATATTTTAGGGTTTTAAAAGCTCGATCGATCCACTCGTTGATTACTCGAAAAATTTGTGGTAAGTCGATCATTCACCCTTGGACAATCATATTTATCGTAATATCGATCTATATAAGATCTAATCGAATGGAGGCTTGTGGTACCGATTCGAAAGGAAAGTCGAGTTGAGATCTCAAAAGGAGAAGATTAGCGATCCCTACTCCTAAATTCAAGCGAAGGGTGGTATCGGCGATTCGGGACTTTCCACCGGGTTGTGGACCGTCAACTGGGGAAAACCGACAAATCGTAGTTGTTCACGATTCCAAGGGTAAATTTTAGATCGTTTGTTTTAAAGTAGATTTATTAAATCGCGTATGTCGACTAATCAAGCATTATAAAATTTTAGGTGACGACGATCGAGAAAGCGTAGTGCTTACCGTAATCAGGTGTGTAATCTCACACTGTTTTTCGTGGGTTAGAGATTAATGTCATATTGGTAGTAAACCGTTTGATTAAAATCGTAATAATGTGAAACCGAGAAAATTGGCTTAGAACTCACTATTTTGATAAAACTGACAAAATTGGTATTAACACCGTGAAAGATTACGAAAATGCCCAAATTGATGTGATAATATAATATATGGGCCAATGTGATAATATGCTATATGGGCCAATGTGATAATATGCTATATGGGCCGATGTGATAATTTGATATATGGGCCGATCTAATGTTCTGCTTAATGGGCCTAATTGATAAACTATTATAATGGGCCATAATTTTTGTAATAAATATCCAAATAAATTACTGTTGTTATATTGTGATTTGTTATGCATTATGCATGATTTGCATGGGATGGGATAATATTAAAGAGAAGTTCTGGTAGCTCTGCTACATAATTTTGGTGGCCCTGCCACAAATCTGAATGGTGGCAATGTCACATAAATTCTGTTACTCTGGTGGCTTGTCCACAATTATATGTGATATAAATGGCTTAATGCTTGCGATTGGTGTGTTGGCTAGGTGGGTTGACTTGATCCCCATAGTTGTGTTGGTTGGTACGGGTGGTGTGTAGCGGATGGATTACTAGGCTTGGTTTGGGAATTGCATTTCATATTCATATTATATTCGATACATTTTTATTATTGTAAATGGGCTTAGGCCTAAATAATTGCTTGATGGCATTTTGGCCCAGTGGACAACGATAAGTGGGTTACACATTGAGTTCTAGTAACTCACCCCCGTTTTTCCTTATCCTTTTCAGGTGATACTCAGTGATGGAGACTTGGGTCGTGGATGACTCGGTGGAGGCCATACTACAAAAAACGGTTTAATTTGGAAATTTGGACTTCTTTAGTACTTTTAATTACTTTGCTATTTGAGTTAAGGTTGTAATAAGGTCTCTGGATTTATTTTTGTTTTGTTTATTGTTTGACGAATTTATAATTTGCTCTAAGTACTTCAAATGGAAATTTTTCTAAAACTTAAACAAACATTTTCTTAAAATGAATAAACAAAAAGGGTTTCATAATAAACTTTTATAAACATAATTTTAACTCGAAAATTTCTTTTAAAATTTTCATCAATGCTTTTTTCAAAATTATTTTCATTTTTTCTCAAACCATTAAGGATATTTTTAAAGTTACGACTTATAAACTTTTTATATCTCAGATTTATCAAATTATCAATCAATCTTTTATTCAATAATATTTTTTTATGGGAGTCGTTTTAATTGATCTATTTATGAAAAAGGACTTAGTAGTATTTTCATGTGACATGTCAGATCTGGCCTTAACACATGGGTCGGGTTTGGGGTGTTACAAGTATGTATGTCATCTGTATACGAGCATATTAAACATGTTAATTTTTTTATTTCTGTATATGTATTCTATATCTGTGTTTGGGGTGGAATTTGTATATGTGGAGGAAGTGATCTGTACGGTGACCTTTCGCCTATTTTCTTGCAACTTGACTGCATGTTATTCTGTTATGTGTCGCATCGACACTATGGTGTGTAGGGATGGGTGGGTGTTTTTAAGCCCACATGGAGTGATGGGACGGTTGGAGATGGTATGTAGAGGATGGGGGTAGGATTTTGTATATCTGTCTTGATTATTTGATTCTGATTTTTGTTTCTACTAAGGACTTAGGTCCGTAATCATATCTGTTCTGCATATGAGAATACTGGGTACATTTGTATGTCTATCTCTGTTGGGTTACACACTGAGTTTATGAAAACTCACATCTTTTTGTCTGTTCTGAATAGGTAGTCCTCAGACATAGGCGGGTCGGTGTGACAGAGGCTCAGCGGTGACCACCAGTCGAAAAACTATTGTTCTTCTTATCCTTATTTACCGATTTTACTTAATTTCTGGTTTTCAAGAGAGTTCTGTAATTTTTGGACTCTTCAAATTTTGTAGGACTGTTCGTTTTGGATTTTTGGTTTTGTTGTGTTTATGATTTTTAAACTATGTGATCAACAACATTCTTGTTTTACGCAAACAAATATTTTTGAAAAATGAGCGTGGTCTTGATTTAAACGATTTTCAAACTTCCGCTGCGAAACATTTTTATAACTATAAAAGACAACGTATAACGATTTCAATAAGATAATAAAACCAATTTTTTCCGAAAATATGGACTCTGTTTGGTATCAAGTAACGCGATTTGTTTTAACATGAAAGACTTGTTTTAAAACTCTTCATCGTAACACTCCTAGATTCGACCATAACGTCTAGGCCGAGTTTGGGATATTACAGGTTTCCTTTAGTCATAAACCAAAAAACCCTGCCAAAATCAAACAAATTAAAAATTAGAATGTAAAAATTAAATTAAAAACAAAATAAAAATGGTTAAATTAATAAAAATAAAGTTTTCCTAGTATTTTAGTCATTAGCAACGGTACCAAAAACTTGATGCAGTCGTAACCAAATAAAAATCTAACTAAGGCAAATGCATCTATCAATTAATAGTATAGCTACAGTGAGCAAAGATATTGTTCCCATGAACACTAAAAGTACTAGTAATTACCGTCTTTCTATTATTTAACCGATAAATTAGAGTGATTGATTAAAATGAAAATAAAATAAATAAATTAACTAAAGAACACGACAAAGAACAAATCAAGAAAATAAATGATTAATAACCAAGAAGCGAGACAATACCTAGTAAATAATCCACCTAGACTTCATCTATCATTATCAATCTACATAATGCAATTTCTTCACTTAGTATCTTGATCTATAGAAATCCCTAAATTATGATAATATCTCTCATCAAGACTAACAGGAACTGACTCTAGGTCGATTAATTGAAATTTCTTTCTAATTAAAACCCTTATTATCATATTAACTCGATTTATGGATTTCCCTATTAGATTTGACTTTAATCCAGAAGATTTATATTGTCTTATTTCTAAGATTGCATGCAACTCCACTCAATTACGCTAGATCTACTCTTAAACAAGGTCTATTCCTCCTTTGATAAAAGCACATCAAATATTGATTAATAGTCTAGAAATATTAAACCAAGAATTAAGCACACATAATTGAGAATAAAATCCAACTATTTATTGCTTAGAAATAGAAATCAAATAACAGAATCCATCATAGGGTTCATCTCCCTAGGTATTTAGAAAATTAGTTCATAATCACAAATAAAAACATCCTAAATACAGTATAACCACAAAAAATAAAGAAACTCATAATAAACTTCAAAGAAATCAAAAGGAGATCTTTAATCTTAATGGAAATATGCTTTAGAGTCGGCTTCAATGGTGTTTTTTGAGTTATTTTCTTGATTATTCTATGAAGAAGCCCTATCCTCTTCTTATCTTTGTCATATACAGGTCTTAAAATGCTCAAAAACCTAAAAAATACATTTTCCCTCAAGTTTGGAGTGTGATTTACAAATCCTACATGGTTTGGTACACGATCATGTGGCAACCCGTGTGGTTCTTGAAACTTGCTCCAATTTTTTCTTATTTTGCTCCCAAATGCTCTCTTAAGTATAGAAACATGAATTTAAAAGATTACGAGCATAAAATTTACCATTTTAAATCAAATAATCATCCAAAAATGCATTAAGAATAAGGCTAAAACATGATACTTTTGGCATTTATCATTCATGGTTAATGAAGAAGAATTACTGTAAGAACCTATTATTGTATGGTATAGAATATAATTCAAATTTAAAGTTTGAAATTTGTTGTTATCCATAATGTTAAGTAAGGGTTGAATGGTTAAAATAGATGTATAATCTAGTATTATCCAAGTCTATATGTAAATCAGGTTAGAAATTTCGTTAAGATATTCGGGTTAATTATGACACTTGGTACCCAAACCTGGTGATCAGGTCGGGTATAGGGTGTTACATATTTCCTCTTTCTTATGTTTTAGTCTTCTTTTAAAGTTTTCCAAGATGGTGGAAGTTTGTCTATAATGGAGGATACAACAATCGTTCCATCCATTTTCATATCATATTTGTAACTCCCCTTACCCGTGTCCGACGCTGGGACAGGATACGAGGCATTACCGGACTTAACTTGCTTAAACATACATTATCGGGCTACAAAATTTAATTCAAACTTAAAAATTTTCATTCATATTCATAACATCCTTATTATGGGCCTACGAGGCCTTAAACATACATCTGGAAGGTTTCAGGATTAAACCGAAAACTTTTGTTCACTTAGAAAAATTTTATCTAAACAGGGGCTACACGCCCTTGTGAAGTCGAACACGACCGTGTGGGCAGGCCGTGTAGTCACACACGCCCATATCCCTTTCTCGTATGTAATTTAATTTTTATTTCAAACCTACAGGGGTTTTCACACGGCTGGACACACGACCATGTCAATGGCCCGTGTCTCTCACACGGCCTAGACACGCCCGTGTCCTCACCCGTGTGTGAAAACCATAGCATTTTGTTTATGATGTCAGCAACTTCTCAAGGGGCACACGGCCTTGGCACACGCCCGTGTGATGAATCTAATTCTCATAAATTTGGTGTAGGGGACACACGACCTATCAACACACCCATGGGGGTTGACCGTATGTCACACACGGCCTAGACACACACCCTTATGTCTACCCGTGTGGACAATTAGAAGGCTATTTTTCCAAGCCAATTGCCACCCTGAAACATAAACAGACTTATGACAACTCAAGCAATACATGATATGACAATAATACACTATAAATAATCACTAATCATCATTCATACATTTCACATTTTACTTCATAAAACTTATCATCATTAAAATATGAAACTTGGCAAAAATTGACCAATTCCCTATGGCCATATACAAAATAAGGGGATAACATCAGTAGCCAACACTTTGGCTCTCAAATATGACATAATACAAAATGACCAAGTTCCTATGCATGCCATACCCAAAATAAATCAACTTTACTATACCAAAAGAATGATTGATAGTGTGATCCGAGCTTCGAAGTTCTATGGTCCTCGAGCTAGCTTGGCGATACTACAAGGAAAAGGGAAAAGAGAGGGGTAAGCATATAGCTTAGTAAGTTTGCATGAATTAATAGAGCAACATAAGTGTTCATGGTAAAATCCATTCATCTCATATAACAATAACAACACAAGTTCTTAAGTGCTAAGGCATACTTACTCATACTCACTCTTACCATCACACATCACATTATGGTTTCATAACTTGTAATTTTACTCATGGTACCTGTATCACTTAGTCACTTAATATCCCGATTATGGCTTATGCATTTTTTTGCTTAATTATATGAAATATCATGCCTTTGTGTGTTAAGAATGTGTTGTATGAATTTTGTGAACTTTAGAAAATAGGAGAGTGCCTTAGAAATTATTAGATTTTAAATCTAATAAGGGGAAGCTAGGCTGAGGAGGCCTTAAGAAAATAAATAGGGGAAATTAGACACAAGGATGGGCTTGTCTAAGTGGCTTGGAGGCGCCACTTAGGGCCTCTATAAATGACGCCACCAACAGGTGTAAATGGGCCAAGGTTCGAGTCACAAGGGAAGCAAATTAAGGAGATTTTATTTTCTTTGTATAGTGGAGCAAAGAAGGATGGCACATGGACTCGGAGGAAGGAAGTATAGATTGGTTGGAGTGTTAAAGATTTGGTTAAGGAAGAGTGAATTAGGGATTTGATAAGAGAGGATGTAGTGGTAGGCCTAAGGACTCTCTTGGGTGGTATTCTCGGCCAAAAGGAGAGAAGTGAGGACATTCTTTTCTTTTTCTTTAGCTTTAGTCAAAAATTCTAGTGAACCTCCTCTCTTCTCTGTTTTTTTGATTAAAGTCAAATATTTTCTTTCTCAAAATCCACCATTGTCGATTCTCTCTAAGACTTATACATCCTCTTCTTTTTTCTTTTTGATTCCCCAAAATCGAATCTCAAAGTACTCTAGCCGATTTCTTCACCTTTTTCTTCTTCTTTTGCAAACTTCCAAAAGCGAAAGCAAGTTCCTTCTAGGCCATAGCGGAATACTCAAAGTAGTCCTAGCCAGAATATCTCTATGAGTTTTGGTAAGGGTGTAAATCGCCTACAACATTAAGGGTAAGGATTCAATTGATGTCATATTATTATTATTTCTTTTAGCCGAAAAAATGTGTCTAATCCCAATAATTCTCTATGGCCAAAACCATAAATGATTCTTTCGGGATTTCTATAGTAGCCGACTTTTAAGGAAAACATTTGGGATTTCAGATCTAAGGTAAGCGACATAGTGGTAAGTGATCTCCTCCTTAAGCAATCGATTTTGGGTTCTTATTCTTTTAAGATGTCGAAAACAATGGTTAAACCTTGCTTAGGGATGGCCAAATGTGTGTAAGGCCATAGTAATGTGTTCTCTTGTGTTTTGTGTATAGCTAGTGTTAAGGAGCATCAAGGGAGGTCTTGGATTTAATATCTCAAGGTAAGCCTGTGTAGTATTCGGCCATAAGCCACTTCTCATGAGTTTAAGTTGAAGCCGATTCTAACAATGGTTTAGTAGGGATCTCGACAATTTTAGGAAGCAAGTGCAGTTTCGAGATTTTAGATTCGCAAAGGTAAGTAAAGATACCAATCGACCAAGGCCATATGAAACACCCCAAACTCGGCCCACGAGCCTTGACCAGATCTGGTATGTTCCTCAAGTAAAACACTTGAAAAACTGTTTGTCACTTAGGAAAAATTCGAATGGTTTTGAAGGAAAATTTGATTATGTTGGGTCCAATTGGAAACTTTGTAAATTTTGAAATCAAGATTTATTAAAACTTGGTTTTATATCAAAACACATGCCGATTTTGTTTTAAGAATTTTACCTTTGAATTTAAAGCATTTGTAAATAGATGTTACAATATTTGAAGGTTTATTTTAAGAAAATTTACTTAACTTTAAATTTTATAAAAATTGTATCGTCTTAAAATAAATGACATGCATGCATAAAATAGTTCATACTATGGCCTTATTACATCAACATAAAACCAAGATTAAATTCAAAGTACTTAAAATAAAAAGTCCAAATAAGATAAATTCCTTCTTAAGCATGGCCACCACTAAGCTCCTGCCAATCCGGTCCATCACCGATCATCACCGAAAATGTTCCCTAGCAACGGGTGAGTCAAACAGACTCAATGTGTACGGCCAACACTAAGGCCCAATAGATTATGGCATACGAGAATCATACATACAAATATAAAAACATAAATAGTGATGCAATCCGAACCCAACCTAGATGCCATCCGCTACACATCACCCGTACCAACTCGCACACCATGAGGACTACTAAGTCAACCTCCATCCGCTACACACCATCGAAGGCACTCATTGCGGTCGGCGTGCTCATTGCCCTTATATAAATGTTGTAGCATAGCCACCAGATAAAATATTTTGTGTCATGAGACACCACATTCAGATAATGTGACCAAGTCACCACATTCGAGATATCGTGACATAAGTCACCACATTCACTTCCCTTTCATAATCACCCATATGCCCATGTTATACAAGTCATACATTAACATGCCATGTTCTATATATTCACATTCTTATAGGTGCACATAAGTTCCACAACAAATCAAATCATACTCATAGTAGGAGTAGGAAAACGTACAAGTACTTTGTACCATTGCATGGTACCTTAGCCTTATTTTTACACTTTCATATTAACACATGCATAAAAACAATACCATAAATCTATTAAAGCTGAGGGTGGGGTACACACCTGATATACTTAGCAAATTCACTCCAAATCTCGAAAAGCCCGATCTAAAGCCTTAGATCTCAAGTTCCTACATTCGGCCGACATGCAATATTTTAGCTAAAGGCCATTCGGCCAATTAATCAAATCCCGAAACTTACTTTGTTGTCGATTTGTCTCCTAACCAAATCCCGAAACTTGCAAACCCTCCTCCTTGTAATCGGCTAACACTAGATCAATTGATTTGATTAGTTTTCGGCTTTTGAACAATTAAGAAATAGATCTAGGTTCCTAAATAGGCCTTGGCCGAATGTGTAAGTACACTTACCTTGCGATCCACAATTCCCGAAAACTGCTACTTGATTATGAAAGTGTCGAATTACCTATAGACATAGGTTAGATTTAATTCTAACATTAAATCACATAGATTTGGCCTATGGCCGAATACTACATAACCTACATTGGATGTGGAAATCCCGAATAATCCTCCTTATAGTCGACTACACTGAAAATTCTGAAAGATCCTTCCAAATTTCGGCAACCAACAATATTAATGGGATTAGTTCTAGATTTTGACAAGTCTAAAGAAAAAGGATGGAAATTAAATGATATTTGGCCTTTACCTTCTTTAAAAAAAATCGACAGCACCTTGCTTCACACCTTAGAGGAATTGACTTTGAAGGATACTAGAGAGATTCGACTATAGGCTATGCAATGATCAACACGTTTCACTTTTGATGATTGCTAAAGAGATTCTACCTCACAAGGATGAAAAGAGAGGATACGAGGCTTAGAAAGAATCGGCACTAGTGGAATTTGGAAGAAGTTTCGCTAGAACACGGTATTTTGGCTTTGGAAAAATAAAGAGAAGAGAGGAGTTTTACTTGAGAATTGGCAGAGAAAAGAAAGAATGAAGAATAGCCACCCTTTTCCCTTTCTGCAAAAATTAGTCTACCTAGAGACCCTTATTCACCAACTCTCCTATTCGATAGCTTTATCTCTTCAATTATCACCTTATTCAAATTAATAAAAATTTAATCCAACATTTATCCTTGCTAGCCAAAATTTTAAAAGAGTTTAATCCTAACTAAAGCTCATCCTTTCAAAGTCCTTTAGCAGCCCATCACTCCTCTCTTTGACGTCAACAAGGAAAATAAAACCCTAAAATATTGCTTCCCACGACTCGAACCTTAAGACCTTCCCCATGCTTGTGGCGTCATTTCGAGCCCCAAGTGGCGCCTCCAAGCCACTTTTCCAAGCTTGGTTGTGTGTCATATTTTCCTTCATTTTCTCTTAAGGCCACATTGCTTTAGTTCCCTCCTTTAAACTTTAAACTTAATATTTTCTAAGGCTTTCTCCTATTTTCTAAAGTTCACAAATTTCATTAGACACATTCACAACATACTTAAGCATGCTATTTCATATAATTAAGCATAAATGCATAAGCCCATTTTTAGGATGTTACACCATATTCAGTAACTAGGATCTATTTCTTACTTATTCAAAAGCCGAAAACTAATCATTTAGGTGACCTAGTGTGTGGTCGATTGCTAGGAGGGGATATCACCAAAATTTTGGGATTTGAGAAGTACTCAAATCGGCAAGCAAGGTAAGATTTCGATTACGTTTCCTTCGGGATTTGGTTATATGGCTGAATAAGTTTCGCTAATATGTCTAACAATAGTCAAATATAGGAACTAAGATCTAAAGCATTAGATTGGGTTTCGGGATCTCAATTAAGCGCTAAGTAAATCAAAAATGTACCCTTTTAAGCTTTAATTAATTGATGGTTATGTTTTAATTAATATGTTACAAGAATATGTTATGATGTGGCTAAGGTACCATGTAATGATCTGAAGTACTGTGTACGTTTTCCTACTCCTACTATGAGTATGATAAGATTCGTTATGGCACAAATGTCAATAGTGATAAGAATGTGAAATTAAGCATGATATTGCATGATATGTTTGACATGGGGCATATGGGTGATATGTAAAGGGGAAGTGAATTGGTGGTTTTATACCCCAATATCCGAATGTGGTGACTTATGTCACAATATCTCGAATGTGGTGACTTATGTCACAATATCTGAATGTGGTGACTTATGTCACAATTTTGAATGTGGTCACTTATGTCACAATATTTATCTGGTGGCTATGCCACAAATTTTATAAGTGGCGACGAGCACGCCGATCGCAGCCGATCGCCTTCGATGGTGTGTAGCGGATGGAGGGTTGACTTAGTAGTCCCTACGGTGTGATGGTTGGTACGGTGATGTGTAGCGGATGGTTAATTAGGTTTGGGTTGGGTTTGCATAATTAATTATATATGTTATTATGTATGATTTGACATGCACGAATTTAATTAAGACTTGTGTTGGTTGTACACATTAAGTCTGTTGACTCACCCTTGTGGGATTATTTTCAGGTGACACTCGATGATGGACCAAGGTCGGTAGGAGCTCAAGGGTGGCCATGCTCACTTTTGAGTCTATTTTATTTTATTTTGGGTTTTCTTTTAAGTACTTTGAATTTAATTTGGGTTTTGATTTGATGTAATAAGGCCTTGGTTTGAATCGCTTACTTATGCATATTTACTTATTTAAGTATGACACGATCTTTATTAATTCAAAATTAAAGTCCATCTTTCTTAAGTATAAATATTAAATGTTTTGACACCTAATCAACACGGGTTTTAAATTCGAGCCCAACCCAAATCAACTGTTTTCAAAAACATGAAAAATTTTAGCAAAGTTTCAAATAAGATCCGAATGGTTTTTCCTAGAAGCATACCAGATCCGGTCAGGGCTTGTGGGCCGGGTTTGGGGTGTTTCAGTCACATAATTTAGCACTTATTCTAACTTGGACATAAACTTAAATCATTATCATCCTTAACATAAATGGAACTCATTATCATCCTTATATAATTTAACTCTATAGCATCTTTGCATACTCAGGTCTTTTGCCCGTTGAACTACTCGAAATATCAGAAGATACTAAATCTCATCATACATGTATCATGATGCCAATGCCATATCCCAGATACGGTCTTACATGGGATCACCTCTTGGTGTCGATGCCATATCCCAGATATGGTATTACATAAGATCTCTTAGCTCGATGTCGATGCTATGTCCTAGACATGGTCTTATACGAGATTGTACTTAGATGTCGATGCCATGTCCTAGACATAATGTAACACCCCAAACCCGGCCCATGAGTCCTGACCGAATCTGGTTTGTCACGGAGTAAAATAATTTGAAAACTTTGCAAGTTTCTGGTGAAAATTTGTTAAAATGTGGCTAAGGTATTAAAACGGTGTTTGAAAACTCAGTTGGGTTTTTTTATAAACATGGTTGGGTTGATAAACCCTTTTGAAAACATTTGATCATGTACATTTTAAAATCATCAAAGTTGTAGTTGACTTGGTTTATTTTTGTTACCCGATGGTAACATCTTTTAAAACCCGTAGAAGTTTATTAAGGTTGAAAAGTTACTTTTAACCGATTCACTTAACATTTAAAAACTTCGTTTGTAACATAATATAAGTAAAATAAAACAAGTAAAATAAACATCCAAAATAATAATAGCGGCCTTATTACAATCCCAAAATAAAAAGACTTAAAAATTAAATAATTTTAACAATAGCAAAGTAAATCAAATCCAACGATAAGCATGGCGCCTCGAGTCCTCTCGGCTTCATCTCATGATCTACTCATCGAAAAATGGTAGCGAAGGGTGAGTCACCAAGACTCAAGGTGTAAATCCCCACCGGAAAATACAACTCATACACAATTTATTAATAAACATGCACATGCAACCCAACTAACCATCCATACTCTTTTTCTACCCCGTGGTCAAAACCACCGGTGGTCAAAACCACCGGTGACTAGTGTCACAAAATAAATGATGGGGCCAACCCATCATGTGGTCAAACCACCGATGACCATAGGTCACAAATATCATAATGTGGTCAAAACCATTGGTGGTACCAAACCACTGGGACTTAGTCACAATTATCATCGGTGTGGTCAAAACCATTTGGTGGCCAAGTCACAATAAATCGATGGGGCCAACCCATCTTGTGGTCAAAACCACGGTGACGATCCATAAGATTATCCCTCCTCTCATCAATCCCACCATCATCATGCTCACATATCAATTATCATATATCATGTATTTAGGCATGGCATTTAACGACATGTGATGGCATACAAATCATATATCAATAGATCACGTCTGAGGGACTTACAGGAATCCATGCTTAAGCCCACAATACCAAATCACTACCACAATGATTAACAAAACAATAATATGGCAAAGTTTACTAATAAAGTGTGTAAGGTTTTTACACACCGTCACTACTAGAAATTCCTAGATCCTCAAGATCCGATCTACGACGCTAGATCTTGACCCTATATAGGCCAACAACATGATTAGGGACTTAGGCCTATTCGGCCAAACCAAGTTAATACCAAAGGCTCTTTTGCGGACTTACCTTGAACGGATTTGATTTCCAAACAAATCCCGAAGCCTTAATTAGCCCCTAAATCCATGGCACACATTAGTTTCGGCATTTAAACAATAAACTTTTCAACATATGGCCCTTGGCCGAATGATGTATCCCACATACCAAGCTTACTTTAAATCCCGAAAGACCTCTCAATCGGTTATGGCCTCCCTACAATTGGTTTAATCAAGTTAATAAGAATCATAGGCCATTCGGCCATAACCATAGATCCAAAAAAAAATATCATTCGGCCATGCCCACATACCTCTTACTAAACGGTTGAAAAAGAATCCCGAAAAGAAACTTGTGTTCCCTTTCTATTCGGCCAAAGTAACTCTAATGGAGGAGGAAGGATTTCGACAGCAAAAGTGGTAGAGGTTCGGCTAATAGAGGAAGAAAAAGGAGAAGGAAGAGAAGTAGGGAATTAATGGTGGTTTCGACTTGTAAAAGAAGAAAAGAAATAGATGGGAGATTGAGGGAGATTCGGCCAGCAACTAAGTGAAAGAAAAGAAGAAAACTTGCTGGATGATTTTCGGCCAGCAGCAGTTTGAGAAAGAAAAGAATTATTGAAGAATTTTTGGCACTTCTTTGCTATACAAACCGATTATGGATGGCCTCCCAAGGAGTCCCATATTCGCCAACACCCCTCCTAATGTGATAAATCTTAACTTTTAATTCTCACCCATATTAATCTACCATTTATCCCTTAATCACCTCTTTAAACTAATATAATGAAAATAAACTACTAATATTCACCCCTCCAGCCGAATTCTAGAGCAAAAATTAAGCTCATTCTTATCAATTTAAGAGTCCAAAATGATGCCATTACTTCACCCTCCTTCACGCCTAACGTGCATAAAAAAAATAAAATCATTTGCTGCCTCTTAGGTTCGAACCTGGAACCTCACTACCGCAGCCCTCTCCTCCAACACCCCAGGCCATTTCCGCAATTGACTTTCATGTGATGAACCCTCACCATTTAATTTTAAAGCCTTCCTACTTAAGCCCATCACCACATATATAAAAATAAAATGCAAAACGCTACTCCAGCCATTCGAACCTGCGCCATCTTCACCTCCAACTCCTAAGTGGCGCACGGTAGCCACTTAGCCAACCCAACTTTTATGTCTAACCTTACCCACAAAATTCTTTAAAGCCTTCTTACTTGGCCCCCTTTCCTTTAACGCCAAAAAGCACAAAATAAAACTCATCCTCCCCTTATATCTCCCAAGAATCGAACCCAAGACCTATTGAAGACACCCCACGCCTCCAGCCGCTCTGCTATGGCGTCAATTTGTGATATGAACTCGTCACAATTTCTTTTAAGTGCTCCTTCATTAGTTTCTTCTTGTTTTAACGCCAGACCAAAAATAAAACATACTTTGTGCTTCCATCATGACTCGAACTTGAGTCCTCCTTCCTGCTTGGGGCGGCGTTCACCAATGCCTTAAGTGGCATCCTTAAGCCACTTTACCAGGGTGATTCTTATGTCCAAAAATACCTTAAATTATTCTTAAGGCCTCTTTAGCCCAATTCCCCTTTTAACTTAAAAATTTCCATATTTTTTTCCAAAGTTTCCCCTTCCATCCTAGAGTTTCCAAAGCCCCTCAAACACCTCCAAATACACTTAAAGCCTACTAACACTTGAGTTATGCTCCAAATGCATAACCCCTAATTTAGGATGTTACAGTTCTACCCTCCTTAAAAATAATTTCGTCCTCAAAATTACTTACTAACGAATAATCGTACATCTTAACTCACCGCACTACGCTTATGCTGCGTACTCTGATCTTAATAAAACTATCTTACTTCCTAGGCACAATCTCTAAGTTCATAACCAAGGTTTCAGGCACTTCCCTAGCAAAACAAGAAAGCTCTACAATAATCAAAGCAATTAAGGGTATTCCAGAAATAAGGAACGTACCCATTGTCACATCTGGCACATCTTCCTCCTCGCGATGGCCAACTGCATAAACCAACCTTGGTTGCCTCACCTCTGCACCTTGACACCTTGGCGGGCAGTTACCATTTCCATTACCCTAACGCACTCGACCCTCTATGGTTCTTTGGCCACCCTCCCGATTTGACCACGTCCTTGATCCTCAGCTTGAGTCCTAGCCAACTTTCGCGGACAATCCCTTACCCGGTGCTCCATTGATCCACACTCAAAGCACCCTCTACTTCCAGCCAAACATTCTCCCGAGTGGGATTTCCCGCATCTAGCACACTGAGGTGGCCACTGAGCAGGCTTTGCGACTCTTTCTGATTCCCCAAATCTAGCCCTCTTCTGCACATTACTGCCAGATCCAGACGATCTAGAGCCTCTCTTCTGTTTGTTCCTTTCGTGGTTCTGTCTTACAGACTCCTTGATCCCTTCGGCTACCTTAGCCTTTTCCACTAGGATTGAAAACTCACACTCCTGTTGTGGAGCAATCATCATTCTCAACTCATCTCTCAGCCCGTCCTCAAATCTAACACAGCGTTTATGCTCGGTACCCACAATACCACGAGCATACCTACTCAACCGGAGGAATTCGACCTCATATTCCGCCACTGTCTTATTGCCTTGAACCAGGTTCAAGAAAGCCTTCCGCTGTGCATCCACGTAGCTAGTTCCGATATACTTCTTTTGATAGGCATTTCTGAAGAATTCCCAGGTGAGATTTTCTGCCACCGTTCCATCCCTTACGGTGAGCCACCACTGGTATGACTCATCCCGAAGTAAAGAAATTATACCCTTCAATTTCTCCTCAGCTGTAAAATCTAGGTCATCTACGATCCTTTCTGTTGCTTCCAACCAATATTTCGCTGCACTGGGTGCCACTCCGGAAACTCCCTTAAATACTTCTGCTCCGTTAGCCCGGAGTCATTCAACTACGGATTTACGGGCTCTTGCACCGCGCGCCAAACCTCGACCTCGTTCTAATACCCATAATCGACTTGAGACACTACATCATTACCACCGGTTACGATCTTAAAACTTCGATTTCATGCATGGCCGGATCCGGCATCTCATTTTCAGACCCATGTCCAAACCCTGCTGGCTCGGACAAGGTTATCCTACCCCTACTGCGGCCACGGGGTGGACGTCCATGACCTCTTGAACTCATTTCTAACGATTGCGTTTATCTGTTTAAGAATTTTATGCATTAGTACTTGTTTCACTGGATTATTCGCGAAGAAATTTTATGATAAGAGTTTTAGGAGTGGTTCTTTCGTATCGTACATGCACACAATTCTTCTATTCATTCATTCAAAGAGACATTGTAGTTTTCATGGTGATTGTTTTTCCACTACCCAGGGGTATTTTAAGTAATTTGTCTACGAGGTATTTTTGTAATTTTTCAAAATAAAATTTTGGATGGTTTTGTCAAAAGTGTTTTGGAACTCTTAAATTCTCGGGTATTTGGAAAAATTTTAAAATCCGGGGGTATTTCGATAATTTTAGACCTCAGGGGTATTTCGGTAATTTTTTACAAATCAAGGATATTTCAAAAGTTGTAAAACATTGATGGTTGCTTTTTGAGAATTTCCTTTTCCAAAATAGCGATGTTGCAAAATTTTGAAAATCAAGGTCATTTTGGTAATTTTGTTGGTTAAGGGCAATTTTGTAATTTCACCACTAGGGGTATTTTAGTAATTTTTCATAAAAGATTTCCAAAAATTTAGTTCTAGTTGATTTCACAAAAGAAGGATATTTTGAAAATTTTCTATTTGGAAATTTTTCATCTGAGGTATTTTGGTAATTTATAAACCGAGGTATTTTGGTCATTTTTCAAGCGAGGGTATTTTGGTCATTTTTTCTTTTTAAAACAAGGTTTTAAGTACTTCAAAAACAAAATGGCTAGTCCTTTCGGGTTTTAGTCATCAAGTTTAGCTTTGTGAGTGTGTCGTCTTAGCTAGGATGAGCAGATTACTACTGCGGTAGGATTCGAGTGAGTGGGAGGTGAGTCACAAGGATCGCTTAAATACAGGGCTCCCAAGATCAATCCTAGACATGCGTATAACGATTGCCCTATCCTCGCTCGTTGACAACTCACAGGGTTGTTTAAGAAATTATTAAGTTTGTTTGTTGGGGTAAGCTAACCACTGGGTTCAACAGTTTCTATTCTAACAGTCTACGTTCCCAATTTACCCTTCTACCCCTCATCAAATATTCACAAAAATGGATAGAATTACTTACCTGGGCGGATAGGTGCCGGAGACTCGGTGCCATGCTACTCAAGCCAAAAATAGTTTCAAGACATTCCAATAAGGCCTACTAACATAAACAAAACATTTTGGGCCTTGGGCCCCCCACAGCCGAGTTTTGAACCTGGCTCTGATACCAAAAATGTAACATCCCAAACCCGGCCCATGAGTCCTGACCGGATCTGGTTTGTCACGAAGTAAAATAATTTGAAAACTTTGCAAGTTTCTGGTGAAAATTTGTTAAAATGTGGCTAAGGTATTAAAACGGTGTTTGAAAACTCAGTTGGGTTTTTTTATAAACATGGTTGGGTTGATAAACCCTTTTGAAAACATTTGATCATGTACATTTTAAAATCATCAAAGTTGTAGTTGACTTGGTTTATTTTTGTTACCCGATGGTAACATCTTTTAAAAACCCGTAGAAGTTTATTAAGGTTGAAAAGTTACTTTTAACCGGTTCACTTAACATTTAAAAACTTCGTTTGTAACATAATATAAGTAAAATAAAACAGTAAAATAAACATCCAAAATAATAATAGCGGCCTTATTACAATCCCAAAATAAAAAGACTTAAAAAATTAAATAATTTTAACAATAGCAAAGTAAATCAAATCCAACGATAAGCATGGTCGCCTCAAGTCCTCTCCGGCTCCATCTCCGCGATCTACTCATCTGCAAAATGGTAAGGGAAGGGGTGAGTCACCAAGACTCAGTGTGTAAATCCCCCACTCAGAAAATACAACTCGGACACAATTTATTAATAAACATGCACATGCAACCCAACTAACCATCCATACTCTTTTTCTACCCGTGTGGTCAAAACCACCGTGGTCAAAACCACTGGTGACTAGTGTCACAAAATAAATGATGGGGCCAACCCATCGTGTGGTCAAAACCACTTGATGACCATAGGTCACAAATATCATAATGTGGTCAAAACCATCGTGGTACCAAACCACCGGGACTTAGTCACAATTATCATCGGTGTGGTCAAAACCACCGGTGACCAAGTCACAATAAATCGATGGGCCAACCCATCTTGTGGTCAAAACCACCGGTGACAGTCCATAAGATTATCCCCCTCCTCTCATCAATCCCACCATCATCATGCTCACATATCAATTATCATATATCATGTATTTAGGCATGGCATTTAACAGCATGTGATGGCATACAAATCATATATCAATAGATAACGTACAGGGGACTTACCCGGAATCTATGCTTAAGCCCACAATACCAAATCACTACCACAATGATTAACAAAACAATAATATGGCAAAGTTTACTAATAAAGTGTGTAAGGAGTTTTACACACCTGTCACTACCGAAATTCCTAGATCCCGAAGATCCGATCTACGATGCTAGATCTTGACCCTATATCAGCCAACAACATGATTAGGGACTTAGGCCTATTCGGCCAAACCAAGTTCATACCAAAGGCTCTTTTGCAGACTTACTTTGACCGGATTTGATTTCCAAACAAATCCCGATGCCTTAATTAGCCCCTAAATCCATGGCACACATTAGTTTTGGCATTTAAACAATAAACTTTTCAACATATGGCCCTTGGCCGAATGATGTATCCACATACCAAGCTTACCTTAAATCCAGAAGACCTCTCAATCGGTTATGGCCTCCCTACAATTGGTTTAATCAAGTTAATAAGAATCATAGGCCATTAAGAATAACCATAGATCCAAAAAAAATATCATTCGCCATGCCCACATACCTCTTACTAAGCGGTTGAAAAAGAATCCGAAAAGAAACTTGTGTTCCCTTGCTATTCGCCAAAGTAACTCTAATGGAGGAGGAAGGATTTGGCGAAAAAAGTGGTAGAGGTTTGGCTAATAGAGGAAGAAAAGGAGAAGGAAGAGAAGTACGAAATCAATGGTGGTTTCGACGTAAAAGAAAAAAAAAAGAAATAGATGGGAGATTGAGGGAGATTCGGCCAGCAACTAAGTGAAAGAAAAGAAGAAAACTTCTTTGGATGATTTTCTACCAAGCAGACGGTTTGAGAAAGAAAAGAATTATTGAAGAATTTTTGGCACTTCTTTGCTATACAAACCGATTATGGATGGCCTCCCAAGGAGTCCCATATTCGGCTAACACCCTCCTAATGTGATAAATCTTAACTTTTAATTCTGGGCTCGAGAATGGACCGGATTTGGTATGTTCCTCGAAGTAACCCGGTTCAAATTCATTCGAATACTTTGAAAACTGTGTGTTTTGGAAGATAGTTTGTTGTGGGTTGGGCTCGAGTTGAAAACAAATTTATTTTATATCAAAAACCCATTTGTTTCAGGTGACAAAATGTTTAAACTTATTTTAAATTAAATGGGCTTATCCTTTATAAAGCCCTAAATTCATAACATAGTAATTAAAGCAGAAATAAAAATCGTCACGATGGCCTTATTACATAAAACGAAACCCAAAATAAAATTATACAGTACTTAAAATAAAATAAAGATTCAAATTAAATTAAACTTCAAGCTGAACATGGCCACCACAAGTTCTGCCGTCCCGGTCCATTACTGCTCATCACCTGAAACATGTTCCCTAGCAGGGTGAGTCGATAGACTCAATGTGTAACCAACACCAAAACATAATAGAAATAGGCACACCATACATATCATATTCATATAAAATTCAAGATAATGATGCAAACCCGAACCCAAACCTATATGCCATCCGCTACACTCCACCGTACCAACACACTTTTGCAGTAGGGACTACTAAGTCAACCCTCCATCCGCTACACACCATCGAAGGCGATCATTTGCGATCGAAGTGCTCATCGCCCACTTAAAATATTGTGGCATAGCCACGATATTTGTGTCATGAGACACCACATTTAGATAATGTAACAAAGTTACCACATTCACTTAATGTGACCAAAGTCACCACATTCACTTAGTGAGACCGAAGTCGTCACATATTCTTAGTGAGACCAAAGTCATCACGTTTCACTTAGTGAGACCGAAGTCATCACATTCACTTCCCCTTTCTCAAATAACCCGAATGCCCCAAATTATACATATCATGCATATCATATTTAATTTCACTTTCACATCACTTTTCACATGTTAAATATAACATATTTGAAATCCTAGTAGGAGTAGGAAAATGTACACAGTACTTTGTACCATAATATGGTACTTTAGCCACATTCTTACACTTTCATATTAACATATATATCATATTTAAGCCATAAATCTATTAAGATTAGTGTGGAATTTTTACACGATTTGTTTAGTTTCCTTGAGATTCCAAAAGCTAGATCTAATGTTTAGATCCTTATTAGTCCCTACATTTGATTTATCATTTATTACTTAGCATAAATTCTATTTGGCTATAATATCCAAATCCTAGTATGATTTGTAAAAAGACTTACCTTTGATGTCGATTTGATGATTATTCAAATCCCAAAAACTTGGTTTTCCTTCACCTGATATTCGGCCAACCCTAAATCTCAACATAGGTTAGTTTTTGGCTTTTTGATAATTAAAGAACCAATCCATGTATTCATACAAGCCTTGGCCGAATGCTTTTAGGTGCTTACCTTGTGGATTTTAAATCCCGAAAACTTCACTTTTCTCTTCCTTGTATTCGGCCAAAACCTAAATCCTTGAATCGATTAATTTTTGATCACTTTTGATCTAAATACTTAAGATTGACCTTGGCCGAATATATGAACACACTTACCTTGGAGTTCTCAAATCCCAAAATTGATCTTTTAGTTTAGGTCCCTGCCGAAATCACATGTTAGATCTGATCTATCATTCAAGTATGGAAGAGACCTTTTTGGCCGAATGTACATAGATGTACTTACCTCATTTTCAAATCCCGGATGATCCTTTATACTATTCGGCTATGGCACTTTTATGGATCACAAAGTTTCAGCTTTTGTGAAGGGATAGTAGAAGAAAAGAAAAGAAAAGGAGAGAGTTTTGACAGAGAGAATTCAGCTAAAGAGAGAAGAAGAGATTGGTGCTATTTGGCTAGAGAATTTTCGGCAAGGGGTTCTCTTGAAGAGAAAAGAATGAAGAATGGCCCTTATTTTCCCTCTTTGGCCGAAACTACTAGGCTTAGAATCCCTCAATCGGCCAACTCTTCTTATGTGATAAAATTTTACTTAATTAAATTCCAACAATTATCTCCTAATTAGCCGAAATTCCAAAGAAAATAAAACTCTTCTTTCTAGATCCCTTGTGCCGTCCAACTCTCTGCTCATGGAGGCAAAATAAAACTTCTTTTATTTGCTTCCTAGGTGACTCGAACTCAGGCCCAACACCCCTTGCATGTGGACCATTTCCTGAGGCCCTAAGTGGCATCTTCAGGCCACTTTTCCAAGTCCGTTTTTGGGTCAAATTTCACGTGCTTTTTATTTTAGGGTCACCTGGCCCTAAGTTCCCCTTTGAACTTTAAAATTCGACATTTCGGGGTCATTTTTAAGTTTCCAAAAATTTTCACGCGGCTCTGTAACTTGACATTTCCTAGGTTTCCAAAATGTTTAGTTTCCTCTTTTAGCGTAGTTTCCAAAATGTTTACTTTCCTCTTTTGGCTTAGTTTCCAAAATGTTTACTTTCCTCTTTTAGCTTAGTTTCCAAAATGTTCACTTTCCTAATTTACTTAGGTTTCCAAAATGTTCACTTTCCTAATTTCAACGTAACATTTCCATACATTCTCGGGTTTCCAAAAAATATTCCAAATTTATTCAAAACACATAAAACATGTCTTTTCATACAATTAGGCCAAAATGCATAGGCCCTTTTTAGGATGTTCTGTTCTACCCCTTAAAATAATTTAGTCCTCGAAATTTCCTAACTAAATAATTGA
Organism: Gossypium rotundifolium; assembly: GCA_025506655.1. NCBI lineage: Eukaryota > Viridiplantae > Streptophyta > Magnoliopsida > Malvales > Malvaceae > Gossypium > Gossypium rotundifolium. The sequence continues at coordinate 26,633,421 of CP106724.1, read as the reverse complement.
GGGTATTCTTTGTCGCATTGCCTCCTCTGGTTCCACGAAGCTTCCTCCGATCCATGATTGCGCCATAATACTTTGACTAGAGGAATCGATTTTCTCAGTAGTACTTTCACGTCATGTTCCAAAATCAAATCGGCTCTTCCTCGTAGGTTAAGTCGGCCTTAGCTCCACTTCTTCCACTAGTACTACGTGAGAGGGATCCGTCGATGGCGACGTAGCATGGACACATGGAATACGTCGTGCATTTGCTTTGCAACTCGGTGGCAACTCTAGGTGGTATGCCACTTGGTCCCACTCGCTTTAGTACCCGATAGGGCCCGATAAACCTTGGGCTTAACTTCCCTTTCCGACCAAACCTCATCACCTTCTTCCATGGTGAGACTTTTAGAAACACTTGGTCTCCCACTTCAAACTCTATTTCCTTCCGCTTGAGGTCGGCATAAGACTTCTGCCTATCCGAGGCTTCCTTTAACCGTGCTTGAATTATCTCAACCTTCTATTCCGTCTCTGCCACCATCTCTGGTCCCAAAACTCGACGTTCTCCTAACTCAATCCAACAAGTAGGAGTACGACACTTCCGTCCGTACAATGCTTCATATGGTGCCATTCGAATGCTAGCCTAATAACTATTGTTGTAGGCGAACTCTGCTAAAGGCAAATACTCCTCCCAACTTCCTCTGAAATCCATCACACATCCTCTCAACATATCCTCCAACACTTGTATTACTCGTTCGATTTGCCGTCGATTGTGGATGAAAGGCCGTAGTGAAATCCAACTTGGTGCCTAAAGCTTGATGAAGTGCCCTCCAAAACCGAGACGTGAATCTTGGGTCTCTGTCCGAAATAATTGACACCGGCACTCCGTGTAGCCTCACAATTTCTGCCACATATAGCTTGGCTAACTTTTGAAGGGAATAATCCACTCTTACTGGGATGAAATGTGCGGACTTAGTCAAATGGTCCACTATTACCCATACCGAGTCCTTCTTAGTAGGCGTAAGGGGAAGCCCACTAACGAAGTCCATGGTAATTCTTTCCTACTTCCACTGCGGAATCTGGATTGGCTGAAGCAATCCCGATGGAACTTGGTGTTCAGCCTTAACTTGCTGACACGTCAGACATCTTCCCACGAATTTTGTAACTTCTCGTTTAAGATCAGGCCACCAAAATTATTCTCTTAAATCTCTGTACAACTTAATGCCTCCGGGATGCATAGCATAAGGGCTACTATGCGCTTCTCGAAGAATCCTCTGTCTTAACTCCTTGTCCCTTGGCATACAGACTTTCCTTTTGTAGCATAATACTCCTTCATCATTAACTTTATAGTCCTCCAACTCTCCGTTCTGTGCTTTTTGTAACTTAACACTTAAATCCTCATCAACCAACTGTCCCTCTTTCACCTCCTTCAACCACGTTGGCTTGACTTGCAACTCAGCCAACAGGCTTCCATCCTCATACAAGCTTAAATGGGCGAACATTGCTCTTAAGTCCGACACAACCTTCCTACTTAGGGCATCCGCTACTACATTCACCTTGCCCGGGTGATATTCTATCGAACAGTCATAGTCTTTCAGTAATTCCACCCACCTTCGTTGCCTCAAGTTTAACTCCTTCTGAGTCAACAGGTACTTGAGACTCTTGTGGTCTGTGTAGATCACTGACCTTTCTCCATAAAGATAATGCCTCCACACCTTGAGGCGAAAACCACTCTTGCCAATTCCAAGTCATGGGTTGGGTAGTTCACCTCATGCGGCCTTAAGCGCCGAGGCAGCGTGGCGACTACTTTTCCATCTTGCATAAGAACACATCCTAACCCCGTATGTGAAGCGTCACGGTACACCACAAAATCCTTTCACCTCGAAATGAATCAACACTGGAGCTTAGTTAATACCTTCTTAAGTTTTTAAAACTCTCCATTGCTTATCCGTCCACACAAAGGGTACTTCCTTCCTCAACAATTTTGTTAATGGCGCGGCTATTGATGAAAATCCTTCTACGAACCTTCATAATAGCACGCCAATCCTAAGAAACTACAAATTTTCACCATCGACTTAGGTGGTTTCCAATCCAACATAACTTCAATTTTCTTAGGATCCACCCTTATTCCTCGGCGGACACCACGTGTCCTAAAAAGCAACTTCCTAAGCCAAAATTCACACTTCTTTGAATTTGGCATAAAGCTTCTTCTCCTTTAATACTTGCAACACACTCAGGAGATGCTCATCATGCTCCTCTTGGACTTAGAATATACCAAAATATCGTCGATGAACACTACAATGAACCTATCTAAGTAAGGTTGAAACACTCGGTTCATCATATCCATGAATCTTGGTGGGGCGTTTGTCAACCCAAATGGCATTACCACAAACTCAAAATGGTTGTATCTTGTTACGAAAGTTGTCTTATGGATATCCACCTCCTTTACTTTTAGCGGTGATATCCACGACCTTAAGTCGATCTTTGAGAACACTACCGCTCCTTTAATTTGGTCGAACAAGTCATCAATCCTAGGCAAGGGATACTTGTTCTTGATGGTCGACTTATTCAATTGACGATAGTCTATGCACATATGCATAGTTCTATCCTTCTTCTTCACAAGCAGACCGGGTGCTCCCCACGGAGACACCTTGGGTCGAATAAACCCACGATCCAACAATTCTTGGATTTGAGCCTTGAGCTCCACTAACTCCTTTGGCGCCATTCGATATGGAGCGATTGACACAGGTGCTGTTCCCGGTAGTAAGTCTATTCCAAATTCAACTTCTCTATCTGGGGGTATTCTTAGTAATTCCTCTGGAAACACATCCTCGAAGTCCCCTACCGTTCTAACTCCTTTGGCACCTTCCTCCTTTCCATCCAACGCTTACAAAGGCTAAGAACGCCTCGCACCCTTCTGAACCATCCTTTCAGCCTTAAGCACCGAAACTACATTAGTCAAGTAGTTTCTTCTTTCTCCTATCATAATGACCACCTCATCCTCAGGGGTCCTTAGTTCCATTCGTTTAGCCGCACAATCCAACACGGCTCGGTGCTCTACTAACCAATCCATACCAAGTATGAGGTCAAATTCCCGAAGGTAATTCCATTAAATTGACCAAAAGCTCACTCCACAATTTCTAGGGGTATATTCTGAAAGATCTTATTCACCACTATAGTTTGGCCTAATGGGCTTACTACCGTCATCTCCTTATCAGAAAGTTCAGAGTCTAGGCCTAGTGTTTCAACTACACTACAGGCAACATAAGAATGGGTCGAGCCCACATCAATTAAAGCATAATAGGGTTTACCATGAATGAGAAACGTATCGGTTATGACGTCCGTGCGTCTCCATCCTCCCTACGGTGAACCGCATAAACCAAACCCGGCTGCCTTGCCTCAGTATTAGCGACACCTCTGCCACATCCTCTGCCAGCACCATTACCTCTGTTATTCGAACCTCGACCTCGTTGAGGCTGCTGTCCTCCCCTACCGGCCTGATTAACATTCTGAGTTGCTGGCTGTTTGTCATCTGATATCTTTGGACAGTCCTTGAGCATATGGTCCTTGGACCCACACTTAAAACATCCTCCGTCTTTTCCAACACTCACCTAAATGCTTCTTTCCACAATGCTCACAAGGGCGATCGCCTCTGGTACCAACTTGCGACCCTTGACCCCTCGGTTACGGGCCTTTTTACACATTTCCGACGATCCATAACCCTCTTGGGTCTATTCTGTCGAGTTACGCCTAGTCGAGTCCTTGATTCCCTCGGCTACCTTAGCCTTTTCAACCAACGGAGAACTCCGTTCACGATGTGGAGCTATCAATAATCTTAGGTCATCCCTTAATCCATCCTCAAAATGGACATAGCGTTCATGTTCGATTCTGACTACTCCTCGAGCATATCGGCTTAACCTCGAAATTGACCTCATATCTTTTCTGACTTGTTCCTTGAACTAGTCCTAGAAAAGCTTTCCTCTGCTCATCAATATAGCGTGTGCCGACATACTTTTTCCGATATGCCTCCTTAGCATACTCCCGGTCGATCCTCGGTAGTGGCACCATCCGGACAATTAACCACCAGCAGTGCGCTTCATCACGTAACGGTTCCACCATCCCTTTCAACTTCTCTTGAGGGTCGGTCGAGTTCATCCATAATACGCTCGGTTGCTTCCAACCAATACTCGGTATCTTGGGTGCCACACGGACACTCCACGAAACACCTCGGCCCCATTGGCTCGAGTCGCTCGGTATGCAATTTATGAGCTCTGTATTTCCACCGCGCCACCACCATTTCCAAAACTTCGCAACATAGCTGCGACACAAGATCATCCCGTCAAATCTTCTTTGCTCGACATTAACGGTGGGGGTGGTGGTGGCGGTGGTAATTCATTGTCGGACCCTTGACCCGATCTAACGGGTTACGACACGATTATTCTTCCTCTACGCATCCTTAACGTCGTCCTCTAGAACTCATTTCTAACGTCGAGATCTGATTAAGAAGTTTTTTTATAAATTAGTACTTTTGTTTCACTTTATTACTCGCGAAGAATTTTATGAAAAGGAATTTAGGAGTGATTCTTTCGTATTCATACATGCACACAGTCTTTTCATTCATTCATACATCCATCAAACAATTATGAACCTTAGTTCATTCAGAGAAACGTTGTAGTTTTTCATTTGTTGTTGTTTTTCCACTACTGGGGGTATTTTAAGTAATTTGTCCTATAGGGTATTTTCGTAATTTGTCAAAATAAGGTTCCTTGGTGATTTTGTCACAAAGTATTTTGGTATTTTTAAGTTCTCGGGTATTTTGGAAAATTTTTGAAATCGAGGTATTTGAAATTTTTAGATCTTGAGGGTATTTTGGTAATTTTTCCACAAACAAGGGTAAATTGTAAAATTTTAATAAATCGGGATATTTCAGAAGTTGCAAAATTTTGAGGGTTCTTTTGAGAATTATACTTTCCAAATCGGTCTTTGTTGCAAAATTTTGGAAATCGAGGTCATTTAGGTAATTTTAGTGAGTTAGGGGCAATTTTGTAATTTTCCATAAATCAAGGTATATATTTTTTCGATAGTTTGCAAATTAGGGTTTTGAACATTTATGAGATAATGATATTTTGGCAAAAGCTGTTGAGTAGTTGGGCATTTTATAAACCAAGGGTATTTTTGTAATTTTACCACTTAGGGGTATTTTTGTAATTTTATAAGTCGAAATTTTGAAGAAAATTGTGTATAAGAAATAGTTTTTGTGAATTAAGGAAAAAATGATTTAAGAATTTTAATATTAAGGTTAGAAAAATGGCTAGTTCCTTTCGGGTTTTAGTTATTGGGTTTAGCTTTATATAGAGAGCCTTCTTGGTCAGGGTGAACCAAAGCTACGCACCAGGCAGGATTTGAGTGGAGAGGAGGTGAGTCACGTGGACTGCTTAAGTACCAAGCTCCCACTGAAACCATTCCTAGACATGCGTCTGAGGGTTGCCACACCCACTAAGTCCTCAGGTTAGGGTGAATCGAAGCTACGCACTGTAAGATTCCTACGAAGAGGAGGTGAGTCACTAGGGGCTGCTTAAATACCAAGCTCTTGAGGATCCAATCCTGAACATGCGTACCATGGTTGCCACACCCTAACTTGTCTGACTTAGCCATAGGTTTGTTTAATGTATTAAGTCTTATGTATTTGTGTTTGAGTACACTAATCCTAGGGTTCAAGTTCCTATCATGCTATTCTACATTCCATTCCTTTTCTACCCTTCTATAATTCACATAATCATACAGATAGATAGAGATACTTACCTGGTGGATAGTGAATTGGAGACTTGGGGACCATGTCATCATACCTGTCCATTTCCAGAAATATTTCCATAAAACTCCTTTGGGCTTGTTTGAAAAACATTTTGGGCCTTAGGCCACAGGCCGAGAGTTTAAAATTGGGCTCTGATACCAAACTGAAACACCCCACACCCGGCCCACGAGAATGGACCGGATCTGGTATGTTCCTCGAAGTAACCCGGTTCAAATTCATTCGAATACTTTGAAAACTGTGTGTTTTGGAAGATAGTTTGTTGTGGGTTGGGCTCGAGTTGAAAACAAATTTATTTTATATCAAAAACCCATTTGTTTCAGGTGACAAAATGTTTAAACTTATTTTAAATTAAATGGGCTTATCCTTTATAAAGCCCTAAATTCATAACACAGTAATTAAAGCAGAAATAAAAATCGTCACGATGGCCTTATTACATAAAACGAAACCCAAAATAAAATTGTACAGTACTTAAAATAAAATAAAGATTCAAATTAAATTAAACTTCAAGCTGAACATGGCCACCACAAGTTCTGTCGTCCCGGTCCATTACTGCTCATCACGAAACATGTTCCCTAGCAGGGTGAGTCGATAGACTCAATGTGTAACCAACACCAAAACATAATAGAAATAGGCACACCATACATATCATATTCATATAAAAATTCAAGATAATGATGCAAACCCGAACCCAAACCTATATGCCATCCGCTACACTCCACCGTACCAACACACACAGTGGGGACTACTAAGTCAACCCCCATCCGCTACACACCATCGAAGGCGTCATTGCGATCGGCGTGCTCATCGCCCACTTAAAATATTGTGGCATAGCCACCTGATATTTGTGTCATGAGACACCACATTTAGATAATGTAACAAAGTTACCACATTCACTTAATGTGACCAAGTCACCACATTCACTTAGTGAGGTCAAAGTCGTCACATATTCTTAGTGAGACCAAGTCATCACGTTTCACTTAGTGAGACGAAGTCATCACATTCACTTCCCTTTCTCAAATAACCCGAATGCCCCAAATTATACATATCATGCATATCATATTTAATTTCACTTTCACATCACTTTTCACATGTTAAATATAACATATTTCAAAATCCTAGTAGGAGTAGGAAAAGCGTGCACAGTACTTTGTACCATAATATGGTACTTTAGCCACATTCTTACACTTTCATATTAACATATATATCATATTTAAGCCATAAATCTATTAAGATTAGTGTGGGGTACACACACGATTTGTTTAGCGATTCCTTGAGATTAGAAAAGCTAGATCTAATGTTTAGATCCTTAGTCCCTACATTTGATTTATCATTTATTACTTAGCATAAATTCTATTTGGCTATAATATCCAAATCCTAGTAGGATTTGTAAAAGACTTACCTTTGATGCCGATTTGATGATTATTCAAATCCAAAAACTTGGTTTTCCTTCACGATATTCGGCCAACCCTAAATCTCAACATAGGTTAGTTTTCGGCTTTTTGATAATTAAAGAACCAATCCATGTATTCATACAAGCCTTGGCCGAATGCTTTTAGGTGCTTACCTTGTGGATTTTAAATCTTGAAAACTTCATTTTGCTCTTCCTTGTATTCGGCCAAAACCTAAATCCTTGAATCGATTAATTTTTGATCACTTTTGATCTAAATACTTAAGATTGACCTTGGCCGAATATATGAACACACATACCTTGGAGTTCTCAAATCCCGAAATTGATCTTTTAGTTTAGGTCCTACCGAAATCACATGTTAGATCGATCTATCATTCAAGTATGGAAGAGACCTTTTTGGCGAATGTACATAGATGTACTTACCTCGTTTTCAAATCCGGATGATCCTTTATACTATTTGGCTATGGCACTTTTATGGATCACAAAGTTTGGCTTTTGTGAAGGGATAGTAGAAGAAAAGAAAAGAAAAGGAGAGAGTTTTGACGAGAGAATTGACTAAAGAGAGAAGAAGAGATTGGTGCTATTTGGCTAGAGAATTTTCGACAAGGGGTTCTCTTGAAGAGAAAAGAATGAAGAATGGCCCTTATTTTCCCTCTTTGGCCGAAACTACTAGGCTTAGAATCCTCAATCACCAACTCTTCTTATGTGATAAAATTTTACTTAATTAAATTCCAACAATTATCTCCTAATTAGCCGAAATTCCAAAGAAAATAAAACTCTTCTTTCTAGATCCCTTGTGTCGTCCAACTCTCTGCTCATGGAGGCAAAATAAAACTTCTTTTATTTGCTTCCTAGGTGACTTGAACTCAAGCCCAACACCCCTTGCATGTGGACCATTTCCTGAGGCCCTAAGTGGCATCTTCAGGCCACTTTTCCAAGTCCCTTTTTGGGTCAAATTTCACGTGCTTTTTATTTTAGGGTCACCTGGCCCTAAGTTCCCCTTTGAACTTTAAAATTCGACATTTCGGGTCATTTTTAAGTTTCCAAAAATTTTCGCGCGGCTCTGTAACTTGACATTTCCTAGGTTTCCAAAATGTTTAGTTTCCTCTTTTAGCGTAGTTTCCAAAATGTTTACTTTCCTCTTTTGGCTTAGTTTCCAAAATGTTTACTTTCCTCTTTTAGCTTAGTTTCCAAAATGTTCACTTTCCTAATTTACTTAGGTTTCCAAAATGTTCACTTTCCTAATTTCAACGTAACATTTCCATACATTCTCAGGTTTCCAAAAAAATATTCAGAATTTATTCAAAACATATAAAACATGTCTTTTCATACAAAATTTGGCCAAAATGCATAGGCCCTTTCCAACTCCTAAGGGCCAAAATGTTTCACTCCTTCGTTAGTTTCCCCTTGTTTTAACGCCTGGACCAAAAATAAAAGCGTACCTTGTGCTTCCATCGTGACTCGAACTTGAGTCCTCCTTCACCTTGGTGGCGTTCACCAATGCCTTAAGTGGCTTCCTTAAGCCACTTTACCGGAGTGATTCTTATGTTCAAAAACGCTTAAATTATTCTTAAGGCCTCCTTAGCTAATTCCTTTTAACTTAAAAATTTCCATTTTTTTTTTCCAAAGTTTCCCCTTCCATCCTAGAGTTTCCAAAGCCCCTCAAACACCTCCAAATACACTTAAAGCCTACTAACACTTGAGTTATGCTCCAAATGCATAACCCCTAATTTAGGATGTTACACATAGTCTTACACGAGATCTTCCTTTGGTGCCGAAGCCATGTCCCAAACATGGTCTTACATGGGACCTTCCTTATTCGATGTCGATGCCATGTCCTAGAAATGGTCTTATACGGGATCTACATTCGGTCTTGAATGCCATGTCCCAGACATAGTCTTATATGGGACCTACATTCGGTACCGATGCCATGTCCCAGACATGGTCTTATATGGGACCATCCTTATCTCATGTCGTGACATAGGTATCCTCATTATTCTGAAATTTCAACCAGGACTTTACATAGCATATTCTCATTCATTTTCTCATCAAGACATTGTCGAAACCATTTTTAAATTTGAAAAAATGGGGATCGACTTTAAAATGAAACATAGAGTCGCCACCAACCTTTTTTTATTTAGGTGTGATTGGATCACCTTGTAAAAAATATTTTTGGTTTACAAAATAGAAAAATAGGTTCAGGAGTCGGTTACATACGAGGAAGGATTAGCACCCTCGTACGCCCAAAACTGGTACCAAATTGATTAACTAATGTCCTTATGTTGAAAATTAGAAAAAATTAAAATGTAATTTCTTTTGAGAAATGTTTGATTAATTTAAGTTGGAATTTAAGATTTTCTCGTTCCGAAGGAATAAGACACCATATCCAACACGTTAGGATATGACGTCTTAAACCTCGAAATCAAGATCATCTCACAATTTTCAAATCATGCGATTAAAAGGGTATTTAATTATTTGGTCAAATGAAGAACTGAAACCTAGCACGTTAGGGCACAATTCCTCGAATTTCCAAACATCAAATATTGCCTTGTTTTAAAAACTTTTAGATAAGCGATTTTAAAATCAACTTAAAATGCTTTTATTGAATTACTATTCGATAATGAGAAACAAAAATATAATATCGAGTATGGAATAATAATATGTGAATACAACTTTGTACAAATAGATGACAAGAATAATAATATGAACATACAATTCAAAATATACAAAACAATAATCTCACAATTCCTATTTTGAAAATATCAATATTATTAATCAAGAAACAACGAAAGCTAAAAATATAGCTAATTAAAAAACGAATTAAAATAAAATATGGCAAGACTTCAAATGTGGATGAATAAAATTAAAATAATAATAATATAAACGACGGAAGCTTGGAGTCAATATGATATAAAAGCAATTTAAGAACTATTAAATTAATGAAAATTTACAAATAAACAACACATGATAGAGTTTGAAATAGTTTATCTATATAAAGAAATTTTAAAAAACACAATAATATACAAATGATTATTACAATTGGTATCATGAAAGAAGAAGTTTGAAGGAAATAACGTACAAAATATTTGTAAAACGAAACCTCTATTTAAAGTTGATAATATACATACAATAAAAATTTATTTACTATAAACAATATAATAAAGGAAAATAATATATGAAGGGTTTTAAATAAACAAAAATATATAATAAAATACAGTTTTTAAAGAAATAAATTATATACATAATAGATTTAAAAGAAAATATATACATAAAATAACATGAAATCAATAGTAAATGCATAGAATAGAATAATAACAAAAATAGAAACTAATAGTAAATTAATAAATGAATAAATACTATATACAATAGTTTGAAAATAGTAAAATAATAATAATAATAATAATAACAAAAATACAATGATAAAAATGAATTATAATGAAAATATATTATCAAAATAATAGCAACAATAAAAATAATAGTAGTAATACTAAAATTAATTATTAGTAATAATAATAATAATAATAAAAATAATATTCATAATAATATTAAAAATAATAACAATAATAATAATATTAAATTAATGATAAACAAAAATAATAAAAAAAGGGACTAAATTAAACCTAAAACCAAAGTTTGGGGCAAATCTACAAATAAAAAAAGGAAAAGGACCCTAACGAACGCACGAATAATAAAGAGGGCCTAAAAGGGAAATTAACCTCTGCCCTCCAAAATGCAACGTTTTGCGCAGGATCTAATTGAAATTGCAATCAAAATATAGGGCCAAATTAGAAAACAAGAAAAACCTAATTATAAAGGAATAAAAAAGCGGAAGGACTAAAAGTGCAATTAGCCTTTCCGTTAAAAACACGCCGATCCTAAGCCTGGAGCGGGTCAGATTAAGGTCGGGCTCCCCAAAATGACGTCATTTTGGGCGCTAGGGGAGCTGATCAAAACAGCGTCGTTTAATCAGGCTATAAAAGCCAAAGTTTTTGCAAAAAATAAAAAATAAAAATCATTTCAACACTGCAAAAAAAAAAAAATAAAGAAAGGGATCCCCCTTTTTCTCTCTGTTTCCAAATTTCAACCTGACGAGCTTCCGTCGTCGCTCCACCGTGGATCCACCGTATACGGCGGTCGGACACCTAGGTAAGTATTTTTTCTCTTTTTTTATACCATATATATATTATGTTAAATGTGAATACGTAGTTCTTTAAAAAAGATTATATGTATGTATATGTATATTCGAAAATATAAAAAGGAAGAAAAAATAAAACCAAATAAATCTTTGTTGTATATTCCGTATACTCCTCCAAAAAACATCAATCCCCCTACAAGGACTTACATCAAGCCTTATATAGCCGAAACGAAAAATGGAAAAAAAAATACAAAATCCTTTTTTCTTTTTTCTATTATTTCTCATCTCATTGGCTTTTACATCTTTGCTTGCAGTGTAGTCGTGGGGCGGGTGGCTGAATGCTGGGTGGCGTGGGCGTGGCGCGCTTGAGGGAGGGTTCTGCTAGAACACTCTAGAGTCCTCTAGGGTTTTTTGAAATTGTTAGAAATTTGGGCCATTCGGGTCTTGTTCAGCATTGGGCTCTGTTTGGTAATTGGGCCTGTATATTTTGTAATAAAAGGACTATTATTATTTGGATTTATTGTTTTGGGATTTTTTAATTTGGTTATTATTAAGTTAATGGGCCCGTGCAAATTGGGCCTATTACAGCTGCCCCTCTTTGCTCATTGTTGTGTAACGAGAACAGAGCAAAGACTTCAACAAGGGCAAATTTTGCCCGGTCTTGCCAAATCTTGACCTCTTCCAATGCTTTTCTTCTTCGAGTAGCTTCGTTCCATCCCGCTGCATCTTCAGGGGCATGAGAACTAGCGTTTCGATCTAATTCAAAGAATTTAGACTTGTGGCTTCAATTTGCTCCGCCGCTACCTCGGGAAGATAAGATTCGCCATTTTCGATTTGCCCTACTGCTATCTCAAGGAGACAAAATCTACAATCTTCAGTCTGCTTCCTTGCTACCTCAGGAAGATAAGACTACTGGCTTAAATATGCTCCCCTACTACCGGGAAGATAAGACTCACCGTCTTTCAATCTTCAGTATGCTTCCTTGCTACCTCAGAAAGATAAGACTACAAACTTCAGCTTGCTCCCTTGCTACCTCAGGAATATAAGACTAGTGGCTAAAATCTGCTGCCCTGCTACCTCGGGAAGATAAGATTCGCCATCTTCAATCTGCCCCACTACTATCTCGAGGAGACAAAATCTACAATCTTTAGTCTGCTCCCTTGCTACATCAAGAAGATAAGACTATAATCTTCAGTCTGCTCCCTTGCTACCTCAGGAAGATAAGGCTAGTGGCTAAAATCTACTCCCCTGCTACCTCAGGAAGATAAGATTCACCGTCTTTGATCTACCCCACTGCTATCTCGAGAGACAAAATCTACAATCTTTAGTCTGCTCCCTTGCTACCTCAGGAAGATAAGGCTAGTGGCTAAAATCTTCTCCCCTACTACCTCGAGAAGATAAGATTCACCGTCTTCGATCTGCCCCACTGCTATCTCGAGGAGACAAAATCTACAATCTTTAGTCTGCTCCCTTACTACATCAGGAAGATAAGACTATGAGGAGAGTAAGCATACCTTGGTTGGCGTTTGGGTATAGGAGTGTTCGGAGCGTAGATTAGCTTCAGATTCCTATCAGGTGTGTATTTTGCACTACTCTAGCTGTAAAGTAGAAAATGCTAAAATGCCAGTCACACGGTGATGGTAGCCACACAAGCGTTCGAGCGCACATGTGGGAGCTTCGACGCGATAGTTGAGGCCCTCATGAGTGTTCTCATGGGTTTAGACTGCTTTGGGCCCAATGGGCTCGTGGGCCCAATCGGATAAGTTGTATAATTGTGTAGTAAATATTGGACTGGTCTATGTGAATCTCACATCTTTGGCTAGATTTGGGCTAATTGGGCCACACGAGCATGTGGGCCCATTTGGGCCAAGAAGCCCATTCGCATCGCTATCTTTGTTTAGAATACTTTGGTTTAACTAGGCAAATCGTAGTTTGATCGCTCTAAGTGAAGGTGACGGCGCTCGTGATTATTCAGTACTCTACGTGATAAGGTGTGTATCCATATACACTGTTCTGATTGTTAATCGGTTAAAAAGCCGAATGTGCGTATATTGTACTATCTTGACTGTTGATCGGTATTATGCCAAAAGCCAAAACACCGACGAATGATGCCATATAAGCGTGCGATCACGCGTGTGGTGAACCGAGCTCACGGAGCGTGAGCATGTGAAGAGAAAGGCCACCATGAGCGAATTCATGGGCTTGGGTCGTAGTGGGTCACTTGGGCTGGAATGGGCCTCGATGGGCCTAATAGGTAGTAGGCCATAAATGCAAATCACATCATTAAATGGGAAATAGATAGGCTTATCATGTCGCGCACATGACTTAGATGCTTTGGGCAGCGTAAGGCCGAGAGGGGGCCGTATAGGCCCAATAAGTTTGTAGGCCCACTGTAACACTCCAAACCCGGTCTATGCGTTAGGACCAGATTTGGTATGTCACGCAAAACGGACATACATCTAGCCATCTTATGATTTCAAGAAAATAGATCCTTAAAACTATTTTGGAAATGGAGCTTACTAAAAACCAAGGTTCATTTTTTAGAATCTATGATTTAAGACGTATGAGATTATAAATTGAAACTTAGAAATTTATTGGTTAAAATTTTTACGAGAAGTTTAAAAGATTTTAAAAGAGATTTGAAACAAGATTCTTAAAAGAATATTTACAGAAAATTTACGAGATAAAATATTTAAGAAAAACCCTTTTTGCATGAAAATTTTAAGAAATCATTTATAAAAAAATAAAATAGTCCCATTTAAGTATCTAAACATAATTAAAATCCATCCACAAGTAAAAATCCATAAAATAATACTAGAGGCCTTATTACATCATAACTGAAATAGTAATTAAAAGAAAATAATTTAAAGAAGTTCAAAGTTTATATAAACCATCATTCGTAGTATGGCCTCCACGAAGTCATTCCCGGCCCAAGCCTCCACTATTGATCGTTACCTGAGAAGGGTAAAAACGGGGTGAGTTACATAGAACTCAGTGTGTAACCCACTTACCATAGTCCACTGGGCCAAAACCATTTAAGCATTTACTTGGGCTTGAGCCCATTTACAAATGTAACAATATAATAAATATAAAATGCATGTGTTATGCAATTCCCAACCAAGCCTAAATTTCTAACCGCTACACACCACCTGTGCCAACCAGCACACGTGAGGAGCTTTAGTCACCCACCCCGCCAACACACCAACTGGGCATTAAACCATAAATTAAACTGGGCACGAAGCCATTAACTGGGCATGAAGCCATTAACTGGGCACGAAGCCATTAACTAGGCACGAAGCCATTAACTAGGCACGAAGCCATTAACTGGGCACGAAGCCATCTTCTCTTCATCAAATGTCCCAACCCATGCAATCATGTATTTAAAATGCATAACTATTCATTCATATGATAATTTCCAACATAAGGCCCATAAAAGAATTATTACAGTCTGGTCTATTTTACACTTTGGCCTATTTCATAATTTGACCCATTTCACATTTTGGCCCATATCATCTCATAACACACTTGGCCAATTTTATCAAATAACTCATATGGCCCATTTATCACATGAGGCCCAAAATATCACTTTTTAACATATTAGTCCATTAAGGGAAATTCTGTAATTTTCACGATTTAATACCGATTTCATGCACTTACACTATAGTGTTCATATACCATATTTTCTGATTTCACCAACTTTGCGGTTTTTTGTCTAATGCTTAATTTCGGTATAGTAATTTAACCCATGAGATAAGTGTGAGATTACACACCTGATTACGGTGAGGACTACACTTTCCGATCGTCGATACCTAAATACGTATCACGCTTGATTAGTATACTAACATTTAAATTAAGTAGGCGATCTAGATTTTTACCCTCGAAATCTCGAACAACAACTATTTGTCGGTTCTCCGATTGACAGTTCACAACCCGATGGAAAATCCTGAATAGTTAATGGCTCGAACTACTAACAACTTCAATAATTGATTCTCCCGGATGAGGGTCCACAACCCTGGAAAGTCTCGGATTACCAAATGATTTCTTCGCTTGAATCTAGAGGGAATAGCGAATCTGCCCCTCTTCTGAATACTATTCACCACCCTTTTCAACCTTATCTTGTTTGCCTCCATTGACAAAAGAATATTAGTTCAGCTAATATTTCAAAATTTTAGTCTATAAGTTTATAAGGGCGAAAACGGCTTACCACGAAATCTTACATTTCACGGAATGAAAATCGAGCGATAACGTCCCTAAGATAAAATCGATTAGTAACCAATCTTTGATGAAATAACGAGTAATATGAGAGTCATTGATAGAAACCTTTACCTTAACACTTTGAACCGAATCTTAGCGATTCACGATAATTACGAACACTTCCAAGTTTCGGCCTTCTCTATATCACAATAAAGATGAAAAAGATTGTCTAAGAGAAAGATAGAGGATACTTTCGATCAAAAGACCCTCCCAAATCAAAAGTAGATTCGGCAAAAGAAAAGAAGAAAGAAAAATAAAAAATCGAAGAGGGTTCTTACCGGTTAATCAAAATGAGTGCAAAGAAAACGATTGATAAGAAAATATATATGAAGAGGGAGGTTCGGCCAAGAAGAAAAATGGAAGAAAATAATACTAGTAACATTCGGCCATGGAGGAAAAGAGAATGGAGAAAATGTGTTTGTGAGAATGAGCAAAATGGAAGAAGAAAGAAATAGAGGGTGAGAGGTTTGTGTTTCGATTTTTCAAAGGTGAGAAAGGAGCAAAGAGAGAGATTTGGGACAAGGGAGCATTCGGCAATGGTGAAAAATAGAAAAAGGGAAAAATGGCTTTTCTACTTTGATGTTTTTGGCACTAGGGAAAAAGAACTTGAGAGGTAAAGCAATTATGACCAAATGGTTAAAAGAAATGACCAAAAGAAGAAATCAAAATGTTCACTAATGCACAAAAATGCATTCGACTAGGGAGAGAAAAAGATGAGAAGAAAAGCTTTTGTGAAAAGCACCAAATGATCAAATCAAAGTGACTAAACTTGCTACACATCCTTACAAAAGCTTCCAACAATATTCGGCCACCCCCTAGACCCCAAAACCGTCCAAGTTCATGGACAAAGTTTGGCCATTCCAAACTTTCCAAAACACATTCCCTTAAAAGTGCCTTGTGTCCCCCCCTACATTCCATAAGTCCATGATTTCTTTCCCTATGTTCAAAGCTTACCTTAACCTATTAGCCACCTTGCCATAAAAAAAATAGTCCAACCTTACCAAAAATAAAGCTTGGATGACACATGCTAGAAGAGTGCAAAAATTAAAGTCAAAAAATGCATACTATGGGATTCGAACCTCTTCCCTCAAGCAACACTTATGCCGCCAACTCCACTTTACTACTAGCTTATCTTATGGTAGCTTTTGCCACTTAATTACCTTAAACATCAAGATCACTTGTTCCACTTCAATAAAGTACTCCTTACCAAAATTTATTCTAATTTCGAATAAATCCCGAGCCTTCTCAAGACTATATAATAAACACACAAAATAAATCATGCTCTAGCTAAGCACCGAAATTATGCAACATATCGATACTAAATTTTTAGTATGTTACAATTCTACCCCTTTAAAGAAAAT
This sequence comes from Gossypium rotundifolium, assembly GCA_025506655.1. Taxonomy (NCBI): domain Eukaryota; kingdom Viridiplantae; phylum Streptophyta; class Magnoliopsida; order Malvales; family Malvaceae; genus Gossypium; species Gossypium rotundifolium. Next base: position 26,616,478 of record CP106724.1, on the reverse strand, counting down.
TTCATCCTCAAAATTTACTTGGTTAAAAGAGGTAAAGATACTGTTTCCAAATTGCGTCCTCAGGCTCCCACGTAGCTTCCTCCGCTTCGTGATTATGCCATAGAACCTTAACCAACGGTATCGACTTCTTTCTTAGCACCTTAACATCACGGTCTAAGATTTTCACTGGTTCCTCCTCGAAAGACAAGTCGGCCTTATCTCCACTTCTTCTACCAGTATTATGTGAGACGGATCCGATCTATAACGCCTTAGCATAGAAACATGGAAGACACTATGAATTTGACTCAACTCCGGAGGTAATTCAAGCTGATAGACCACTGGTCCTACACGCTTCAACACACGGTACGATCCAATGAACCTAGGGCTCAACTTTCCCTTCCTTCCAAATCTGAAAATCTTCTTCCAAGGTGAGACTTTCAGAAAGACCTGGTCTCCCACTGCAAACTCAATATCCTTACGCTTCAGATCTGCATACGACTTTTGTCTATCCGAAGCTTTCTTTAACCATTCTCGAATCACCTTTACCTTTTCTTCCGTCTCAGATATCAATTCAGGACCCAACAACTACCTTTCCCCAATTCACCCAACAAGTAGAATTACGACACCTCGACTATATAACGCTTCATAGGGTGCCATTTGGATCTTTGGATTGGTAATCATTATTATATGCAAACTCTACCAGCGGTGAAAATTTTCCCAACTACCTCAAGTCAATCACACAACCCTTAACATGTCTTCCAAACTCTGGATTACTCTTTCCGACTGACCATCTGACTGAGGATGAAAAGCCATACTGAAGTTTAACTTTGTTCCCAAAGTCTCATGCAAAGCTCTCCAAAACCATAATGTAAACCTCGGATCCCTGTCCGATATAATAGACACTGGTACCCCATGCGACCTCACAATCTCCGTCACGCACAACTTAGCCGACCTGCGATAAAGTAATCCATCTGTTGGTAGAAAATGGGCAGTCTTCGTCAATCGATCCACTATCACCCAGACGAAATCTTTCTTAGTGGGTGTTAAGGGTAACCCACGAACAAAATCCATCGTTATCCACTCCCATTTCCATAAAGGAATCTTTACCGATTGCAATAAGCCCGACGATAATTGATGTTTCGCCTTCACTTGTTGACAAGTCAAGCACTTACCCACGAAATCAGTAACCTCCCATTTTAACCCTGGCGACCAATACTGTTTACGGAGGTCTCGATACATCTTATTTCCTCCGGGGTGCATAGCATAAGGGCTACTATGCGCCTCTCGTAGAATCAATTGTCTCAAATCCGAATCCATGGGCATACAAACTCTTTCGCAAAAGCACAACACTCTATCCTTATTCATTCCAAAATCCCCTATTACACAACTTTCAACTTGTTGCATTAACGGACCCATCTTTTCATCTAATAACTGCTTCTCCTTGATCTGTTCTAACCACAAAGGCTTCATCTAAAGTTTCACTAGCAGACTGCCATCCTCATACAAACTGAGATGAGCAAGCGTTACTCTTAACTCTTATACTACCTTACGACTCAACGCGTCTTCCACCACGTTAGCCTTTCTAGGATGATACTCGATTGAGAAGTCATAATCCCTTAACAGCTCCACCCACCTTCGTTGTCTCAAGTTCAACTCCTTCTGGGTAAGGAGGTACTTAAGACTCTTATGGTTCGTTTAGATGATAGACTTCTCACCGTAAAGATAGTGCCTCCAAATCTTTAAAGCAAATACCACCGCAGCCAATTCCAAGTCATAAGTAGGATAGTTGACTTCGTGTGGCCTTAACTGACGAGAAGCATAAGCCACCACTTTTACTTCTTGCATTAGCACACATCCTAAACCCGTGTGTGACGCATCACAGTAAACGATAAACTCTTTTTCAGCTTTAGGTTGAATCAGTACTGGCGCTTCCGTCAAAATCTTTTTCAGTTTCTCGAAACTCTATTGTTGTTTATCTGTTCACACATACGGTACTCCCTTTCGCAACAGTTTTGTTAGGGGTGCAGAAATCAACGAAAACCTCTCAACAAAGCGTCTATAATAGCCAGCCAAACCTAAGAAACTCTGAATCTCAGCCACTGACTTCGGTGGTTTCCAATCCAACACAGCCTCTACCTTCCGAGGATCAACTCTGATTCTTTCGGCTAAAACTACGTGACCCAAGAAAGTCACTTCCTTTAACCAAAATTCACACTTACTGAATTTGGCATACAGTTGCTTGTCCCACAATATCTGCAATATTGTGCGCAAATGTGAGTCATGCTCTTCTTCATTTCTCGAATATACCAAGATGTTATCTATGAACACCACCACGAACCAGTCTAGATAGGGTTGAAAGACACGGTTCATCATGTCCATAAATGTAGCTGGTGCATTGGTCAAACCAAATGGCATCACTAAAAACTCATAATGCCCATAACGAGTTCGGAATACCGTCTTATGAATATCTACCTCCTTAAACTTGAGTTGATGATAACCCGATCTCAAATCAATCTTGGAGAAAACTGAAGCTCCTCTCAATTGATCAAATAGGTCTTCAATTCTCGGCAATGGATACTTATTCTTGATTGTCAATTTATTCAACTGCCTATAATCAATGCACATACGCATCGACCCATCCTTCTTCTTGACGAATAAAATCGGTGCTCCACACGGAGACACACTCGGTCGAATAAATCCCCGATCCAACAAATCTTCAATTTGAGCTTTAAGCTCCGCTAACTCCTTTGGCGTCATTATATAAGGAGTAATGGACACCAGAGCCGTTCCGGGTAAAAGCTCAATGCCAAATTCTACTTCTTGATCTGGAAGTAGACCCAGAAGTTCTTCAGGAAAGACATCTGGAAATTCTTTCACCATTCTCACACCTTCCACTGTTAATTCCTTAGCATCTAAAGCATTAATGAAGGCTAAGAATGCTCCATACCCTTTCCACACCAACTTTTCTACCTTTAAAGTAGATACCACATTTGCCAGGTAATTCCTTTGTTCGCCTATCATCACAACTTCCTTATCTTCCAAAGTCCTGATTGACATCCGCTTTGCAGCACAATCCAGTTGCGCCTGGTGCTTTACCAACCAATCCATGCCCAAAATAAGATCAAACTCACCAAAAGGCAGTTCCATCAAATCCGCTAGAAATATTTCTCTTTGAATTTCTAAAGGCACGTCTCTAAACAATTTATTCACGATTACCAACTGTCCTAAAGGACTAATTATCGTCATCTCTCTATCGGTAACTTCAGATCTAATATTTAGGTTTCCAGATATGGCACTAGCAACATACGAGTGGGTAAACCCGATATCTATCAAAGCAGTAATAGGTACATCAAAGATGAAGAACATACCAGTTATCACATTAGGTGCATCGCCATCCTCTCGACGCCTGACCGTATAGACCAACCCCGGCTGTCTTGCCTCCGCGTTACCTCTAAATCCATTACCCCGACCCAGTGCACCTTGACCTCGTCTAGCGCCATTACCATCGCGACCTGGTCCATGACCCCTCATTGGTGTTGGCGCCACGAGTGGCAATACATCGTGGTTCTGAGCTTCTTGAGTCGGATCAGTCCATCGAGGACAATTCCTAAACTGGTGGTTCTTAGAACCACATTTAAAACAACCACCGATTCTATTCCAATATTCCCCGGGGTGTCGTCTCCCACAGTCAACACATTCTTGAATCTGATTGGTAGCCACAGGTGCTCTAGCTTGAGCTGGCTCATTATTTCGAGGCCTCTTTTGGAACCTTTTAGAAGAACCCAAGTACTTAAAGTCCCTCTTGTCTCTGACTCTTTCCCGGTTCTGGCATTCTGAGTTCTTAGCCTCTTTGACTATCTTGGTTTTCTCCACAAGCTTGGCAAAAATCCTTTCTTGCTGCGGGGCTATCAGTACTAGTAACTCGCCATTCAGCCCATCCTCAAAGCGTACAGTAGCTCATGATCGATTAGCACTATTGTGCGAGCATAACGACTCAAGCGAAGAAATTACGCCTCATAAGTCGCCACCGCCTTATTTTCTTAGACCAAATTAGAATTCCTTCCTCGGGCATCCACATAGCTTGCCCGACATACTTCCCTTAAAGCGACTTTGAAGAAATCCCAAGTAACTCATTCACTGGGTGCCCTCTCGAACGATAAGCCACCATTGATCGCCTCGTCCCTCAACAAAGATACGGCTCCTCTTAGTTTCTGCTTGGCGTTACACTCCGTGTCGTCTATAATCCGCTTCTGACCTCGAGCCAATATTCCGTAACATTTGGTGCTACTCTAGAAATACCCCTAAAAGTCTCGGCACCATTGGATCTGAGCCTCTCTGATATTGATCCTCGAGTTACTGGCCCCGATCTAGCCCCAGCGACCCTTTCCAAAACTCGCAACATTACTTGGGACAAAGCAATGTCTTCCATCATACGGTCGTGGGATCCATTATCCGACACGGTGATCTGGGTGCATCCATTTACGCATATGTCCGATGCCTTAGACACGGCTCTAGCACCTCGACCTCTACCACGGCCACGTCTACCACGTCCACGTCCTCTAGTGCTCATAATGACTAATTCAGTTTAATCTGATTACAAGTTTTATGAATCAGAATACTATTTCAGTGTTTATTAACGATATTTTATGAGATATGAGAGATAAAGTTATTTTCACAATCACATCATATAGTCTCAATCTCTACAGTTTCAACACCTAAAACTAGAAGTTCTAGAGTGTTCCTATGATCATATCACAATAATAATCATTCAGTATACAAATACTTACTTGACTTGGTGCCGAATGCTCGTGATGCCATGCTACCTTTAAAGCATAAATTCTATAAATTTAAAACAATTTTAAATGAAAATTATTGTTGAACTCAAACCACAACTGAGTTTTGAAACCGGGCTCTGATACCATAAAATGTAACACCCTAAACTCGGTCTATGCGTTAAGACCAGATTGGTATGTCACGCAAAACGGACATACATCTAGCCATCTTATGATTTAAAGAAAACAGATCCTTAAAACTATTTTGGAAATGGAGTTTATTAAAAGCGAGGTTAATTTTTAGAATCTATGATTTAAGGCGTGTGAGATTATAAATTGAAACTTAGAAATTTATTGGTTAAAATTTTTACGAGAAGTTTAAAAGAGTTTAAAAGAGATTTGAAACAAGATTCTTAAAAGAATATTTACGTAAAATTTACTGAGATAAAATATTTAAGAAAAACCTTTTTGCACGAAAATTTTAAGAACTCGTTTAAAATAAAATAAAATAGTCCCATTTAAGTATCTAAACATAATTAAAATCCATCCACAAGTAAAAATCGATAAAATAATACGGAGGCCTTATTACATCATAACTGAAATAGTAATTAAAAGAAAATACTTTAAAGAAGTTTAAAGTTTATATAAACCATCATTCGTAGTATGGCCTCCACGAAGTCATTCCCGGCCCAAGCCTCTACTATTGATCGTTACCTGAGAAGGGTAAAGAAAACGGGGTGAGTTACATAGAACTCAGTGTGTAACCCACTTACCATAGTCCACTGGGCCAAAACCATTTAAGCATTTACTTGGGCTTGAGCCCATTTACAAATGTAACAATATAATAATATAAAATGCATGTGTTATGCAATTCCCAACCAAGCCTAAATTTCCAACCGCTACACACCACATTGCATTCAACCAAGACACTTTGTGGGAGCTTTAGTCACCCACCCGCTAACGCACTAACGGGCATTAAGCCATAAATTAAAGCGGGCACGAAGCCATTAATTGGGCATGAAGCCATTAATCGGGCACGAAGCATTAATCGGGCACGAAGCCATTAATCGGGCAAGCCATTAATTGGGCACGAAGCCATTAATCGCCATGAAGCCATTAACTGGGCACGAAGCCATCTTCTCTTCATCAAATATCCCAACCCATGTAATCATGTATTTAAAATGCATAACTATTCATTCATATGATAATTTCCAACATAAGGCCCATAAAAGAATTATTACAGTCTAGCCTATATTACACTTTGGCCCATTTCACATTTTGGCCCATATCATCTCATAACACACTTGGCCAATTTTATCAAATAACTCATATGGCCCATTTATCACATGGGGCCTAAAATATCACTTTTTAACATATTAGTCCATTAAGGGCAATTCTATAATTTTCACGATTTAATACTGATTTCATGCACTTAACACTATAGTGTTAATATACCATATTTTTCGATTTCACCAACTTTGCGATTTTTAGTCTAATGCTTAATTTCGGTATAGTCATCTAACCCATGAGATAAGTGTGAGATTACACATCTGATTACGGTGAGGACTACACTTTTCCGATCGTCGATACCTAAATACATATCACGCTTGATTAGTATACTAACACTTAAATTAAATCTATGCTAAAGTAGGCGATCTAGATTTTTACCCTCGAAATCTCGAACAATAACTATTTGTTGGTTCTCCCTAGTTGACGGTTCACATTTTGGCCCATATCATCTCATAACACACTTGGCCAATTTTATCATATGACCCATTTATCACATGGGGCCCAAAATATCACTTTTTAACATATTAGTCCATTAAGGGCAATTTTGTAATTTTCACGATTTAATATCGATTTCATGCACTTAACACTATAGTGTTAATATACCATATTTTTCGATTTCACCAACTTTGTGGTTTTCAGTCTAATGCTTAATTTCGGTATAGTCATCTAACCCATGAGATAAGTGTGAGATTACACACCTGATTACGGTGAGGACTACACTTTCTCGATCGTCGATACCTAAATGCGTATCACGCTTGATTAGTATACTAACACTTAAATTAAATCTATGCTAAAGTAGGCGATCTAGATTTTTACCCTCGAATCTCGAACAACAACTATTTATCGGTTCTCCCCGGTTGATGGTTCATAACCCGGTGGAAAATCCCAAATAGTTAATGGCTCTGAACTACAAACAACTTCGAATAATTTATTCTCCCGGGATGAGGGTCCACAACCCGGTGAAAAGTCTCGGATTACCGAAACAGCCCTTTGCTTGAATCTAGAGGGAATAGCGAATCCGCCCCTCTTCTGAATAGTATTCACCACCCTTTTCGACCTTATCTTGTTTGCCTCCATGACAGAAGAATATTAGTTCAACTAATATTTCAAATTTTAGTCTATAAATTTATAAGGGTAAAAATGGCTTACCACGAAATCTTATGTTTCACTGAATGAAAATCGAGCGATAACGTCCCTAAGATAAAATTGATTAGTAACCCATCTTTGACGAAATAATGAGTAATATGGGAGTCCTTGATAGAAACCCTTACCTTAACACTTTGAACCGAATCTTAGCGATTCACAATAATTACGAACACTTCCAAGTTTCGGCCTTCTCTATATCACAATAAAGACGAAAAAGATTGTCTAAGAGAAAGATAGAGGATACTTTCGGTCAAAAGACCCTCCCAAATCAAAAGTAGATTCGACAAAAGAAAAGAAGAAAGAAAAATAAAGAATCGAAGAGGGTTCTTACTGATTAATCAAAATGAGTGCAAAGAAAACGATTGATAAGAAAATATATATGAAGAGGGAGGTTCGGTCAAGAAGAAAAATGGAAGAAAATAATACTAGTAACATTCGGCCATGGAGGAAAAGAGAAGGGAGAAAATGTGTTTGTGAGAATGAGCAAAATGGAAGAAGAAAGAAATAGAGGTGAGAGGTTTGTGTTTCGGTTTTCAAAGGTGAGAAAGGAGCAAAGAGAGATTTGGGACAAGGGAGCATTCTTACAATGGTGAAAAAGCAGAAAAAGGGAAAAATGGCTTTTGTGCTTTGATGTTTTCGGCACTAGAGAAAAAGAACTTAAGAGGTAAAGTAATTATGACCAAATGGTTAAAAGAAATGACCAAAAGAAGAAAACAAAATGTTCACTAATGCACAAAATTGCATTCGGCTAGGGAGAGAAAAAAATGAGAAGAAAAGCTTTTGTGAAAAGCACCAAATGATCAAATCAAGGTGACTAAACTTGCTACATATCCTTAACCGTCCAAGTTCATGGACAGAGTTTGGCTATTCCAAACTTTCCAAAACACATTCCCTTAAAAGTGCCTTGTGTCCCCCCTACATTCCATAAGTTCATGATTTCTTTCCCTTTGTTCAAAGCTTACCTTAACCCATTAGCCACCTTGCCATAAAAAAATAGTCCAACCTTACCAAAAATAAAGCTTGGCCGACACATGCTAGAAGAGTGCAAAAATTAAAGTCACAAAATGCATACTATGGGATTCAAACCTCTTCCTTCAAGCAACACTTATGGCACCAACTCCACTTTACTACTAGCTTATCTTATGCTAGCTTTTGCCACTTAATTACCTTAAACATCAAGATCACTTGTTCCACTTCAATAAAGTACTCCTTACCAAAATTTATTCTAATTTCGAATAAATCCCGAGCCTTCTCAAGACTATATAATAAACACACAAAATAAATCATTCTCTAGCTAAGCACCGAAATTATGCAACATATCGATACTAAATTTTTAGGATGTTACACCCACACAGACGAAATGTCCGTGATGTGATAAGTTATTAATTTGGGCTATGCCGTTGCATAGCCGTGGTTGTTTCTAGGTCAATGGGCCACACAAGTGTGTTGGCCCACTTGGGCAGGGTAAAGGGCCTTAGGCCCATTTTCACCATTAAGTCAAATTAAATTTCCTAAGTCACTCGAGGCGACGGTGGACCTTTTGTTGGGTCGTTAATACCTTGGTTTACAAAATTACTGAAATATCCTCGATTTGTAAAATTACTAAAATACCCTCTGTTTACAAAATTACTGAAATACCCTCGATTTGTAAAATTTTTAAAATGCCCTTAGTTTGCAAAACTACTGAAACACCCTGAGTTTGCAAAATTTCTAAAATACCCTTAGTTTGTAAAATTACTGAAATACCCTTAGTTTAAAATATTACTAAAATACCCTCGATTTGTAAAATTATTGAAATACCCCCGATTTATGAAATTACTAAAATACCCTCGATTTGTAAAATTACTAAAATACCTTTAGTTTGCAAAATTACTGAAACACCCTTAGTTTGCAAAATTACTGAAATACCCTTAGTTTGCAAAATTACTGAAATATCCTTAGTTTGCAAAATTACTGAAATACCCTCGTTTTGCAAAATTACTAAAATACCCTTAGTTTGCAAATTACTGAAATACCCTTAGTTTGTAAAATTACTAAAGTACCCTTAGTTTGTAAAATTACTGAAATAACCTCGGTTTGTAAAATTACTAAAATACCTTTAGTTTGTAAAATTACTGAAATACCCTTAGTTTACAAAATCATTGAAACACCCTTAGTTTGCAAAATTACTGAAACACCCTTAGTTTGCAAAATTACTAAAATATCCTTAGTTTGTAAAATTACTGAAATACCCTCAATTTGCAAAATTACTGAAATACCCTTAGTTTGTAAAATTACTGAAAGACCCTTAGTTTGCAAAATTACTGAAGTACCATTAGTTTGTAAAATTATTGAAATACCCTTAGTTTGCAAAATTACTAAAATACCCTTAGCTTACAAAATTACTGAAATGCCCTCGATTTGTAAAATTACTAAAATACCCTTATTTGTAAAATTACTGAAATACCATCGATTTGTAAAGTTACTGAAATATCTCTGATTTGTTAAATTATTAAAAGACCCGTGATTTGTGAGATCCTCATACTATTGCATCCTCATACTGTTGCATATCTGTTTGTGAGATTTGTCACTGTACTGGGCTTAGGCCACTTGTTCTGATGTTGGTTTGGGCTTGGCCCAATTGATTCTGTTATGGGCTGTGATCCAAATCATATTGTAGTAGGCTTTGACTCACGTATGCTTTGAATTGATTGTACTGTTACTCTTAAAGGGCTTTGGCCCGGTATTTCGATTTACATTTACAGATCTTGATTGTTACTTTATTAAGGGGATTACACACTGAGTTTTCATAAACTCACCCCGTTTTTAACTGTGCAGGTAATTCTCAGCCTTAGACGGATCGGAGCTGCGAGGGACTCGGAGAAGATCACACGCTGTTTATGCTTGTTGTTTTGATTATTTACTTTTAAATATTTTTATTTAGGTTGTTATAAGGCCTATCTAATTTTAACTTATTATTTCTGATGTTTATTTATGATGTTTTCTAATTGCTAAAAGTGGGATACGATTTCTAAATGATGACTATCTTTAAAACACTACGTTTCCGTAACGTTTTCAAAATGCTTCTACAATTCAATTTTTACACATCACATTTTCATAAATTATTTATTTGAAATATGCTTTCGCAACAGATAAGGTTTTAAAAGTAATTATGTTTTCAAGTGGATAACAATTACTTAAGTGTTTTGAGTTTTAACAAAGAGGCTTTAACTCTCAAACAAGTTTTAATTACAAGAGATACGATTTTGAAAAACACTTTCATATGACAGGCCAGATTCGGGCCGAACTTAAGCGGGTTTGGGGTGTTACATTGCTACCTCAGGAAGATAAGGATAGTGGCTAAAATTTGCTCCCCTGCTACCTCGGGAAGATAAGATTTTCTATCTTCGATCTGCCCCACTGCTATCTCGATGAGACAAAATCTACCATCTTTAGTCTGCTCCCTTGCTACATCATGAAGATAAGACTAGTGTCTTCAGCTTGCTCCCTCGCTACCTCAAGAAGATAAGGCTAGTGGCTAAAATCTGCTCCCTTGCTACCTCGGGAAGATAAGATTCGTCGTCTTCGATCTGCCCCACTGCTATCTCGAGGAGACAAAATCTACAATCTTTAGTCTACTCCCTTGCTACATCAGGAAGATAAGACTATAATCTTCAGCTTGCTCCTTGCTACATTAGGAAGATAAGGCTAGTGGCTAAAATCTACTCCCCTGCTACCTCGAGAAGATAAGATTTGCCATTTTCGATCTACTCCACTACTGTTTAGGAAGATAAGATATACAAACTTCAGTTTGCTTCACTGCTACTTTAGGGAGATAAGACTACAATCTTCAACCTGCTCCCTTGCTACCTTAGGGAAATAAGGTTGGTGGCTTGAATCTGCTCCATTGTCGATAAGATTCGCTAAATTTGATCCGCTCCACTACCGCTTAGGGAGAAGATCTGTGAATTTCTCGATGTTGCTACACCGTTCTCTGGGGGACATGTTCTGTAGACTGGATTTCATATGCTTATGTTTATGCCAAATGATTATGATGCTATGATCCGAATGAATCTAATGCTCCTAACTAAATGTATTATGGACAACATTTGCATGAATGCAGAATGTCATGAGAATGATCCCTTTTTTCAATGTACAATAATTAGGATGCAATAATCGAATGAATCAAATGCTCCTAACTAAATGATATTATGGATGACATTTACATGAATGCAAAATTTCATGATAATGATCCCTTTTTAAATGCTTAAAGTGACATCGCTCATTTTTTATCAGGGCTTTATCACTGACGTATTATGCTGTCATCTTGTTCGGCTGGTATTTTCAACAGAGAACCTAAGAAAATAATTATATCTTGCTCAACATATTTTCCCCACTGTAACTTTAAGTTTCATCTCATTATGACTTAGGGGTATAGGATCTGAATCTTTTCCAATCCATCCCACTGCAACTCAAGGGTATAGAATTTGTTTCATCTTTAATCCAACTCTGCTGTAAATCAAGAGTATAGGATCTGCATCTTCTTCAATCAAATCGGCTACAAATCGAAGATATAGGATCTTTAACTTGTTCAATCAACTGATCACTCCTCGGGTGACCTAACCAAATATGTATGCATGATATTTGTATGGATATAGAATATCATTTTTTTCTCGAGAATGTTCCCCTTTTACACTCGGGTTAACATTACCCATTTTTCATCAAGATTGTATTCCTGACGCAATGTCTTGTTATTTTGCTCAATCACCATTTTTGACAAAAATTCGGAGAGATAGTCTCATTTTAGACTCGTTCTCCACCAATATTTTCATCCCTTAAACTTGGTGAATTTTAAAAAATAGTCCTGTTTCAAGTTCTTGTATTATTTAGAAGCTTCCAGAGTAATATGAGAAACTCCTTTCATGAAATTATTATTAGTCCACTAATCGTTATTTCAATGCAAAATACTTGAAAAAGATCATAATAATGGATAAGAAGGAAATTAATTAGGAGCATAGCTCGAAATAAATAAGTTAAGTAAAGATAGAAAACACAATCAAGAAAGAAATTTATTGGTAGTGTATTTTGAAATGAATAAAATAATTAAAGATAGTAAATTTAGAATGGGTAAGATGGAAACTAAGTGCCCCAGATATCACAGCCTGAGCTTCTCTGTTCAAACTTCTTGAGGACCATTTTAAGCTCAATACGGGTTTAAAGGATTCGATGTACTTTATCGATGCCCCAAAACGTAACATACTTCCTCATTGTTAATTCAAGTATAGCAAGACTACAGTATGCCTTACTTTCGATCAAAATTTGAGCTGCCCTTTTCGAGTTTTCAACTCAGATCCCCTTTGGTCTCAAAGCGACCTTTGCGGGTTTTCGCCTTGGCCTCTCATTTTCTTTCTTCTTTCTTTGATTGAAATTTTTTTATTTTTTTATTTTTTTAGTTTTTTTAGTTTTTTTATTTTTTATTTTTAAGGTCTCAAGGCGCCCTTTGCGGGTTTTCACATTGGCCTCTTCTTTTAGATGAAATCTGAATTCACCGACTTGAACATGTCCCTGCCATCTATCTTGGTCAAAGTTAATGATCTTCCAGAACAAGCCTTCTTCACCACATAAGGTTTTTCCAAATTTGGCATTTACTTTCCTCTAAAGTCCTTTTGTATGAGAAGAATCCTTCTTAATGCCAGGTCCCCATCATGAAATTCTCTTGGGCGAACCCTTTTTGTCATGAGCTTGTATCATCCGTTTTTGGTACATTCGACCATGATGAATACTTTCAATCAAGCTTACTGGAGAAATTCTGCTTCATCCAATTCTTAATTCAATCAAAGCTTGGAGAAAAGGAATCTTAACTGGGAATCCCTTATATATGATACAAAATGGATCTTGTTCTATCGTTGATCAGAGAAATCTCTATGAAAAATACGAATCGGAGTTTGAAGAAGGGGAAGGAGAAGGAGTAATCGACCCGCAACAGATAGAGGAGGATTTATTCAATCACATAGTTTGGGCTACTTCCAACAATTGCTTCCCTTTCATAAACCAATGAGAAAGATGTTGCCCCGGTTAAGGTCCCGGCCCAAGTTCAAGAAGCAAAGAGGGTAAATGGTAACTTCTTTATGCCAACTTTTACAAATCTCAGTCATTTTTCAAAAATTTTGAATGGTTTTTGGCTACCTTTGCTGCACTAATATGGTGTCTGATCTTTGAACAAATTGTAAATCTTTGACATTGTGCAATTATGCTATACATGTTCCTCTCTGGCATTCTTTATTGCCACTTTTTTTAATTTGAATTTGCGTTTGAACTTAAATTTGAATTTGAACTTGAATTTGAATTTGAATTTGGATTTGGATTTGGATTTGGATTTGGATTTGCATTTGCATTTGAATTTGATATTCTTGACTTTGTAACTTTGGCATATGAAGCGACCTTCACCCTCTTAGTGAAGTAATTGACAACCATGAAGATGAATTGGTGTCGGCTAGATGCTTTTGACGAGATCGACCTCATAACATCTATGCCCACATATAAAAAAAATGGAGGAGGCACATAAGTCTTGTCTTCCTCAATTTGGCATTAACGGCGCAACTGATGCAATTTCCCTTTATTGGTAAACCAGTAGCCCGAACCTCTTGATTAAATTAGATATTGTAGAACCATTAACATGGGTTCTTTAAACACCTTCATGGATCTCTTTTAAGATTTTCTCAACCTTAACAGCATACCCATGTTTCAGTAGCCTAGCGTGCCTTACTATGATCGTGCGAAAACATCTTTGAATTCTTGAAAATAGCTCAATGATGTCTTGCCTTAATTCTATGGTGAGTTAGGCTTCAATCTTTACCCATTTCCTAAGCTCGCAACGTCTACTAACCCTTTTCAAGGTAGAGTCTATTTTCATCTTGTTCTACCATCTTTAACAAATCAAAAGATAGGCTACGATCTCTGTCATCTTCAAAGTCCTTAGATCCCTTAGACCCATATCTCATTCAAAAGGGAGTTAGTAACAACGTCGCTCATGTCTTGATATCTGGGTACCTATTGTAGGTACGAAAGAAAATTCCAAAGAATAAATGATTCTAAGGATGATTATTTATATGGAATGATCATGAATGAAGAATGAAAGAATATTCCAAAAGAATGTATAGTATGAAATGAAAAAAAATATTTGCTCAAAAAGATACATTTTATTGAAATAAAAATTCTAGACACAAGCTTATTTCACCACAGGACTCTTATTGCCTCTAGGCTTAAAGCAACAAGCGTGTTTTGAATATTATTCTAAACTAGTTCTAAAAATACAAGGATCTCTTCCACAGTCCCATTGTTCAAAACACGCCAAGTACATAAAGCAGAAGTTTGGAAAAGTCTATTCCCAATTCCCTCTTCGAATATGTCATTAATGTTTAGATTCCCCAACGTTCCCACTGGGTCTTTAATCTCTTCAATTTATTATCCATCAAGCCTTGCACTAAGGCCTTGAGCTCGATGCATTCTTGGATCTCATGCCCCTATCTATCATGGAACTCATAATGTTTACACCTTTAACAAGAAGGTTGGGTAAAGAATTTTCTGCACCAGAGGGATCATCAAATTTTACGATACCTAATCTGACGAGTCTTTTGATTATCTTTTTAAAAGCGACACAGTTCTTGATATAATGCCCTCTGATTCACCCATGGTATTTGCATTGGGCATTTACGTCGTACCATTTGGGGTATTGGGGTCGTATTGGTTCTATATAAAAAGGGGATACAACATGTACGTCAAGCAAAATTTGGTACAACTCTCTATACGTGATTGGGATGGGTGCGAACTAGGGTTTTTTGAGTTTGGTCTTGGATTAGGTTCTTGCCTTGGGGAGGCATGATGGCTGGTAGTTATTGTCATTGGCTGGCTTACTATAATCGACTCTGAATGGCCATTGTTCTACCTACTTGTACTATTCACTTCCTTTTCCTTCTTCTTCGGGGCCTTTAAAGTCCACTCTCCCCTTTCCTTTGTTTCTGCCAGAACAACTGGTTTGGTTGAGCCCATCTAGAAATTCAACAGGGCCGAGGTATCAGCCTAACATTGGAGTCCGATAATGACGGTACCCCATATGAATGCGTGTCTGGTTGGGTTGGGACACTTATTAGGGAAAAACCTGGGGAAAAAATGATGTCTTCATTATCATCCCCACTGTTGACCACTGGGCCATTCCTTTTTTCAAGTCCTACGGCTACTAACTGGGTTAACTGGCCCATCATATTCCTTTGGAATTCTAGCATTTGTTCGCGCATTTTTTTTTTGAATTTTGGTCAATTGATCCTGTATCCATCTGTATTTGCATTTGCTCTATTCTTTCCAACCTTTAGTCCATGGCTTTTGTTCTTGCGTGAGTACCGTAACGATGCTCAGTTCAGTAGACTTTTGACGGTTTCAAGTTATTGAAATATTTTTAATTAATTAGAGTCTTTCTACAAATCTTAATGCATATGATGTGATGTAATGCAAATGCATGGAATGAATGCAAAAAGAAAGAGTATTGATTCTGAATTCAATTCCATTAGAAGAACTTTTCTAGAAAATAAATTTCTTTACATAAAACAGATTACATATGCGGCTTTACCCTCATAGTCTAGGTGAAGACACCAACCCTTTTCTTCGTATCCAGATGTTATGGTCATGTCTCGTGAACTTTCTTAATAGATGCCTCTTCTAGCTCCTTGTTGCTTGATACAGGCCATGACTCTTCACTCACTTATCCTCCGCGATGCTCATAATCTTCTTTAAGAAAATTGAGACGTGATGACTCTTGAATAATCCTTATTGGCTTGAATCCTCGGGCAACAAGGCAAAGTCATATACTATCAATCTTTTCTCGTTGTGTTTAGTTGGACTATATTTGGACGAATGCATTATAACCCACTTTATCAAAAAATCCATTTTTCTATGACAAACTCTTCTATTTAGCAATCGAATATGAATCAACACCTCCTTTCTATGATGATGAAATACAATGTAGTCATAAACAAAAGAAAACACGTTAGTATCATATACATATGGTAAAAATAAAATCAAACAGAAAATAGTCAAACACCTATCCAGGTGACTGCTAGGGTTCAACATAGTTCTACCTAAAGTGGGCTCCTAGGGTTCACTATATGTGGTTTGGTTCTAAAGAGAGGGTACCTAAACCAGCAGATTCCTCAATCCTCACCCATTATAGGCTCATACAGATCGAGTTCGGTTCAGGGGAATACATTTCCCTATGGCCATGCGGAGATGAAAATCTCACAAAGACATAGGTACGGATGTATCCCGGAAGTAATCCACTAGCCCATGCGTAGGTGAAAACCTCACGAAGGCATAGTTTCTCACTCCCACTTAAAAGATGTAACCATAACGGTCATGCAATGCAATGAAAGAGTATTCTACGAGACTCAAACCACAACAATCATAAGGATCACAAACAAATGCAACAAAAGAATCATGATTTTTCAAACCATATTTTCAACTTTCTACAAAAGGACAAAAAATAATCAATTTTACGGCCTGACTCTCTTATTGGTCCCCAGTGGAGTCACCAAGCTGTCGAAACCATTTTTAAATTTGAAAAACGAGGATCGACTTTAAAATGAAATATGGAGTTGCCACCAACCTTTTTTTTTTTTTTTTTGTTTAGGTGTGATTGGATCACCTTGTAAAAAATAATTTTGGTATACGAAATAGAAAAACAGGTTTGGGAGTCGATTACGTACGAGGAAGGATTAGCACCCTCGTACGCCCAAAACTAATACCAAATTGATTAACTAATGTCCTTATGTTGAAAATTAGAAAAAATTAAAATGTAATTCCTTTTGAAAAATGTTTGATTAATTTAAGTTGGAATTTAAGATTTTCTCGTTCCGAAGGAATAAAACACCGTATCCAACACGTTAGGATATGACGTCTTAAACCTCGAAATCACGATCATCTCACAATTTCCAAATCATGTGATTAAAAGGTTATTTAATTATTTGGTCAAATGAAGAACTGAAACCCAGCACATTAGGGCACAATTCCTCGAATTTTCAAACATCAAATATTGCCTTGTTTTAAAAACTTTTAAAAAGAGATTTTAAAATCGACTCAAAATGCTTTTATTGAATCACTATTCGATAATGAGAAACAAAAATATAATATCGAGAATGGAATAATGATATGTGAATACAACTTTGTACAAATGGATGACAAGAATAATAATATGAACATACAATTCAAAATATACAAAAACAATAATCTCACAATTCCTATTTTGAAAATACCAACATTATTAATCAAGAAACAACGAAAGCTAAAAACATAGCTAATTAAAAAATGAATTAAAATAAAATATGGCAAGACTTCAAACATGGATGAATAAAATTAAAATAATAATAATATAAACGACGGAAGCTTGGAGTCAATATGATATAAAAGAAATTTAAGAACTATCAAATAAATGAAAATTTACAAATAAACAACTCATGATAAAGTTTAAAATAGTTTATCTATATAAAGAAATAAAAAACACAATAATATACAAATGATTATTACAATTGATATCATGAAAGAAGAAATTTGAAGGAAATAACGCACAAAATATTTTTAAAACGAAATATCTATTTAAAGTTGATAATATACATACAATAAAAAATAATTTACTATAAACAATATAATAAAGGGATAATAATATATGAAGGGCTTTAAATAAACAAAATATATAATAAAATACAGTTTTTAAAGAAATAAATTATATACATAATAGATTTAAAAGAAAATATATACATAAAATAACATGAAATCAATAGTAAATACATAGAATAGAATAATAACAAAAATAGAAACTAATAGTAAATTAATAAATGAATAAATACTATATACAATAGTTTGAAAATAGTAAAATAATAATAATAATAACAAAAAATACAATGATAAAATGAATTATAATGAAAATATATTATCAAAATAATAACAACAATAAAAATAATAGTAGTAATACTAAAATTAATTAATAGTAGTAATAATAATAATGGAAAAATAATGTTCATAATAATATTAAAAATAATAACAATAATAATAATAAATTAATGATAAATAAAAATAATAAAAAGGGACTAAATTAAACCTAAGACCAAAGTTTGGGGCAAATTTGCAAATAAATAAAAGAAAAGGACCCTAATGAACACGCGAATAATAAAGAGGGCCTAAAAGGGAAATTAACCCCTGACCTCCAAATCGCAATGTTTTGCGCAGGATCTAATTGAAATTACAATCAAATTATAAGGCCAAATTAGAAAGCAAGAAAAACTTGATTATAAAGGAATAAAAAAGCGGAAGGGCTGAAAGTGCAATTAGCCCTTCTGTTAAAAACACACGAAGCCAAAGTTTCAAAACGGCATCGTTTAATCAGGCTATAAAAGCCAAAGTTTTTGCAAAAAAAAAATCATTTCAACACTGCAAAATAAAAAAAAGAAAGGGATCCACCTTTTTCTCTCTGTTTCCAAATTTTAGCCTGACGAGCTTAGTCATTTGCTCAAATCATGGATCTGCCAGATATAACAGCCTGGACACCTGTAAGTATGTTTTCTCTTTTTTACTATATATATATATATATATATATATTATGTTAAATGTGAATACGTAGTTCTTTAAAAAAGATTATTTGTATGTATATGTATATTTGAAAATATAAAAAGGAAGAAAAAATAAAAACCAAATAAACCTTTGCTGTATATTCCGTATACTCCTCCAAAAAAAATTAATCCCCCTACAATGATTTACATCAGACCTTATATAGTCGAAACAAAAAATGGAAAAAAAAATACAAAAGCCTTTTTTCTATTTTTTGTTATTTCTCCTTTGGGATTTTACGTCTTTGTTTTGTAGGTAACAAATCGTGGGCGTGGTGGCCCAATACTGGTGGCATGGACGCTTGACGCGTGTGGGGAGGGGTTGCGACGCTAGAACGTTCTAGAGGCCTCTAAGGTTTTCTAAAATTGTTAGAAATTTGAGCCATTCGGGTTTTGTTCAGCATTGGGCTCTGTTTAGTAATTGGGCCTGTATATTTTGTAATAAAAGGACTATTATTATTTTGATTTATTTTTTAGGTTTTTTTTAATTTGGTTAATATTAAGTTAAAGGGCCCGGGTAAATTGGGCCTATTACAGACATTATTCATAAATTTCATGGAAATGACATGTATTTCTCAAAATAATAAGTAATTTAAATACAATAACACATGTAACCTTAAGTTCACATAAACTTACCTCGGTACTCAAAATGCTTGTAGATATTCATTTAGTCCAACACTTTGTTCTTGCCTCGATTTTGGTCCAGGCTTCGAGTTTCTTGATCTAGAATGACAATTTCACTTGTTTAATACTCACATTGACTAAATTGACTCATGAATCATACTTTGGAAAAATTATAATTTTGTCCCTAAACTTTCACATAATTACACTTTTCCCCTAGGCTCGTAAAATGATTTTCATTAAACTTTCTTGTATTTTAAGCCTAGCCGAAACATTATCTTAACTACAACAGCCTTCAATTTCTACTATTTCACTCATGTATGACCATTTTTACAACTTTACAATTTGGTCCTTTTATGCATTTTTCATGAAAATCACTTAGAAAAAGATGTTTATCATACATCAAAATTTCATATTCTTCCATAAAACATCAAATTACATGCATGCCATACATGGGTAAATTTTTGAACATAAACCCTAGCTCAAAATATAGCTAGAAATAGCTAAACCGAGCTACGAGGGTCTCAAAAATACGAAGAGTATTAAAAACGGGGCTAGGATGCACTTACTATCAAGCTTGGAAGTTGAAGAAACCCTAGCTATGTCTCCTTGCAAATTTCATCACTTAGAGGAGGAAGATGGACAAGATTTTGGCTTATTTTTCCCTTTTTAATTCATTCATTAACCAAATGACTAAAATGCCCTTAAGGCCCTTTCTTGAGATTTTTCCTTCCCATGCCCATTTTTGTCCATCTTAACATATAATGGTCTAATTGCTAAATAAGGACTTCTAATAATTTTCTAATATTGGCAATTTAGTCCTAATGGACAATTTAATCACTATTTAATAAAATTTCTTCATGAGATTTTCACGCAATCATGCAAACACATCATAGGCCTCGTTAAGATCATAAAACACATATTTCTACTTCGAATTTTGTGGTCTCGCACTACTATTCTGACTATGCCCTAAATCGGGTTGTTACAATTATCCCCCTTAGGGATTTTCATCCTCGAAAATATTACTAGCAAAAAGGTTTGGGTACTGGTTCCTCATAGCCTCCTCGGGCTCCCATGTAGCCTCTTCTACCCCATGTCTTTGCCATAATACTTTCACAAGAGCTATAATTTTATTCCTTAACTGTTTGACGTCCCTTGCTAAGATCTTAATCGGTTCTTCGCCATATGTCATGTTGGGTTGAATTTCAACCTCTGTCGGTATAATCACATGCGAAGGTTCTGATCGATAACTACATAACATAGACACATGAAACACATCATGAATCTTTTCTAATTCAGACGGTAAAGCCAATCGATAGGCTACCGGCCCTATCCTCTCGGTGATCTCATATGGTCTGATAAAATGCAGACTTAATTTGCCTTTCTGGCCGAATCTAAGAACTTTCTTCCATGGTGACACTTTCAAGAATACTTTATCACCGACTTGAAACTCAATCTCTTTTCTTTTCAAATCTGAGTAGGATTTTTGTCTATCAGAAGCAGCTTTTAAACAATCTCGAATCACCCTTACTTTTTCTTCGATTTCTTTAACCAGATCGACCCCGTGAATTTGTTTTCTTTGAGTTCAGTCCAATAGAAAGGCGTTCGACACTTACGCCCATACAAAGCCTCATAAGGCACCATTTTCAAACTCGATTGAAAACTATTATTGTAAGCAAACTCTACCAACGGTAGGTACTTCTCCCAGCTACCCTGAAACACAAGAATGAAACACCGGAGCATATTCTTAAGTATCTATATTAATCTCTCCGACTATCCATCAGTTTAGGGGTGAAAAGCCGTACTAAAACTCAACATTTTTCCCAAAGCATCTTGCAACTTTTTCCAAAATTGGGATGTAAATCTCAGATCTCTATCCGATATAATTGATAAAGGCACTCCATGTAGTCTTACAATCTCAGAAACATACAAGTCTGCTAACTTATCAAGTAAATAATCTACACTTATAGGTATAAAATGGGCTGACTTCATAAGTCTATCCACCACAACCCATATGACATCTTTCTTACTCGGTGTCAATGAAAAACTCGTTACAATGTCCATAGTAACCCAATCCCATTTCCACTAAGGAACCATAATAGGTTGAAGCAGACCCGAAGGTACTTGGTGTTCGGCCTTTACTTGCTGACAAATCTAGCATCTTGATACAAACTCAGAAATATCTTTCTTCATATTCCGCCATCAACACCATTTCTTCAAATCATTATATATTTTTGTGAGGCCCGGATGTACTGATAAGCATCCACTATGTGATTCGTGTAAAATCTTTCGAATAAGCTCATCATTCTTAGGTACACAAACTCTGTCTCTGAACATCAAACATTCATCAGAATTTATCTGAAAGTCAGACTTAACACCCGACTCGCACTGAACTCTTTTGGCTTGCAAGTCACTGTCATCTTTCTGAGCCTCATAAATCTCTTGAAGGAACATCGGTCTAGCCTCAACTCAGTTAGAATGGAACCATCGTCTGAAAAAGTCACTCGTGTATTCATAGCACTCAATGCAAACAAGAATTTCCTACTCAAAGCATCGGCGACTACATTCGCCTTTCCCGGGTGGTAATCAATGACCAGCTCATAATCCTTTATCAGCTCTAACCATCTTCGTTCCCTCAAATTCAATTCCTTTTGAGTCATCAAGTATTTTAGGCTTTTATGATCAGTGAATATCTGACATTTCTCACCAAACAAATAATGTCTCCTTATCTTTAATGCAAACACAATGGCAGCTAACTCTAAATCATGTGTCGGGTAATTCTTCTCGTGTGGCTTTAACTGTCTAGAGGCATATGCTATCACCTTGCCTTCTTGCATAAGCACAAAGCCCAGACTATGTAAGGATGCATCATTGTAGATCATAAATTCTTTTCACAGTTCCGGTTGCACTATAATTGTAGCCTTTGTTAACAATGCTTTTAGTTTCTCAAAACTCTGTTGACACTTTTCTGTCCACTCAAACTTTACATCTTTTTGTAACAACCTCGTCATCGGAGTAGCTATCATAAAAAATCCCTTAACGAACCGTCGGTAATAGCAAGCTAGGCCCAGAAAGCTTCTAACCTTAGATACATTCTTCGGCGGTTTCAATCAACAATAGATGAAATTTTACTTGGGTCGACTCGGATTCCATCTCCCGAGACAATGTGTCCCAAAAATCCAACCTCTTTGAGCCAAAACTCACTTTTACTAAACTTGGCATACAACTGATTATTTTGTAAAATCTGTAAAATCGTCCTCAAGTGTTCGGCATGTTCGTTCTCATCACGAGAATAGATCAGTATGTCATCAATAAAAACCACAATGAAATTATCCAAATATGGCCGAAATATATGGTTCATTAATTTTATAAACACCGCAGGGGCATTTGTTAAGCCAAAAGGCATGACTAAAAATTCATAGTGCCCATACCTTGTTCGAAATATAGTCTTCGGCATATCTGAGTCTTTTACTCTCAACTGGTAGTATCCCGACCTCAAGTCTATCTTGGAAAATACAGTGGCTCTTTTCAATTGGTCAAACAGATCATCAATCCTTAGCGATGGATACTTGTTCTTCACGGTCACCTTATTAAGTTCCCGATAATCTATGCATAGTCTCATGGAACCATCTTTCTTTTCCACAAATATCACTGGAGCACCCCATAGAGAATAACTCGGTTTTGTAAAACCTTTGTCCATTAACTCTTGCAACTGTGCCTTCAACTCCTTAAACTCAGTTGGAGCCATTCTGTATAGAGCAATCGATATCGGTGTCGTACCAGGAGCTAACTCGATACCAAATTCAACCTCTCTAACCGAAGGCAACCCTGGTAATTCTTCGAGGAAAATATCTGGATATTCATATACTATCGGTACTGATTCAATTCTTAACTCAGTTTCTTTGGCATTCATCACAAAAGCAAGATATGCCTCATACCCCTTTCTTACATATCTCTGAGCAGACATGTAAGAGATCACTACAGGCGATCTATCTTATTCATCTGATTCAACACGAAGAGTGTCCCCATTTTCACATCTCAATTCAATGTATTTCTTTCCACAATTTACTTTCACATCATGAGTGGTTAACCAGCCCATACCAAGAATTATATCGAATCCATCAAATGACAATAGCATGAGACTTGGCTTAAAATAATTACCTCTAATCATCAATGGGCAATCTTTGATACCTTATCAACTAATACACATTTGCCTAAGGGATTGGACACTTTAATCATGAACTCTGTAGACTCAACAGGCATGCTCATACTAGATACTAATTTCATGCAAATGTATGAATGGGTAGAACCCAGATCAATTAAAGCAACAACATTAGTATCATGGAGAGAAAATGTACCCGTAATTACATCAATGGATGATGCCTCTTCACGAGCACGAATGGCATAAGTCCTTGCAGGCGCTCTACCCTCAGATCTTGCAGCCTGCTCTCTGGGAGTATTCTTACTACTCGTCCCACTACCCGGGTTTCTCTGTTGTCTCCCTCTAATAGTGTTTCTCTCTCTTACACTCTGAATTTTCTCTTTTTTAATCATCTCAAGGTATTCTCTAATAAAATGATCTTGGGAACCATATTTGAAACAAGCCCTCTCATGTTCTCGGCACTCACCGGGATGACGTCTGCCACACTGTGGGCATTCTGGTTTATTGGGTCGAGTATTCCCAACACTAGCAACTGAGGTAGTTTGAGCCTTATTTCTCGAGTACTATTTACTCTTACTTCTGTTTGAAAACCCGGCTAAAGTAGCTGATCGGGTAGAGAAGTTTCTCAATTTCTTGGACGAGGACTGAAATGACTTGTTCATTTGTCTCTTTCTTGAGCCACAAGCCCGATCTATGAGCACAACAAATTCCTTCAACTCGAGGACACCAACAAATAATTTGATATATTCATTTAATCCGTCCTCGAACCTCTTACACATAATGGTTCAGAGGACACGCGCTCACGAGCGTACTTGTTGATTCTTACAAATTCACGCTCATACTAAGTTGCTATCATCTTACCTTGTTTTAGTTCAAGGAATTCCTTCCTTTTCTGGTCGATGAATCTTTGGCTGATATACTTTTTTCAGAATTCTTCTTGGAAAAACTCCCATGTGATCCTTTTCCTTGGTACAACCGACACAAGGGTATTCCACCACTGATAAGCTGAATCCCTCAAGAGAGAAACTACACATTTCATGCACTCATCAAATGTGCAAGATAATTCATCAAATACCCTGATGGTATTTTCAAGCCAGAACTCTGCTCTTTCTAGATCATCATCTTTACTAGCCCGAATTCCTCGGCTCCTTGCTTCTTGATTCTATCAACCGGAGGCTTTTCTCTTCTTACTACTTCTACCACATGGGGAGCTACAGGGGTAGGTTGAGGAATAGATGGGGTTGGAGGGGGTTGTACATTTGGGTTCGCACGAATGGACTCCGTATACCATGCATTCATAATGTAGAGAAAGGCTTCCCTAGCCTCTTCTCCTCCTCTCTGACTCACGGTCGTAGGTCTATTCTCATTTTCATTAGGCACCGTCCCTTCAACGGGAGCCGGTGCATTACTTTCATTATATAAATACTCATAAGTATGGCATGTATAGCTAGACTCATGCATACGCTACGTTAGTCCAAAAATCGACTAAACCGTAACTCTGATACCACTAAATGTAACACCCCTTACCGGTGTCCGACACCAGGATAGGATACGAGGCATTACTAGACTTAACTTGCTTAAACATACATTGTCAGGCTATAAAATTTCTTTTTAATTTAGCCCGAGAATCGGCTAAACCTGTTTAGCTCTGATACCACTAAATGTAACACCCCCTAACCTTTATCCATTGCCAAAATAGGGTTACAAAGCATTACCAGACTTTTCAGATCAAATACAAATGTTAAAAAAATCAATTAGCATACACTTCATAAATTAATCATATTGTCCCTCTTAAGAGCCATCGAGGCCCAAAACATGTATTAGAAACAAATCGAGACTTAATCGGAAACTTCAAAAATTTTTCGTGAAATTTAAAAATTTTCTTTAGGTACAGGGTACACACACGCTGGTGACCAAGGAACACGCCCGTGTGACCCTATGGCATGCCCGTGCTTTACGCCGTGTCATACCTCGTATAACTCTCTACTTACCTCACACGGCCAAGCCACACGCCAGTGTGTAGGCCGTGTGGTCAACTTATTTTTTGAAATTTAAGTGTAGTTTTCACACGGCCAAGGCACATGCCCGTGTGCTAAGCCGTGTGCCTCACACGGCTAAGACACACGCTTGTGTCTTTTCCTGTGTAGAGATTCCTGGGCATTCTGTTTCAAAAATTTTAAGTTGCAGGGGACATACGGCCAAACCACACGCCCATGTGATAGTCGTGTGTCTCACACGGTCCAGTCACATGCCTGTGTGTCTAGCCATGTGGACTTAAAATGAACCTTATATAACAAGTTTACCAACCCTGCAGACTTAAACAACAAACAACCCAAAATTCTATCATCCAACCATTTCAAAACACGATTAAACACCTCTAAAACTTGTTAAAATAAACATCCTAAGTGCCTAAACAATGAACTTTCATAAATACCTTGCTCATATTATCAAAACAATCCAATAAATCATCATCAAACCAATTTCTAAACCCTACCAATTTAACCCAAATTTTACCTATTCATTCTTACTTTGCATAAACTTTAACTTACCATTTTATAACCTTAACAAAACACACATACTTTCATGTATATAAGTAACTAATATCATTTATAATATTATTTACAATCATTTTTCCCAAAATGACATTCATAACATCCTAGGTACATGCCATTACCAAAAGAAATATACTTCACCACATTGAGTTCGGGCTTGGCTTTGGATACTGATTCAACGATATGACTTTAACCTAACATACGTACGAAAAACAAACCATACGCTGAGTATAAACTCAGTGGTATTTCTATAATCCGAATACTTTAAATAAATGATAAATATGCACATTTAATTCATTCAATATCTAAGATCATTTAATTAATCAATTCATATATAAATCATTTATCACACATACAATTCTCATCAATAGCTATCTCAATGGGTTTTCTCTACTTTGATTTTTACATTCATCTTTCTATGTAAATTTCCATTCCATGAATCTCATGATTCATGATTCTCATTTGTACAATTCAATTCATTATCCACTCCAATTCTCATACAATGTCATTTAATAACAAACTTACTACCAATTCATTTATTCGCCCCTATTAACACAACTAGGACTTCAAACGGATACACGGATCCAACCAAAACACACCAGTTTGGCACCCAATGCCTCATCGGATAATTCAAAGAAATAGATTGACGCATAGTGTCTCATCGGCCATGCCGAAGTAAATTGATACTCAGTATCTCATCGAATTTATCCGAAGAAATGATTTGACACCCAATGTCTCATCGACTCAAGGTCGAAGTATCCCTTAACTCTTACAATCCTAAGGCATGCCAACTAGATCCAACTCAGCTTGATACAGTTAATAGGGTTTCAATTCACTTTTATAATCCAGCCAATACTCGCATATACTCATAAAATCAATTCAATTCAATATCAATATCACAATATCAATTCATTTCAATAATCACATACAACCATACATTCAATTCAATATCATCGTGTCAAATACTTACCTCATTGCTTAACATAAGCATTAAATGTAAATTTTAATTAATAACTAATTTTCGGATTATAGAAATACAAACCGTAATTTTCGAGCTAATCCTCGTTGACTTAGTCTTTTACTTTCTTAGCAGAGATCTTCGACACAACGTTAGCTAGGGAAATTAAAATAATTTAAAATCATCAATACACAATATTTCACATTGAATATTTCAATTTATATTCAACTTTTGCATAAATTTTAATTTAGTCCTTAAATCAATACTAACTCTATTTCTTCCAAAATTAATTACATATCTTATTCAATTTCCACTTTAGACTAATTTCAACTCTCTAATTTCACCATAAAACCCTAATTTTAAAATTTCACAATTTAGTCCCTATTGTTCAAAACTTATGATTTATTCTACAATTCAATCCCTTTTTCACTTCTAACTTGAAATTCTATCAATTTAACCCCTAACACTTCAATTTATTCAACATGAATAACTTCTAAAAATTCACTAACTTCTAAAATTTCAACACAAATCAAGTAGTATTTTGTTTTAGGATTCTAAAATCATCAAAATTACAAGAAAATGGGCTAAATTAACTTACTGATTAAACTTCAAACCTTAAATCCCTAATTTTTCCTTTCTTTTTCTTTCCCTTTTTCTTTCTTCCCTATTGCGTGCCTTCCTCTGCTCTTTGTTTCTTTTTCTTTCTTTTATTCACTTTATTTATTTAATGTTTTATTTTTATTATAATGGTAATATAATATAATAATATAATATAATATAATAATATTTTCTTAAATAATAACTAAGTATATATATTACAAATGTATGTATGTATTTATTACACATGTATATTACTATTACCATACAATTGTCATAATTTGGTTTATTTACTTATTTAGTCCCTTAATTTTCTCTATTCTATAATTTAACTTTTACTCTATATGCAATCTAGTCCTTATACCTAATTATTCTTAATTTCAACTAATTCACCTAGACAAAACATAATTAACCACACAATTAACTTTGTAAATATTTTTAATAAATATTTATGAATTTGTTTGTCGAAAACAGAGACCCGAAAATATAATTTCGATACCTGTAAATTTCGGGTTGTTACAATTCCTCATACTTTGTTTGATTATGCTAATCTCACTCTGACTAGGGCTGAATCGAGTATCGTGGAGACCAACTATTGCTGTAAACAATTTCGAGTTGAAGCCGAACACAATTCAGATGGTACAATAATATGTTCAGTTTGATGGTTTGTAAGATAAAGATACAAATATTCATTTGGCTAACTTTCTAGAGATTTGCGACACATTTAAGATCAATGATGCTACTGATGATGCCATACGCTTACGGTTGTTCTCATTCTCTTTGAGGAGCAAGGCAAAACAATGGTTAAATTCATTGCCATTAGGTTCTATCACAACTTGGGCTTAAATGACTGAGAAATTTTCATTAAAATATTTTTACACCGGCTAAAATAATTAAGTTGAGAAGTGACATTTTTTCTTTTTTCTTTTTTCAATTTAATATTGAAACTTTTTATGATACATGGGAAAGATTAAGAATTTGTTAAGAAGGTGTCCTTACCATAAACTACCTTTATGGCTTCAAGTTTAAAAATTATAAATACGTTATATTATTAATATAATTATGAATTAGGTATACGAAAGAGTCCCTATAAGGATGAGTACAAGTGATTATCTATACTCAAGTAATATTACCTATACATATATTATACTTAACGTGATTACCTAGACTTTTATTAATTATATAATTATATTTAAAATTATCTAAATTTTAATAAATTATTTTAAATTAAATTATATTTATATTTAAATTTCAATTTAGTAACATGATAAAAAAGTATTTTGATCTTATAAATTTATCAATTATATTATTATATTTAGAAATTATCTAAATCTTAATAAATTAAATTATAATTATATTTACAATTTAATGATACTAATTAAATTTTTAAAAAAATTTATTGAAGAAGATTTTTAACCAAAAAGAAAAGAAGAATATGTGTACGGTTAGGATATGGAATCCGAAGTGAGATAAAATGAAGGGTGGATATTGATGCAAACCATTTAGCGGACTTTGACTCTGCTAACTGCTGAGTGAGTGCCTGCCGTTTCTTAAACAGATCTCTTTAATCTCTTTCTAATCTTCAATTTTTTTTCGCTCTCCCACTCGGTAACTCCCAAACCCTAATTTCTTTTTTCTTTCCTCAATATATCATTCGTTAAGCTTCTGTTAAATTATTAGAAACGAAAACCGCAGTAGTCTAATTCGCTAGGCTCGATCAATTCTATTACCTGATCTGTCTGTCTTTTTTTTCTATCGGAATCTGTACTTTTAGGCAAAATTTGGGGATTGTACTGCGCTATCTAAACTTATTAAATATGTTTCGACTTGTATTCTATTATTAGATCCAAGTATTGCCTTTGGATGCAAAACTTGACTGCTTTTTTTTTTTTTTTGGAACGAACTGCTTGGATCTTGAATTTTGTTAAAAATCAATTAGAGTTTCAAATCATTTTGTTTAGCTACTTTATTTATTTATTGTTGAAAAAAAAATTAAATTTGGAATGTAGTAAATCATATGCTGTCCTTTCCTCACCATTCTTCCTATGTTAAGAAGGCATGTGTTTTTTGGTGTGATATTTCCTTTTCAAAGCTGGTTTATCTTGTACATTTGTCGATGATTGAAATATCTGTGCTTTCTTTTTGTAGATATTGAAATGGCGGAATCAAAGTCATTGAGGAAACCTGTTTTTACCAAGGTGGACCAACTCCGCCCTGGCACTATTGGTCACACTCTTACTGTCAAGGTTGTCAATACAAAGATGGTATTGCAGAAGGGTCGGGCTGATGGTCCTCAGGTGCGTCAAATGCGAATTGCTGAATGCTTGGTAGGAGATGAAACTGGAATGATTATCTTTACTGCTAGAAATGAACAAGGTACTTTCTTATAGTCGTCTCCTGATGTAGGTTTAATTTGGGTAATAGTGTTACTTTTGTTCTTGCTTGAGGTTTCACTTGTCACGCATCTTTCTCTTTTAGACAAGTAATGCAACATCGGTTTGCACCTATATGTCATCCCCAAATATCTCCATACTTCAACTTAGATAAGTTCATCATTTGCATAAAAGATTTACCATATGCTTGTCTTTGAGCATTGTGTATGCTGTCTCGATAATATGACAACTATGAATGTTTTCAGGAACAACTTTAATGCATAAGGATTCCATAATTTTAACCCAATACAATATTTGTGAAGGCAGTTCTCATGCACTTCATTGGACTAGTATCACATGACAATCAATAATGCCACTAACATGAAGGAAAACCTTGATCACTTGAGTTAGTGATTGTGTTGCTTTATTAACAGAATATGCCATATCCAATTTGATTGGCTTTGGTCCTTATTTACCTAAAATTTTGAGTATTTTCGCTTGGCTATGGGTTCTAGGTTGTTCATATTTTTGCAGCACATGTTAAGTTTTAGTGCTAAAGTTCCATTTACATCTAATCATTGCAAATATTACATTGCATTTATTGTGATGTCGAACTTCATTGTGGTATATTGTTGAGTTCAGAGAGATGATGCTTTAGGTGTTCTAGTGCATTCTGCTGCTTATACTTGTGATAGAATTCATTCATCTTTGGTTTTCTTGTGTTTCTTACTGATGCAAAAGCCTTTTTTCTCGATTAATTTGAAGTGGGGCTGGAAATTATTTTGTTTTTGGGACTTGAATTTTATTCTAATATCCAATGAAATGCTTGCACTGTATTCATTACAAAGTACAAATAAGTACTGAATTTCAGTGGTATACATCAAGCCTTAATTCTGGAAAGTCTTCTCAAATTGTCCAATATCAAATAGGATTTTTGCATATCCATAAGGAACCAAATTAACCAGACTGAGGAGTTAAATTTCATTTATGATAATTTACATAATAGTGATTATGAATGTTTCCTTGATCATTTCAATCTCCCTTGATTGATATTATGCCTTCAATCAGATAGGAGATCAACGAACATGGTTTCTTTGTTGGAAGATCACAGTTTTAATTTCGACTAACACCCATCTTTTTATTTTGGTAGTGGACTTAATGAAAGAAGGTACTACCATAACTCTTCGCAATGCGAAAATTGACATGTTTAAAGGATCGATGAGGCTTGCTGTGGACAAGTGGGGTCGTGTTGAGGTTGCTGAACCTGCTGATTTCAATGTGAAGGAAGACAACAATCTGTCACTGATCGAATATGAACTGGTTAATGTCGTTGAAGAGTAACCTTTGGGGATGGCGTTTCCTTTGTTTCTGTATTGTGTCCCAAGAATAAAATCGACTCCAGTAAATGTGTTATTCTGATCTACGCAACATCTCCTCTTCAAAAGGCTTGTGAAGTTCGCTTTTAGGAAGAAGAAATCTGGAAGCTAGTGTGTAGTACTCAAAAGTTGCTTCTTGCCTTGCAGCAAATCCAGCAGAACCTTTTGGTTGCACCTCCAAACAGATGGTGGTGGCTGTAAATTTTAGAGTTAAAAACAGCTAGCTTTTAGAACTTGCTTTCTTTTGTTTAGTTTCTCGTGTTTCCCTGCGGCGAACTTGTTTTGTTCTTTGCTTTTAGATTATGCTTAAGAAGTTTTAACATTATAAAATGTATGCCAACATATGACTTAATTTATCTCTTGCTTGTGTAATCTTTCCATGCTTTCTGTTATTCATCTTTGATTCGAGAAGTGTAGTCAAACCCGACTTTTTGAGATGCGGAATACATGCAGGTATGATTTAGCCTAATATAAAGGTGCAACATTCTTTCACTTCATACTTCGATGGCATGCTTCACGACTGTTCTTGTTTCTTTTTAATGTTCTTTTTTAACATCTTTTGGAAACTTAAGATCCTGGATGACTGTTCTGTTTAGGATCTTGTTGAGGTTGGAATTTCAGGACTTATTTTTGTTTAAACTAGTTAAACAACTTTTTAAATTTTTTTTATGAAGGATTAAGGAAATGTGGGTACATTGTAATCTCAATAATCTGATATCATGGCAAAATATATAGGCTGAAAAGGTTACGCCTTTAAACACACACGGCAAAAGCTGTCCCCAGTGCCCCTTTTTTTACCGTGATTGGAAATTATAAAATTTTATGATGCCATATTTTTTGGGATGATTAACTAAATAGAACGGAGTTAAAGTAATTTTCTGAAGTCATTAAGCTTTTTTCTTTAATAAACTGGCGGTACGTTGTTTTTTGCACAGAGTCAATCAACTATATCTGAAGGTAGAGAAGAATGGGACTGCAAGAGAATGTGAGCATTGGAAGTGGAGTAAGTTTATGTATTGTTTTTAATTGCAAAAATTATATTTTCATACGGACTCCCAAATAGAAATGTGTGGAGGCTCAAAAGACTGCTATTTTCTTATGAAGTCCTGATTCGCTTTATATAATGAACATGACGAAGTTGGTAGATTAAGGGCGGGCCATTGTTTATCAACCTCGCTTATACTTGCAATACATCTCCAATATGCTAATTCTGAACAATAACAAAGTGCCATCTTATTCATATTGTTTGATGGATTTCCTCTTTGCAAATAACAATAATAAAAAAGAGGGTAGGGACCTAACGGTATCCCCATCACCTTTTTCTGCGCATAAACTATGGGACACTGCAGCCCATCCATTGTCCTTTTTAACATTTGGGCATAATGATATTTTTGTCCTCTAACTTTACAAAAAAATCATTTTAGCCCTTCACTTAATTTTTTCTCTTTTAACTTTTGAATTTTTTTTTTTTGTTAAATTGTCTCAAAATAGATGAAAAAGTTAACGTTTGTTAATTTTGCTGACATGGCATACATGTGGATTGTCATGTAGATGACATATAAACATTTGATTAATATTTTAAATTTTAATAATATTAAAATATATTTGTTTTCATAGTTTTTATGCTTATTAAATAATTTTAGTGATTTTAAATTTTAAAAATAATTTATATATATTGAATTTTAAAATTTTAAAAATTAATTAAATCTTGACGTGTCATTTACGTGATAATCAACGTGTATATCACTTTAACAAAGTTTAAAAAAGTTAATTTTTTATCTATTTTAGAGTAATTTGATAGAAAAACAAATTTAAGGAGGATGAAAATTAAATTAAAAATTAAAATGACTATTTTAATAAGATTAGAGGGGTAAATAAAAATCTGAGTAAACCTTAACGTGATAATCGCTCACATGCGCGATGTCCATCCATGATGTATAAATTGAAAGAAAAAGAAAAACAGTGTGTAACATGACACCAAATAGGCTGAAACGTCAAATTTAATGAGGTTTTCCAGCATTTACTGATGCCATTTTATATTAGTCATAATTGCTTAATCATGTTTTAGTGATGTAGATGAAAGTTGAGTTTTAGTAAATTAAAAATAAATATTTGTTTGATGAACAACTTTCTGTTGTATATATATATAAAAAGAAAAGTAAACTCTTTGGTAATATGAAATGAAAATAAAATTTTTATTTATAGTCGGTAACATAAAACAAAACAATGCCTGTATTGATATAAAATCAGATTATAAATTGTGAGAATAAAATTTAAATATTGGTTATTGAACTGTAAACAAAGAAACTTATATATATGGCTATACGAGTCATTGACGTCATGTAGAAACATATATGCCAAAAGTGATGATGGATAGTCTGCCTAGTGGAAACGGTTTGTGGACGAATAAATTGTATTAATTTATAATTTTTATCATAAATTAATATTTAATTTAATAGAGATTTATATGTTAATTTTTTCATTGGAAGGCGAGAGAAAGGCTTGTCATCCCTTAAAAGCTATTTCTAAGTGTGTTTTCACTTTTACTTATTTTACTTTATATATAATGCTGACATAAATATACCGATGAATCATCTAAATAGTGATTATAATGTAATGTTATACGTGGAATTATCATAATCAAATACAATGGTATTAATTTTATAGCTGACTAGCTAGAGTAAAGATATATAAATATAGCCAACGTATGTTGTTAAACCCTTCCTCAAACGCATTCAAAACTAAGAATTGTACACATATCATGCATGAAACAATTTCAACGACGAAAATATATTAAAAGCACTCCCATATTTAAATATAATCTCGGAAGAAAGAGATTGTGAATGCAATTTATTTATATAGATGATGTTATGGAGTGAATAATGTCTTCAAAATGTTAAACGCATCCAAGATTTAACATCATATGCCTGTAGCCATATATATTGATTGAGCAATCAGGTTAATAAATTGATGCGTAGAAAAAGAATGGGATTGCATGTGAGGCAATCAAGATTTAAGAAGCCAAAATATGGAATATTGACAGAATCCTTGCTGTTACTTTGTTTATTTTACTACCAGTTTTTATAATGAAATTTCCATATATTAACTGTGGACTATGCACTGTTTTCAAACCCTTGGGCCACCTTTCAAATTGTGGAGAATCAAACAAATTGCCCAAACCCTAAAAACAAGCACACAAATTTGGAGGACTATATTATAAATAAAACATTAATCTCTGCACCGAGGGTCTATATATAGGGGTGTTCAAATTTCGATTAAAATCAGATTAACTAACAAAACTGATCTAATTTGATTAATCGATCTAATTCGGTCGGAAGTCGGTTAATGATATTTTGAAAGTTCAGTTATAGGTTAACTCGGTTTAAAATTGGTTAATTAACCTAACTTAATAAATAATCATACAAATTATATGTAGTTTTAATTCGACCAAATGAACATTATCAATTTATTTATTTTTATATGTTTTGTACTTATTTTAACAAAAAATATATAAATTTTGATTAATTGATTAACCAACTGAAATAATCGAAATATTTCAGTTTAATTAATTTCTTTTGAAAAAATTTCAGTTCGATTAACAAATTAAAAAATTCGATTAATCATCTAAACACCCATATATATATATATATATACATTTGTGAGTAGGTCTGGTTTGGAACTTATCAACACTACTGTATTTAACTACCCATGTATGTCATGTTCCACACACATGGTTTACGACATAAAATGTGGTCCACTGTTGTCTTTAAGACTTTGAAAGGGAGTTCCAAAACAGAAGCTCACATTTCACCAATTCAAAGTCATGCTATACCCATGATTTTATATAAATATATAGTCTGTTTCGGTGTTAATGAGCTTCTTTTAATTTTATTTTGCAAATAAAATTAAATGAATTATATGTGTATGATTTGATTATTTTTTTATTTTTTTTCAATATTATTTAAACATATGTGACAGTGCCATACTTGTCGGATTTGTTAATTTCACTAATAGGAGACCAATATATATATATATATATATATATATCCCAAATTGGAAATATTTAAAGGGGAAAATCTGGGTGGTGGAAAAAGATTGAATACCAGCGTTTCTTTGGATCCCTCACCTCCCTTTCTTTTTCTTTTCAAGTAAAAAGTAACCTATAAAAGTAGTTGAAAGAAGTAATAATGAACTCTTTACAAGGTATTTGAATTGTGTTTGAATCAAAGAACTTACCTTAATACGACCCTGGTCCAAACATAATCAATCTCAAATTGTAAAATGAATGAGAACAAATGTGGTTATACAAAAAAAAAAATAAAATATTAAAATTTCATACCTTAAAGAAAATTGGACCATATATAATATTATCATCGTAAATTTGTTCAAACATATTTATATTTGTAAATAGTTAATGCAAGTTCATTTAAGCTCACCTATATTATCTCTTTTTTTTTAATATGTGCTATTTTATTTAACATTTAGTAATTTTATTTTTTTCTTTTACTAAAATTTTAAATATAAATAACTTTGTTGATACTATGATACAAGGGAAGAGGAAGTGGTGACGAAAAGGAGGCCGAGTCACCTGTGATTGGTGGAGAGTCAAAATTCCTAAGGAGGAGGAGTAGAAAACAAGAGGAGGGAGATGAGGAGAATGAGGAGGAGGTTATGAGCTGTTGCAATCTAGGTTTATCGAGGAGGAAGAAAACCCCCAATGTTGTGCCTTGAGATATTTATAGACGGAGAGTCTCTTACCTAGTTATGGCATGTCACCGACAATCTCAGGATAAGGTTCCCCTATCGTGTACAACTCTGATACACCCTTTCTGAGGTTAGGGTGAGTAAAATTCGATTCGATTCAAAAAAATCAAAAAATTTAAATTTTGAGTTAATCGAATTGTGATATTCGAGTAA
Source organism: Gossypium rotundifolium (assembly GCA_025506655.1). NCBI lineage: Eukaryota > Viridiplantae > Streptophyta > Magnoliopsida > Malvales > Malvaceae > Gossypium > Gossypium rotundifolium. The sequence continues at coordinate 26,580,109 of CP106724.1, read as the reverse complement.
ACTCAAATGAGAAATTTCGATTTCGAGTTTGAGTCGAGTTGAATTTTTACAATTCAAATAACATATTAGTATAAATATCATTTTGGTCCCTGCCAATTTTGAAAATGAGCAAATTGGTCACTCTCTTGACAAAAATACAAAAAATCAAAGTAATTTTCAAAATTTGAAAATAATTTTAAAATTTAAAATATTTATAGAAATTCTAAAATTTATGTTTTTAAAAAATTATATATTTTTTAAAAATATAAAAATAAAAATTTAATAAAACAATAATTTTGGAATCTAAATAAGTGATTATTGAATCAAGTTTGTCATATTAAAATATATTATTTATTATAATTATTTTGCTTTAAAAAGTTTTCGAATATATATTGTTTCAAATTTTGTGTTCTAACATGAAAATAGTTATATTGTACAAGATTTTAATTTAACATTATTAATTTTTCTAATTTAACTCAAATGGTTTCACTCGATTCAATCGAATGCTCACCCCTAATTCGAGTTATTTGAAAATCCAAATAAAAAAGGCAAAACTACGTCGTTTTGATAAATGTTTACCTTTTCTAAAGTTAAAAGTAAAAACTATAAAGTTAAAAGTAAAAACTATAAAGTTAAAAGGCAAAACTACGTTGTTTTGCTAAAAGTTTACCCATTAGTCTTACTTTACTTGCCGAATTGCCCCCACTCTCCTTTTTTCCTTTACTCAAGATTAATCTAAAAGCTTGTACTTCGTCTACTAATAAAATAATCGGTTCATGTAAAAGGAACATTGAGATTGAGTATAAATAATAATATTCGTTAATTCGACTTGACTCGATTCGAAATTTTTTTTCTCAACTCAACCTAATTCGAAAAAAAATTCAAATTGAGTTCGGTTGCTAAAATAGGATTCGTCAACTCGACTAACTCAAAATTTTTTGACTCGATTCGATTCGACTCGACTCGATCGAATACTCACCCCTAGCTAAGGTAGTATGAGGTTGTTGGACCATAGTGGTCCCTTCTTGGGGCACACACTTAATAGTGAATGGCCTATCGGAGGGCTAAATATGGCAGTTAATGATGGATGATCTTCTTGCGAGTAGTATTGAGGATGTGGGTGGCTGGTCATTAAGTAACCATCCGGATGGTATAAGGTGGATGGCCATATGTGGGTGTCTTACTGTTCGGATGGTTACTCAATAACTAGCACCTGCATCCTCCATGCCATTTATGAAATGATCATTCATCCTCAGCCACCGAGTCGAGCCCTCCAATAGGCTACCTACTATTAACGGGTGTGCCCTCCCCAAGAGGGGACCACCTAAGGATCACTGAAGTCTAACAATCTCATACTACCTTAGCAAAGGGAGTATCAAAGTTGTACACGTTAAGGAACCTTATCCCGAGATTGTCAATGAGATGAAGTAACTAGGCAAGAGACTCCCCACCTATAAATATCCCAAGGCACATTATAGGAAGGTCTCAATCCTCTTTAGTAAACCTAGATTGCAGCAGCACATAACCTTTTCCTCATCTCTCTCATCTTGTTTTATACTCCTCCTTAGGAATTTTGGCTTTCTGCCTATCATAGGTAAATCGACCTCCTAGTTGCCATCACATTTTCCTCCTATCTCCTTCTTTGTTGTATCACAATATCAACAAACTTAATAACATATTTTAATATTTACATTAAGGTACTATTTATTATCTTCCATATGATATAAATTACATAATATATAAAAGGAAAGAAAACTAAGATATTATAAAATTGATAAATGATTATCGTTAAGCTCGACTTATATTCAAATTTAAATAAATAACTTGATTTTTGGACATGTCTAGGATTTTGATAAAAAAAGAAAATTAATATAAGAGACAATTAGCTTACAATTTTAATTAACTTGAAGTCATGGTGTCACGCCACAAACTATAGGGGGTTAATTGAAATAGTTAATCAAATATTGAATTAGGCTTGATGCCTAAGTAGCTAATGCACACCTTAAAGGTCCTAGGTTCAAGTCATTCCTCTCCAATTTTTTTTCTTTTTAATTTCAACAAACTATGATAAAAATCATACTAAAATAAATATTGTTAGGAGTAAAAACTTAACAAGTAATAGGCTTAGGTCTAATGGTTAAAGCTAGCTTCTCTTCCCTTGTTTGCCCAAGTTTGAGTCACCCTATCGTTATCATTATTTCTTTTATTTTTCCTTACTATTTTCTGCCCAAAATGTTGGATTATTTACCCATGCCGCCCCTAAGGTTTCAAACCCTAACTATTTAATCAATCTTCTTCCAATTGAACTAGGTTTTCTTTCTTTTCCAAATCCTAAATAGATTTCTCTTCATCTTTTCTATTTCTTCTCCATTTTCTTTTCCATCCTCTTTTTTGCATCAAAATTTCATTCCATTGTTGAGAATTATTTTTGTTTTCCTTAAATCAAAATCAGTCTTCGTTAGATCATCTTTCTATCGGTTGTTAAAATTCATCGTTTATAGCCTCTGTGTTTTCAACAAAAGTCCAGTAAGTACTTTCGTTTCAATTAGTAGAACTCGTAAATTATAAAATTGCATCAATCCACGCTAATCTTTCAATTCAATTTTTATCCATTGCAATTTTGCCTAAATATTCTAAGAATCTTGATAAATCTTGGAAATCAAACGTTAACTCGTGTGAAATTGTAGTTTGAAGGACCCGTTTTAGGTACCTCGGATCAGATTTAAACATGAGGGATGTTGTTCAAGCTTCTGGTGAAAGGTGTGTGTCTTTTACAATCGAGGCAAACCGTGTTTAGGATTAAAGCTACACAGGCTCCCACACTAGCGTGTGGACTACTGATAAACCATAAAAGTAACATGTCTTTAATCCCATTCTTGACACGTTCTTGGATGATTTATTATGTAAATTAGTGAATTTGGTGCTCCTAATCCTTTAAATTTATATTTCTATACTTAGCTGAGCATAGGGAAGTGAAAGGAGCAAAAAACGGGCTAAAATTGGACAAAAAGAGCTATCTTCAGGAACCACACGGCCTGGGCATTTCCACACGGGCTGACGACATGCCCATGTGCCAGCCTGTGTCAATATCACTCCCTGTTTCCAAAACACGCCGAAAAACCTAATTTTTAGGGATTCTAAGCATTCTAAAGTTTATAAATACATAGTAGAAGAGAACCTAAGGGGATAACCAAAGAAGAACGAAGAAAAGACTCGAAGATCGCCATCAAATTTATTCTTGAAGTGGATCTCCTTCAAGATTGAAGATCTCCATTTAATTTCTTTAGAAATTTTATTGGGTTTCCTTATATCTTGTTGTTTTCCTAACTTTGAGATGATGTTATTCCAGATTATGAACTAAATTCCCTAGATACCTAGGGAAGATGAAACCTATATGAATCTTATTATTTGATTTCTGAATTACATGATAAATACTTGATTCTTATTCTTAATTATGTATGCTTATTTCTTGTTTTAATATTTTTAGGATATTAATTCATGCTTAATGTTCTTATTTTAGTGGAGAAAAAGTCCATGTTTAAGAGTAGATCTAGCATAATTGAGTAGCATTGCATGCAATCCTAGAAATAGGACGACATAAATCTATTGGATTAGAGTCAAATCTAATAGGGGAATCCATAGATTGAGTTAATGCGATAATAGGGGTTTTAATTAGAAAGAGATTTCAATTAATCAACCTAGAGTCATTTGTTCTTATTCTCGAAAGAGATATTAACATAATTTAGGGATTTCTATGGATCAAGGCGCAAGTGAATAAATCGTTTAATTCAGATTCATAATAATAAGTGAAGTTTAGGTGGATTCTTTCCTGGGTATTGTCTATCTCATTGGTTTTCTTCAAATATTTTCCTAATTCATTCTCTGTTGCGTTCTTAGTAATTAGTTAGTTAATTTTAGATTAAAATCAATCCCATTAATTTCTCGGCTAAATACTAGAAAAATAGTCATTACTAGTACTTTTAGTCCTTGTGGAGACGATATTCCTAACTCACCATAGCTATACTATTATTCGATAGGTGCGCTTGCCTTTGTCGTAATTTTAGTTAGTTTAGTGACCATCAACGACACGAGTGGACTACACGGCCCTTCACATGGTCATGTGCCTCTGAAACCTTAGGCTAGTTCGAATCTCACACGGCCAAGATCCTTCTACACGGTCTGCCACACGGCCGTGTCTCCGCTGTATCTTAAATTTGCATGTTCCACACGGCTACAGTCTATTACATGGCCTGGCCACATGGCCGTGTAACCTCTCAACACGGATTAAGGCATTAGGCACGGTCTAGCCACACAACCATGTGCCCATTTTTTTTACAATTTTGCCCAAAATTTTGTGAATTGTTCAATTTAGTCCTTGAATATTCCTCAAACTATTTTTAGTATTTTATCTCATTCAATTGAGTCCCTAATATTATGAATAATGTTGGAATCCATGATCTAATTAACTAAATTGTTATTATATGTGCATGATATGTGATTGGTACATGTTTATTGTCATTGGTTTACTAATATATTGTTACTGTTACTCGTACCACTGTATTTTTGATTACATGATCAACATGACTACTATTACCAATAAACTAAGTACATGTCATACATGTCTATTGCTACTGTTAATCTGATTACATGCTAAGCATGTCTACTGTTTTTGTATTGTACTATTATTAGCATGTCATACCGCATTGCATGGGGTGGGACGCTATGAAAGTGGAAGCATTGGTAGTTTATTTGCAAACATTGGTAGTAAATCCACAAACTTACTGACAGCTTTTAATTGCAAATCCATTGTGTGCTCACAACTACTAATAGTATATTAGCCTACAACATTAGTGGTTTATCCACAAACTGGAGTGTCCGGGATATAAGAGTTTTGGGAAACTCTTACTGTGGAGTGTACTAGTGGGGTAGAACCTTTCTTTCCTATTAAATTGAAATTGCATTGCATTGACACTCAAAAGCATGCTCGAATGAACTGTCAAATTTCTGCTATACTATATGATTATTACTGTACTGAAAACTGTAATTATGTATGATTGGTTGATTATTTTGCACTGATTCTATTGTGATAGAACTCACACTGAGCTTCATAGCTCATTTCTCCCTTAATCTCCATCCTTAGAGATAACCCTAGGGTTAGGACACGGACACAACATCCGAAGGGTCTCGGCTCAGTTTTGTTTATTCAAATATTTTAGGTTCATTATTTGATACTTTTACTATTTAGAGACAATATTATTTTATTTGGAACTGTGACATGAGACTTAGGATTTATTTTTATATATATATATATATATATAGTGCATGACATTAAAATTGATTTTATAATATTGAAATATGAATATTAATTTGTCATGCATGAACCCGATTTTTATTAAAAACCTATATTGATATCCTTTTTCCACTGCCAAATTATAAATAAATTTTGAGTAATAAACAAATCGGTTAATAACTAAGTTTTCAAAAGCTAAACACCATTACAAGAAAAATGTTAAACCTAATCGATTTTGTCAACTCGTAATTTTTTTTTTTTTGAAAATGGACTAAGTATTTTCTAAAATATTTTTTTAATATGACCGTTTTAAAAAATTTGCTAGCTTACTAAGCCATTTCAGTGGCCGATATAATCTCTCGAATACTGGTATAATGCTTAAGCAGGGTTGGAGAGGTTACACATAGTTTTTGTTGTTGTTGTAACGAAATATCTTCTTATATAAAAAAGAAAAACTGTTATAAAATAAAAGACAGAGAATAAAGAACAAAGAGAATAGGAGAGTAAGAGAGAGAACGTATTTTATTGATCAATGAGAATATTTACAAAGCTTCTCCAAAGTCTCTATTTATAGGCATAATAAGTATAAATGAAGTGAAAATTTAATTCTAATGACTATTAGAATTTAAAGTACATCAAAACTTATGTTGATCTTGATGGACATCCACTTAGTAAGATATTCATAAAACTCCCTTTGGATGTCCATTGGTAGATAAGATATTCATAAAACTCCCCATTAGATGTCCATTGGTAGATAATGTGCCTCGTTAAAACCTTACTAAGATGAAAACCCCGTGGGAAAAAAATCCTAGTGAAGGAAAAAGAGTACACATATCTATTATACGCATAATATGTTGCCTCATTAAAAACCTTACCAGGAAAACCTAATGGGACAAAACCTCGGTTAAGGGAAAAAAAGTACAACGAGTATTTACTCCCCCTCATGAAAACATTACATACTTTCTCGTATTCTACGTCTTTAATCTTGAATACTAGTTTTTCAAATGACTATTTGAATATATTTGCTAAGCATTTAGATCAATATTCTTTTGAAAGTCATGAGTGAGGGAAAATTTGAGGGAAACATATTTTGATCTCTTCAGGAGTTTCAACAATAATCATAGCAAACTTTAATCATGATTCTTCTAGAAAAACACAAATACATATTTTGGATAATTTTATAATCCTCCTTTAACTACTATTTACAACATATGTTCAAATTATTTCAATTCATATAAATGAACAATTTCCGAGAATTTCAATATGCTTTTAGCTTCCTAAATCCTTTAAGGATTTAAATATAAACTTTACTATATGTTGGTTCATAAAAGGTTGTAACAACAACCATTAGATGCAAATTAAATCTTTTATGAATTATCAAAATAAGATATCTAAAGGTTATTGCATCCACCACAAAAGAATATTATATCTTTTCATAATCAATGTCAGGACTTAGAGAAAAACTTCATATTTTTATTTCGCTTTTACAAAACTACTTCATTTGCACCTCATTGGCTATATATATTTAGATATTTGGACTACATGTTTAAGAACTCCACAATTTAATTGTACTTGAGTTGTGCCTTTCTATTTTGAGCAATTTATTCCATATTTATATTTCTCAATAGATTTATTCAAGATCCCCTTTTACTTCATTATTTCAATAATAATATTGCATGCAAAATCATTGTCAACTACTTTTATTATTCGGTTCCACATATTTTGGAATTGATATAACCTATCGAGATATCTTATTTTCATTATTTTAATCTTCAGTTTCAGTACCTAAATCTCTTCTGGAGTTTTAATTATTAGTTATGTCTTGGGACTCTTCTGGAGCACCCGTCTCCACTATATAACCATCTAAAAGAATTTTCATCTTTGGAACCGATAAATCTATTATTTATTCTAACTTGTTATCCTACTGGGACTTTGATTCAAATTAAAATATTAGATGGTATATAACGTTTGGTTATTCTCATTAAGTTTGTAAATACATCTGACAGTTAACTTGTAATGAGTTATCCTTGTTAAACTTCTGGTTCAAATTACTTTCCCCCTAACTCATTACAAGTTATTATTTCTATCCCCTTAATGTCGGGAAAATTATTGAATAAAAATTATAATAATAAATCATGCCATAATTGAATCTCCAATACATTTAAAACATCTAAAAATACAAAGAAACTTGTAATTAATATATATTCTCAACTTTCTTTGAGGATTCACTCATCTTTGTGCATTGTAGTGGAGCAATTGGAACATATACGAACATATAAAAATTCAAAGATGAGAAATATTTAGCTCTTGATAAAAAAACCAATTGTAATGGGGATTATTTATAACTAATTGGCTTGATGCGTACAACACGTAAATCAACATAATCTCATTTTGAAATAGGAAGTTTAGTTCCCATAAGTAATGATTTAGACATTAATCAGAGGCATCCAATCAATAATTTCTCTAAATCATTATGCGCATAAATAACAAACTTTTACAAAATATTTTCAAATTCAATCAATAAAAGACTGAGATATAAACTCATCAATATTAGAAAGATGAATCGTTTTAATTGCATGATCTGAAATTAATTATTTAAACAAGCATTCTTACAAACGACATGTTGCAAGTTGATAACACATGCATCGTTATTTTGTAGATACATCTACCAAAATCATATAATATCAAAACCATCTACATGGTGGATGAATGAGCCCATATTTATTTCAGAAATGTAAGACATTAAGTCTCAACTTTAGCTAGTGAGTTTCTAACAATCAAATTTCATTGACAACAAGCAACAAATAAGAATTCTTTAAATTAAAGAATCTTCTGGTTCTTTAAGGAATATCGATATGAATTTTGAATTAATTTTTGCATCATATATGATCCAGGATGGTCTAACTGGTAACGCCAAGTAGTAAATGAATATGTATCAATAAACTTCTATTTTACTTTAACATGCTTTTCAATTGCACTAAATTGTAATAAATTGATAATTTTACTATCATTCCTTTCACTTTGCATCCACATATAAGTATTATTGTGACATTTAATATTAGAAATGTCTAAATCAATATGAAGTCTATAATGCCACTGAGTCAATAAATATAATTTCCAAATAATTATATGCAACATTTGCTTCAGGGAATATGCCAAAATCTTCAATTGTAGAGCATTTGGTCTAGTGGTATGATTCTTGCTTGGGATGTGAGAAGTCTCGAGTTCGATTCAAAATACTTTTAAAACCCTTTTAATAAAAGTTTTGCATAATCAGTTAACTACCAAGAATTTCCTAGGTCATGTATAGAAACAAGCCTATACTAAGTATATCAATAAACGTCACATCTCAAACATAAAAATATGACATAATGAAAAACTAGCAATTTTTTTCATAACCATCATCATAAACATGCATGAAATTTAATTCAAAATCCAACCATTCAAGCTTATAGAACTTTTCATTTACAATTGCTCATGTTATTTCTCTAAATAATTAACAAATAGAATAATAAAAATGTATGAACTACTACCTTTAACAATTCTTTGAACTAAATCAAATCTGAATAACCATAAAATTCATTGGTTTGTTAACATAAATTTGCATACTAGATATGTTCTAATCAAATATATTATTTAATTATAAAACCTACTATAGCGACATAAATAAATCAGTTAATATTCATTTTTATGAACAAATGAGATGCTTAAAACAATATGTAACATATGTAATCAAAACTTAAAAGAAGACAATCATATATCAAGTTGATTTAATATTTAAATACATACTTTTTTTTTTTGTTTTATATTGAGTCTTGACGATAAGAAGCAAATTAAATTTCAGTAGTAGACTTTGAATCCAATCAAAATCAATTAATATTAAACTTTGAGAGTGGATCTTATTTTCCAAGTGTACAATAGGTAAATAACCAATGACTCTTCATAAATAAATTGTCTCTCCTCTTAAAAAGTTCTTGGAAATTCTTGTTCTTTTTTTGCTTTTTTCATTTTTCCACTTTTGGTGGTGAAAAAAATTATTACGACAATCCCCTATGACTATTATTGTAATTCAATTTATCCACGTTAAAGATTATGTTTTTCAAATTTATTACATATTTTTACATTCTCTTTAGGGAATAGTTAGGTTTCGTGGTTAAAAATTTTGTTCAATCATAAGTAAATTTTTTTTCATGATATTGCTACCGTAGGAGCACGTTTGAATCATGAAAAGTTGAATAAGTTCTCTCTTGCAAGGTTCTCATAAGTAATATTTTTTTACGTAATTTTAATTGAGAACTTATTCTGTATGCTGTAGAGTTATACTCACAGTTTTAAAAAACTTGCAACTTCAAGTACATCTAACCATAACGAGCTTTAGATAGATTTACCATATTCTATTGCTCATAAGTGGACCTTTCATAGTCAAATATTTCGCTTTCAACCCCTTAATAGGGATAAAGAAAAAAGAAGATCACAAAGATAGTCACGATCAATTCAATTTATAACAAGAGTAATAAATATAAGTCAATAACCCAATCCTCTTTTGATTCAAATGAAATATAATATTTTCTTCATTCACAATCCCAATATGATATCCATTGTAACAGCCCGTTTCTAGTTAAATCGAACAGTGGTTTTAAAACCATAAATTTGAGGTTAAAATAATTATTTTATTATTATTTTAAGGTTTATAGCATGAATATGTGATTGTGTGAACATATCGTTAAGAAATTTTATCGTTTGGATGCTTAATTTGATAAAAAGGACTAAATCGCGTAAAATGTAAAAGTGATATTCTAACAGCTAAAATTATTAAATGGCTATGAAATTAAATAATGGAGGTCCCTATGTGATAATTAACCCATTTTTTGAGATAGTGGATGATAGTGGGATGGTAATTTTGAAATTTGTAATGTTCATTAAGGTTATTAAAGTAAATTGGTAAATAAAAAAAAACATGGCTATCATCTTTCTTCACCATATTCAACCGAAATTTAGCTAAGGAAACACCATTGTTAGGGCTTTGAAGTTTCGACCATAGTTCTCTATGCATGGTAAGTATTTTGACTCAATTTTTGACGATTTCTATGTTTTTAAAATCGTTGCAGCTTAATCTAGATAGCCTAGGGACTATTTTGCAAAACTGTTAAAGGTTTAAGGTTTTACATTGATGAATTTATATGTGTTTTGATGTTTAATGGTAGAAAATGCATGGTTTTTGTTGGATAAACAACATTTGTTAAGTGATTTTTAGTGAAACGTTTAATTAGGGATTAAATTGTGAAATGTGTAATTTTTGGGGTTAAATTGTGAAATAAATGAAAATATGGACTTCTAGGGACCTAATTGAAATTTTTCTAGCATGGGTTTTGGTTGAATTGCATGAATTTGTGATTTTATGAAATAAGGACTAAATTGTAAAAATGTGAAGTGTTAGGGGCTAATGTGTAAATTGTTTTAATGTATAATTTGGACTAAATTGAATAAAGATATTATTAAATAAGTAAATTTTGATATTATATAGATCAAGAAAAGTGAAATAGGGACTTAGATCGGGGAAAGAATAAAGTTTTGGATTCATCGACTTGTTTTGCTGTTTTTGCATCCGAGGTAAGTTCGTATGTAATAAGCATTGTTATAATCGTATTTTAAATACTTTGATATTGCATAAATTGTAAATATGATCTTGTGGACACATTCGACGACGATTTGGCAACGAGAAATCCCGATTGAACCGTAGGAATAGATTAGGATGTGAATGACATGTCATTAGGGGTTATTATTGTTTAGGTGCTGGTTTGTACGTCCTACTGGTGGCTGAGTTATCCAGCATGTGTTGCGGATTCTCGTCAGCTTGTGTGAGCAGACCCGTTGATAGCTCGAGAGTAAGCATTATTGAGATAGCTTCGGCTATGTATTGGCACTTTGGTGCAAGATTTATTGAGATAGCTTCGGCTATATATATATTGGCACTTAGGGTGCGAGATTCCCGAGTATCCTATATTATTCCAAATGGTTCAATGGGTATATCGAGGATATGAAATGGTGAGAAATAGATAAGTATCAAAACAAGTATGTACGGAAACTATATATGTGTTGAACTTATGAAAGAAGTGAACTCATGGTTATATAAATGATTTAATACATGTTAACATTGTGGTTAATTAATTTGTGGTATGTTATATGCATGTTTTTGAATGGTAAATTAAATGGTGAGTTTTGCTTATTATCTTCATACAAGCTTATTAAGTTTTATAGTTTACTTTGTTTATTTTCTGTGTTTTGTAGTGAAATCAAAGCTAGCTCGGATTCGGGATTGTCGGAGACTTCATCACACTATCCTACTATCACTTTGGTACTTTTGAACTTAAGTGTTTTAAGTATATGTCATGTATAGGAGTTTGGTTATTTTGGTACATATTTAGCCAATTGTAATGGCTTGTAAAAGTTAATGTTTTGGTTTTGTATTTAGCCATGGGAGTTAGCTTATTTTGATTATTTTGGTTGTATATATAAATGTGCATATAGCTTGTGTATGTGATTGATGATGGATATATATATTGCTAGTTGAAAATTGGTAATATGGATATCAAATGGTGGAGTTCTGATTATTGGTAAGCTAGTGAATCTAGGCAAATAATGCATGTTTAGAAAAATGACTATATTGATGATTTGAGAAAGTGAAATGGGTGTAAATTGGATGGCAATGTGAGATTGTATATCTTGTATTACTTTGTGTTAGAAATGGTATGAAATATGCTTGGTTGAGGTTGATTGAATGCCTATATTATGCTATGTTTTGTTCCATTTGAATTTGGTGTAGGTACATGTAAAATTGAGTGAAAAAATGGCTTGGTAAATAGCCTATTTTTGTCCATACGGGCAGAGACACGGGCGTGTGTCTTAGCCTTGTGTGACACACGATCAGGTTACACGGCCGTGTGTCCTTTGGTGTTGAATTTGAAATCAAGTCAGTAGGCTCTACACGGCCCAGCAGGCAAGCTTGTGTCATGGCCGTGTGGCATAAATCAGTATACCCTACAGGTTTGGCACGGCCTAACACACGGCTTGGCACACGGGTGTATGTGGCCATATCTTAGGGCACACGGACTAGCCACACGGGTGTATGTGTTGGCCGTGTGACCCAAGTCAGAGAGTTACACGGGGTAGGGCACGGGCTCGGGGAACACGCCCATGTGCTTTCATTTCAAATGTCCACACAGTTTGTGACACGGGCGTGTCTTTGGTCGTGTAAGACATACGGCCGGGCAACATGGGCGTGTGACCCCTGTATTTTAGAAAATTTTCTAAGTTTCGTAAAAATTTTCTAAGTTTCGTAAAAATTTCCTGAGTTATCAGTTTAGTCCCGAACCTTCCCGAATGCATGTTTTGGGCCTCGTAGGCTCATAATAGGAACGATGTGATTGAGTTTAAATGATGATTACATAAAATTTGGAAATTGTATGTGAAATGGATGTTTAATTGTTTTATAAGTCCGAAAATGCTCCATAACCCTATTCCAGTGCTAAATACGGGTGAGGGGTGTTACATCCATTATAATGAATATCTTTTAAAACTAATGCATTAACCATCACAAATTTTGTGCTTTTTAGATATTGATATATTAGCTCTTCTAGAGATTTCAATGATTTTGTACTATCAAATATTGGAATAATATTTGTTTGTTTCAATACCAAATAAGATAAATATTTTCTATTTGTAATGATAGAATTCATTACTACATTCTCATATCATTCCTCAAAAAATATTAACAGAAACAAAATATTTGGGCATACACCACATATGTGGCCAATAATATTTCATATCACATTGATAAGATAGGTTATTTTTACCCTTTGAAGAGTTATCTTGAGAACTCTCATTGTTCTCATATTTATTACTATATTCACACGTTTAGTGGTCCATGATTATATCTTTTATTTTCTTTATGTTTGCATTTACTTCATGGAATGTAAGAAATTTGGTAGGACAGGCTTCTAAACACCTCCATTGATTCTTTATTTTATAATCACCATTGCAAAACATGCATGAGTTTCAAATCAAAATCTATCTATTCATGCTGTCATGATTAGTCTCCAATTATAATAAGAGCATGATATAATAAATAAATCATTGTAAATTATACATAAGATTCTTTAACATCATTGTTACCACCTTGGTTATTATCACGAGCACTATTACAAGTAGTAAAACAACTTTGCTTTCGTTATAACATTTATAATCTAATAGTAAAAAAGTTCATTTAATAAACAAAATCAAAATTTTCATGTACGATGCTTGAAAGTTATCCAATACACATTATACCAAATTTTAATACCACATATATATTGTAAAATCTTATGATGCTCTAATCAAATATTTATAAATTCAATTTAAAAGATATAATACAATCATTTCAAGTATATTTAATAAAAATAATTTAATCATAAAAAATTTAATCATCCAAATATCATCCATATTAATTAAATTTAATAAAAGAATCTTAGTTTAAAAGAAACCATAAAGTAATAATATTTTGCATAAAATAATTTTACCAAAAATCAATCAACAAAGGAGAAAAAATACCATGTAAGGATTATATAAATTTATTTGCATAATGATTACCCATAATGCGCATGCCTTAATTGAAGACTGGAATAACAATAGCTCTAGAAGGCAACTGACAACAACTTGAGTAGTAATTTTGAGTGACCGACTATTGCATTGGTTGTTGCTTGAAATGAGAAAGGCTTGGTGAAAGAGAAATTTTTGTGACTTATGGTGAAAAACAATTAAAAGAGAATCATGCTGATAATGTTATAAAATAAAAAATAAAGAATAAAGAACAAAGAGAATGAGAGAGCAAAAGAGAGAGCGTATTTTATTGATCAATGAGAATACTTACAAAGCCTCTCCAAAGTTTTTATTTATAGGAAAAAGAAGTATAAATGAAGTAGAGATCTAATTCTAATGACTATTAAAATTTAAAGTACATCTAAATTTATCTTGATCTTAATGGACATCTAATTAAGAAGATATTCATAACAAAAACGAATTTATTATTATTATTATTATTAAAAAGGCATGTGAGTTGGCATTTAAGTTTATAAACAAAAAAGAAAAAAGAAAAATTGAAGTAGGATATGAAATGGGGAGTTAGGTTTGTTTTGTATTGTTATGGGAAAGCAAGAGCTAAAAACAAAGATAGACAAAATTTGATGAACACAGGTTTTTTGGGGAAATGCATGTCTTTGTTGAAAACTAAACAACAAAAGAATCAAAGATTGTGTTTGTGTGTGTAATAAACAAAACCCCACCTTAAAACAAACCATGGAACTTTGTCACTGGACTCATTTGGATATACATATATAATTAATGTTTTATGATTAACATTTTAACCACATAAATATTTTAAGATAATCATATGTTTCATTTTTATACTAAAAAAGTTTTCTCTGAAGGGTAGTTTTCAACAAATTGAAAATACAATTAAAATATAATCTGTAAATAGATTAAGAAATAGAGTAAAGAATCAAATTATTATCATACAAATAAATTATGAATTGGAATAATCTATACTACGAATTCACTAATCAAACTAAAACCCATACATTTTAATAATTCATGGTAGAATTTGAAGACACACACAAATTATGTATGGTGAGTCTCGAACTTAAGTACTTGAGACCCAAAGCTTTTGCTTTTGCCAACCATGCTCACTAACTCATTGTTCCCAATTCAATCAAGAATATCATTATAGAATATATAAATAAATTATTTATACTATTATTTAAATGTGTGATTAAGTTGATGCCAGTCACCAATTGAGTCCCAACTTAATTATAAAATTATCAAAACAAAAAATACAAATAATGAGATATGAACTTAAGACAACATGATTCCCAACATCACAACATTATCATTTTAACTAAAAATTTATTTTTTATTATATATTTTAATAAATTATGTGAATGCCATAATTTAGAATATATTAATACATGGAGTGTAAAATTTAAAATAAAACGTTTGTGGAGTAGAATATATCATATTTATTTTGTAAATATGCTTTACAATTATCATGAACCACAAAAAAAGGGACACGATTTGAATTATTTATCTATTTTCAATTTCTTCCATTTTTGTTTGAAAATATTAGCATATATAAACTATAAGGTATGATTTTGTTTGGACTTGGATAAGAGATAAAAGATAAGTTCACATGACAATAGTTTGCTATTAGCTTTTTGTAGTTTTGTTCTTCATGAGAAATAAGAAATTGGAATGGAAACAAATGCATGAAAATCTTACTTTTATTTATTTATTTATTATTATTTCAAATAATGGATGGCCAAAACGCTAGAAATGCATAATTTTATTCTTCATTAATTTTGATGGATTACTTATACCTTTTTCTTGAATTAATTAGATTTTGACAACCTTCTTCACGAGCTTCCACCTTGATTTGCGTCTTCATTAGATTACAAATACTTTGCATATATTCAAAATACTTTTATCGATTCAGTTTTAATTCGATTGGAATGAGTATTGTTAGTGATACAGGAGGACGTGGGTTTGAGTGTGCTGAAATGCATTATCTTCTTGCTTATGGGTTGGAGATGGGCTATAAATAATTTTAGACATTATATATAAAAAAAACACATATAATCAGATTATTAAAATGAAATATTAATACGTTTTTGTGTCCGTGATAGTAAGCAAAGTTTTCATAGTCCAACCAAAGGTGACTCACTCAACTTCAATCCTTTTATATTTTGTACCATATTCTTTGAAATTTTATTTCCATTTGGTAAAACATTGGTGATTTTGATGCATATATTATAATTGTTTTAGAATTTATATGTATAATTTTGTGAACGAAATTTTAGTTAAAATGATAAAATTAAAAAAATGCACTTAAATAAAGTATGGTGAATAAATTTATTTTAGTTAAATTAATTTATTGAGTCAATATTTATTCGATTTAATATTTATAATAATTTATTATGATTATAACTTAAAAATTCCATGTAATTTGAATGTTAAAATAAAATATAATTCATTTATTGCAAAACAAATACAAAAATGTCTCAAGGAATTGGAAAACATTTTCCAAACAATTATAGTGATTTGAATACATTGCCTTATTAGAGTACATAGTACAGACATTTTATTTTACTTTTTGTTATAATAATCTGAAAAAGGTGAAAATGAAATAATAAATATATTTGGGTACATGAAAATTATGGGTTGGTCATGGAAAGGAACATCACACATTGAATTGATCTCATAATTATGTTTTACCTTTATATGTTCCCACATGTGGTGCAGAAGAACATTGATGAGTCTGTGAAAGAATAATGAATAGAAAATGATGATATTATTTGTGAACATTGATGAGTCTGTGAAAGAATAATGAATAGAAAATGATGATATTATTTGTGAATGAATCTTATCTGCTTCAAGTTCTTTAATACACAGAAATATATAGGCACCAATGCCTAACTGATGAGTTGTTAGCTCATAACAGAATGCTAACGTACTGAGGAGTTGTTAGCTCAACAGAATGCTCAACAGAATGCTAACACACTATCCACCTATTTACCATGCTAATCACTTATACTATAACATCCACCTAGCTTCTTCTAGTGGTACAATCTGAAGAATATGACGAAAACGAGTAAATAGGAATACAGATAATAGCTTAGTAAGATTATCCGCAACCTGGTCACTTGTCGGAACTTCACCAACAATCAATTCTCCATTAGCCACCTTTTCACGAACAAAAAACAAATCAAGTTCAACATGCTTGAACTTGGAGTTCAGAACTGGATTAGCTGCAACAACAACCGCACTAGTATTATCACACCATACAGTAGGAACATCAACAGAGGTGAGTTTTAATTCAGACAAAAGAGACATAAGCCACGCAATGTCACTAGTGGCTCCTACCAGACTTCAATACTCAGCCTCAATTGTGGATCGAGAAACAACTTACTATTTCTTGGAACACCACGAGATAGGGGTATTCTCATAATAGACACAATATCCTGTTGTGGGGTGACGATCATCAAAATCAAGACCCCAGTTTGCATCTGCATATCCGACCAAAGAAAGTCTATCCGAGCGATGAAAAATTAGACCATGAGACAGTGTGCCACCTAGATATCGCAGAATATGCTTAAGAGCTGTCATATGTACTGTAGTGGGTGCATACATGAACTGACAGATCAGATTTACCACATATGAAATATCTGGTCGTGTTAAGACAATTTATTGAAGAGCTCCAGCCAAAATCCGATACTCAATTGGATCAGCAAGTCGTTCACCTTCATCTTTAGACATCATAGACGAACTAACCATTGGTGTATGGACAGGTTTCGCATTAGCCATAGAATAGCGATTAAGAAGTTCCTTAATGTATTTCTGCTAACTCAAATGAAGACTACTAGAAGCAGATTTGTTCACTTCTACCCTTAGAAAATAATGAAGCTCACCGAATCTTTAAGAGAAAATTTGTCGTTAAGCTACTGAATAAAACTATCAATTGCAGCCGATGAATCTCCAGTGACAATAATGTCATCCACATAAACAAGAACATACAACATAAACTTGTTAAAAACTTTGACAAACAACGAAGCATCAGACTTAGAGACAACAAACCCATTACCAACAAGAAATTTTCTTAATTTGTCAAACCAGGCACGAGGAGCTTATCGTAAACCATAAAGGGCTTTAGTCAGACGACACACTAGTTGGTCACCATGTGAGCCATATCGAACGAACCCTGGGGTTGCTGCATGAAAACTTCATCAGTTAAATCTTCATTCAAAAAGGCATTATTGACATCAACTTGCCTGAGTTGCCACCCACGAGACACAGCAACAGAAATAATAACATGTATAGTTACTGGTTTGACCACTGGACTGAATGTTTTGTGAACTCACATCCTGGCACTTGGGAACAGCTTTTTGTAACTAACCGAGCCTTCCACCGATCAACGGATCCGTCAGGATTCTTTTTTACTTTAAACAACCATTTGCACCCAATTGCTTTGCGGCCAGACGGAAGAGGAACAAGGTCCCAAGTAGAGTTGTCTAATAAAGCATCAAACTCAGCTTGAACTGCCTGTCGCCATTCAGGACGTGCAAGAGCCTCTTCAATCGAACTAGGCTCAAATTCAGCTATGTCAATAGATAACACCTTTGGCTTAAATATCCCCGCTTTAGACCGAGTAATCATGGAATGAGTGTTAACAGGCTCATCTACTCTTGTAGTCGGCAACCTTCCCAGAGATCCATCTGCTGAGGGGTTTGATGTATTTCGCAAGACACTGATGTTTTTGAAGATCCCAAGACAGACGGTAAAGCACTAGTTTCGCTGAAATTTTGATGAGCATTTTCTGAAGAGCCCAAGATAGACGGTAAAGCACTAGTTAGGCTGGAATTTTGATGAGCATTTCCTGAAGAGCCTGAGATAGACGGTAAATCACTAGTTGTTGCACTGGGATTTTGATGAGCATTTATAGAGTCAGTAGTTTGAGGAACAAGTGGTCTGATAATGGGAACATATGTAGGAAGGCTCACAGGTTGAGACTGCTGACTATTAGAAGTGCTAGAAGAAAATAAAAACTTTTGTTCATCAAATATCACATGACGAGAAATAACGACCTTCCCATCCGGTAGTAAACAAAAATAACCTTTATGCTGAGAGCTGTACCCAAGAAACGTGAAGGTTGAGAGCGATAGTCAAGCTTGTTTCAAACAAACAGTCATAAATAAGGAAAACAATAGCACCCAAATACTCGGAGATGCTCATACTCTGGTGGATGACCATACAGATGTTGATACAGAGATTGATCACCCAAGATTGAAGTGGGTAGTTGATTAATGAGGTGTACGACACTACGAAAGGCATAACCCCAATATTCCATAGGTACACTAGCCTGAGCCAACAATGTAATACCCGTTTCTACTATAACATCCTAAAAATGTGAGTATCGATATGTTGCATGTTTTTGGTGTTTAGCTTGTGAATGATTTTATTTGTGTGTTTAATATAGTCTTGAGAAGGCTCGGGTTTATTCGGAGTTAGAATAAATTTTAGTAAAGAGTACTTTACTATAGAAGAATCAGGTGACTATGAAGTTTAAGTTAATTAAAGTGGTAAAAGATAGCATAAGTCGAGTTATTGGTTAAGTGGATATGCGCTACATGTATGGTATTGAGGGGAGAGGTTTGAATCTCCTAGCATGCAAATTGTGAGCATTTATTTTTGAGTGTCGGCCAAGCTTCATTCATGGATAAGATGGACAAATTCTTTTATGGTAAGAAAGCTAAAGGTTATGGCAAGCATGAATTTAGGGATAGAATCAACTTGATTTTAGGGATAGAATTTTTAATCTTTTGGAAAGTGGAGGATCACAAGGCATGATACAAGGATAATGTCTTAGAAACTTTTGAATGGACATTTTGTCCATGGATTTGGACTGCATTGTGGACTAAAGGGGAAGCCAAATTTTGGTGATAGGTTTAGTTTGATTGGTAGCTTTTGGGTATCATTTGGTCACTTTTGTTTTGCTAGACATTTCTCCTTTCATCTTTCCCTCTCTTGGCGAATGTGTTTGTGTTAGGAGGAAGCAACTTTTGTTTTGTTTCTTTTGGTCATTTTTTGACCATTTGGGTCATTATTTTACCTCTCAAGTGCTTCATCTTGTATTCTTTCCTAGTCTTGAAACTATCAACACAAAAAGCCATTTCTTTTTGCTTCTCTTCCCATTGCCGAATGCATTTTGTTCCTAAACTCATCACTTTTCTCTTTCTCTTTCTTCTCTTTGAAAACCGAATCATAAACACCTACTTCCCATTCTCTTTTCCTCTCCATTTTATTTATCATTTAAACACCTTTTCCATCCTTTTCTCCCCATGGCCGAATGGTACTAATACCATTTCCTTCCATTTTCCTTCAAAATCGAATCTTCTCTTCATCTTGTTTTGTTGATTATTCCTTCAACCTTCGTTTAAGCAATCGTGTTATAAAAAAGGCTAAACTTGGAGTATTTGTTATCATCATGATTCGTTAGAAATCGAGTTGAAGTGTTAAGGTAAGGGTTCTTATCAAGGAGCTATATACTACTCGACATATTGTTATTGACGGACTACTAATCGATTTCATTTTAGGGGACGTTATCACTCGATTTTTATCTTATGGAACAAGGATATTTTGTGGTAAACCGATTTCACCCTTAAAACCGTTAGTCACATTTTCCGATATACTTTTTAGTTAGACTAACGATCTTTTGTCAATGGATACAATCAAGATAGGGACGAAAAAGGTTGTGAATAGTGTTTGGAAGAGGGGTGGTTCCGCTATTCCCCCGAAATTTAAGCGAAGGGCTGTTTCGGGAATCCAAGATTTTCCATCGGGTTGTGGACCGTCATCTAAGGAGAATCTATTATTTGAAGCCGTTAGTACTCCTGAACCTTTGTTTGTTCGTGGATATTCATCGGGAAACGAACCAACAATCGGGGAAAAACCCCATATAGAAGTTGTTCAAAATTCCAAGGGTAAAGTCTAGATCGTTATTTATAAGAATAGATTTATAAATAGTATTAGTGTTCTAAATTATCGTGATGCGTGTTTAGGTATCGACGAGCGGGAAAGTCTAGTTCTCACTGTAATTAGGTGTATAACTTCACACTTATCTCTCGGGTTAGATACTATACCGTAAGTTTTGGGATAAAATCGTAAAGATGGTAAAATCAGAAAAATACGAAATAATTAACACTTTTGTGTAAATGCATGAAAACGGTTAAAGTCATGAAAATTACGAAAATGCCCTCAATGGGTTATTTGATAAATAGTAAAATTTTATGCCTCATGTGATATATGGGCCAAAAATTGCTAGATCGATATATGGGCCAAGGTTTGCTAGATCGTTAAATGGGCTAAAATGCTATTTTGCCTTATGGGCCAAAATGAAAATTTGAAATATGGACCCACTTGTATTATGGGCCTTTTGTTAAATTAATCATGTGAATGTATTGTTATATTTTATATATAAACATGATTGTATGGGTTGGGAAAATTGACAAAGAGAAGAAAGGCACATTGCCAAAAATCTAGTTCGGCTGGCTTTGCCACAATCTAGTTCGGTGGTGCACCACAATATTATTTAAAATGGCTTTATGCCTGCGATTGGTGTGTTGGCGGGGTGGGTTGACTAGATCCCCATAGGTGTGTTGGTTGGTATGGGTAGTGTGTAGCGGATGGAAAATTTAGGATTGGTTGGGAATTTCATTCTACATGCATTATTATTATATTGTTAAATTCGTAAATGGGCTCAAGCCCATTATAATGTCTTGATGATTTGGCCCAGTGGATATGGTAAGTGGGTTATACACTGAGTTCTGAGTAACTCACTCTGCTTTATTATCCTTCTCAGGTAATGGCAATTGATGGAGGCTTGGGCTGGGGATGACTTCGTGGAGGCCATACTTCGAACAAGGGTTTTATAAACTATGAACATCAATTAAGTATATTTATTTAATTACTATTTTGGGTATGATGTAATAAGGCCTCTATTATTATTATTTTATGAATTTTTATGTGTGGATGGATTTAATTATGCTTTAGACACTTAATTTGGACTAATACTATTTTAATAATGTTTCCTTAAATATTTTGTTTTTAAACATATGAGATTCTTTAAATATTCTTGTTTTGATTCTTTTAAACTCTTTAAAATTATTTTAAAGTCTTTAATAATTAAATATTAAATAATAAGATTTCAAACTAGTACTACTTTATTCATCAATTTTAAATCAAATTCTTGGTTTTTACTAAACTTCATTTTCAAAAGGTTTTGTAGAACTGTTTTACCTAAATCATTAGATAATTAAATGGATGTTCATTCTATGTGACAAATCAAATCTCGTCTTAACGCATAGACCTGATTTGGGGTGTTACATCCACAATATGGCGATGTTTACGTTCAGCGACCCCATTTTGTTCAAATGTATAAGGACAGGATAAATGATGAATAATACCATGTGTGGCTAAAACAGATGCAAAAGTCCAAAATTCACCACCCCAGTCACTTTGAAACTTCTTAATGCTTTTTCCAAACTGAGTTTGAACCATCTGTCAAAACTGTGGAAAACACTCGAGAGCTTGAGATTTCTATTTAATCAAATAAATTCATGTGAAACAACTACACATATCAATAAAAGACACATAGTAAAGATTCCCTTCAGATGAAACCGAAGCTGGCCCTCATAGATCAGAAACTACAAGTTCAAAAAGCTCATCATACTTTGTGAGAGATTTTGAAAACGGAAGTTTATGTGATTTCCATTGCTAACATGCTACACATACTTCATCAACACAACTTTTATTGAATTGAATATGACATTTACTAAGAACATTTTTCACTATATTAGAAGAAGGGTGGCCTAATCTCCTGTGCCACAGGGTAGAAACATTATTATGAGAAAAACATTATTACTTAGAGTATTTTCACGAACTGAAGCATTATGCACAACATGGAAGTCATCCGTCAAGCTGGTCGAAAAATAATAAAGTCCTTCACGAACTTAGCCCCGCATCAATATTTCTCGCGTCTTGATATCCTTAACCACACAATAGGAAGGATGAAATTCAAAGAATACTTTGTTATCTGCAGCAAACTTAGATACAGAGAGCAAATTTTTTCGAATGCTACGCACGCACAAAACATTTGATAAGTGGAGAACTTTATTTTCTGTAGCCAACATTAAAGTCCCAATAAAATTAATTTTAATAGAAGCTCCATTACCCATTTTAAGTGAAGAGTTACCTGCATACGGGTTGGAGGAATCAAGAGCAGACGGATTCTAACACACATGATGAGTAGCACGGAATCTGGGTACCAAGTCACACTTCCGACTTGTAATGGAACATATGAATTATTATCGTTGAAATTGGAATCATAGGCAGTGGCATTAGAAAAATCATAAGCATGTAAGTCAAAAACTCTCGAATGTAGTCCAACAAATTGAGAAAAGTCATGCAGAGAGGAATCCACATCAAAAACTCGTGCTCTCAGTTTTGTGTGCCTTGGGATCGAAGAATCATCTATTTCCCGAGAAGGATTAGCCGTAGCACAATAAGCAGTAGGATAGGAAGAGGTTTGATCATCCATGGTTTGTGTGTGAACAAGTCCACGATGCGCACTAGTACGTCCAAGACCATGCTGTCCATGAGGAATAGATGAGATATTTCCATTCAGCCCAAACGCATTACCTATGAAATTATTATTAAAATGGGCACTAGGAAGCCCATACTCATGTCGTGCACGTTGAGGGGAAGGAATTGGTCTTTCAAGTGGCCCACGTGTAACATTTATGGGGCCACATGTGACCACATGATCTGCTCTTACCATCGGTCTATTATTTGGGTAAGCAAATTGCTGCCTTGAATTTAAAACATGATTTTGACCAGAAACCCCCCAATTTTGACCATAGTCCCTTCCATTTCCATGAAACTCCCTTCCATTCCAATCGTCAGAAACATATTTTCCATTCAAAGGACCTGACCAGCCCTCCATAGTTGGCCCCAAAACCCGATCGTCACGATGAGCATACGGAGCCCGATCATCACCATTCCGATCATCACCATCCGTCATCTGATTATCACGTCGGTATCAATAGAAACAACGTTGAGCATAGTGTCCATATCTGCTATAGATCTGACACTGTACACAGAGGCGAAAGGTCTGACCCTGGCCACGAACAGACGAGCGACCGCCACGAGGATAGCCGACCACCTCCTGTGTCGCCGAACCGTCCATAAAATTGGCAGCAATCAAAGTGTCCTTAACAAATCTGAGTTGACGAGCTTCACACTCAAGAAGCGCATCAACGAGACGATGGAACGGCAACGGCGTCATCGACAGAGACACATATGAAGTAACCGCATCAAACTCAGAGGAAAGACCCGAGAGCATGACTGCCGTCTTCTCATCCTCTGAGATTGGAGAGCCAGAAGCAGCAAGAAGAGCACAGATATTATTTATTTTATCAACATAATCACGAACCGATAAGGTACCTTTTTGGAGGGAGTGGAGAGCATGACGAAGTTGCGTCTACTTCATGCCAGTGTCCGCCGCAAAAATACCTTTAGCCAGAGCCCACACATCACTAGCAGTGCAAACTTCCGTGAATGAAGACAACATGGAGGAGCTAACTGTCGAGAGCAGCCAAGAGGTGAGTAAATTGTCTTGTTGAGTGAATATTGTAGCCGAAGGATTAGCAAGAAGATGTCCATCTAAAGCTTGGATAAAACTCGGCGGAGCAGAGAGAGAACCGTCAAGAAATCCAAATAAACCATAACCAGTGAGAATAAGGCGTACCTACTATCGCCATTGAAGGAACGTGTCACCAGTGAGCTTGACCACATCGTGACGAGGAAACGTGGTGATTAGACACTCACCGGACAAAACCGATTCACTTGGACCACCGACGTCAGAGTCTAGAGAAAGTGGAGGAGCCATACCAGGTCAGAACCTAGCGACTGATACCATGAAATAATATTGAATAGAAAATGATGATATTATTTGTGAATGAATCTTATCTGCTTCAAGTTCTTTAATACACAGAAATATATAGGCACCAATGCCTAACTGATGAGTTGTTAGCTCATAACAGAATGCTAACGTACTGAGGAGTTGTTAGCTCAACAGAATGCTCAACAGAATGCTAACACGCTATCTACCTATTTACCATGCTAATCACTTATACTATAACCGTCTAAAAAGCATGCATGCATGAAGAAATTAGGTTTTTTACTATCTTGGAAACTCACCCCCACAATTTTCTTTTTCTTTGCCAAGTTAACCAAGTTTCTATATATTTAAGTAAAATAAAATAACTTGCTTATTCATGTATTGATTAACTGTTGATTTCACCAATTAATTTATTTTTAAAATTTAAAAATATTTCTTTTCTCATTGAAAACCTTTACTCGTTCTAACTTTTTACTTTGTCCGCAGCAACACTCTCTTTTGGACTAGTTGGTTGTTGCTTCTCCAACATTATTTTTTTATTTGTTTTTAATTTCACTCAATATTATCATGACTTTATCCATAATTTCGTGGTTTTATTTTGTCCACATTTTTTGTGGCTTTTGTTTTGTTTATCATGTTTCCTTTGAATGCATATGTGATTTTATTTTTAATTTTTAGTTTGTAATCACATTCTAGTATATATAAGAAATTTGTCAATGTAAAGATGCCGACAGATCTATTAGAAACCTTTTCCAAAAGGTTTTATTATGATTGAATATAGTGATGGCGGTAGATCCGAGATGACAAGGAGTAGTATGGACCTTCTAAGACTTGACCTTTTGTGCATGATTGATGTGGTGGGTTTATGAAGGCTTTTGGCAATTGTTTCTCGGTTGATCAATGCTCATTGTCAGGTTGATTTGATGATGGCAGGACTAGAATGAAACTTTCAACAATTTGATCAAGTTTCTGATTTGTTTCTAAATTATTCTAATATTGCAGTTATTGTCGGTTTGTCTTTCTCTCTCTTGATATTATTTTGCAGACATGACATTTGTGTATTGCAATGATTTATTTATCAATTGTACGTCGTGTCCTGTCTTTGTATTCTTATTGTTCATGGTTTCCATTATTAATAGTACTTTCCTAAAAAAATGAAATAAAGACATAAAATTTTAACTATTTAATCAGAATTAAGCAAGAGCACGGTTAGTGTCAATTATTTTATTACCCAATTTAAGCACTCATGTTACATATATAGTTCGATTATTTTGGTTACTCCCGTTAAAATAAAAAAAACAAGTTGACGTGACAGTTAAAAAATCGGTATAATAAAAAAATTAACCCTCAAATTTACAAAATGATATCGACTTGATCATAATTCTAAAAAAACTCAAAGAAATATAAATATATATATATATATATATATTCAAAAAATACATAATAATAAACTTAAATTTTTGAAGTATAATTATATTAATTTTAAATAAAATAAAAATCCTTTCCACCTGTCCCTCTCCCACTCCCCCCACCATGGTCCTTTGGTTGTAGTGGCTATACAAGACATTGATATACACATGTAAATAAGGTTGTGACTTTTGGTCCATTGAAGGTCATCAAGATCATGGAAATTACTCCATTTTTCTTCAAAATAAGCCATGGAACAAGGAACAACTTCCCCCGAAAGCATTAAACGAAGATCAATCCTCACCTGATGATGAGATCACCGATAAACTTTCATAATTCACTAACAAATTCGGATCCAAAAACTCATTCATATTTAAGAGATCCGACTTCATATTCGGTGTCGCCACGGTTTCAGTAACAAATTATCTATTAATAAAAGTAGTGTTTTTTAGAAACACTTTTGAACTAAAAGGAACTCTAAATAAGTAATTTTTAAAAGAAAATTTTTGGCTTTTTAAAAGTATTTTTCCACAAAAGGAGAGTTCAAATTTTTAGTTATTATCTCCTAAAAGCACTTTTTGACAGTTTAATTACGTTTTTACCCCTCCTACACATGGTACTTTTCTTTCTTTTATTAATTGCTTAACAATATTTAAAATTTATTTTTTATATATTAAAATATTAACAACAAATTATGATAAATTATTTTCTATATTCTTATTAAAGTATCATAATATTAATTAATTTAAATATTATTTAAATGCTTATTTGTTACTTTATAACACCATGTTTAAAATGAAAATTTTATTTCTTAAAAGTACTTTTTAATAACAATACTAAACACTTAAATCTTAAGCTAAAATTTTCAAAAGTACTTCTTGAAAATATTAATATAATTATATTTATTTAATACTAAATAAGGACAGTGGTGGGGAGAGGTTTGGTGGGGGAGGGAGGGAGACGAGAGTGAGAGGATTTTTATTTTATTTAATATTAATATATTTTTTCCAAATCTTTTGCTTCTTTTTATTTTTGCGTAGCGGCGGTGTTAGTTTTTGGGTTAGCTATCATCTGTCTTTTTCCCTACTCATCAACCCTCTTTTTCTTTTTTCTTCTCATTCACTCCATGCGTCTTCTCTTTTTTCAATTTACAGATCTATTTTGTAGGTATGTTTGCTGTCTTCACAAGTTGTGATGGACAGATAACAGTGCCTATCGTCGTTGAAACACCACCAACCACCGACAGTTTCTTTTAGAAAGTGGGTAGCTCTTCGTTGGCTTCTTAGTCAGTTTCTATTTTGAGAGTTTCAGAATAATAAATGATTTCTTGAGTCAGTTTGGACTCATGTTATCTTAAGTTTTATATGTTTTTGTTTGCTTTTCCATTATTTAATAAGTCTTCACTTTTAGAAGTTTTTGTCTACTATTATAGTACATCTTTTAGTCTTGCTTATGCATATAGTATTGCTTTTGCGAGTAATTTTAAGGTTGGTTTTGTCGTTGTCCCTCTAGTTTGTTGGATGATCAATTTTTTTGCTGATTTATGCTCGTCGCTTTGGGCCATCCAGGATTGATTTCTTTATTGTATTAAGTGCTTGCAATCACTACTGATATGTTCTGCTTGAGTTGTGGCAGAGCCGATTGTCAACATGCCATAATGTTCTATTGATGTTGAAGCTTAAGCTTTTGTTGTATTGATGGAATTTGTCCTTTAGCGCATATAACGAGTGTTTGTTATTTTTTCCTCAAATTGTATGGTCTTAAAAATTTCTCTTTAAAAAATATTTATTTATTTTTTAAATTTGTTATTGTAACTTTTGAAAATATTTATGTAAATATTTCTTTAATCTTTTAAAATTAAGATCAAATTGAGACCATTTGTAAATTTTGAGGGTTATTTTTTTAAAATTATAATTAAATTAATATATTATATAAAAGTTGTGGGCTAAATTTATTGTTATACCGATTTTGTAACTTACACGTCAGATTGTCGTTTATGATTTAATGAGAGTGACCAAAATGACGGAACGATGTAATGTGAGCGCTTAAATTACAAATTTTTTATTTTAAGTACTTAAAATAAAATTTTCTTTTTATAATTAGATAATTATTTGATAACAGGACAAATATTTATTGTGATAAATTGATATGTTGTTGTAGAAGTAAAGTTAGGAAGATATAATAATGTTTTCCATTCCCCAATGCTCATTAAAGTTGTCAAATCTTCTTTCTCGAATTTGGGCATTAAATTTGTCAATTTTTGTATCCAAATAGTAGTGGTGAAGGCAGGGCTGAAATACTGGAATGAATGAAGAATTTTATGTGAAATCTATTGAGTGAAACCTCTCCATCCAAAACCCAACACTAATCTTAAATTTTCTTTTCTTTTCACATTGTAATAGTGGTTTGTGGAACTCTTTAATGCTAACATGGGGTCACCAAGCGAAAATTTAGAAATATGGTGAGATTTTATTCAAGTTCGATTTATCCCTTACCTATAACATTATATTATTATCATGTTGAATGAATAAATATGGTAACGATGACAATGCATATCAAATTTGGTGAGACCTTTGTAATGTTTTCTTTTTTAAGTGAAATTTGCATTTTCGATGATAGAAGAAAAGTTTTATTCCTCCTAAGTTTCGTAAAGGTTGTTGAAGTTGAATTAGACGGGTTGATTAAATTCAAAATCGGTTATATATTTGTCTAAATCAAGGTAAAAATTTAATTGGAATGAACCTTATTAAAAATTGAGTGAATTGGGGTTTATAATTTTTAATACTTTTTAAAAATTTTATAATTTGTTTAATTAAATAAATTAATCAAACCAAAAAATTGATAGTTTAATTGATTTAACCACCAATTCGATTCCAAAAACATTGTACGAGACTTAAGGTAGTGTTTGGTATTATGAAAAGTAGTTATTTTCTTGAAAATTTAATCAGTTGAAAAGTGATTCCAAAGTTTGGTATCTCAAATTTTATTTATTTTTCTTGGAATCTAACTTTCCTTTTGGAATTACTTTCCTATAAATATGACAATGTGATTCCCATGATAAAATGTAGGAAAATTACTTTCCCATATAATTTGGAAAGTTAAAATAAATTTTAGACAAAATTAACCCTATTTTATATTGATTTTGGATAATAGTCTATTAATAAACTGTAAAAAAAAAAAAAACTATTACCTCCTTTCTAGTACTTGACTTTCTCTATTACTTAAAAGATTCTTTGCAAGTACGTTTTTCTCTAATTCTAGCACTTGTATTTGTATGAAATACTTATTATTTTTGTAGAATGTGGTTGGAATTGTTCCATTTCAGTTGTATAGGAATTGTGGGTTAGATCACCCATGATTTTACATTCCTATAAAGTAATATCTAAAATCAACATTTTTTTATGTTCCTATGTGTTAGCAATTAGCTTAAACAAAATTTGATTTCAAGTTTTTTTTAATTTCCAAAATAAGTTTTATATATCCATGATTTTATATATGCATTATTATATTTAGAAAATATAAGCAAGTTAAATTTAAAATAATTTTACTTTTAATTAAAATTAAAATTTAAAATAATTTAAAATTATTAATTAAATTTTATTATTAAATATTTAATCTAAATATTTGTTAAGAATAAAATTTATTATAAAATTAAATACATGAATATTATGTATTGTTTAATAAGGGTAAATTAATAAATTATCATTACATTCTTAAAAAAGTACTTAATGAACCAAATGTAATAATATAACTTTCTTGTAATTTTAATCAACACCTTTTTATATATATTAAATAGTTGTAAAGCAATTTTCTTGACAATCACATTCCCAACGATCAAATTCTAAGAAATTACCTTTCATAAAAAACATCAAATGCTATCTGGGAGGCTACAAAACCATCCCAATTCAGCCCCAAAACACCGTTTTGGCCACCGTAACAGTCCCTAACCTTTACCCTATCAACATATATTAGAAAACAATGATTTCTCTTTACTTCTATCATCTAAAAACTCAAAAATAAAAGGGTAATGCATAACTACGAAAAGCCGAAGGAAAGGGATTCTTGAAACAAGATAGCAATCGATTTAAAAACAGAAAGTAGTAACCAGATTCGAATCCCACACCTGATTTGACGATGAAGAGAATGACACGTTTGAGCAATAAGAAAAAAACAAAAGAAAAAAACAGAGAGGAGAAGGGAGAAGAAACGTCAAAATAAAAAATTAAAATAATAATAATAATAATAATAATTTTAACATAACAA
Organism: Gossypium rotundifolium; assembly: GCA_025506655.1. NCBI lineage: Eukaryota > Viridiplantae > Streptophyta > Magnoliopsida > Malvales > Malvaceae > Gossypium > Gossypium rotundifolium. Next base: position 26,549,630 of record CP106724.1, on the reverse strand, counting down.
AAATATCAAATGATTATTATAATAAAATAATATCTAAATGACATAAATAAAAAGTGCACAAAATATCTCCTTAGCTCACGCATGGATTCAAACACAGGACCTCAAGCATAATAACACTCCATTTATCCATCGGACTAGCAGGCCCATTTTTGTTACTAAATTGCACAATTCACTACATATGTGTGACTCCTCACTGCCCCTATGCCCAAAACCCCATAACTCTAGGCCCAAAATTCGGGGCGTTACATATATCACTTATCAACTCTTACCAAATTGGAGAATGACTTACGGATATAAGTACATCGTATTCAAAAGCCCGAAGGCTGCAAAGAAGCTCATAAGTGCTAAACAGAAACCAATAAGGGTTGAACAGAAGCTCTTAGGAGCTAAACGAAAACCCAAAAGGGATAAACTGAAACTCAAAAGAGATAAATAGAAACCCATTAGGGTTAAACGGAAACTTACATGAGTTAACTAAAGCTCATGAGAGCTAAACGGAACGTAAACACGAAATTTTGCAACAAATGCTGAACCTCTGTTTACTTGGATAGTCGTCAATTCCTCATTTGCACAAAACGATTATACTTAATCCCACGTTCCATTCATTTCGAGCATTCAATTCAATTTCATAATTTTAACAATAATTTTCTTTTCAACAATTGATATGAATAAATACATAATACGATTCATCAATTTAACATATAACGTTAAAGTTTAACCATACGAACTTACTTGGGTTAAATTGTAGAATTTGTAATAATTTAGGGATTATTCTGCTAATTCCCTATTTCACGATTATCTACGGGCTCTTGATCTAAAATGTAAAATTATTCATTCATTTGCATATATTGCAGTTTCAATTCACTTCACAATTAATACCTCTTAATTTTTGAAATTACACAATTACCCTAACTTTTACAATTTTTTACAATTTAGTCCTCACTAATTATCCTATCAAATGAGCCAATTTCGCTCAATTGAAAATTTATCTAATTAATACCATACAGTCTTTGATCAACAAAATTTTAGTATCAAACCCTAATATTTAATATTTTCACAATTTGGTCTTAAAATCAATTTATATTGAAATCACTTGATAAAATCATCATATAATAAAATTAAAGTTCTAAATCCATGTTAATTCATCACAAACATCCAGCACTCATCAATGGTAACTTTCAAAATTACCCATAAAATCAAAAACTAATGGCATAAATAGTTTGACCTAATTGTAAAAGTCTCAAAAACATAAAAATTATAAGAAATAAACAAGAATTAAACTCACATGAAGTAAAAATATGAAAAACCAGCTTTAAAAGCTCTCCTATGACTATTTTTGGCTGAAGATTGATGAAGAAATGTTTAGAAAATCTTTTAATTGTTGTTTTATTTGTTTAATTTACAAAATTTCCCATTTTACCCCTTGTTCACACTAATTTGTTATTTATTTTCTACTCTCATACCGCCCAACCATTTCATGTGTGCCTAATTTCCCATTTAGTCCTCCCTTATTTACTATTTAAGCTATTTAATCACTATTTCTTTTGATTAGCAAGTTTTGCACCCTTTTCAATTTAGTCCTTTTTATTTAATTAACTATCAAAACGTTAAAAATTTTCTAACGAAACTTTAATACTAACTCAATGGCACTCCGTAAATATTTATAAAAATATTTACGGCTCGGTTTATGAAATTGAGGTCTCGATACCCCATTTCAAAACCAATTACCAAATAATTTCTTTTAAAACACAAATCACTAATTTAAAAATCTTTCTAAAATCACACTTAACTCATAAATAATTATTAATAAAATTTTTGAACTCACTTGTCAAATTTAGTGGTCTCAAACCATTGTGTCCGACACCACTAAAAAATTGGGTTGTTACATACGGTATCGTATTTTCATAATTTTTTATTTTCTAGATGAAATATTTCCTTTGGGTAACATTTGCACATTTACTTTTACAACTCAAATGTTATAATGATAATTATCTATGCATTTTTTACTAAAAGAAATTTCAATTAATGTAATTTGTGTTAAGTTATTATTATGACTATTCCTCTCTATGCCAATATTTGACATACATATTATTTAGCAAATTTGGTATATATTATAAAATTATTTTACGATTGAGAATGCTTATTTGAAGATATTATAATGTCAAATCTTGCCAAATTTGAATTTGTAGCCTTAGACATCTCAGGTAAGAATTATTTGTCATGGGTGTTAGATGTTGAAATTCACCTAAATGCTAAAGGTCTAGAAAATACTATATTAGTAGATAAATAAGCATTTAATCAAGACAAGGCAAAAGTAATGATATTCATCCGTCATCATCTACATGAAGGATTAAAAGTGGAATATCTCACTGGGAAAAACCCTCTTGAGTTATAAAATAATTTGAAAGAATGACTTGACCATCAGAAAACGGTGATACTCCCTAAAGCTCGTTATGATTTAATGCATATACGGTTGCAAGATTTTAAGACTGTAAGTGAATACAATTCGAAACTTTTCAAAATTAGTTTTCAACTAACGTTATGTTGAGAAAACATAATTGATGAGGACTTGTTAAAGAAAACATTTCAACCTTTCATGCTACTAATGTGCTCCTTCAACACCAATACCATGAAAAAGGTTTTAAAAAGTATTCTGAATTGATTTCATGTCTTTTGGTGGCTGAACAAAATAATGAGTTGTTGATGAAAAATCATGGAATTTGTCTCACTGGTTTTGCACCATTCCCTGAAGTGAATGTAGTAGTACACAATAATTATGAAAATGGAAAATATAGAGGTCATAGTCACAGTCGTGGTTGTGGACGTAATAGGGGATGTGGTCAAGGACATACTAGTAATCGTTATCATGGTGGTCATAACGGTGGTACTTCTAACCAACAGAAAAAGAATAACAATGAAGGATAAGAAAGAGGTGGTCAAAATAATCCTTCAAAGATTGTTGAGAATTTATGGTACCAATGTGGTATGAAGGGGCATTGGTCATGTACCTGTCGTACGTCTGAGTATTTAGTAAAACTTTATCAAGCATCCACTAAAAAGAAGGGAAAGGATATGGAGACAAATTTTATATCCCAAAATGATGAAATGGAGGCAAAAGATGAAGATATTCACCATGATACTAAAACTAACCATGCTTACGAGGAACATGAATTTAATGACCTTTAATAATATAACTCACCTAGATGTGGCAGATTTCTTTGAGAATTATTAGAAAAGTTGATGTTATTTTGAAATCTTTATGTTGTTTTAAGTATGATTTATTTTCTTGCATAAAGAATAATTTATATATTTAATAAATATTTGCAATGTTTTTCATATCATATTTGTTTATTCTTTTGAAGAATATGAATATTCAACAAAATTTCGTTGGACCCAAAATCAATGGAGACATGTGTCTTGCAGATAGTACTACAACACATATAATACTCAAAGATAAAACAATATTTTTCTCATTTGACAATAAGTGATGCCTATGCTAATACAATATCAGGTAGTTCAAAACTTATTGAAGGCTCCGGAAGAGCTATTATATTATAACCTAAAGGTACAAATTTGTCCTTGATGATGCTTTATATTCCACTAAGTCTCAAAGAAATTTATTGAGTTTTAAAGATATTTGTCTTAATGGATATCATATTGAGACTATGAATGAGAAAAATATTAGATATCTATATATTACCAATGTTGATTGTGGAAAGAAATATGTTTTGGAAAGCTTACCTGCTTTTTCATTAGGTTTATATTATACACATATTAGTGCAATTGAGACACATGTTACTACAAACCAGAAGTTTGTAGAACCAAATACTTTTACTATTTGACATGACCGATTAGGCCATCTCGGATCTATTATTATGCGAAGAATAATCGAGAATTCAATTGGACACCCATTAAAGAACCAGAAGCTTCTTGAATTCAAGGATTTATCTTGTGTTGCTTGGTCTTAAGCAAAATTGATTATTAGGCCATCACCAACTAAAGTTGGGATTGAATCTCCCGCATTTCTAGAATGTATTCAAGGTGATATATGTGGGCCCATTCATCCACCATGTGGACCATTTAGATATTTTATGGTATTAATAGATGCATCTAGTAGGTGGTCAAATGTATGTTTATTATCGACTCGCAACCTGGCATTTGCGAGATTACTTGCTCAAATAATTCGATTAAGAGCATAATTTCGAGATTATGCAATCAAAACTATTCGTCTTGATAATGCTGGTGACTTTACGTCCCAAGCTTTTAATGTTTATTGTATGTCAATTAGGATAAAATTTGAACATCCTGTATCTCATATTCACACACAAAATGGTTTAGATGAATCGTTTATCAAATGCTTCCAACTAATAGCTAAGCCATTGCTTATGAGAACAAAACTCCATATTACAAGTTAGGGATATACTATTTTGCATGCAACAACATTTGTGCGCTTTAGGCCAACAAGTTGTAATAAATACCCTCCATTACAATTGGATTTTGGTCAGGAGCCAAATATTTCCCATCTTAAAATTTTTTAATGTACAGTATATGTTCCAATTAGTCCTCTACAATGCACAAACACGGGTCCTCAAATGAGGTTGGGAATATATGTTGGTTATGCATCTCTTTCTATAATTAAGTATGTTGAACCATTAAATAAAGATTTATTTATTACATGATTTATTGATTTCCATTTTGGTGAAACAACATTCCTAACATTAGGGAAGAAAATACAACTGGGAAAGAAATTACTTGGAATGGATCATCATTATCTCAATTAGATCCTCGTACAAGTCAATGTGAATAAGTTCAAAGGATCATACATTTGCAAAACATCGCCAATCAACTGCCAGATTCATTTACTGACCTAAAAGGAATTACAAAATCTCACATACCAACTGAAAATGTTCCAATACGAATTGATGTCCCAATAGGGCAAACTGTTAGTGCAAAAGAAAGTAATCCACGCCTAAAGCGTGGAAGACCAATCAGTTCCAAAGATAAAAATCCTTATAAAAGGAAAGGAGAAAATATTCAAGATGGGTATATTGTGGAGGCAAGTGTCCAAGAAAAGACCAAAGATATTACTAATAAAAAAACTCTAGAAGAGGTTCAAGTACCTAAAAATGGTGATAATGAAGAGATCTCAATAAGTTATGTTACTTCAGGAAAAAGATGGGACCAAAAAAATATAGATGTTGACAACTATTTTGCTTATAATGTTGCTATTGGAATAGCAAAAGAAAATGGGGATCCTGAGCCTAAATCTATTGAGGAATGTAGAAATAGAAAAGATTTGCCAAAGTAGAAAGACATAATTCAAGCAAAATTAAATTCACTTTTTAAACGTGAGGTTTTTGGACCTATAGTCCAAACACCTAAATACGTAATGTAGGTAGGATATAAATGGATATTTGTGGGAAAACAAAATGAAAAAAATGAAGTCGTAACATATAAAGCATGACTTGTAGCACAAGGATTTTCACAAAGGCCTGGCATTGATTACGAAAAGGCATATTCTCCTGTGGTGGATGTAATCATGTTTAGATACCTTATTAGTCTGGCAGTATATGAAAAACTTAACATGCATCTAATTGATGTTGTTACAGCCTATTTGTATGGTATACTTGATAGTGAAATATATATATATATATATATATTATGCAAATCTGTGAAGGATTTAAAATCCCATAAAGGATTTAAAATCCCTGAAGGATATAGAGTTTCTTGGGAAAATTGCTCAATCAGATTAAAGAAAAATTTATATGGATTAAAACAATCTGGACGTATATGGTACAATTGTCTTAGTGAATATTTGTTAAAAGAATCATATAAAAACGATCCAATCTGCCAATATGTTTTTATAAAAAGGTCTGAATTAGACTTTGTGATAATTTCTATTTATGTTGATGATCTAAATATTATTAGAACTCATAAAGAGCTTCAAATGCAGTAAATTATTTAAAGAAAGAATTTGAGATGAAAGAACATAAAAAAAAAATAAAGTTTTGTCTTGGCCTGCAGATCAAGCATTTAAAATATGGAATTCATGTCCATCAATCAACTTATATAGAAAAGATCTTAAAGAAATTTTACATGGATAAAGCATTCCATTGAGCACCTTGATGGTTGTACGATCGTTAGATGTGAATAACGATAAATTTCATCCTTGTGAGAATGATGAAGAGTTTTTTTGGTCCTAAAGTATCATATCTAAGTGTCATAAGGGCATTGATGTATCTTGCAAACAACATTAGACTTGATATAGCTTTCGTTGTAAACTTATTAGTAAGATTTAGTTCTTTTCCAACATGTAGACATTAGAATGGAATTAAACATGTATTCAAAATCCCTATTAGTCGGCTATGCTGATGCTCGATATTTATTGGTTCCACGTAAAGGTCGATCTCAAATAGGATATTTATTGACATATGGAGGTACTACCATATCATGGCGTTCAACAAAGCATACATTAGTTGTTGCCTCTTCAAATCATGCAAAAATAATTACAATGCATGAGGCAAGCCGAGAGTGTATTATGCTAAGGTTATTGACCCAACATTTCCAGAAGATATGTAATTTGCCTTTACAGGAAAAAATGTCAACTATCTTATACGAATATAATACAACATGTATAGCTCAATTGAAGGTGGTTACATCAAAGGTGACAAAACAAAACATATTTCACCAAAATTATTCTTCACTCATGATCTTGAGAAGAAATGTGACATAGATGTTCAACAAATGTGTTCTAATGATAATTGAGCAGATCTTTTTATCAAGGCATTGCCAACTTCAACATTTGAAAGACTACTACACAAGATTGAAATGCGTCAACTGAAAGATGTAATTTGATATTGCCATTAGGGAGAGTCAAAAACAAGTTGCACTCTTTTTCTTTAACCAAGGTTTTGTTCCACTGGGTTTTCCTGGTAAAGTTTTTTAACGAGACAACTTGTAACAGGAGATTGTGTACTCATTTTCCTTCATTAGGTTTTTATCCCACAGGGTTTTTCCTAATAAAATTTTTAATGAGGCATAGTTTTCTCTAGTGGACATCTAAGGGGAGTGTTACAAATAAATGTGGATGTCCATATTCTAACCCCTTCATTTATGAGATAAAACCCCCTAATTCATTATGAAAGTAAATATACAAGTTGCATTAATGAAACACTTAAGTAAGCATCATTTATATATGTTGCATTAAATGACAATGAAATATGAATAAAACCCTTGTATGAGTGAAATGAGATACTAGAAAATTCTCTATTGATTTGAAATTTAATTAGTAAATATAAAATTTGATGTAATAATGGAGTTATATTAGATTAAAGTTGAAATTTATAATAGATTAATGTGAATATATTTGTAATGTTATTAAATGTAAAAGATTAGAATTGATTTAAATTTAGGTGTAATTGAAATGATTAAGTGATGAATTGATTATTTGATAGATATAATTGATAAGTGTAAAATTTATGAAATTGAAATAAATGATAATTTATGATATTGTAAAATGATAGATGCATTTATATTTAAATATGTAATAAGAAATTTAATATTTGATGAATTAAAATAAAATTAAAAATGATCAATTGAATATTTTTAAGACAATAGTTTATGGATATTGTTTTAAATATTAAATAAGAATAATATGTTATAAGAATAATAAATGGAAATTAAATGTATGTATTAGGGACAATATGTTATTAATTGTGATGGTTTAATATTAATAATAGAATAAAATAAAATATGTAAATTGGAAATTAAAAGTTACATCAACTATCTTATACTGAATATAATACAACATGTATAGCTCAATTGAAGGTGGTTACATCAAAGGTGACAAAACAAAACATATTTCACCAAAATTATTCTTCACTCATGATCTTGAGAAGAAATGTGACATAGATGTTCAACAAATGTGTTCTAATGATAATTGAGTAGATCTTTTTATCAAGGCATTGCCAACTTCAACATTTGAAAGACTACTACACAAGATTGAAATGCGTCAACTGAAAGATGTAATTTGATATTGCCATTAGGGAGAGTCAAAAACAAGTTGCACTCTTTTTCTTTAACCAAGGTTTTGTTCCACTGGGTTTTCCTGGTAAAGTTTTTTAACGAGACAACTTGTAACAGGAGATTGTGTACTCCTTTTCCTTCATTAGGTTTTTATCCCACAGGGTTTTTCCTAATAAAATTTTTAATGAGGCATAGTTTTCTCTAGTGGACATCTAAGGGGAGTGTTACAAATAAATGTGGATGTCCATATTCTAACCCCTTCATTTATGAGATAAAACCCCCTCATTCATTATGAAAGTAAATATACAAGTTGCATTAATGAAACACTTAAGTAAGCATCATTTATATATGTTGCATTAAATGACAATGAAATATGAATAAAACCCTTGTATGAGTGAAATGAGATACTAGAAAATTCTCTATTGATTTGATCTATTGTTTACTTTAAGTGTTCTTTTATTTGATTATTTTATAACACATACATCATTACTTAGAACATTTGATTGAGTTCGATAATAGATTTTAAATAAGCCATTCAATTGTTAAATGTGCAAATAAATCTTTTACTTGTTTCAATTCCAAAATATATTTCTCAATAGCCCTTCTTACGACTAGGGATGAGTAAAAATTTTTTTGATTCGAAAAAATAAAATTTTTTTTTGAAGTTTGAGTTGATTGAATCAAATTATTCAAGTCTACCCGAATAAGTAATTAGAGTTTTGAGTTCGAGTCAAATTGAATTTTACAATTTGAATAGTTCAAAGAATAGATTGATATAAATACTCATTCGGTCCTATCAATTTTGAAAATGAACAAATTAGTGTCTCTCTCAATAAAAGTTACAAAATAAATTCAAAATTCAAAATGTTTATAAAACTTTCAAAATTTATATTTTTTGAAAAATTTTAAAAATTTTAAAAAATCTAAACAATATATAAAAAAGTTAAATTTTAAATTTTTTATAAAATAATAATTTTAGAACTAAATAAGTTAATTAACGTTTTAAATTTATCACACTAAAGTATCTTCTTTTCTTTTCCTTATTTTACATTGAAAAAGTTTTCAAACATATATGGTTTCAAATTTATGTGCTCTATCATGAAATTAGTTATACTGCAACAACATTTTAATTTGACATGTTTAATTTTTTAATTTAACTCGATTCAGATTTCATTTCAATCGACTCTATTCAAAAAAATGTGAAATCAAATAAGGATGATAAAATAAGATTCATCACCTCAAATTTTTTTACTTGATTCGATTAAACACTCACTCTTACTTTCAACCTCATTTTTTGCACATCCTTTTTGCAATTTCAATTTTGGTAGAATGTAGCTATTTTATTGAGAGCCAGATATAATCTCTCTAACACCAACACCACGTAAGGTTACTTTTTTCTTAAAACAAGACCAAAATGGTCTACTAGTGATACAAGTGCAAATGAAATTCTCTCTATCTTCTTGAAGCATGTTTTGTATAAAATAAATAATTTTTAAAAACTTGTATAATAAATTGTATATTAGATCACAAATATATATATATATATATTTGTAACATTATTTCTTTGCCATTTCGAATAGACCAAGTTCGATAGATTTCATCTGTGTTGCTTTCCAAAGTATTACATCATCCGGCCATTCTTCAATTTTTATATTTCTAAAATAACAAAAATGCCACATTCTAAGAATAAACATAATTAAGGCATAGATAATTTTTTTTAAATAATCTTATTATAGGTTTTGATTATATTTATGTTTTTAACACAAAGTCTAAAACTACTTATAGTCCCTCCCCAACCCATAAATAGAAGGATAATGCGTTTCAACGCACTTAAACCTACGTCCTCCTGCATTGGCAACAATATCATACCAATCGAGTTAAGATTCAATCAACAAGGAATAAATACTTTTAAATTTATGAAGTTAACTTTCTACATTATATACATTTTGAGTTTACCATCCTATACATATTTTTTTGGTACATTATTTTATATACCTTTTGAGTATTTAATTTTATGCCAACAATAGATCCTATGTGCTAGTTTATCTTATTTGTTTTGTTTCGATGACTTTGAGTCTATTATTTTGCAAATATATATAATAAAAATAAAAATGATAGCAAAATGCCTTACAATGTAAATTGGAAACTATGTAATGATTATAAATGTTAAATATATTTCTATGCAACCATTTTTCTGAAGTACATTATTGTTTTTTTTAATTAAAAATAAGAAAAATAGTCAACTAGTTACATAGAAAATTATTGGAAAACAAAACTTTTAATTCTATCCATTTCTAAGATTTCTTGAATCTCTCTTGAAGGAGAATCAAGTATCTGCAAGTCTTCCTTACTTCCAAAAGCTTGTTTGGCTACAACATCCGCAGCCTGATTGTGCTTCCGAGGTATATGTCTTACAAGCCACTGACCTTCATCAGTCAAAAGCTATTGTATCCTCCTGATTAGAGCAGAATTAGAGATGGCCGATGTGCTATCTTGAATAGATTTAATTGCCTCGGAACTATCTGATTGGATTAACACCTTGTCATGTCCTCTTTTTTGGATGAGGTTGATACCATCCGAAATGCCCCATAATTCAACGTCAAAAGTTGAACACTTCCCCAATGGCGATTGTACCCGAGAATTCAGTCCCCATTTTCATTTCACACAACACCCCTAACAGCAGGAAGACCAGATCCTAACGAAACAATGCCATCAATATTTAGGAAAATTACTATCTTTGGTTGCCAACAACAAAGTTCTGACAACCAATCAAAACATCTCGAGCTCCATAGAATACTCCATAGAAAGCACATGTATTCGAGTGACACCAGGAAATCCTATCTCGGCCCCCTGAAGGGTGTGGGGGTGGAATTCCCATAATACATTTTAAGATATCATTTGGTAGCCAAACACGAAAAAGCGTCAAGATTCCATACACCTTCGTCTCTACTCATTTCCTTGAGAGGGCAATCTAAAACTAAATTAGGAGTAGCCGAAATGTGATTAATCGGGGCCCTATACTTGGGAGCCAAGGATCCGTCCAACACCTAATTTTATTTCCATCTTCAATTGACCAAATTATGTTTTCACGAAGTAAAGACTAGACTTTTAAGAGAGACCTCCAAAGGAACGAACTCCTACCCAGCACAATATTCTCCGATATACTCTCCTTCATCCTATATTTTGAGCGAAGTACATAAACCCATGTAAGACCATATCTGGGATATGGCATTGTACGACCTATGTGTGATTCCCGAGTATCCTTAGTGATTCTGAATGGTTCAACGGGCATAGTCAAGACGAGAATGAAAGTACAATCAAATTAAGTGTAACAGGTACGTACAAAACCTATATGAGAATCGGATGTAATTTGGTGAGTTCTTAGTATATCATGTATATGAAATGAGAAAAATTTATGTATAAGTATGTTTCATGCCAAAAATGTGTTTATTTGGCTATAATGAGATATGAATTGAATGATGTGTCAGATATGAGTTATAGATGTTTTAACTAAATATACATATGGCACATAGTGTGCGAAATACCATTATTTGATGATATTTCATATGATTCATCTTTACTAAATAAAATGTGATTGATATTGGATTGAATAAAGTTATTTATATATGTATATTTGTTCATGTATATGTACATGTGCATGTAAATTTGAATGAATTGGTAAGAATTTGATAGATCTATATGAACATTGATATGAGTAAACATGTAAAACTCTTGGTTAACTATGTAAATGAATTCATGATATAAAGGTGAAAGCATATGAGGACATTATAATTTATGTTAATATGTGTTTATTCAATAAGTTGAGTTTAATACCTTACGAACTTACTAAGCTTTATAGCTTACTTTGTTTTCTTTCCTATATTTATAGAGTTTCGGAGGCTTGCTTGGGTTGGAAGTCGTCGGAGATCTCGTCACACTATCCAACTATGGTTTGGTATTTATAATCTTTGTGATATTGGTTATATGGCATGTATAGGCTATGGTCATCTTGGTATGGTTGTTAGATATGTATATGGTCATTTGAAATGGCTTAATAATGATTTTGATTGATGGATATAATGTGGCCCTATGTTTTGGCATGGTTGGTATAAAATGTGTATTTGGCTTATGTTATGTATTTGTTATTTGGCTTGGAATGCAAATGTGGTAACAATGTGGTTTAAGAAATGGCATGTATTGGTATGAAATTGAGATGTTGAATTGGTATGATCTTGAGGCTTGATTTTATGGTGTGTATTGGTAAAAAGATACATGTTTGAAATAGATTCAAATTGTTGGTAATGACATATTGTTTTAGTAAGTTTTGGATTATGATTTGAGTAGTGAAATAGATGGATGTTAAATGGAATTATTTGTATATGAAATAGCATGTTTTGGTTGCCTATAAATGTGATGAAATAGTATTATTTTGGTTGTTTAGGTGAGCATAAGAAAAGGTGGCAAATTGGCCTTACAAATGGCCTATTCTTGTCCACACGGGCATGTGTCTCAGCCTTGTATGACACACGGTCATGATACACGGCTGTGTCCCTAGTGTTGATATTAAATTGAAGACAGTATGCTCTACATGGCCTCACACACGGGTGTGTGATCGGCCGTATGGCACAAGTCAATATACCCCCTAAATGGCACACGGTCTAGCACATGAGCGTGTGACTTGGCCGTGTTGCATAATTCAGTACACCTCACAGGATTGGCACGGCCTAGCACATGGCTTGGCACACGTGTGTGTGGCCATTTCGAAGGGCACACGGGCTAGACAGACGGGCTTGTGGTTAGACGTGTGACCCAAGTCAATATGTATGCCCTGTTTTCACATGGCCTGGGACACGGGCGTGTATGGAGCCATGTGAGGCACACGACCTGTTCACACGGGCGTGTGACCCTTGTATGTTTGAAAATTTTCTAAGTTTTCAAGAATTTTTGTATGTTATCGGTTTAGTCCCGAAACATTTCTAAAGAATGTTTAAGGCCTCGTAGGCCCTTATAAGAGACAATGTGATTATGATTAAATGGTGCTTGAGAATGGATGCACAAATGTATATTGTATGTTGTGATTTGATAGGTAATGCCTCGTAACCCTATTTCGGTGACGGATACGGGTTAGGGGTGTTACATGGAGCATACTAGCTTCATTTTAGTATCAACACCAAGGGACACACTCGTAGGCCGTATAGCCTGACCGTGTGTCACACACGGCTGAGACACACGCCAGTGTCTCTACCCATATAGACATAAATAGGCCATTTGCAAGGCTAATTTGCCACCCTTTTTACACATACCTATATAAGCTCAATAGGCACCATTTCAAGACACAATATGCAGCCAAAATTCATCAACCAATGCACAATCATAACATATCCATTTCAACCAAATTCAACACTCAATTCAATGCCATTTACCTAATCAAATACTTATCAACTCAACTTGTAAAATCATACTTCATCAAAGCATTTTTCAAGCATTTATACCCATAAATCAATTAACCATATGAACAATTAAATACCATAATCACATCATACCAAAACATATACATTTATAAGCCATTTCAAATGGCCAAACATACATTAATATTAACATCATTTACAAGCCAACTCTCATGGCTATAATCACAACCAAATATCACATCTAGCCTATACATGCCATATACCATATATATAACTCAAAAGTACCAACTTAGATATCCGATAGTGCGGTGATGTTCCCTATGACTCCCGGATCCGAGCTAGCCTTGATTCACTATAAAATATAGAAAAATAACACAAAGTAAGCTTTATAGCTTAGTAAGTTCGTATTAATATAATGAGCAACTTCACCATTCATTCCCAATTCAAACAATATAAATACAAGATAACACAAATACATTAAATCTCAAGTAATTTGATCATTCATTCACTAGCTTACCAAGAATTCATCCATTTCATGGATTCAATATTTATAAACTTTACTCATATACCTGTACCAACCCATACCAATCTCATTCTGATCCACATCTTTCATTTTCCGTTGAACCATTCGAATAGAAGTCGGATACTCAAGAATCTCAATCGATAAGTACCTCACCATGGCTCGAAGCCAAATCAAGGTAACTTATCCTCGGAGTACCTATACCATGGCCCGTAGCCAAATGAAGGTAATTTACCTCCGAATTGCTTATACCATGACCCGAAGCTAAATCAAGGCATAACCCGCACCCAAAGTGTCGATATCATGGCCCGAAGCCAACTCAATACCCTAATGGCATGTCATTAATATCCTAGACTATTCCTAACGTTCAACCGGGATTTTTCAATACCAAGTCATAGTCGAATCATTTTGAATTACTGTCGAATCGTTGTTGAATCATGGTCGAACAAATTCGTAGTCTCGTATTTACAATTTATGCATTATCAAAGCATTTAAATACAATTATAATATAGCTCGTTACATACGAACTTACCTCATGTTCGGAATTGACGGATTGGATCGACTATTCGACAACCTTGCTTTTCCCCGGATCTAAATCTGAATTCTTTCTTTCTTGATCTATATGAATTCAAAATTAACTTATTTATTCATCTACTGATTCAATTTAGTCCAAAATTACTCATTTGGGCATTTTTACACATTATCCCTAAACTTTCACGTTTAATCAATTTAGTCCCTATTTCACAAATACACAAAATTCAAATAATTTCAACAAAACCCATGCTAGCCGAATTGCCATAATGCCCCTAGCAACCCATAACTTTCATTTATTTCACATTTCAACCACTCAATTTGCATATTTAACAATTTAATCCCTATTATGCATTTTCATAAAAAAATCACTTAATAAAACATGTAAAACTATCATCAAGCTTTCATAATCTATCACCAAACATCAAAGAACACATAGATTCAACAATAGCAACTCTCAAAATCTTTAACAATTTTGAAATTAAAGGTACGAGCTTACTAGATTGAGCTGTAACGATTACAAAAACATAGAAATCATCAAAAATCGAGCTAAAATCGTACCTTAATCAAGTTAGGAATGTGTCGAAACCTAAAAGCTTCAAACCCTTCTTTTCTTTCCTAATTTTCGGTTGCCAAAGATGAATGAAATGAATTTTTAGTTTTTTTTATTATAATTATAACTTAATTAATCAATTTAGTAATATAACCTTTAACAATTAAAATGGTCTAATTACCATTTAAGGCCATCATATTTAAAACCCAAAGCCAATTGACACCTTCAACTAATAGAATATACATTTTACGCAATTTAGTCATTTTTCTCAAATTGAGCAATTAAATGATAAAATTAGCTCACGAAATTTTCACGTGATCGCGTTTCAGAATCTTAAAAATTTATAAAAAAGAATGATCGAACCTGGAAACTAACTAAGACAATGATTGAGGCAAGCACACCTATCGAACAATAATATAGTTTAATGGCAAGACCGGATTGTCGAACCCAAAGGAACCAAAAGTACTAATACTAACTTTTTTCTTTTTATTTAGCCTAAGAATTAAAAGGATTGTTATCTAATCTAAAACTAATTAACTACTAAGCTAAAGATGCGAAGACATAGAGAAGGAATTGGGGAAATACTTGAGAGAAAAACCAATTGATTAAAGACAATACCGAGGAAGAATCCACCTAGACTTCACTTGTTATTTAACTCTGAACCAAACGATTTATTCACTTGACTTGATCTGTAGGATTCCCTAATTTATATTAATACCTCTCTCGAGGCTACTAATGTCTAACCCTAGGTTGATTAATTAAAATCTCTTTCTAATTGAAACCCCTAGAATTGCATTAACTCGATCTATGGACTCCCGTATTAGGTTTGACCCTAATCCGATAGATTTTCATCATCCTATCTCTAGGGTTGCGATCAACTCTACTTAACTATGCTAGATATACTGTTAGACAGGGTCTATTCCTCCTCTACCTAAGGGCATAAATGCTTGAATCAATATCCTGAAATATCAAAACAAGAATTAAGAACACATAGTTAAGAACAAATCAAGTACTTATCATACAGCTCAGAAAACAATAACAAGATCCATCTTAGGTTTCATCCCCCTCAAGTATTGAGAGGTTTAGTTCATAATTATAAAAGAATACATCTTAGAAGAAAATATAAAACAAAACATAAGAAAAACCTAAAACCCCCTGAAGGAATTGAAGGAGAGATCCTCAGTCTTGAGTATGATTTCGGCTTCTTGAGATGAACCAACTGGCTTTCTTCGAGTGAATCCCACAATTTGGCCCCTCTAGCTTAGCTCTTTGGCCTAGCTAAACGCCCCGCTTTAAGGTTGGCCTCTAGGGTGTTTATATAGGCTTTTGGAATGTCTTTCTTTACCTCTAAGTATCCTAATCCGAATGGAACTCTTCTTTGCTGCAGCAGGGACACGCCAGTGTGGCACGGCCATGTAAATTGAAGTCAACCGTGTTCAGGTCTGTTAATGAGGCACGGCAGTATGGTCTTGGCCCCAAGCTGTATCGATTTTGTAATTTGGCCCATTTATACTATTTTCAGCCCGTTTCTCATTCTTTTCATCCTCTGGTGCTTTCCTGAATATAAAACATGAAAACAAAGGATTAGGAGCACCTATTTCCATAATTAAAGGGATAAATCATCCAAAAGTATGCTAAATGTGGGATTAAAATATTTGTATATTATGGTTTATCAAATACCCCCACGCTTAAGCTTTTGCTTGTCCTCAAGCAAAATTCTCACCTCACAATTAAAATGAACTTCCTCAATTCATAATATTCATCGATAATGGCTCATCATAATTCATAGATAATTTACACATGCATAATTTAACTCAAAAAATCCTAAAGATTCAAACAATCAAAGTTATAAGTTTATAGCACGAAAACATAGGTGTTTCCCCTTATCCGAATAATTACCCTTAATTTAAAATTGACAGGAGTTGACATCCTCACTAAAGATTCATTCAAATCACTCAATGTGTTTAAGGATCAAAATTAAGTTCTCAAAAGTCGAACATGAAAAGTTAACCCCATAGGCTTGCATGAAAATCAAATCTCCACCATTATAAAATGAGATGATACACAGATTAAAAGGTCTTTAAAGGGTTGTAATGGGGATTAGGTTAAAAGTGTGGATAAAGGCTGAATTAGAAGGTTAAAATCGAGATTGAATTGACAAATAACCTAACTAAAAACATGAACTAATTACATCAATTGAAAACTTGTAATACTAATAATACGAGCTTCTTCTTCAAGATGTTGAATTTAAACGTATAAGCTCACTTAATCACGAAGTAATAATTAATATATTCTGATTTTATTTTATTTTTTAAGAACAAATCAAGTAAATACATCATATAAGAAAAATTCAACTCTGAAATAAAATAATTAGGTAATTTATCAAATCAAGTCTTGATAGAATGGTAGTCAAAAGGAATGGTGATAACAAATACAAGATGGGTTTTGGGTTAATATTAGTGGGTGAATCAATAAAAGGGTTGTTAGGATCAAAGGGGTTCACTAGGGGTTAATTGTGAGGGTAGACTTTTTAGTGGAGTGAGTGGGTTAAAACCTAAGTGCCTTTATCATCTCAGTATATCAAATCAATGATGTGGTCTTGACATGTATAATCGAAGTAAGTTCTAGAATAACAAATCAATGTTGACACATTCATAATCAATAAGGTGAGCATGAAAAGAATGCATACTCTAAAAAGCTCAAAATCTCACAAAATTTATGGGTTTTTAATGACAACCTTGTAAATTTCAAACTTCAAGGTAATAATTAGATTCAGGTAGACAACCTAACAAAATTTTAATTTTTGAAAATAAACTCATCATGCTTGAAAATAGACTCATCATGCTTGATTCTCTAGTATCTAACACATATCAATAAAAATCATAAATCAACAGGAATTTCATTCTAATTAGTGATATGAGAAAATTACTTAAGACAATATATCATTCAGGGATTTGAGAATAATGCAAAAGTTAGGAACTTTTTCTAAATAATTTTCACCCCCCACACTTCAGATGTACATTGCCCTCAATGTACAAAGATATATAATAACATGTAGTAAGAAAATTAAAAGATAGGGAGAGAAGTGAACTTCTTGATTTTTTGGATGGATTTCTTGAGAATGAGGAGGAGGCATTGTTGGCGGTGGTTACTAGGGTCGTGGTGGTGTGATTCCCAAGCAGCCTGAATAACCTAAATAAATAAAATCAAAATATAGTAATATAGATTTAGCATACGAGAGATAAAGAGAAGGAAATTAAAAGAGACGAGAAAAGAAAAAGAGAAAATAAATGGACTCAAAGGTCCTTTTCCTGTAGAGTTAATGAAGCAGCCGACATGAACTTATGTAGATTGGTCTCAAGACAATTATAATGACCCGATTTTGGGGCTAGTCGAATAGTGGTCTCGGGACCACTAATCCGAGGTTGAAGAAATTATTTTAGTATTATTTTATATGTTATGACATTAATATATGGCTATATGGAAATTTTGGTGCTTTAATTTTAGCAATAGCATGCTTAATTATGAAAAGGACTAAATCGCATGAGATGCTAAGTTCTATTTTATAAGGTGGGGGTACCTAATAGCTATAGAATTTAATTTAGAGGATTTTAAAGTGCAATTAGGCCAACTTAGTGTGTGTTGACCGGCCATAGAGGATAGGGGACAAGGGCATTAAATTTTTGGTGAGAGTTGGTGACTAAGTGAATGAAAAAAATGATAAAATAAGATGACTAAAGGAAGCTATCATCTTTCACTATTCATCTCCCTCTTACTACCAAAATTTTCAGCAAGTTTAAGGGTTTGAAACCTTGAGAATTTTAGTTACATATCATCCTTGATAGTAAGTAATTTTTGAGGTTTTTCTTAATGATTTTTGTACTTTTGGGATCCCCAAAGCTTAAGCTAGCTAATGAGGGGACCAATTTGCAATATGGTTAGAAGTCTATGGACTTGCCATGAGAGTACTTATGTTTTTAACTGAGTTTTTATGGAAGAAAATGAATGTTAGGGAGGTGAGAAATAACTTTTATGAATGGTGTTAGCATGAAAACACCTAAATAGGACTTGAATGCAAAGATTTAGTTTGTGTCATAAATGCATGAAATAGTTGGAATGGTGAGTAGTTGTAAGAGAAATAAATGTTCGTCTATGCTTGTTTATCGAGAAAATGTGATGAAAAATTATTTACTAGACTAGGGGCAAAATCGTAATTTTTCCAATATACAAGGGCAAAATGGTCATTTTTGCCCAAGTGTAGAATTTGATGTATATTAATCATAGAATGTCCTAAATGAACGAATTTCATTGTTATAGATCAAGAAGAGCGCGGAATCAACCTTGACCGTGGGAAAGGCAATGTGATCGAGTAAATCTCTAGCTAACACGTTTTGCATCAACGTAAGTTTACGTGTAAACGATGCATTTTACATGCACATTATGGTTGTTAATTAGTGCATAGCATAGCTGAGAACATGTATAATTCAAGTAGATAGAAAGTGGTAGTAAATGAATAATTCTTGTATGAATGATAGAATAGATACGTAGAATAGATAGGTAGGTGTGTTATATATAAAATTTTGATGGTGGGCTAAATGCGATACCACCTTGTTGTTTAATTACGATGGGCTGTGTGCGATACCATCGTCTGTCAACCTTCTGGTGGGCTGTGTACGATACCATCGTAATTAACCTTCTTGGTGGGCTATGTGCGATACCACCCTAATGAAGACTGATGGTGCGCTAAGTGCGAAACCACTGGGTAGTGTATTTTGAGATGGTGACGTGTTACATTAAGTGACCTTATGATGCTTAGTGCAGGGAAATCGTTATTGAATGTATGCATTATGCTTGTGATGTGATTGGGATGTGTGGATGGAGGAAATGAGTAAGCCTAATCCTGAATGTAGATTGATTTCTTGCTTAGCAAATAATGCTATAAAAATGTTCATTCATTTTAGAGTGTTATATTGTTTACATGTGAAGTTACTAAGCTTTAAGCTTACTCCTCTCTCTTTCCCTTGTCTTATAAGGCTTAAGAGCCGAGCCAGGATACGTCGATAACTAGAAGAGCGCCCACACTATCTGCTTACTTCGGTATAATTAGATTAGTGATTTTGTATATGGCATGTATAGGATTAGACTAGTTAAATTATTTTGTTATTTTGACCAAAGGTGTATTGGATCTTGCTAAGACATTAATTTTGTAAATTGCCAAGAATGATGGCATATTTTATCATTTATGAAATTTTATAGTTATCAATGTGAGTGCATGTGGATTAAGAGAGGTTGTTAGTTTGTTGAATAAACCCATGAAGAGTAATATATAGGAATTCTAGAAGCTTGGCAAATAGCCTTCATGTGCCACACGGGTAGACACACGGGCGTGTGTCTAGGCCGTGCTAACCCTACACCTTATTATTACTAATTAAAATAGGCCACGGGCAAATCCTACGGCCGTCTGCATGAACCGTGGAAGACACACGGTTAGGAGACACGGGTGTGTCCAGGCCGTGCTAAATTAGTCAGCAACTTCCCAAGGGCGAAAGACACGGGCATGTAGTAAGGGTACACGGACGTGTCCCCATTTCACATGGGCGTGCCCTAGCTGTGTGAGTTTTGGCAGAATGTTGGGGTTTTTGGGCACGGTGTGAGCACATGGGCGTGTGTGACTACACACGGGCGTGTGTGTCATCTAGCACGGGCGTGTACTCCCTGTTTAGATAAAAAAAAATTTATGGATCGTAAAACTTTTGATATGGTCCCTAGAGTTCTCGTAGGTACAATTAAGATCTCATAGGTTGAGTGTAAAGTAGTTGAAGTGATTCGAGGAGAGTAGTCACGTTGAGCTTAAGTGGCGATCAGGTAAATTGTTCGGTAACGTCTCGTGCCCAATTCCGACGGGGATTACGGGTAAGGGGTGTTACATTTAGTGGTATCAGAGCTATGGTTTAGTCAGTTCTAGGACTACCGTAGCATGTGTGGGAGTTTAGCTATACATGCCATAAGCGTATAATGATAGTGTGGTGGCTTCTGATGACTTTAAAAATTTGTTTTATGTAGTATATGAATTCCGATCAATCGGCTACTGATGATGCAGCTAGTAATGCGCCATCTCCTGCGTAAGAGACCGCGCCTGTGCAAAGTGAACCCGAGACTAGGGGTTAAGAAAAAGAAGCTCGAGAAGCCTTTCTCCAAATGATGAGCAATTGGTACACTAAATATGTATGAGCTAATCCCAATGCTCAACCTCCTCCACCTCCTCCTATACCTCAGCCAGTTCCTGAGGTTCCCCAAGGTGTAGAAATAGTGAGGACAAATAAGCCCCGATAGATAAAATTTAAGCAAGGGTCAAGATTTTCGAGCTAACAAAGATGATGACCGAAAGCAGTAGTTCGGCTTGAGAACTCAATGAGGGTTTTGATGAACTCTCCCAGACACACGAGGAGAGTTTAAAATGCGTTGTATCTTTGCTTTGAGGGACTCGGCATACTATTGGTGGAAAACGTTGACATCGTGAGTTCCTAAAGAGAGGTAACGGGGACTTTTTCTTGGAAGAGTTCCGAAAGAAGTATATAAGTCAAAGGTTTATAGACCAAAAGCGGAAGGAATTCCTTGAGTTAAAGCAAGGAAAAATGACTGTGGCAGAATATGAACGCGAATTTGTTCGGCTCAGTAAATACGCATAGGAATGTGTATCCACAGAAGCTACCCTATGCAAGAGGTTTAAAGACGGGTTGAATGAAGACATCAAACTTTTAGTTGGGATCTTAGAGCTAAAAGAATTTGTGATACTGGTGGATCGGGCTAGTAAGGCTGAAGAATTGAGTAAGGAAAAAAGGAAAGCCCTGAGTGAGGCTCGTGATGCGAGGAAGAGGCCGATGAGCAAGTCATACCAATCTCAATCGAAGAGGTCTAGAGAAGGGAACGTTCAAATGGCTTGTAACACCCCGAAAATTTTTACAGTGAAATATTATCCTTAATATAGTAAAATAAGAAAATAAAGTGGCGAGAAGGGGAAATCTGGATTATGTCAACATTGGGAAATATATTATGATATATTACATTATTAATTCAAGATAGGATTAAATTGTAAAAGTGAGAAAAGTTTTATTACCTAAGAGTAAATACTCAAAATTTGAGGGTTAAAGTGTAAATATTTTAGGGGTGGAATAATCTAGAAACTAAGGAAATGGATGAATTAGGACCAAATTGAATAGGTAAAGAATTATGAGGACTAATTCAAAATTTTATCAAATTATGTGATGATTCAAGGTGGAATTTAAAAGATCACAAAGGGCAAAATGGTCAATTAGAAGAAAGAGAAATCTAGAAAGTGAAATCTAGAAAGTAATGATAATAGTGATGATATTTTATAATTATTTAATTAGATAAATATTATTTTATTAATATTTTGATAAGATATTTTATTATTTATTATTATTTATGTAGTATATAAGGAAGGAAAGATGATAAATTATCATCATCTCTTTCCCATGCTAACCAACGTGAAAAGAAGAGAAAGAAAAGAAAGTTTTGCTTTCTTTACAAATTAGTCCTTCCACCAAAAATCCACCATTTTCACTTAAAATTCAAAAGAATTTACATAGCCATCAAGAGAGAAGGATGACAAGGAGACTATGGGGAGCAAGAATATCAAGTTTGATTCAAGAAATAGAAGCTGGAGGAGAGAGAAAATCAAATTAAAGATTGAAATCTATAAAACAAGGTAAGAACGTCATGTTTTCAATATATTTTAAGTTTGATATTGTGGAAAAAGCATGGAAATGATGTTAATGTAGAGTTTTCTTATATAAAGTTTTATGTTCTTGTTATGTTAGAGAAGGAAAATAAGAGAAAGTAATGGGAAATGTTGTAGAGAAAGGAAATAAAGGTGTTATAAACTTGATAATTAACATTTTGCATTAAAACAGTTTTGGACAGCAGTAGTAGTCTAACTTTGAAAAATCACCAAAAACTGTAGAAATTGAATTAGAAGTTGAGTGAGATATAGAATTAAATCTTATTGAGTCTATTTTCATATGAAATAAACATGGAAAGCAAAGGAATTCTGTGTTCTGAGATATTTATATTTTTGTAAGACTGGTTCAGAGTGATTTCGAGATCCCCTGTTCTATCTTTAGAAAATCATCAAAAATTGAATAAAAATAATTAGGGGCTTAAATTTATATGTTTAGAATCCTGAATGAGTATATTTTCAATAGAAATAAACAAGAACATCATCTAAATCTTGTATGAAGAGATAACTAATTTTTAGTGAAGAAGGGTCAGCACCGCCAGACAACAGAATAGGGGTGAATTTGATGAATAAACTGTACTAATTGGCTAGGCTAAAAATTCTGGAAATTTTATGGTATAAATACATGTGAGTCTAGTTTCAAGAAAAATTAACGGTTTTTCATTTCGAGTTCTATAACTCAAGATATAAATAATTTAGTAACTATGACTCAAATGGACAGTTTTGAATATACATATGAGTAAATAGTGAAATTATTTGTAATGTTACTTATAGCATGTTATATACATTAAGGATGTGGAATGGAGAGGAGGAGGAGGAAAATATGTATAAATATTCAGCTAGCATGGCTAATTTGTAATGTTTTAGGCTCAAGGACTAAATTGAATAAAAGTAAAATTTTATGATTAGTTTGTAAAAAAATGTTGGAAATGACCAAATTGCATGAAATGGATTATTTTATTATTGAAAGTATGAAATTATTAATTTAGATTAGATCGGTTGAATAATTTATGAAAATAGAAAATTACCAAAATGCCCTTAAATTTTGGTATTTACGCAATTTAATCGGATAAGTTCGTAACTTAATTATGTGATATAAGGAAATATGAGTTGATGGTATGTGAAATATTAATATGATGAATTAACTGATTTATGTTTATGTAAAAGAGACAAGTGAATGATATTTATCATGATATGTAAATATGTGATTATCTTTAATATGTTAATACAAGGTAATTAAGTATGTTGAGACGAGTAATAAATTTAAATAAGACATGACGAGAAAAATAAATATGTTTAAGGGACAATATGTTTAATTTTGATTGGTTTCAAATATAAAAAAAAGAAATGAAATAAAAGGTCGATAAATAAATTTGTAATTCCTAGAATGCCTCGTACCTATTCCCAAGTTGAATACGGGTAAGGGGTGTTACATGGCTACGTCAATCTGGTATTCGCAGAGAGATCGAGGTAATACGTATTCGGGTTCAAGAGTTCAGGCCACCTCAATGGCAAGTGTAGGCAATCCAAAGTCCAAACCAAAGTGCCAAAGTTGTGGTAGACATTACACTAGGAGTGTTGGAAACAATCAAAATTGCTACAAGTGTGGATCCCCAACCATTTCATTCAAACTGTCCCGAAAGAGATGACCAGAAAAGAAGCGGGAGGTAAGATCAGCAAAGGCATCTTTTAGAGGTAGGCCACAAAAGAACCCGGAGGTGGGACTAGTGGTAGAGGTGTATCACGAGACACTCATCGTGAGTTTAGAGGGTGGGCGCCAAGAAGAACCTATGCTATTCACGCCGAGAAGAGGCATCATCGCCAACGCAATAACGGGTACATTTTCTCTATGACACCTCTGTTATTGCTTTAATTGACCCGGTCGACCCATTCTTTTATTTGTATGGGATTGGCATTTAGTTTGAATATGACCGCTGAGTCTCATGAATTTGTGATAAAAGTATCAAACCCCTAGGAAAACAGTGTTAGTTGATAAGGTGTGTAGGAACCGCCTTTGATGTTAGGGTCATTATTTTTGACAAACTTTATGTTGCTACCGTTTGATGAGTTTGACTTGATTCTTGGTATGGACTGGTTGACTGCCCATAGCATTTTAGTGAATTGTGGTAGTAAATTTATTGAATTGAAGTGTGAAAATGGAGATGTTATTCGGGTTGAATCAGGTGAGTCAGATAACCTACCGGTGATGATTTCTTCCATGGTAGCTGAGAAATATTTGAGAAAATGATGTGAGTCGTATCTTGCCTTTGTACTAAATAGTCAAGAGTCTGAGTCAAAGGTTGAAACCGTGCCAGTTGTATGTGAGTATCCGGATGCATTCCCAGAACAGTTACCTGGACTACCTCCAATCAGAGAGGTTGAGTTCGAAATTGAGTTAGTTCTGGGAACGGCACCTATTTCTATCACTCCATATAGGATGGCACCGTTGGAATTGAAAGAACTAAAGGTCCAGTTGCAAGAGTTGACGAATAAGGGTTTTGCAAGACCAAGCTTTTCGCCGTGGGGTGCTCCGGTATTATTTGTGAAAAAGAAAGATGGATCGATGAGATTGTGTATAGACTACAGACATCTCAACAAGGTGATAGTGAAAAATAGGTATCCTTTACCGAGGATAGATGATCTATTTGATCAACTGAAGGGAGCTATGGTGTTTTCCAAGATTGATCTGAGATCCGAATATTATCAGCTGAGAATTAAGGAATAAGACGTGCCGAAAATAGCATTTAAGACGAGGTACGGCCATTATGAGTTTCTAGTCATGCCGTTCAATTTAACGAATGCTCCTACGATTTTTATGGACTTAATGAACCTTATCTTCCGACCGTATTTGGACAAGTTCGTAGTTGTTTTTATCGATGACATATTGGTCTACTTCTGAGATGAGTGTGATCATGCAAAGCATTTGAGAATTGTCTTGCAGACCTTGCGAGACAAGCAATTATATGCTAACTTTAGCAAGAGCGAGTTTTGGATCCGAGAGGTCAGATTCCTAGGACATGTTGTGTCAAGGGAAGGCATTAGAGTTGATCTGGGAAAGATCTCGGCTATTGTGGAGTGGAAACCGTCGAGGAATGTGTCGGAAGTCAGAAGCTTTCTGGGTTTGGTAGGGTACTATAGGCGGTTCGTGGAGGGATTTTCTATGATTGCTACTCCGATGACGAAATTACTGCAGAAGGATGTTAAGTTTGAATGGACTGCAAAATGCCAATAGAGTTTTGAGAGATTGAAAACGTTGTTAACAGAAGCACCGATTTTAGTACAGACTGAGTCAGGAAAGGAGTTTGTGGTCTACAGTGACGCGTCCTTAAATGGTCTCGGTTGTGTGTTGATGCAAGAGGGTAAGGTGGTCGCTTACGCCTCGAGACAGCTAAAACCACATGAGAAGAATTATTCAACTCATAACCTAGAGTCGGGTGCAATCGTTTTCACGTTAAAGATTTGGTGACATTATTTATATGGTGAGAAGTGTCAAATTTTTACGGATCATAAGAGTTTGAGGTACTTGATCAATCAAAAGGAGTTAAATTTATGGCAACGACGATGGCTTGAATTATTGGAAGACTATGAGCTAGTGATCGATTACCACCCAGGAAAAGCAAATATAGTTGCAGATGCTTTAAGTAGAAAATCTTTGTATGCTTTGAGAACTATGAGCACGAGTTTGTCATTGTCCAATGATGGTGCTATACTGGCTGAGTTGAGAGCTAGGCCACTATTTGTCCAACAAATATGTGAAGCTCAAAGGAATGATGATGAGATGTTAGCTAAAAGAGCTAAGTGTGAATCAGGAGCTGATTCTAAATTTCGGGTAAGTTCGAATGGTTGTTTAATGTTCTATGATAGAATTTGTGTACCTAAAGATGATGAGTTAATTCGAGAAATTTTACAAGAAGCACATAATAGTCATTTGTCAATACACCCGGGCAATACAAAAATGTACAATGATCTGAAGAAATTCTATTGGTGGCCAGGAATGAAAAGAGACATCTCGGAGTATGTAACAAGATGTCTGATTTGTCAACAAGTGAAAGCCGAGCATCAGGTGCCTTTGGGATTACTTCTACCAATGATGGTTCTCGATTGGAAGTGGGATCAGATCACCATGGACTTCGTGACGGGGTTGCCTTCGACTCCAAAAAAAAAGAAAGATGTTGTATGGGTTATCTTTGATAGGTTAACGAAGTCGGCTTCCTTTATACCGGTACGTATTGATTATTCACTAGAAAAGTTAGCCGCGTTGTATATTGTAGAGGGAGTAAGATTACATGGAGTGCCTATATCCATTATCTCGGATAGAGACCCGAGATTTAATTCGAGGTTTTGGAAGAAGTTACAAGAGGCCTTAGGTACAAGGTTGAATTTTAGTTCGCTTTCATCCTCAAACCGATGGTCACCGGAGAGTAATCCAAGTTCTTGAAGATATGTCTCCGTCTTGTGTGTTAGAATTCAAGGTAATTGCGAAGATACCTACCCTTGGTCAATTCGCTTACAACAATAGTTATCAATCGAGCATACTGGATGGCAACCGTATGAGGCCTTATATGGTCGTAAGTGTCGGACTCCTTTGTATTAGACCGAAGTTGGCGAGAAGCAAATCCATGGGATTGATTTAGTTAAAGAAACCGAGGAAAAAGTGAAAGTGATTCGGGATAATCGAAAGTCGCTTCAAACCTACAAAAGTCGTGCGCGACTTGAAAAGAAAAGAAATTGAGTTTCAAATGGGTGACAAAGTATTTTGAAAGTTTCAATCGTGGAAGAAAATATTGAGATTGGGTCGAAAGGGTAAATTGGGTCCGAGATTCATAGGGTCGCATTTAAATTATCGAAAGGATTGGGCCGATGGCATATCGGTTGGCTTTTATCGCTAGAGTTAGAGAAAATTCACAATGTGTTCCACGTATCAATGCTAAGGCGTTATCGTTCTGATCCCTCGCATGTGGTTTCTCCTACGAAAATTGAGATACGACCGGATATGACATATGAGGAAGAGCTGATTAAAATCTTGGCTCGAGAAGTGAGACAGTTGAGGAATAAGGACATAGCCTTAGTAAAATTATTGTGGCAAAAGCATGGTGTAGAAGAAGCTACATGGGAATCGAAAGAAGCCATGAGAGAGCAATATCCAAACCTCTTTACCGGTAAGATTTTCGAGGGCGAAAATCCTAAAAAAGGGGGAAGAGTTGTAACAGCCCAATTTTGGGGATAATCAGAACAGTGGTCTCGGGACCACTAATCTGAGGTTGAGGAAATTATTTTAGTATTATTTTATGTGTTATGGCATTAATATATGGCTATATGGAAATTTTGGTGCTTTAATTTTAGCAATAGCATGCTTAATTATGGAAAAGGATTAAATCGCATGAGATGCGGAAGTTCTATTTTATAAGGTGGGGGTACCTAATAGCTATAGAATGTAATTTAGAGGATTTTAAAGTGCAATTAGGCCAACTTAGTGTGTGTTGACCGGCCATAGAGGATAGGGGACAAGGGCATTAAATTTTTCGTGAGAGTTGGTGACTAAGTGAATGAAAAAATGATAAAATAATATGACTAAAGGAAGCTATCATCTTTCACTATTCATCTCCCTCTTACTACCGAAATTTTCAGCAAGTTTAAGGGTTTGAAACCTTGAGAATTTCAGCTTATATATCATCCTTGATAGTAAGTAACTTTTGAGGTTTTTCTTAATGATTTTTGTACTTTTAGGATCCCCAAAGCTTAAGCTAGCTAATGAGGGGACCAATTTGTAATATGGTTAGAAGTCTACGGACTTGCCATGAGAGTACTTATGTTTTTAACTGAGTTTTTATGGAAGAAAATGAATGTTAGGGAGGTGAGAAATAACTTTTATGAATGGTGTTAGCATGAAAACACCTAAATAGGAATTGAATGCAAAGATTTAGTTTGTGTCATAAATGCATGAAATAGTTGGAATGGTGAGTAGTTGTAAGAGAAATAAATGTTCGTCTATTCTTATTTATCAAGAAAATGTGATGAAAAATTATTTACGAGCCTAAGGGCAAAATAGTAATTTTTCCAATATACAAGGGCAAAATGGTCATTTTCACCCAAGTGTAGAATTTGATGTATATTAATCATAGAATGTCCTAAATGAACGAATTTCATTGTTATGGATCAAGAAGAGCGCGAAATCAACCTTGACCGTGGGAAAGGCAAGGTGATCGAGTAAATCTCTAGCTAAAACGTTTTGCATCGAGGTAAGTTTACGTGTAAATGATGCATTTTACATGCACATTGTGGTTGTTAATTAGTGCATAGCATAACTGAGAACATGTATAATTCAAGTAGATAGAAAGTGGTAGTAAATGAATAATTCTTGTATGAATGATGGAATAGATACGTAGAATAGATAGGTAGGTGTGTTATATATAAAATTTTGATGGTGGGCTAAGTGTGATACCACCTTGTTGTTTAATTACGATGGGCTGTGTGCGATACCATCGTCTATCAACCTTCTGGTGGGCTGTGTACAATACCACCATAATTAACCTTCTTGGTGGGCTATGTGCGATACCACCCTAATGAAGACTGATGGTGGGCTAAGTGCGAAACCATCGGGTAGTGTATTTTGAGATGGTGACGTGTTACATTAAGTGACCTTATGATGCTTAGAAGCGGGAAACCGTCATTGAATGTATGCATTATACTTGTGATGTGATTTGGATGTGGATGGAGGAAATGAGTAAGCCTAATCCTCGAATGTAGATTAATTTCTTGCTTAGCAAATAATACTATAAAATGTTCATTCATTTTAGAGTGTTATAATGTTTACATGTGATGTTACTAAGCTTTAAGCTTACTCTCTCTCTTTCCCTTATCTTATAGGGCTTAAGAGCCGAAATGGATACTGTTGATAACTAGAAGAGCGCCCACACTATCTCGCTACTTGGTATAATTTGATTAGTGATTTTGTGTATGGCATGTATAGGACTAGACTAGTTAAATTATTTTGTTATTTTGACCAAAGGTGCATTGGCTTTTGCTTAAACATTAATTTTGTAAATTGCCAAGAATGATGGCATATTTTATCATTTATGAAATTTCATAGTTATCACTGTGAGTGCATGTGGATTAAGAGAGGTTGTTAGTTTGTTGACTAAACCCATGAAGAGTAAGATATGGGGACGCTAGAAGCTTGGCAAATAGCTTTCATGTGCCACACAAGGCGTGTTCAGGCCGTATAACCCCTCGCACCTTATTATTACTAATTAGAATAGGCCACGAGCAAATCCCACGACCGTCTACATGAACTATGTAAGACACATGGTTAGGAGACACGGGCGTGTCCAGGCCGTGCTAAATTAGTCAGTAACTTTCCACGGGCGAAAGACACGGGCATGTAGTTAGGGTACACGGACGTGCCCCCATTTCACATGGGCGTGCCCTAGCCGTGTGAGTTTTGGCAGAATGTTGGGGTTTTTGGGCATAGTGTGAGCACATGGGCGTGTGTGACTACACACAGGCAGTGTGTCATCTAGCACGGCGCAGTACTCCTGCTTAGATAAAAAGAAATTTTATGGACCGTAAAACTTTTGATATGGTCCCGAGAGTTCTCGTGGTAACGATTAAGATCTCATAGGTTGAGTGTAAAGTAGTTGAAGTGATTCGAGGAGAGTAGTCACGTTGAGCCTAAGTGGCGATTAGGTAAATTATTCGGTAACGTCTCGTGTCGATTCCTCGCAGGATTACGGGTAAGGGTGTTAAACATGTGGAGATCGGATAAGGGCCTTCCATTTCTTCAAAGATGGATGAGGTGTAGATCAAGAGTTTGGAAGATGAAGAAGGAAGAAAATGAAAGGGCAAAACTTAAAGGGTATGGAAGAAGAGAATGGAGAGTGGGTGAGAAGGGGAGTAGGTTGTTTAAATAAAATTTTTAGCTCTGGTACATCCCCATGCCCGTGTTTCAAGGGCGTGTCGTGTCACACGGCCATATCGCACGGTCGTGTGGTTGTTCATTCATTTCTCCCACGCCTTTTATTCAGGTCACCATGCCCGTGTTGATAAAATAGTGTCGGCCACGATTGTGTCGTATGGCCGTGGTGTTTAGTCAGAGCCCATGGATTGAAGATATTTTTCGTCCAGTTTCGTTCTATCTCTGTCATGCCATTACTGAAATCCGTAGTATCCATACCGTCACGGCCACGGCCGTGTGCAAGGCCGTGTGGTGCGAAAATCTGCGCTTCATTAACTTAGTTAATTTGTAGTTAGGTGCTAAAAGATAGAGAATAAAAATAAATGGGATTAGTGCTCGGTTGCCTCCCAAGAAGCGCTTGTTTAAATTCTTAAGCTAGACTTACCTCTGATTCTCACATTCCTGGTGGTTTGAGGAGTGAATTGTAACAGACCGGTTTATACCCTAGTCAGAACAGTAGTTTCGGGACCACAAATCTGAGTCTATATAATATTTTAATATTATTTTCTATGCCGTTGATATGTGAATTAGCATGTGGTAAATTTCCGTAGTTTAATTTGTGTGTTTGCATGTTTAATTTGACAAAAGGAATGAAATGCATTGAATGTGAAAGTTGCATGATATTTGTTAAGTATCAAGGTGTTATGGCTTTTAAAAGAGAAGGCCTTATGAGGCAATAAGATCACTATTTAGATAGTGGATGGATAAAGGTCAAATGTGCCCTTGTTATATATATGTTTTCTTATATTAAATGAAAAGGTATTTTAGTAAATGGAAATATAATATGATTATAACAAAACAAACAAAGAAAAGATGATAGTTATCTTCCTTTTTAGTCGAATATAGCTAAGAAAGAAAGAAAGAAAACCATTTTGGGTTTCGGCACTCATCTAGTTAAATTCAAGGTATGTTTTAATTGGTTTTTGATAATTTTTACGTTTTTGTAATCGTTTCTTCGAGAGCTATCAAACCCATATCTCAATTTGATGAATTGATGTTGTTCATGAGAAATGCCATTGATGATATGTTGAGTTTTGTGATGTTATAAGGTGTTAAAAGATAGTTAGGTGTTAGATGAACATACTTTGTTCTTGAATTTTTGATAAATTTAGCTAAATAGGGCTAAATTGAGAAAATGGTAAATTGAAGGACTAAATTACAAGTTTGATGAAAAATGTGGGCTTAAATGTGATGTATATGTATTCGGCTAAACATGTGTATGTATGGATTTTGTGAATTTGATGTTTTAAAAAAAATGGACTAAATTAATAAAAGCTGCAAATGTGAGGGCTAAAGTATAAATAGCCCAAAATACATGTGTATGGATTGAATTGAATTGAATAGTGAATAAAAGGGTTAATTCTGAATATGTTTAGATCAAGAACCGAGGAAAATAGATTTAGATCGCGGGAAAGCGAAAGTAACCGAGTAGCCATTTTCATCCCGACAAAACTGAATCCGAGGTAAGTCACTATGCAAATAAACATATTTGTATTGAACTGAACATATACGTATGCCTATCATTGACAATGCTATGTGTATGAATTCCAAGATAAGTTCAATATAGTGATAAAGTCAGAGAAGTCCCGTATGAACCTAGGAATAGATAAGATTAGCTACGTCATGACATAGGTATCTATTCTGTTTTATCATGTAAGACCACGTCTGGGACGTCGGCGTTAATTTTAAGACTCGTGTAAGACCACGTCTGGGACGTTGGCATCAATATGAACTTTACGTATAAGACCACGTCTGGGACGATGGCATCGTTATGATCTGTACGAGTAAGACCGTGTCTGGGACACCGACAACGTATTGATTCATGTAAGACCGTCCCGACAAAGGGCAATGATATCCGAGTGCATATAAGACCTCATCCGGGACGCTGGCATTGTACAACTATTCTGAGCTTTCTGATCATCCTACTAGGCTCCTATTGGTTCAACGGGCAAGTCCGCAATATGAATGGTATATCCGAGCTATGATCAATTAAGTGAATGAATATCCGATTCAGGTGCGTTGAATGTGCATTAAGTATACATGAATGGTAAGTATGCATATGACTTTGATTTGAAGAAAAGTATGTTTGAATCGGATAAAATGAGATGCAAGAAAGATTATGAATGAGCTATGTGTTTCAAATGAGTTTTGAATGGATAAATGTGACAAATGTAGTCATAAGTATGAATCAAGCATATACATGATAAATTGTTAAGTGAATGAGATGTGCAAATGTATCAAATTGCATATATACTTCTTATGCCAAGTTTATTTGTATATGACTTACTAAGCTTTGGAAAGCTTACTCGTGTGTGTATTTTCTCTATTTTATAGGTCGTCAAGCTATCAAGGCTCTGGATTGTCAAGGATCGCCATCACACTACTAAACTTATTTTGGTACCCTTTGAAAATGTATATTGCTAATTATGGCATGTATAGGCTAGATAGGTGTATATGTTTATGAAGTGAGCATGGCCATGTGTATTGGCAAGTTTTGAGTTGATAAATATTTGAATGAATGAGTTATAAAGCAGATATTTAGTATGTTTTGATGCATATGAAATGGTTAAGTTTTGTTAAGCAAATGGATGATACATGTTTGAAATGATGTAGGATTTAGTTTGTAATTTGGTATGAATGGAATTGGTATTGAATGTATGGATGAAGTGAACCATTTGATATGTTTTGGTTGCCATATATGCATATTATGTTTTGGTATATATTGCTTGTAGGAAGAGCCTAAGTGGGTGGCATATTGGCCTTGTAAAATGGCCTATAATGTCACACAGTTGAGGCAACACTGCGCGTGCCTAAGACTGTGGGTAAATTGGCGAATGTGGCCTAAATTGTACACGGCCGACACGGTGTGCTTGGTGGCCGTGTGAGAAATGGCAAGATGTGATCTATTAGTACACGGCCTTAGACACGGCGTGCTTGGTGACCATGTTGATTTTGGCAAGATATACTACCACGGGAAGGACACACGGAGTGTCAAGTAGCAATGGGTGAGGCACGGCCTACCCCACACGATCGTGTCCCTTGCATTTAGAAAATTTTAGTTTTCCTCGAAATTTAGTGTGCGTTTCAATTTAGTCCCGACTCGCTTATTATCATGCGTAAGGTCTCAATGATCTACTTAAGGGACATCATGTTTGATATTGTTGATTGCATGTATGATTAATTATATAAATGTTTCGATCCGTCGGTAACACCTTTAACCCTAATTCGCCGACGGACACGGGATAGGGTGTTACATGAATAATCCTTTCTCCTGCTATCCTTATGTAGTTTGAGTTGAGTAGCGTTTACTTTAAAAGTGCCGAATGTAGAATTACTTACCTCGATCGTTAAAGTAAGGAAAATATTCAGTACCTCAAAAGGGGTTTCTTCGTTTATCTTGAGGTCTAAAGTGGTGATTCGAGGGTCTGTTTTCTCTAACAGTACCTGATCTCCTGTTTGGAAGTGATTTGATGTTCCGATAAGCTCGTCTGGGGGTTCTTTCGGTTCTGCTTCGTGTATTCCGAGTTTCTCCTTGAAATGTGTCTTCCACTCATCTAGCTCATCGATCTGAAGTCGTCATTCCTCATGAGATATTTCTTTGTTGGTATGAGGTATAGGATCAGGCTCAGTGGTGTAGTTCCGTGGTGCTTCCTAAAAATAAAGTTTAATCGAATGATTATTAATAGAATTTACGTTCTCACCTTTATCACTCGATGTCCTAGCTAAGTCGAGAGCTTCAAGACTGATTGATTCGTCACATACACGAAGTGTGAATTCACCTATACTAACATCAATTTTAGATTTGGCAGTTGCTAAAAAGGGTCTCCCTAAAATTAAGAGGATACTATTGTCTTCATCCATATCTAAAATAACAAAGCCTACTGGGAATATGAATTTGTCAATTTTAACTAGTACATCTTCAATTATACCCCTAGAATTGAATAGTCTTATCACTAATTGAATATTCATCCTAGTTTGTTTGGGTTTCCTGCACCTAGTTGCTTAAACATTTTAAAAGGCATAACATTGATGCTTGCCTCTAAATCAGCTAAAGCATTATCAATAGATAAACTACTAATTAAACATGGAATTGTAAAACTTCCTGGATCTTTTAATTTTCATGGTAGCCTGTTTTGCAACATTATTGAGCACACTGCGTTTAATTCCACATGCGACTCCTCGTCTAACTTTCGTTTGTTTGTTAAAAGCTCTTTTAAAAATTTTCTTGAATCTGGAATCTGTGAAAGAGCTTCAAGAAACGGTAAGTTAATATGTAATTTCTTCAAAAGTTTAAGAAACTTACCGAACTGTACATCTGAATTGTCTTTCTTCATCGCATCGGAATGTGGTATACGAGGTTGGTATTCTTTAATTACCGATTTTGGCTTTTCTTGGCTTTTCTCAACCTTACCTTCACTTACCACAAGTTCTTGCCTAGGCTCAAATTCAGAATTTGCTAACATTTCACTATTCTAAGCGATTATGGCTTGAAGTTGCTCTTTTGGGTTAGTCTCAGTGTTACTTGGTAAGCTACCTTGTGGTTGTTCAAAGATCACTAGCGAGTTGTCTAATCGGTTCTTGATTCCTTTAATGATACTTGTTGATTTTAAGTGTTGTTTGGTGTTTTGGAAACGAGTTTCTAACATGCCTATGAATTTTGTCAACATCTCCTCAAGGTTCGGCTTCTTTTCCTGTGGGTAGGGCTATTGTTGGAAGTATGGAGGGGGTTGTTGTCTCTGACTTCCTTGACCACTCCATGAGAAATTGGGATGGTTCCTCCAACCTGGATTATAGGTATTACTATAAGGGTAATTTTGATATCTGAAATTGTTACCCGCATAGTTTATCTGTTCGCTTTCCATGCTAGGATTGTAGGGTGGGTACTCAGGATTCGTCACACCTCCTAGATTTGAGTCACATTGCATTACTGGATGCACCTGCGAGGAACCACACAAACCATCAATCTTTTTATTTAACATCTCTACCTGATTTGATAGCATGGCGACTGCGTCGAAGTTGAAAAATCCGGCTGTTTTTGTTGGTCTTGTCCTGTAACTTGCCACTTATAGTTGTTCAGTGACATCTCCTCTATAAACTCATAGGACGCCTCAGGAGTTGTTATTTAGGGTTCCGCCAGCTGCTGAATCAATCAGTTATCTCGTTGAAGGGTTCACACCGTTATAAAAGGTTTGAACATGTAGCCACAAGGGTAATCCATGGTGTGGGCACCTTCTCAATAGATCTTTGTATCTCTCCCATGCATCGTAAAGTGTTTCTAAATCCATCTGCACAAAAGAAGAGATATCATTCCTTAATTTGGCCGTTTTGTCCGTCGAAAAATATTTTAATAAAAACTTTTCGGTCATTTGTTCCCATGCAGTAATTGATCCTCGTGGAAGAGAATTCAACCACTATTTAGATTTATTCCTCAAAGAAAAGGGAAATAACCGAAGATGGATGGCATTATCAGAAACGCCATTAATTTTGAAAGTATCGCAAAATTCTAGGAAATTTGCCAAGTGATTATTTGGATCTTCATCCTGCAAACCATCAAACTGAACAAATCGTTGTATCATTTGTATAGTGTTAAGTTTCAATTCAAAATTATTAGCAGCTATAGCAGGTCTAACAATACTTGACTCAGTTCCTGTTAAATTAGGTTTAGCATAATCATACATAGTTCGAGGAGCATGATTTTCGGCCACCTGTTGAGGTAGCGGATTATTCTCAGCCATCTCTTCGGTAGTATTAATTTCGTTCTTTTGCTCTTCTTGTATGTATTGTAGGCATCGCCTTATTTCTCGATTTACGTGAATCGTACCTTCGATATCACCGTATGAAATCAAAGGTCTCGTCGAGTTTCTTCTAGTCATAAATTAGAGGTACCTACCAGAAAAGATAAAAGAAAAGAAAATTAGAAAAGTAAAAATAAAATTTAATTGTAAAAATAATATAAAATAAAATATGGCTAAAGTAATAAAAATTGAGCTTTATTAATATTTCGCCTCAAAGAATTCGCGCCAAAAACTTGATCCCTTGTCAGAGTCTTAAAAATTTATAAAAAAGAATGATCGAACCTGAAAACTAACTAAGACAACGATTGAGGCAAGCGCACCTCTCAAACAACAGTATAATTTAATGGCAAGACCAGATTGCCGAACCCAAAGGAACCAAAAGTACTAATATTAACTTTCTTTTTATTATTTAGCCTAAGAATTAAAAGGATTGTTATCTAATCTAAAATTAATTAACTACAAAGCTAAATATGCGAAGACACAGAGAAGGAATTGGAGAAATACTTGAGAGAAAAACCAATTGATTAAAGACAATACCCGAGGAAGAATCCACCTAGACTTCACTTGTTATTTAACTCTGAATCAGACGATTTATTCACTTGACTTGATCCGTAGGATTCCTAATTTATATTAATACCTCTTTCGAGGCTACTAACATATAACCCTAAGTTGATTAATTGAAATCTCTTTCCAATTAAAACCCCTAGAATTGCATTAACTCGATCTATGGACTCCCATATTAGGTTTGACCTTAATCCGGTAGATTTTCGTCATCCTATCTCTAGGGTTGCGATCAACTCCGCTTAACTATGCTAGATCTACTCTTAGACGTGGTCTATTCCTCCTCCGCCTAATGGCATAAATGCTTGAATCAATATCCTCAAATATCAAAACAAGAATTAAGAACACATAGTTAAGAACAAATCAAATATTTATCATACAACTCAAAAAACAATAACAAGATCCGCTCTTAGGTTTCATCCCCTCAAGTATCGAGAGGTTTAGTTCATAATTATAAAAGAATACATCTCGAAAAAATATAAAACAAAACATAAGAAAACCCTAAAACCCCTCAAGAAATTAAAGGAGAGATCCTCGCCTTGAGTATGATTCGGTTCTTGAGATGAATCAACTGGCTTTTTTCGAGTGAATCCCACAATTTGGTCTCTCTGGCTTGGCTCTTTGGCCTAGCTGAACGCCCCACTTTAAGGTTGGCCTCTAGGGTGTTTATATAGGCTTTTGAATGTCTTTCATTGCCTCTAAGTACCCTAACATGAAAACAAAGGATTAGAAGCACCTATTTCCATAATTAAAGGGATAAATCATCCAAAATATGCTAAATGTGGGATTAAAATATGTGTATATTATGGTTTATCATCACATATACATGCTATCATGCTGTAAGCACATAAAAAATATTAAAATAATTTTTGATATCGAATTTGTGGTTCAAACCACTGCTCCAATTTAGCTAAAATCAGTTTGTTATAAGACGTGGATTTGGAGTTCTTAACATACTCACCAAACAAGAGTTTAAGGTTGCTAAGAACGGTTTGAACAAAGTTTGAAGCATTAGTACCATATATTATACTAAAGCAATACTACACATAATTTAACTTGTAACGGGGATCTAAAATTACAGCATATGACAATATCAAAGAATACTCAGCCCAATAATTATTAAATTTCTCTTGCATTTGCTTAACCATTGGAGTTAAAAAAGAATGAAGACCTTTAATTGTATCAAGTAAGACCTTGTGAACCTTCCGGATCCCTCTAAAATAAAGATTAGTTGTTGGATAATTAGAGCCAGAAAAAACACAAGTCACATCATACAAGACTTTCAAAAATTTGCAAAGAATAGCAACATTTTTTCACTCCTCATAAGAAAATGCAAATATTTGATAATCTTTATCCCGTTAACCCCAATAATCTAACACATCTTTATAGTAAAAAAGATTCAAGTATCGAATAAGTAGAATTTCATCTCACACACATATCTTGACGCAACTTTTTGGTCACATTCAAATGAAAGGTTTTGTCACTCTAAGATAAAATTTTTCATAAGAATTCCAACTTTTTATGTACTTGATTCCATTTCGGATCTTACCAACATCATCGAAAAGGTCCAAACCAATTTTAACTATAAGATTCAATATATGTGCACAACATCTAACTTGAACAAAACGCCATCATACAAAAGAGCTTGGTTCACATGAAAATGATTTTTAAGATAAGAAACCATAACATCATTATAAGAAGCATTATCCAAAGTGACGCTAAAAATTTTTTAGTCTATACCACTAAGATAAACATAAAATAAGTTCATTTGCTATGTTTAAACCATCATACAAAGGAGATAAATCTCTAAACCTTATGATTCTCTTTTGTAGCTTCCAATGTTTGTCAACCCAATGAGCACTAATGCAAATGTATTCATCATTAGTGTGCTCAGAGTTCCAATTATCAAAAGTTAGAAAAACTAAACTAGGTGCTTTAGCTAACTCCTCTTTAACATGATATCTCTCTTTTGCAGAATACATTAAGACATCCCTAGCAACTATTTGTCCACTTATATTCTTAAAATTAAGATTAGAAATACTAATCATGTATCTAAATCTCGATTTTTCAATTGTCCTAAATGAATGCTTACCACACACAAGAAAAGTAGAAACAGATCGACAAAACTCATCTCGCATCAAACTTGTAGGTTTTATAGATGGACCACCTACTAAGGATGGTTGAGTGGCTATGGTGTATTGAGTTATGTCCTTATTAATTTTTTCCAAACAACTATTTAGATGACGCCTTAAATGGGAGGTTTCATTAGAAGATTTAGCAGAAGATACTCTTACAATGATTACATTGTGCCTTCAATTCATCTTTATTCTCACATTCAAGCTTTGTCATTTCATCCTACACCTTTGAAGTAGTAGACTTTTTATGTTTGAGAGCATTTTCATATTTATTAAACCTATAATCCATAGGTATTGGAGTGTTCAACTAGCCATTGTCGTGGAAACTTAAGTCCTGAAATCATAAAAACTCAATTAATACACAAATTCATTCACCACCATCATTCACATTTTTGGGAACCATCTTTATCAAAAACAACTTCATCATATCAATATACTTGGGTAAAAATTAAAATTCTATGTTTCAGTTAAATTAGTGTATTCAAACCATTATTCAACTTATCCAAAATTTTACTAAAATGAAAATAATCGACCCCTTGAATATTTAATTAGTTAGATCGAGCTCAAAAATGATCATGCCCATGATTTCATCCATTTTTTAATTTTTACTTTTCATATTTTAAAATACTTTTATATTCTCTTATTAAAATATTTTAGTAAGACTTGAAATTTAAATGGATAAGGATGACTAATTCTTTATAAGAGTTTCAATATTTTTTATGATAAAAGGATAAACCAACCAAAACTAAGCAAGGACTAATCGATTATGAGTCATGCCACGATCATTATCTTCCAACAATTGCATTATTTAATATCCTTGAAGGAAAACAATAGATTGAAAAAGGAAAAGTAAATGAGACGAATAAGAAAAAAACATGCATAACCTAACCTCAAATTTCACGGTCAAAGCTGTAGAGAAGAGAAGAGGTGGACGACGGAGAGGTGCCAGACCAGTTTAGTATTGTAGCATGAAAGGGCAACTACAGTCAAATTGGCAGTGGAGGAGCAGCAGAGAAGAGAAGAGTTTATTGAGATTTTTTAATTTGTTGAGCATTAAGGGTTTAAGGCAGATTACTCTTTAGTGACTTTA
Source organism: Gossypium rotundifolium (assembly GCA_025506655.1). Classification (NCBI taxonomy): domain Eukaryota; kingdom Viridiplantae; phylum Streptophyta; class Magnoliopsida; order Malvales; family Malvaceae; genus Gossypium; species Gossypium rotundifolium. Next base: position 26,509,299 of record CP106724.1, on the reverse strand, counting down.
GTGGAAAGCTATTAGCTATTCCTTACTTTTTTCATTTTAGACATGTATCTAAGTCAAGCCAGGCTTGAGCCCAAAAAAACTTACCCAAGGCCCAACCCATTTAGAAAATACGCTTCATTTCTTGTCCAGGCCCATATTTCAGACTTATATTTTATCCAAACCTTCCCATTTTTAGAGTGGGCCTTTAAGCCTGGTTGAGTGGCCCAACCCATGGACAACTTTAGTCCAATGAACCAATCTTTCATTTTGATTCCTTAGACTACAAACCATTTAGATTACCTACTAAAATGAGTTGTCTTCCCGCATCATAATCCTTTTTATATGATGCAACTTAATACTAGTTAAACCTTAGGTAACCAATGAGCTAATATTTACTTATTTATTTTTCCTTTCATGCAAAAACCATTGAAAACAATCATACAAAGATATAATAAATTAACTTTGTAATTTTATTTAACTAATCAGCTCCAAAATTACAAGTAGGATGACGAAATCATTGCACTAAGGGCACAAAATCCTAACAAGCTTATGTTTGATGACACTAGTTTACATTCAGTTTTAGGAAGATTATTAATTTCATGAATCACTAGTGCATTGATAATGATGAGTTTGGTGAATCCTGTAATGAGATTACCAAGTTGAACACTAATGGAATTCAAGCAACATGTCCAAATGGGCAATGTTTCAAGGCTTTAGATCTATCACTAACTTATGCTACTTTACATGCAATTGCTATTGGAAATTGGTTTCTTAATATCCAAAGAAATGTGATAACCAAGAAAACGGGATAGACGATATTCAAAAAGATTATGAAGCATACTAAGATAAACAATCTAAGCTTGTCCTTTCCATTTCCTAACAACCAAATGTTTGAATACACTAATTTACATTCAGTTTTGGAAAGATTATTGATTTCATGAATCACTAGTGCATTGGTAATGATGAGTTTGGTGAATCCTGTGATGAGATTACCAAGTAGCTCATTACTGGAATTCAAGCAACATGTGCAAATGGGAAAGATTTCAAGGCTTTAGATCTATCACTAACTCATCCTACTTTACATGCAATTGCTACTGGAAATTGGTTTCCTAATAACCAAAGAAATATGATAACCAAGAAAATGGGATAGATGATATTTAATAAGATTGTGAAGCACACTAAGATAAACAATCTAAGCTTGTCCTTGCCATTTCCTAGCAAGCATATGCTTGAAGACACTAGTTTACATTCAGTTTTGAAAAGATTATTGATTTCATGAATCACTAGTGCATTGATAATGATGAGTTTGGTGAATCCTGTGATGAGATTACCAAATAGCTCACTATTAGAATTCAAGCAACATGTCCAAATGGGCAAGATTTCAAGGCTTTAGATCTATCACTAACTTATGCTACTTTACATGCAATTGCTAGTGGAAATTAGTTTCCTAATAACCAAAGAAATGTGATAACTAAGAAAATGGGATAGATGATATTTTATGGACTTAAGACTTATCTGAATCGTATTTGGACAAGTTGTTAGAGCTTGTTTTGGACATATTGGTTTCGAGTGAGTTAGATTATTGCCGAATGATCGGAGTTTAGCATTGATTTGCAAGATTCTATCGATTGAACTGGAAGTTGTAAGGAAGGAGCATTCCAATTTTGGAGTAGTATGAAAGGTTTGTGGTGGAACTTGAGTTGATGGTAGGAAGGTTTGGAGGGTAGGTCTTAGTGAGTCTAGATTTGGAATGTTCAAGGGTTAGTGGAGCTGCAATAAGCCACTAGAGATTTTATATGATTGACGTTGAATCAATTTTACGACATAAGTTTGGTTTGATAAGTGAAGGCCTTAAATAGGTCTGGAGTTGAACGATAGGTAGTGATGCAGAATAAGTGAAGATTAGTGAATTACCATGAGACAATTTTACGCTTAGAATGTTTGGAATTTTGTAGTTGGTGCATGAGGCAAGTTTGAATGCCAATAGTCATGATGGTTAAGTTAAAACAAGAAGTGATGTGGAAAAGTGGCAAGGGACGCCACCTAAGGTGCAAGGGTTATGGCATCAAGTAAAGTACTTTGAGGGAAGAGGTTCGAATCCCATTGTGTGCATTTTTGCTTAATTTTATGAAATAGCATGTTTACTGTGATATGTGGTGTGCATTTTTAGAACCTAGGAAATGTAAGGAAATGTAAGGAAATATAAGGAAATGTAAGGAAATGAAAAGAAATGAAAGGAAATGTAAGGAAATGAAAGGAAATGTAAGGAAATGAAAGGAAATGTAAGGAAATGTAAGGAAACTTGGAAATGATTTAGAAATGTTAAGTTTTAAAAGGAGGAAAGTAAACATTTTGGAAACCTAAGCTAAAAGAGGAAAGTAAACATTTTGGAAACTTAAGTTAAAAGGGAAAGTGAACATTTTGGAAACCTAGGAAATGTCAAGCTTAAAGAGCCAAACAAAATTTTTGGAAACTTAGAAATGACCTAGAAATGTCGAGTTTTAAAGTTTAAAAGAGGAAATTAAGGCAAGGTGGCCTTAAGAGAAAAAGCATGTGAAAATTGACACACAAACAAGCTTGGAAAAGTGGCTCAAGATGCCACTTAGGGCCTCTAGAAATGGCGCCACATGCAAGTGTATTTGGGTCGGGGATCGAGTCACTTAGGAAGCAAATAAAAGAAGTTTTATTTTGCTACAAAGAGCGTAGAGGTGGATCAGATGTGGGCTCTTAAAAGAGGAGTTTTATTTCCTTTAGAATTTCTGCTAATTAGGAGATAATTGTTGGATTAATTCTTTTGATAAAGTGATAATTATCACATAGGAAGAGTGGTGGCCAAGTTAAGGACTCTAACTAGTAATTTCGCTATAAAAGGAAGAGACGGCCATTCATTCATTCATTCACTCTTCCTTTGCCAAATTTCTTAAGCATATTCTCCTCTCTCTTCGAAATTCCTACAGCTTTATTCTTCTTCTTTATTTTTGCCAAGCCAAAATACCTTGTGTTCTAACCGAATCCTCCATCTTTATTCTTCCTTCTCTTTCTTTCTAAACCTTCCAAAAGCCGAAAGTTGTGAGAGCATCATTTAGCCATAGCCAATCTCTCAAGGTTGAAGTGAAGGTGCAATCGATTCCTTCAAATAAGGGTAAGATCCAAGTTTAGTTTCCATTCTTTATATTTTAGACTTATCGAAATTTAGGGACTAATTCCTATTATTAATCTTGGCCGAATCATGGAAGGAGAAGTTCTTTTCCAAGGTACACCATAGGCGCGTGTTCCCTAGTTATTCTATGAATTTCTGGATTTAAGATCCTTAAGGTAAGTGACTATGAATATTCAGCCAAGACCCTATTTTTGTAGTAGATCTATTATTATGTGTTTTAAGCTAAAAACTAACCGATTCAAGGGATCTAGTGATTAACCGATTTCAAAGGAGAAGAATATAAGTTTCCGAGATTTGATTTTTAATTCAATCGGCAACAAGGTAAGTTTTAGTGCACAAATCCTACTAAGATTTGGATTTATGGTTAAATGGCTCTTTACTAAGTATTAAGTGATTGAATAAATGTAGAGATCTAAGATCTAAGGCATTAGATCAAGCTTTTCGGATCTCAAGGAATTGCTAAGTTTAATCGTGTGTACCCTACCCTAAGTTTTAATATGTTCAAGGCTATGTTTTAAATTAAATGTGTTATTAAGAATGTGAAAAGCATGGCTAAGGTACCGTGTGTACCCACACTATATCATAATATGTTTTATGGCTATGTTTAATTAATATATGTGATATTAAGAATATGAAAGTGGCTAAGGTACCATGTTATGGTACAAAGTACTCAGTCGCTTCCTACTCCTACTAGGATTATGAAATATGTTAATTGTAACATGAGAATAAGAATAAGAATGTGAACTCCGCATATTTATGCATATTACTATTATATGGGGCATATGGGTTTATTTTTGGGAAGTGAATGTGGTGGCCTAAGACCACAAACACGGTGACCTAAGACCGTGATATCTCGAATGTGGTGACCTAAGACCACAAGAATCTGAATGTGGTGACCTAAGACCACGTAAATCTAAACGTGGTGACCTAAGACCACTAACGCGGTGACCTAAGACCGCGATATGGAGCGTAGCGAAGGAGGGTTGACTTAGTAGTCCCTACTGTGTGCGTGATGGTACGGTGGTATGTAGCGGATGGCATATAGGTTTGGGTTCGGGTTGCATCATATTGTTTAAATGTTTTATGAACATGCCTCGATATTGTATGCCTGAAATATTAAATTTTAATGTTGGTTACACATTGAGTCTGTTGACTCACCCGTGCTGGGATTACTTTTCGTGATGACCAAGATGGACTGGGCCTAGAACTTGTGGTGGCCATGCTCAATTGAAAGTTTTAGTCAATTTGGACTTTTATTTTATTTAAGTACTCTACAATTTTATTTTGGGTTTTATTTTATGTAATAAGGCCATAGTGATGATTTTATTGATGTTTTAATTACTATGTTACGTATTTATGTTATTTAAAGATTAAGTCAATTTAATTTAAAATAAACTTTAAATATTTTGTCACCGAAATAAATGGGTTTTCAATATAAAATAAACTTGTTTTCAACTCGAGCCCAACCCACAAACAAACTATCTTCAAAACACACAGCTTTCAAAGTGTTCAAAGAATTTTGAACCGGTTACATCGAGGAACATACTGCACCAGTCCACTCGTGGTCAGGGTGTGGGGTGTTCGATTAACCTTTATTCGGAAAAATTTATAATTTATAGTTTTAAATAAAATATGCCTTTATGAATTAAAACCCAAATTTAAATACATGCCTTAGTTCAATTAAAATAAAATTTAAATAACTAAAAGTAATAAAAGCCCGTAATAAAACAAAATATAAACCGGTGGCCCATGGCCTTATTACAACGAGATTTAAAATCCATTAAATAAGAATATAAAATAATAACTAGAGTCTTTTGCTGGATCCAAATGTTCTTTCACATGGCCACCTTGCGCTCCTCTCCAGCCCGGTCCGATGCATTAAATGCTACTTAAAATGTTAATTAATTGGTTGAGTCGCGACACTCAATGTGCAACCCTCATGCACCATTAGATTTGGGCCTTAGCCCCATAAAACTAAAATAGTCAGAATTAATAAACATAATAAAAATAATATGCAAGCCCAACCCAAATCCTAGGTTTCCATCCGCAACACGCCTGCACCAACCATTCACACCATTGGGGATTTCTACAATCAACCCACACCGCTACATCGCCTTGATGGCGCCGTGTCGCTCATCATCGATCATGGTCGTAGCCACTACAATGATCACGGCAAAAGCCGCTACAACAGATCACGGTAAAAGTCGCCACAACGATAACTTCCTCTTTTCATCAACCCATTACCATGCAATCACATAAAATTCAATATACTTGTAACGTATAAACAAAACATTCAACGACCGGTGATTTGCGATTACCCTCTTTGGTTTCCATCATTATGCCGGATTTCAGATTTATCATAACATATAAACTTTATAATCATATATTAGTCAAACAGATCTAAATGGTGGGAAAGTGTTACACACCGATATCGCGAAATCCAATATTCTTAGTCGATATCCTTGTTATCTCGATCTACAACTTTGCTCAAAAGCCGGAAAGATGTGAAAATAGGGCCTCTCTTATATTCGCCATGGTTAGTGTTCTACCCGATTTCATATATTTATAAATAAACCAATCTCCTTACCTTGAAATCCCAAAATAACACGACTTGAGTGTTATCGATCTTTGACTTAGAGATCTAAGCGTTGGACTCCTCTTCAGATCCCGAAATGCCGAAAATAAGAAAAACCCTTGATTAGTCACTAAATAGCCATTCGGCTAAGGACTTTGAAAAGCTGGAGAAATATTGGAAACTTAAAATTGACACATACCTATTGTTTTCTTCAGATTCGGCACAAGCAGGCTTTATTGAAGAAAATTCGGCAACTTTAGGAGGTGAGATCTAAGAATTTCGATTTTAGAAGATTTAAGAATTAAAGAGATGGCTAAGAGAGATTTGGCCAATGAATATTAAGGAGAAGAATAGAATAATAGAGATGTGATTTCGCTTTTAGGGATTAGAAGAAAAATAACAATAGAGGTTAAAAGATTAGGCCAACCGTAAAATTTTAGAGAGGAAGAAAGGTGAAGAAAATGGTGGTTTTCGCTTTTGAGAGGAAGAAGATGAGAAAACAAAATAAAAAAGGCTTCCAAATTTCGCACACCCCTCTTTATATAGAAAACCGATTCCTCCCTTTAGCGAGATTGATTTTCACCAACACCGCCACACATGATAGCTCCTATCCCTTTTCCTTATCTTAATCTATTATCTCCTCAAAATAGTCGTTATCCGCTTATTATCCTTATAGACTAAATCCTAAATAATAGCCTTTATCTACTTATTATCCACATAGAATAAATATAATAAAATTCCCAAAAAATAACCTTGTACCGTCCCACTTCCCTAATCCCTAATGCCAAATTTAACTAACTTAAATTAGAAGATTTGGGCTTTTAAAACTTAAAATTTGGGCCCCTAACACTTAAATTAACTCATTCCACATATTCACCCATTAAACGATAGGCCCAAAATTTTAAGATGTTACGCTTCTACCTTCCTTAAAGAAATTTCGTCCTCGAAATTTCCAACTAACTAGAAATCATACTACCTAAGTCTCGTCACTATGCTTTCACAAGATTCTAATTTCAAGCCAAAATAAACACTTAGTATACTATGGTAGGTACGCACCATTATTCGTGATCTGCGCGCTCCGTCCCCTTGGCGATGTGTCGATAGACCAAAGTCGGTCGCCTCGCCTTAGCATAACCTCGCACCTCTACCTTGTGCTTCACGACCGTGACCATAACCATCACCTCCCCTGGCTGGGCCACGACCTCTCTGAGGCTACTGACCACCTCTCCTATCCTGATCAGAACCTCGTCCAGCTGGCTGTGCCTGATCCACATGTGGACAGTCCTTGATCATATGCTCCATGGATCCACACCTAAAGCATCCACCGGTTCTCCATCTGTACTCCCCATAGTGCATCTTCCTACACGAGGGACATGAACGATTCTGACCCGTCGAAGCACGAGCTGGCCCATCAGACCTAGGCCTTTTCTGAAAATGCTCAGTTGACTCTGACGATCCAACATTCCTCTTATTCCTATCTCTATCCCGATTCCTATCTCTCTCTTGTCTTTCAGTCCGTTTCACCTCCTCAGCTATCTTAACTTTCTCAACCAACACAGCAAAGTCACTCTCTTACTACGGTGCTATCAATACCCTTAACTCATTCCTCAGTCCATCCTCGAACCGCACACAATATTCATATTCAGTCACTACCATTCCTCTAGCGTAGCGGCTCAAGCGCAGAAACTCTGCTTCATATTCGGCCACAGACTTACTTCCCTGCACCAAATTCAAAAAGCCTTCCTTTGTGCATCCATATAGCTGGTCCCAACATACTTTCCCTGAAATGACTCCTTAAAGAAGTCCCAAACAATGCGGTCTGTGGAAGTACCCTCCTTCACCGTGAGCCACCACTGATAGGCCTTGTCTCGAAGAAGAGACACGACCCCCTTCAACTTCTCCTCCACCATGAAGCCAAGGCCATCCACTATGTGCTCAGTTGCCTCTAACCAATACTCAGCTATGTTAGGGGCTACGCCAGAAACTCCCCTAAACACCTCTCGCTTGTTGGCTCAGTCGTTCGAGACACGATTTCGAGCTCTTGAACCCGTGCCTACTCAAACCACTCTTTCAAGGACCAAGAAGATCGCTCGAGACACTACCTCATCTCCACCCGCTTGGTCCCGAAATTCTCCCTCCACAGCTTAGCGGACCTAGATCTCATTTCTTGACCTGTGGCTGACCTCTGGGTTCTGGACATGGTCATCCTACCTCTACCACGACCACACGGCGGACGTCCACGACCTCTTTACTCATTCTTCCTATTTGCGTTTATCTAATTAAAAATTTTATGAGTTATTACTTTTTTCCACTAATTATCCACGAACAATCTTATAAAGAATAGTTTTAAGAGTGATTCTTTCGAATTCGAGCCTATCTACAGTTTCAGTTTCAGACTTACCTCCTAGAAATCACATACATTCAACATTCATCAAACAAACAATGTTCATGAACCTACATTCAACGTATAGGGGTATTTTTATCATTTCACTACCCAGGGGTATTATCGTAATTTTAACCTACAGGGGTATTTTCATAATTTTCCAAAATAAGATTCTGGGTGATTTGGTGAAATAAGGATATTTTGGTAATTTTCCAACCGAGGGGTATTTCGGTAATTTTGTAAATTCGGGGGTATTTCAAGAATTTTACAAATTCAGATATTTTGGTAATTTATAAACCGAGGTATTTCTAATTTTAAAATCGAGGGTATTTCGGTAATTTTGAAATTCGGTAGAGGTGTACACAAGGGTAGGCCCAACTAAAATTTAAGCTGCTTTTCAGGCTCGGTTCGGCCCTACCAAATATGGGCCTAAAAATTATCCAAGCTCAAATTTACATAGAATTGGTAATCCGAACTGACTACCTACCAGTATTATTTTTTATTTTATTAAATTGAAAATAATAAATTAAGTCTTGATATTCTTTTTTTTTTATTCAAAGGAAATGGAAATAACAACTTTTATATTCTCCACTATAACCAATCGTATGTAATCCTTACAATGTTTTGTCATGAAAGCTTATTTAAAGACAACATAGTGTCCGATTAGACTAACTGAGAAGGGCATTCCTCAATGCATTATTTATGACTACTTTCGCATTACTTTAATTCCTTTCTTTAAGGAACCCAAATTGAAACTGTTAAAATTTCCTCCAACCCAAACGCCAAATCCAGATCAAACCCACCTCTTTAAGTCTTGATATTCAATCAATATATTATAAGATCTCAAAGATCATATCGAAATAATATTAAAAATAACAATGTAATAAAGAAAAGTAATTATATTAAAATTGAAACAAGTTGTTTGAACTAAAATAATAACCAAATTAATAATAAAACAAAAGTTCTACAATATCGAAATAATATTAAATACGACAATAGAACAATAAAATACCATAAAAGAACAATAAAACAAATTTCAAAATAGCCCAAAACAACATCAAACACCATCAAAACAAATTTCAAAAAAAGATCAAACAAAGAATAAACAAAGAACTAACAAAGAACAAAATAGTGCCAAAATAGCAAAAAATATCACTAAACAAAGGAAAAACAACATCAACAACAATCCCAAAACAAAGACGAAAAACCCGCAAAATATAATCAACCAACCAAAACATCTTTACATTAACCAATTAACATATTTAATTTTATAATAAACTATAAATTGTAAGCTAAATTAAATTATCAATAGTTAGAAAAGAAGGTAACCTAAAAGCAATCGAAGAAATATCGTCCTCATCGCCCTCATCGTCCTCACCGTCATTTTTGTCACCAACTTCTAACATGAAATAAGAATAAATAATTAGATTATCAAATTGATAAAAAATAATATAAAATTACAACAATAACACGAGAATAATAATTACCCGTTGAAAATCCCTTAGCTCGCATCCAATCATCAAGGCATACAACGGCTTGAACCATTTTTGGCTTAAGTGAACTCCTCAAAGGTGTGATAACTTTTTACCCATGCTAAAAGCCGATTCGAAGCTACAATGATATTGGAATGGCCAAAAGATCACGAGCCAATAATGAAAGCTCATTATATCGAATCGAACTTTTGCTCCAATAATCCAAAACATCTATTTGACTATTCAACTCAAGCTTCTGTTCTTCCAAATAAATGTCCAACTGTGACTTTTCACTCTTAGTGCTAGATTCATTTAAATACTGCTTATAATCGCTACTCTCATCAAAATCTCCCCAAAATCAACACTATGATGCAAACTAGAATCAACGGGATCTTTATCTCGAGACATTAGAATTCTCACCAAAGAGGAAGATGTGGATTTGGATTTCTTAGCATACTAACAAGCAAGAGTCTAAGATTGGTAAGAATGGTTTCAACAAAATCGAAGCATGAATACCATAGATTGTAGTAAAGCAATCGCACATAATTCAACTTGTAACGAGGATCTAGAATTGCAAAGACATGACAAGTACCAATGAACACTCACCAATATTTATTAAATCTTTCTTGCATTTGCTTAACCATTGGAGTTAAAAAGAATGGGGACCTTTAATCGTATCAAGCAAGACCTTGTGAACCTTCCAAACCCTCCAAATAAAGATTGGCCGTCGGATAATTAGAACCGTAAAAATACAAGTCACATCATAAAAGACTTTCAAAATTTGCAAAGAATAACAACATTTCTCCACTCTCGTCGAAAGTGCAAATATTTGATATCCTTTATCCTGTTAGCCCCAATAATCTAGCACATCTCTATAGTAGATGTAAGATTCAAGCATCAAATAAGTAGAATTCCATCTCTCACACACATGTTGACGTAACTTTTGGTCACATTCAAATGAAAACTTTTGTCGGCCACATCATAAAATTTTTTCCTACAATTCTCGACTTTTTATGTACTTAATTCCATTTCAATCTTACCAACAACATCATCAAGAAGTTCCAAACTAGCTTTAACTATAAGATTCAAAATATGTGTACAACATCTAACTTGAAAAAAGCACCATCACACAAAATAGCTCGGTTCAAGACGAAAACTATTTTTAAGACAAGAAACCAACACATCATTATAAGAAGCATTATCCAAAGTGATGCTAAAAATTTTCTTGTCTATACCCCATTGAGATAAACATAAAACAAGTTCATCCGCTATGTTCAAACCATCATACGGAGGAAATAAAGCTCTAAACCTTATGATTCTCTTTGTAGCTTCCAATCTTTGTCAATCCAATGAGCAAGAATGCAAATATATTCATCATTAGTATGCTCGAGTTCCAATTATCTAAGTTAGACAAATTAAACCAGTGCTTTAGCCATCTCTTCTTTAACATGATCTCTCTTTTGCATAATACATAAGGACATCCCAGCAAATTGCATTTCTACTTATATTCTTAAAATTAGGACTAGCAATTCTCATCATGTATCTAAATCACGGTTCTTCAACTGTACTAAATGAATGCTTGCCACACACAAGAAAAGTAGAAACAAATCGATTTACACTCATCAAGATCAAACTTATAGGTTTTATAGATGAACCACCTCCTAATGATGGTAGATTGGCTATGGTGTATTGAGTGATGTCCTTATTAATTTTTTCAAACATTGATTTAGATGACGCCTTAAATGAGAGGTTCCACTAGAAGATTTAGCAGAGAAGATACTCTTACAAAGATTACATTGTGCCTTCAATTCATTTTTGTCCTCGCATTCAAGCTTTGTCATTTCATCCCACACCTTTGAAGTGGTAGACTTTTGACGCTTAAAGACTTTCATACTCATTAAACCCATCGTCCACGTGTATAGGAGTGTTCGAACTAGCCATAGTCATCAAAACTTAAGTCCTGAAATTCAAATAAACCAAACTAGCCCAAATTATTCATAGTCATAAAAACAACCAATGGATGTAAACATTTCAAAGTTGACCTAAGGCAGCATATTTTCTTGAATTTAAACCATAATTTATTGAACTTAAAGCCCACTAGATAATACTTTACCAAAAACATCTCAAACCAATTTAAAACTTTTTCGCAACATAATGTTAAAGAAAGCTTCATTAACCCTCGAATTCTATCTAATAAAACCTGTGTATCAGTAAGCAAAGCAACCATAAAATTAGGTCAGAATCTTCCCACAAATATCTGTCACTGGCTCTCATTGGAGCCTCCTCCCTTGAGAGAAAGGGCACAAAGTTTAAATTAGTTCCAAACAAGACCCTTGGTTAGATCTATGGTGGTTATGGTAAGGAAAACACATCACAAATTTAATACAACTTAGCTCTTCTTTTCGTGCAATTCTTGTTACCAAAGACTCAGACACCCCTGTACCCCTTTCCAAGATTTTCTTTGGTAAATCCCGCTTGCTTTTTGTTAGAATACTTGGGAATCATGATTCCAACACCAAATCATGAGCTTCAACCTGCACACCCATTTCCAACAACCACATTTTTCCTACAAGAAGCTCAAGAGTCTATGTTTGAACATTGTGTTTCTTCTATTTCTTTCAAAGAAGGGTTCTACTACCCCGCTACCATTTGCATATAATGCAAGAAATCAACAACTCTCTCAAGTTTTGTGCCTTTGACATTTAACATGCATAATTTTGGCGCTATGTATAACAAAGACGCTCTACATCACAAAAATCAATTTCTAAACATGCATTGCACTCATAAATTGGTCATCAGAAACATGCATAATTTATTAGATAGAATTCCGAGGGTTTTATTAGATAGAATTCCAAGCACCATAATTTTTGCAACATTTAACACAACCAATTTACTTTTTCAGACATCTCTAAACTAAACCCATAAATTATTTAAAAAAAAAAAACAAAACTGTTATTAAAAAAAAATAGATGTGCATGTAGTCCTAAAATAACAAACCCATAAATTATTATACCAAAATAACAGACACCCATAACTCAAAACATCAATTACCTTTAAAATCATCTACTTTTCAATTAATTGAAAAGAATAACAAACCTTTTGAACTGTTTGGTTCCAGAGAAACAGTAAGAAACGAGAAGGAAAATCAAAATTCTTCGAAACGAGATGCACGATTGCACGTGCAATAGAGCTGAATAAAAAAAGAACCGAACGTGAGACAGAGATGAAGAGGAAGGTGGAGACTGGAGAGTGGAGATTAGGGATTTTGATTTCAGATGGAAAAAATGGGAGAAAGAGTGGAAGTCTGGAAAGATAGGCACGTGAAAATCTTTTTCTAAAGTTAAAATTTTATTAATAAAAAATAATAAAATAATAATAAAATATTTCGGTCGGTAGGGCCGGGCCTGTGCCAAAAAATCATGCTCGAGGCCTGCCCATTTTTAAATGGGCCTAATTTTTTGCCCAAGCCCATTTTTCGCCTATATTTTTGCCCAAACCTCCCACATTTTGGGAGGCCTTGGTAGAGCCAAGTGGTCTTACCATGTACACATCTAATTTGGGGTATTTTAATTTTGAAATCTGGGGTATTTCAATTTTGAAATATGGGGATATTTCATAATTTTGCCAATCGGGGGTAATTTGGTGATTTCAAAACTAGGGTTTACTTTAGGACCTTACAAAGCAGGTGTGGTCGCTCCTTTCGGGTTTTAATTATAAGTTTTGGCTCATCAACAAGTCCTCATGGTTAGGTGAACAATACTACGCACTGTGTAGGATTCCAATAAGAGGAGGTGAGTCACTAGGACCGCTTAAATACCAAGCTCTCCTGAATTCAATCTTAGACATGCGTATACCATTGCCACACCCTAACTCCTACGACTAGTTCACGTGGATTTGTTTGGATAAATTAAGTCTTATAGAATTTAAGAAGTTGTTTAAGCTAAGCCTAAAGTCCATCAAAGTCTAATTAAACTAGCCTCACGTCCCATAAAGCCCATCAAGCCCACATATATATATATATATCACACAATGGTTTAGAGTACTTACCTGGTGGACTTGGGCCGGAGACGCAGGTGCCATCGAGCTAACAAACTCATATCATTTCAAAAAAAACAACATGCAAGTTTCAAAAGCCCACCTTTTGAAAACATTTTGAGCCCAAAAACCCCAAAGCTGAGTTTTGAACTGGGCTCTGATACCAATTTGTAACGCCTCAAACTCGGCCCAACCACTAAAACCGGATCTGGTATGTCACTAAGGAAATTTTGTAAAACATGTCGCATTTTCAGAAAAATATTTTGGTAAAGTTTAACCTTTTATTCGGGAAAATTTATAATTTATAGTTTTAAATAAAATATGCCTTTATGAATTAAAAACCCAAATTTAAATACATGCCTTAGTTCAATTAAAAATAAAAATTTAAATAACTAAAAGTAATAAAAGCCCGTAATAAAACAAAATATAAACTGGTGGCCCATGGCCTTATTACAACGAGATTTAAAATCCATTAAATAAGAATATAAAATAATAACTAGAGTCTTTTTGCTGGATCCAAATGTTCTTTCGCATGACCACCTTGCGCTCCTCTCCAGCCCGGTCCGATGCACTAAATGCTACCTGAAATGTTAATTAATTGGTTGAGTCGCGAGACTCAGTGTGCAACCCTCATGCACCATTAGATTTGGGCCTTAGCCCCATAAAACTAAAATAATCAGAATTAATATACATAATAAAAATAATATGCAAGCCCAAGCCAAATCTTAGGTTTCCATCTGCTACACGCCTGCATCACCATTCACACCATTGGGGATTTCTACAATCAACCCACACCGCTACACGCCTTGATGGCAGTCGTGCTGCTCATCATCAGATCATGGTCATAGCCACTACAATAGATCACGGCAAAAGCCGCTACAACAGATCACGGTAAAAATCGCTACAATGATCACCAGAAAACCGCTACAATGTATAACTTCCTCCTTTCATCAACCCAAATTCATGCAATTACATAAAATTCAATATACTTGTAACGTATAAACAAAACATTCACTAACCTGGTGATTTGCGATTACCCTCTTTGGGTTTCCGTCATTATGCCGGGATTTCGGCATTTATCATAACATATAAACTTTATAATCATATATTAGTCAAACAGATCTAAATGGTGGGAAAGTGTTACACACTTGATATCGCGAAATCCAATATTCTTAGTCGATATCCTTGTTATCTCGATCTACAACTTTGCTCAAAAAGCAAAAGATGTGAAAATAGGGCCTCTCTATATTCTACCATGGTTAGTGTTCTACCCGATTTCATATATTTATAAATAAACCAATCTCCTTACCTTGAAATCCCAAAAATAACACAACTTGAGTGTTACTGATCTTTGACTTAGAGATCTAAGCGTTGGACTCCTCTTCAGATCCCGAAATGCCGAAAATAAGAAAAACCCTTGATTAGTCACTAAATAGCCATTCGGCTAGGGGCTTTGAAAAGCTGGAGAAATATTGGAAACTCAAAATCGACACATACCTATTGTTTTCTTTAGATTCGGTACAAGCAGACTTTACTGAAGAAAATTCGGCAACTTCAAGAGGTGAGATCTAAGAATTTCGATTTTTAGAAGATTTAAGAATTGAAGAGATGGCTAAGAGAGATTTGGCCAATGAATATTAAGGAGAAGAATAGAATAATATAGATGTGATTTCGGCTTGATTAGAAGAAAAATAACAATAGAGGTTAAAAGATTCGGCCAACCAGGAAATTTTAGAGAGGAAGAAAGGGTGAAGAAAATGGTGATTTTCGGCTTTTGAGAGGAAGAAGATGAGAAAAGAAAATAAAAGAAAGGCTTAAAAAAAATTTCGACACCCCTCTTTATATAGAAAACCGATTCCTCTCTTTAGCGTAGATTGATTTTCACCAACACCGCCACACATGATAGCTCCTATCCCTTTTCCTTATCTTAATCTATTATCTCCTCAAAATAGTCTTTGTCCGCTTATTATCCTTAAAGACTAAATCCCTAAATAATAGCCTTTATCTACTTATTATCCACATAGAATAAATATAATAAAATTCCCCAAAAAAAATAGCCTTGTGTCGTCCACTTTCCTAATCCCTAATGCCAAATTTAACTAACTTAAATTAGAAGATTTGGGCTCACTAAAACTTAAAATTTGGGCCCCTAACACTTAAATTAACTCATTTCAAATATTCACCCATTAAACGCATAGGCCCAAAAATTTAGGATGTTACACTAAGTGAGTATTTTTTATTTAAAAATGTGACATCAACAAAATTGACAAAAAAAAATTAATGATGTCAACAATTGGACTTGATTTTCAAATTTGAAAAGTAAATGGACTAAATTCTTGAAAACAAAAGTATAAAGACTAAATTACAAATATGTGAATAATATTTTCAATAATATGTGAATAATATTATTTAAAATATTATTTTAAAATTTATTATTAAAATAAAATTGAAATATTAAATAATTTATTAAAATAATAATTTATATTTATTATATTAATAATTTATTATATGACTAAATATAAATAATTAAATATGTATGTTTAATAATATTAAAAATATAATATTTTAAATATTTTTAAAATAAAATAAAATTTATTATCAATATAATAATATTAAGCTTGATTTAAGTTAATTTTATATAAAAATAAAATTATCTATAGATGAGTTTTTTCCTAAAATGACTTACGCTTTTCAAAAGGGTAAGTCATTTTACAGGAAAAAGGGCTTATTTTACCTTGACCTGCAAGTCATCTTCCGTTGATTAAACTATTTTCTATGAAACAAACACAGGAAAATACAGAAAATATTTTCCTTAAAACCTTTTACATGTAAACAAACGGACCCGTAGAAAGTAATCCTGATTTGTGTGCGAGTATGAAGTTGCTACACGATAAGTTGTAGGACTTAAATAATTACTTATTCCTGTTGAAAAATAGTGGATGAAAATGGTAGAGACAAACTTAAATCAATACATGTTGAGTTCTAGTTCAGCAGCAAAAGAGAATTCAGCTTCTCTACATTCCTTTTGGCATCCCTAATGTCACCATATCTAACAAATCCAAATTTTCTCCCTTTAACTGATCTTTTCTTAGCGACGAACATGATAATTACCTTTCCTTGTTTTTCAAGATGTTGTGTAGCCTTCTCCCAATAGAGTCTCTATGGCAAGTTGTCGATTTAAAACGAACATGACCATGTTCATGTTGCACGCCATTTAGATTGTTGAATTAGGAGAATGATATCGACATGCATTTTTTGAGGTATATTTGAGTTTAGAAGATTGGGTTTAAAGAAAGCTTAGGATATGTTACACGTTATGTTAGAATTACGTGATAGATAATGATGGACATGAGCATGGTTGTGTTTGTCATTTTATGAAAAAACATTCATATTTTATGATAGGATTTTTCTTTTCAAAAAGATTTTAGTATAAGAATTACCTTTAATTAAATACTTTACCACCCTTAAAAAAAAGGGCAAATATCCCAAAATATCAAAAAATCAAAATTATCGAAAAGGACGTGTTTCAAAATATTGATAGGAAGGGCAATTTCCCAAAAACGTCCACGGTGCTTTTTTGGGAAAACGGCTTAAAGCGTCCCCGAGGGAGCGCTTTTACCACCTTAGCAAAACGCTTCACGAGGGCGCACTTTTGTTGAGGTGGCCAAAAGCGCCCCTAGGACGCACTTTAGGCCATTTTCCCCAAAATGCGCCGACGTGGACGCTGCTTGGGATTCTTTCCATCCACTTGCAATGTGAAAATGAAATAAGTTTTGAGCGTAGTCTCCGCAAAATAATTTTGAGGAGATGTTGCGAACAAACCGTAGCAAAACGCCCTACGTGACTCTCTTTTGCTACAAAGTGGTCTCCGCAAAATTATTTTGAGGAGACGTTTAACAAAAAGTGGCAAAAAACGCTTCAAATAGGTGCACTATTACCAGAGTATCGAAAAGCGCTCCCATATGGACGCGCTTTTGCTACATGCTATCCGGCAAAATTAGATTATAAATCACCAAATTTTATTCTCGCCATGTAAAGCAAATTCAAGCAAAAGGAAAAAAAATTAAAAATGAGTGAACGATATTAATCGTTGTTATTTACTACGATGGTGAAGTGCGTGACACCAAAATGGTGTTTTTTTCTTATCGGAGAACATAAGCGATTGAGTTTTAATCGAACATCGATTTGGTAGAACTTCGCAAAAGAATTAGGCGTAAAATATTCGAAACAACGCTAATGAAAGTTCAGTCTATTAAGTATAGATTTTACGCTTCGGTTGATCCGGTGAGATATGACTCATTCGACATCAAAGGTCCCTGAGCCTTGAGGCAATGGTGGAGACTCATCTTGTCGCTGGTTCACCCTATATCGAGGTATATGTAGAATTTTCATCTCCAAGTGATCCGGTCGTGGCCTCAACATCTAGTATCGCTCGAGGGAATACACGACCCCAAGTCGACACTGTAAGTGGGAGGCAAAACACGAAATGCCCGTGTGCGGTGGTAGTATAGAAAACATAACCCCGCATTTACACTCGGTTGGTGGATGGGACATGCATATTCATCATTCGACGTCGGATGACAGAAATACGTATTGGAGGACGTCATCAACTTCTAGTGGATGGCAATCCACATACGATTGGGATCTTTACGAAAGATGTTTAAGGAGGATGATGTATTACCGACGACATCCACCAATGAGGGCCCTCGTTTGTTGCGGTGTTATGGAGGATCGGACGATGAATCCGATGTGGATCCACCTCGGGAGCCGTGGCCCCGACAGTCTGAAGTTGGATTATTTTCGAACGGAGCCCGCTCCAATTGTACCAAGATGTTGAGGCGGTTCGTAAGAAGAAGAAGAAGATCCGCTATTCAAGGCATACTCACCTCCAAATAGACATGCATAATGTCGATCTATCTCAAGATGATGTATTGAGTTTCTAAACTACCACACCGGACGCGTGACCGCACAAATTCTTCGTTGATTCGGACCAATTAGAAGTTGGTAACCGCTTTCCAACAAGAATACTTTTCTTGGTTCATTGAAACAATACAGCATCAGGAAAGGGGTTAACTACACTATGGTTAAATCAAAGCTCGATAGGTACGAGGCGAAGTGTGCAGTGCAAGACGGCACATGTTCATGGAAAATCATGGCGTCGTTGAGGAAAAGGACATGGATGTGGGAGGTGAAAAGTACAAAGGTTCCCATACATGTCTTACCGATGACAAGACCACTATGTGTTCAATGATTTCAATAACACTAATATTATGTAATGTTGCATTATTTAACGATTTCGTTGATGTGTAACACAAGATCATCCGAGGATGGATTCGACATGTTGGTGATTTAATAATCCCGACGGTGAAGGCCGATCCCAAAACTACAAGGTTTACCTTAATTGGCAATATTCATAGCCAAATGGGGTACACGCCTCTTCTGTAAAGGCTTGGATAGCAAAGCGTAATGCGTTAGAAAAGTTGCACGGTGGGGACGCTTCATATAATGAAGTGTGGCGGTGGTGTTAGGTGTTGGAGACGATGTCCCAAAAGACAATGCACCTTAAAACGGAACCGCAGTACTACAACGATCGTCTCTCTCGTGGATGCGCAGTGTTCAAGCGCTGCTCGACATTTAAGCAATGCCGAGATGCTTTTACATACCGCAAGCCATTGGTACAAATTGATGGTACCTTCATGTATGGTAGATATACGATCGGTTATTGCTAGTCGTGGCACAAGACTACCGTGGAGAATCCTTCCAATTATGCTCGCAATAACACCGTGAGAGTCACCGATGATGTGGACTTCTTCCTATCTAGGTTAAGGAGGCATGTCCGCCTCAACCCGACATATCGTTATATCGGATCGGGGCCCCGGAATACTTGCGACAATAGAACGACAGGGAAGCATGTGGCATCGCACACACCATCGATATTGCCTGAGGCATGTTTCATCCAACTACTATGGGAAACACCGATCTAAAAGACAGAAACAACAAGTGACCGATATGGGTATGAAATATCTATTAATATAATTTCTTTTGAAATTTTCAATTTATTCGCAATTGAATAGTGGTATGTAATATTCGCTATCAACGTATATTGGCAGGGTACGATATCAATAAAGACCGTTTTCACGATATGTTGGCCAATTTGCGCGCAGATAACGCCGAAGGCGCAGAGTACCTGTGCAATATTCCTTTTGAACAGTGGACACAAGCATATGACGGCAGCCTTCGATATGGTCATATGACCACAAACCTGGCCGAATGCATAAATTTTGTGCTAAAAGGAACCCGTCATCTGCCGATTACAGTGATTTTGCGGGAGACATATTTTTATTTAGTGGCACTATTTTCAAGAGAGCAATGAGTTATCGAGGCGATACAAGGAGGCCATGTATGGAGCCCAAGGTCTTGCAAGAAATTAACCGTGGAAAGGCACGGCGAACACCATGCACACAAGTGTGTCACGACCGCGACAAATTATGGTTTCGTGTCACGGAGTTTGATGATCCGAACCAAGGTATTGTTGGCGGGCATTATCGTGTACACTTGACAAATAGGACATGAGATCGTGGATATTTGATGCACTTCGTTACCCATGTGCTCATGTACTTGCGGCTTGTCATAATCTTCGTCTTGACCCCATGAGCTATGTCGATGAAGTCTACAAATTAGAAAACATGTACAACGTGTGGAGACACGTATTCCCACCATCCCGGATGAGCGTAAGTGGCCACTCGGTATCGCTTGCACCGTATAAGTTGTTGTTTGATAGAGAATTGAGGCGAAACCAAAAGGTCGACCTTCCTCGACTAGAATACGCAACAATATGGATATCCGAGAACCGACCAACCAAAGTCGGCGATGGGTGGTGTAGGAACCCGGACCATACATCTTGCTCGTGTCCAAATCGGACTAGTTGACCGTGTTCTTAGCTTGCTTGTCTCTTCTCGGCTATGTAATTTCATTTTTTTGGAGGAAAATGGTGAACTTTTGTACAATAACTCAAATTTATTAAATATAAGATAATTAAATTGCAAAAATAAAAATTAAACCATTTCTATTTTATCAAAGATATTAAAACTAAATTAAAAAAATTAAATTACAAAAGAAATAACATTAAACTCAATTTTATTAAATAAAAAATTTTATATTGCAAAAAACTAAATTATCAATGAAAACTTCTTATTTATTAAATATATTACAACTAAATTATAAACAAATAAAAATAAAGAAAACTTCTTATTTATTAAATATATTAAAACTAAATTACAATAAAATAAAAAATAAAAACAATTTCTTATTTTATTACATATATTAAAATTAAATTACAATAAAAACTTAAACAATTTCTATTTTATTAAAGATATTAAAATTTAATAACAATAAAAAATTAAACAACAATTATTTTATTAAATATATTAAAACTAAATTAAAAATATAAAATAAAAATAAACTTTTATTTTATTAAAAAATCAAATTAAATTACATACAAAAAATCACAACTTCTATTTTAGTGAAGATATTAAAATTAAATTACAAACACAAATAAAAACAACTTTTTTATTCAAAAATAAAAAATTTATTACAATTTAAAAATAAAAAGCCCATCCTAATCAATGTTGATGCCGATGGGAACCAAGGTACCAGGGGGCGGTGCTTATTCTGTTACGCGGATTCCTCCTTCTTCTAGCTTCCTGAGGGTCGTGGAACCTCGGACGAGAATCGGGTTCTCCCGGTGGGTCCAGTTACAGGTGTTGCGATGATGACCCACCTTGATAAAATAATGACCCCGTAGGTGTTTGCATAAACCACGGCGGGGGTGACTGCATCCCATACGGTGAAAGAGCCTGGTAGAAAGAACTGCTCCCCAACGGTGCCTCCTCTAATCCCACACCCGACGTCGGCCTCACGATCGGCTGGCTAACGGGAGTTGTCGGGAACGGACTCGAACCCGCCATGCATTTCAACCAGGGTGGGACTAGGAAAAGGAAACATATATGGGTTAGGAGGATACATATAAGGGCGTGGTACGACCGGCATAAACTGTGGATATTTGTAATGTCGGTGTTGTCACCGAACCGATGGGCCCGGTGATTGTGTAGGCGCCGTTGATGGGCCCGGTGATCGTAGGCGCTGTTGTTGGGCCCGCCTCATCACCCTTCTCCTTGAATGTAAAGGGCCCGACGTTCCTTCGCCGCTGAATTTGCGTCGCCTCTCTTCATCCGACAACAGATACGGCTTGCCATGGATTCTAAACCATGGCATGTACTCCGGCATGCACGCTAACTCAATAACTATGATCGGTTCCCGGTTAGGTAAAAAGTCATACCGGTTCTCCCACGTCTCGATATGTTCGACCAAAATCTTGGCCAATCTGGTGTCTTCTGCCAGTAAGTCCACTTTGTGCTCATCATCAAGCACCTCAGGAGGCACGGGAATCGGTTACCGGCATCCAAATTGCTGCAGAACCCGATCTGACTGGTGCATCTCTACGGTCGCGTAGGTGATTAGCGGGACCTTAACGTGCCAACTGCTCGATTTTGAAGGAACTCCTCCTAATTATCGCCTCGAATTCGGGATCCTCGTATGGTGTCCATTGAAACTATATTAACATTACCAAAATATTAGTTATATACATAATACTAGACACTACATACGAAATACTAAATTATAATAACGAAATTAGACACTTACTTGTGATTCCGACCGTTGTTCCAATAGGAGTCGATATCCTCAAGCGAGTTAGGTATTCCAACATGACTCGTCGGATGGTTCCACCTAATTAAATAAACTTTCAGATGCAATTATACTATAAATCTACGACATAATTGTAAAATATAATATTAAATTTACCTCGTTATCGTTGGAATGAATATGGTCGGTCGAGTCGAGAACGTAAAATGGAAATCGAAACCATGCCCATGACTGCAATAGTGATAGGCAACCTCCGATTTTTGCTTTACTTGGCAGCGTCGCCCGCACATCTCCCAAAGACAAACTCGATAGCACGCAGACCCTTAACTCAATTCACCGGTCGCTCAAATCAACAAGTTTCGAGAGCCATCTCGTGGACGAGGTTTCTAGAGAGGTCCCAGATTAGATAGCCTCCAATTATCTCAAGCATGTATGCCCGCACATACCGTATTCTTTCTTCTTCTGTTGAACCTTCATTCACCAAGCGGAATGCGTCTCGTAACCAAGCCATATCGATCCGAGCTCCTTGAATTCTATCCTAATGGCACCCGAAGCTCGTAGCATACGGCCATCCAATCGAGAGATATTACGGACCGTGACTCCGAATTCGGCCCACCAGTAATCCTAATCAGAATCGCACATCTTCTAAGGTGATGGTACACTCTCGCATGGCGATGGAAAGTGTGCGTCTCGGTCTCCACCTCTATCAACGTCTTGATCAAAGGCGGGTCCAACTTGAACCCCTACCTATCGTGGTCACATGCCAAAAACCCGCTTCCGCAGTAATTCTCGATCAATAGCGATGGGGACCGGGCATGTTACTGAATATAACATTGCAACACCGATCTACTGATCGCTTTAAAAATTATAAAATTCAAAATTAATTAAAATTGCATAATTAAAAAAATTTAATAATATTGAAAAATTAACATTCAAACTTACCATTTTCATTTGCTCGACGGCAATGTGCTTGTTGTCTAGGCGACGTAATTCCCCGGCCATTGTACTCCGATAAAGAATTTTTAAATTTTCCAAAAAATAGATATATTAAAAAAATTATAAAGGGCTTTTTCGTAAATAGTAAAGGACTATTTTGAAATTTGAGCGTAAATTTCAAGGACTTTGAGAGAAACTTGAGAGAAAATTGAGAGCAAATTGAGAGAAAATTGAGAGAAAAATGAGAAAGGATTGAAGTGTGAAAAAAATGAAGGGTTGGAGGTATTTATATTTTTTTCGATAGTTGGGGCCAAAAAAAAATTTGATTGTTACGACCTAAAGCGCGTCCTGAGGAGCGCTTTTACCTCCTCGAAAAGCGCCCTCGTGGGAGCGTTTTTTTTGAGGTGGCTAAAAGCGCCCCTCGTGAGGCGCTTTAGGTTGTTTTCCCAAAAACGCTTAACGTGGACGCGCGAGTTTTTGGGAAATTGCCCTTCCGATCAATATTTTTGAAACTCGTCCTTTTCGTAATTTTTTTTTTATTTTTGGGATATTTGCCCAAAAAAAAACCTTATTATTATTCTAATATTTAAACGATATTATATTAAAACAAGCAATACCGTTATATCCTAATTTGAGCTAATTAAGCAATAATTACCATGGGATCTTTATTTTTATTTTAAAAAAATAAAGGAAAAAGCTTTTGTGTAATTTTTGAAATGTGATGGAAGAGTAGACAAGTGCCCATTATTTTCTTCAACGTGGTCACCGGCGAAGAAGCGTTTGAAAGAAGAAGATTTGTCATGCAAAAGTAATGAGCTATCAAATCAACTACAAAATACGCATGCGGCTCCGGTGGAAATTAAATTGGAGTAAAGGGTATTATATATATTTTATATATACTTCTTATTTTTAATTACAATTTCTCATCTACCATTAAATAGGAGAGAAAATATAATGGTACCAATTCACCTAAAATTCAATGAAATTTATATTATTATATATTAATATGCTAAATTTTTTAATTCAGATTTATATTGATAAAAGTATGATGAAATTTATTGTACTAGAAATTAGATTATATTTTATTTTTTTATTTTATATATTAGATTAAAGAGCAAATTGATTCTTTATTTTAAAATTTTCATCAATTTCTACTATTAAAAATTCGCATGTCTGACGGAATAATCAAACAAGTACTTGTAAACTTAGTTTAGCATTGCTTCTCAAAAGTACTTTTGAGGTTAAAGGTATTTTTTGTGCCATAAATAATACTAAACAAATCATTTTTGGAGTAAAAAGTGTTACTGAAAAGTGCTTTTGAACCCAAAAGCAAAATCAATTTTTTCTAGTTTTTGTTTTTTAACAAAAGCGGTCCTAGGAACAAAAGATAATTTTAACCCTTATAAAATATTTTATATAATATTTATATTGGATAGGTAATTACTTTCCTATTGAAATTTGTTTTAAATATATAATATTTTATATATATTTTTATTGGTTATATTTTAATATTTAAAATATAGTTTATATATTCAATTAAATTTTATAAAAAATCAATACTAATTGCAATTTAAAATTTACATTTCATATATAAAATGTTAACAATAAATTATAATAATTTTTTATTCTTACTAAAATATCATAAATATTAATTAAGTTGAGCATTATTTAAATGCATATTTGTTACTTTATATTTTATAACACTATATTTAAAATAGACATTTTATTTGTCAAAAGACATTTTAATAACAATATTAAACACTTCAATCTTAAAAAAATTAAAAGTATTTTTCAAAATTATTTTTCACCGTACTTGTTTAAAGTACTTCTAAAAATAATACCAAACTAGCCTGTAGAGATCAACTTGTAACAGTACAAATAAATAAATTTTTTAACAGAAGTAACTTGCTCTTAGGTTTAATATATAAAACTAATTTACCTAAATTTAAATAAATAAAAAGATATAAATTGACTCATAATACAAAAGCTTCAACAATATATCATTTTATAATTTCTATTATAAGATGAGATGCGGACTGATGTATGATTAAAAGAAGAAAAAAGGTTGACATGAAATGTTTGTAGAATGGGATGCCCAGTCAAAGCGGGCGGTTAGTTCTCAACAGTGCCACTCCACGCATACAACAAATGCAAATGTCATATACAACTTTCATGTTCGATGGATACCTGATGTATATATAACTTATGGTCTCCCGTGCAATTTTTCTGACTAAATAGTAGGATTTTTTAAGACAAAAATGGTTGAAGAGTCAAATATGTTCATACATAAGGATGTTTACATCTTTCTGAACAAAACTTAGTTAATTAAACGCATCGTTTGATTATAAAAAAGAAATGAAGAATTTGTCTTGACTCATGACCAAAAGTTTAAAGAGAAATGAAGTGATTAAATAGGGAATATTCCAGAATTGACCCTGCGTGGTGGAAGGAATTACAGAAGAAGCCATTTTCACGAGCTTTGTCTCATGCCCATTCTCTCTCTCTATCCAATATTGAATCATTTGGAGTAATATGGAATCACGAAAAAAGAATACAAATTGAAGACAAAATCAACACTAGCTTTGAGCCTTTGACATCAACGTAAAAACCAAAAACCAAAAGGGAAATTTTAAAGGAAAAAAAAAACATTAGCAGCAAAAACCAAAAACGCGTCTAATATCCCGACCAATTAGCAACGGCCTCCAGCTGTCCACGCGGCTTCTAGAGTTGCTGAATTATGATGTGCGCACCCTCCTCACTTCCATGTTTTCCTTTTCTTTTTCTCTATTAACTTTTGCTTTTCAATCACATCCAATTAAGGTATCTAATTAATCTTTTGTATTCTGTACACTCATCAAGGGTAAATGTTAGGTCATAAATTTTAAAATTGTTCCATATTTAAAATAAAGATCAAACCTTTAATCACTAATTAATAAAGAAGACATCATTATCATCTCACACTTAATAATTTTATTTTGATCATCAACATCAAAATTCTTAATTTTACCTAATTTTATTTCAGTAAAAATTCAGTGAGACACCACTTGTGGAAAGGAATTGCATTTGTTGCACCGAATGGTAATGCGAACCCCATCAGCTAATTTTATTTATTTTTGTCCCTTTTTAATTACTTATTTTCTTAATTATTGCATTGTTATGATATTGTAGTAAAAGATTAAGGACAACTATTTTTCTTACAAAAATTAAACATAATTATTTAATATATTTGTGGATTCTATTTTTAAAAATTTTGTACATACTTTTAAATGGATATATTTGAAAATTTAATTAAGTGAGAAACATAATGATTTTTACTCTTTATTTATAGAACTAAAAAAAAATGTTAAATGTTAATGTATGAAATGATAATTTAAATATTAAATATTAATTCAATCTCATTAAGTTTACTTATATGATTTTTTTAAAATAAAACATATCATTTCTTTTTAATAATTATGCTTTTAAGCATATATACACAGCTTAATTAATACATTTTAATGTTATATGCACTAACGATGCATGCGTCTCTACACAACCAATGCACCACATAATGTCACTTGTTAAAGAAAATATAATGATTTTTAAAATTATTTATTAATGATATGTCTTAATATAGTTCATTGACACTCTATGAAGTCATACACTATAAATGCACTAACTACAAACTCTTATCATATTATATATTTAATGCTTGTGTATAAAATATTTAATAGTATATTATAAAATTAAAAAATGGGTTCAACTTTAATTTTAAATAGAGAAAAATAAATAAAAACTTCATTAGCTAAAATATCGTAAGAGTAACTAAATTCAAACCATCAGACTTATTAGTATACTCAATTTAATTCATTTCGCTCCCACACGAAACATTAGAATAATTGAGAAATGATTGAATGAATAATGACGCCACATCATTGGTATCATTTCCAATAGATTTATGCTACATCAGCATTTTTATCTTGAATTTCAGAATTTTAATTTGGATTTAATTTTTTTTCAAGATAAAAATATTGAAATTCATGATAAAAATATTGATGTGACATAAATATATTGAAAAGGATATCAATGATGTGGCGTCACTATTTCATTCAATCATTTCCCTAGAATAATTAGTAAGAAAATTCGCCACTTAACTTATATTTTAAACTAACTACCTTTTTTTAACTCAAATTTCAAACTTGCAAATTAATATTCTTGGATGAAATTCTTCCCAAACCTGGAAGTGCTTTTCAACTTGGGTTGGTAGCCTAATTGGACAGGTATAATTGTCATTGTTTATAAATTGGGTTGGATTAAATGGTATCTAACCGTACAAGTTAAAATTATTTAACAATTATTATTATTTTAAATATAAGAAGCTTATTTTATTAAATATCATCTTAATTAATATTCCTATTAAAAAGTAAGAGTTTGTTTAATGAGTGTCTTAAAGACATAATTAAGATATAGTAAGTTATTGTTTTTGGAATTGAAATTTTGAAGCTAACTAAAATATAGATTATACATAATATTAATATCCCTAATTTACCATAAATAAAATGCATTTAATACAATTTTTTAAAAAATTGCATTAACTAATCTAAAAAAAGTTGAAAATATAAAACTCATTTATGAGGAAATATATTTATAGATAAAATGTTGAAATAAAAATTACAGAAAAGATTTGTGAATAAAAAGGATGTGATTGTTGAAATCCACAATAGCTTTTTCCCTATTAAGTTGGGTTTATAAAATACTAATAATTAGTATTAAAAAAATAATAAATATGGATAATCCTTGATTAACCTAAAAATAAAAGAAATAGTTGAAGTGGAGAGATTATAAACAAACCCTCCATTGAGAATTCTTCGTCACTGTCTTCACTTCACTAACCAAAAGATTTTGCTTTCTATAAGTTCTCTCCTTCACCGCAACCAAACAAAATATTATAAACTTTTTTTTCTCTGAAATAAACACTGAAAATGCTGAATCTATGGACTTTTATCTTCCTCTGCTTTCTCCATCTCTCATCCTTCAATGTAAGCAAATCTATTGTCTTCTTCTTCTTCTTCTTCTTCTTCTTCTTCTTTAGTATGTTCTGGGTACTATGTTTATCTTCTTTGTTTCTTGTACATTAAAATTTAATGTAAGACAGTTTTTTTTTATTCAAAGAAAATTGTAATTTTCGGACAATGCAGGTTGTGTTGGGCGGTGTCGGTGATTCGTTGGTGTCGGAGAATCCATTTACTCCGAAAGCCTCGGTGATTCGTTACTGGAACAAAGAGATCCGCCGCGAAATAACCAAAACCCATTTTCTACTCTCCAAAGTTTCGCCGTTAACCGCCGTCGACTCGGCCAGTTTTTCCAAACTGGCCGCCCAAAACGACCTCGCTTCCCATCTCCCTTCTTTTTGTTCCTCTGCCAAACTCTTTTGCTTCCCCGATTTATCTCCGAGTCTCGAGAAACACCCCAAAGATGAAAGGTTTGCCGTCTACTCCAACATGAATTTCTCCAATTACGGAACGGACCGACTCGCTGGAGTCGACTCGTTCAAGAACTACTCGGAAGACAGCAACATCGTCGTCGACTCGTTCCACCGATACAGTCGGGATTCGACTGGGCACAAGGAACAATTTGCCAATTACGCCAGTGAGGGCAACGTCGTCGACCAGAACTTCCACTCCTACGCCGCCTCCGCCACTGGCGGTTCCGGAAACTTCAACAACTACAACCGTGAAGTCAACAATCCCAATCTCCGTTTCTCTTCATATGGGGATGACTCCAACGGGCATGGGCAGACATTCACGCAGTACACAGAGAATGCCAACGCCGGGAACGGGCAGTCATTCTCGAGTTATGGAAAAAACGGTAACGGCGTTCCTAACGACTTCAGTAGTTACGGAAAAGGGGCCAATGTGATAGGGTCAGGATTTTCCGGTTATGGAGAAGCAGCCAATGGGGCGAATGACAGTTTCACTTCGTACGGATTCGACTCTAATGCTCCACAAAATACGTTCAAGAGTTACGGAGACGGCGGAAATGCGGCGGTTAACACTTTCTCAAGCTATCGCGATCAATCCAATGTGGGTGACGATTCTTTCCAATCTTACGCCAAAAATTCCAATGGAGAGAAAGTCGATTTTTCAAACTATGGCCAATCTTTCAATGAAGGAACCGATAAATTCACGGGGTACGGCCAAGGAGCCGTGGGTCAATCCATTGGGTTCAAAATCTATGGAAGGAACAGCACTTTCAAGGATTATGCGAAAAAGGAGGGCATCGTCTTCGGTAGATACAACAATGGCAGTTCCTCTGAAACTGCTCAAGTTAAGGGCGGTGGCAGTGCCGTGAATAAATGGGTGGAGCCGGGCAAATTCTTCCGGGAAAAGTTGTTGAAGCAGGGAACCGTGATGCCAATGCCGGACATTAAAGATAAAATGCCTGTAAGGTCATTTTTGCCCCGGACTATTGTTTCAAAATTACCATTTTCTTCCTCGAAGATTTTTGAACTGAAGCGGATATTCCACGCGGGGGATAACTCCACACTGGAAACCGTAATGCTGGACGCTTTGAAAGAGTGCGAGCGAGCGCCGAGCCCGGGCGAGACCAAGCGATGCGTGGGGTCGGCGGAGGACATGATCGATTTCGCCACCTCGGTTCTGGGGCGGAACGTGGAGGTTCGTACGACGGAGAACGTAAAAGGGTCAAAGCAGAACATAAAGATCGGAAGCGTTAAAGGAATCAACGGCGGGAAAGTAACGAAATCGGTTTCTTGCCATCAGAGTTTGTACCCGTATCTGCTTTACTATTGCCACTCGGTCCCCGAGGTCCGGGTCTATGAAGCGGATATTCTGGATCCGAAGTCACTGGAGAAGATCAATCATGGTGTTGCCATCTGTCATTTGGACACATCCAGTTGGAGCTCGAATCATGGAGCGTTCTTGGCATTGGGTTCGGGTCCGGGTCGGATCGAGGTGTGCCACTGGATTTTCGAGAATGACATGACTTGGACCATCTCTGATTCTTAAACTAGAAAAGCTTTTGGATGGGTAAAATTTACTAAATTTAGTTAAGAAGAAACCATTGGCTAAGATAACTTATCCATTGGCGAAATTAAGAATTTGTCCATTTTGTTTCTCTGTTAATTTAAGATTATGGAATGAATGAAATACACAAATATGAATTATTTTTTCTTATATTCTCTTCTTTTTTTTTTTTTATGCTGCAATGAATCTTATCGTCCTGCAACTTTGTTGGTTTTGAATTTTTTCAGGAAAGCAATGAAAATGGTGTTTTGAATTTCTGTCACATCTACCAATTTTTGCCATCTTTCAAGACTTGAAAGTCAAGTCCACAGTAATTTTCTCTAACATTCGCCTTCAATTTTGTTCTTACTCTATGTATTTTGTCAAAAGTTATAAATTTTGTCTTTATTTTTTAAAAAATTGAATTATTTTAAATTTTAAAATTTTAATTTTAACCTAAATAACAATCGAATAATATATGAAAATAAGTTTTGACGCATGGACTGAAATTTTAATTTTAAAATGTATTAAAACTAAAAATAATTAAATAAAAGTATAGATATTAAAGAATGAAATTTAAGGTAAATAGTAAACTTGTGAACGAAGACAGAGTAACACATGGATGAAAAGCACTGATTAGCCTCAGAATCAGTCAGAAAGAGAGAATGATTCGGATGAAAGGCAATTTTTGCTTTAACAAAATTCTTTTAGAAAAAAATTATATAAAATATGAAGGCCAATTCTGTGTACGGGTTTTCATTTACTATTGCACTCAAACATGGAGACAAATTTAAAAAGTTACTTTCTGCTATCACTCTTTCTATTTTATAAAATTTATAGATTTAATTTTTGTATTTTAATTTAGTTATTTTTAGTCTTTGTGCTTTTAAATTTTAAAATTTCAGTTCTCAATAAACGATAATAGTTAAATTCATTAAATTCAGTTTAGTTTCAAAATTTGATATAGTAAACATATTATCATATATATATATATATATGCTACGTAAGTTTATTTCTACATATTACTCACTAAAATTCTAATTATTAAATTAATAACTATCATTTACGTTAAAATTGAAATTTTAAAATTCAAAATTATAAAGCCTTAGAAAGACTCAATTGAAGAATACTTAACTAAATCTATAATTGTATGCGATAGTACATGACTAGAATTAAATTTACCAAATGAATTTAATTGCTACTATTTAAGCAGAACTAAAATTTTAAAATTTAAAAGTATAAATACTAAAATTAATCAATTAAAAATATAAAAATTAAAATTAAATTAAAGTATAATGACTAAATTTATAACTTTTGCAAGTGAAACAAGAAGGAAGAAACGATATTCATCCTAACAACATTTTCATATTTGACCCTAAAAATAATTTTGACCCTTAAAATACAAGTTAGATCAAAAGCTTTTTTATTTTATTTTAAATTTCATCTATTGCTAAAATTGACATGACTAATAAAATAATTAAATAGTTATACATGACATACTATATGTACCAGCTTTTAAGAATAGAAATTGATGGAATTTTTAACATAAAGATCAGTTTACTATTTAGTCTAACCTATAGGAACTAATTTACCTCTTCTTCTTTTTTTTAAGAAGAAAAGACAAAATGAAATCCAATCCTAATTGTCGAAACTATTTTTTTGTTTGGAAAACGGGCTGACTTTAAAATGGAAAATGGAGTCGCCACCAATCTTTTTTTTTGAAGTGTGATTGGGCCACTTTTGAAAATGTTTGGTCTACGAATTTTAAGAAAACGGGCTCGGGAGTCGATTACGCACGAGGAAGGATTAGCACCCTCGCAACGCCCAAAATTGGTACCGTATTGATTGATTAATGTCTTTAATGTCGAAAATTAGAAAATATGAAAAAATGTTTGGGTAATTCGCATTAGATATCAAAACTCTCTTGCTCCGAAAAGTTGAAATACCATATCCAGCACGAGAGGACACGATGTTTCAAACTATCGATACAAAGATCATTTCATAATTTCCAACACTCATGTCTTGTAATTTAAAAAAGGGTATTTCACTATTTGGCCAAACGAAAAACCGAAACCCAGCACGATTGGGCACGATTCCTTAAATTTCCAATCATGAAATATTGCCTTTATTTTTGAAAAAACACGGTCAAAATCTTTAAAGGATATTTGGTCATTTGATTAATAGAAAATCGAGACCCAAAGACGATTGGGCACGAATCTCTCAAGCTTCCGAATCTGAAACATTGCCTTATTTAAAAAAACGATCAAAATCTTTCAAGGATATTTAGCGATTTAGGTGAATGAAGAATCGAAGCCCAGCACGATTGGGCACGATTTCTCGGACTCCCAAATACGAAATATTACCTTTGTGAAACCGCTTTCTTTGATGAATTTTAATAAAGCAAAAATAAAGACATTGAAATGTAAACACGATAATAATAAGGGCAAATAATAAACATACTAATAATAATAATAAGAATAAGAATAATATATGTACATAGTAATAAAAAGAAAAAATGACATTACGTATAATGGCAATAGTACTAAAAATTATAGTAAAAAAAATACTATTAATAATAAACATATAGTGATAGTAATAATAAATAGTGATAATAGTAATAGATAGTGATAATAATAAATGGAAAAAAATAAAAATATATTACTAAAAGGTAAAAATAATAATAATACTACTAGAAACAAAATAAAAAATAGTAATCGACAATATGATAATAGTAATAATATTAAAACTAATAATAAAACAAAGATAATAATAAATATAATAATAAATATAGTTATAATAATAATGTATATAAAAAAAAGTAAACATAACAATAATAATAATAAAGGACAAAAAAATGATACTAATAATATTAATAGTAATAATAAAATATTAAATATAATAATATATATATAAATAACATAGTGGTAATAATTAAAATAATAATGATATATTAATAATAACGTAATAATAGTATTATAATGATAAACATAATAAATATAAAAATAATAGTAAGTAATAATATATATACTGAGTTAATAAATAATATTAAAATAATTACCTTAATGATAAAATAACCAAAATAACCAAAAGGGATTAAATCGAATGGAAAATAGGAGTTTCGGGGTAAAATCGCGAAGCAAATAAAGGATAAGGACCAAATTTAATCACGTGCGCAATTTTGGAGGACCAGAAACGCAATTACTCCAAGTTTCTGAACACCATGCCTAAACACGGATTAAATTGAAACGGCGCATAAAAAGTAGGGAAAATTTTAAAAACGGAAAAAAATAAAGCGGGACAAAATTAAACAGGCGCACAAGGAAAGAGGACCTATTGCACAATTTCCCCGTTTAAGGAAAATTTGCACTAATTCACCTGCAAAAACAGGTAATCACGCGGGGATCTCCCCGCCTTTTACGACGTCGTTCTTTAAATGTTTTTAAAACCTAAAAACCAACATTTTTTCATTCCTCCTGCTTCCAAAAAACAAAAATCATCAGAGAACTCCCCTTCCCTTTTTATTTTTCTTTTTTAGGGTTTTAACCCCCCTTTTCTTTGATTCCCTTTCCTGTGTCGGAACACGATCAAGAGCCCCCTCCATGCGCGCGATCATGCGATCACCGGAGGAAACCCGATAAGACCCTCACGACTTCTTTTTTTTTGTTTAAAACTTTTGTATTTTAAAACACAAATGAAAAATAAACAAGAAACAAATCAAGAACCCGAAGATTCAAAATAAACAAAAATAAAGGAAACCTTTTCTTTGTTTTTGATTACATTCTTTTGTGAAAATGTGCTCCAGCCTCTGTATTTTTTTTTTGCGTAAATCCTATAAAAAAAAAGCCCCCACATTACAGACTCGATTTGACTTTTTATAGTCTTTTCTACAACTACTTTTTCTATTGTGCAGATACGTGCTAGAGCACGACGCGGACGTGGCGTGGTGGCTGTTGGCGCGCGGAGGGGAAGGTCTCGCTGGCGAGGGTCGTGCGGCGCAAGGGCTCTCCTCTGATTTACGTTTTTGTTGTTTTTTTTTATTTTTGGGTTAAACATTTGGGCTCTTATTTTCTGATTTGGTTAATTGGTATTGGGCTGCAAAATTGGGCCTTACAGCTGCCCCTCTTTGCTCATTGTCGTGCAACGAGAATAGAGCAAAGACTTTAAAAGGACCAATTTTGCCCCATCTTGTTTGATCTTGACTTCTTGATGCTTCCTTTTTTTCCAGGTAGCTTTATTCCACCCACTGCATTCCAGAGGTATAGAAATTTGTTTCGATCTGCTCCACTCCTGCTCAGTGGAGATAGGATCTGCTATCTTCGATCTGCTCTACTCCTGCTTAGTGGGGATAAGATATGTATTCTTCAGTCTGCTCCATTTTCGATACATGGAGATAAGACCTGCTACTTTTGATCTGCTCCACTCCTCCGGTGGAGATAAAATCAGATTCTTGATCCGCTCCATTGCCGATACATGGAGAGAAGACTTACTATCTTTAGCTTTGATCCACTCCTCCGGTGAAGATAAGGCTTGATCTTTCGATCTGCTCTACTTACGCCAAGAGAGATAAAATCATTATCTTCAATCCGCTCCACTCCTCGCCGGTGGAGATAGGATCTATATCTTTAGCTGCTCCACTCCCTTTCGGTGGAGATAAGGCTTCAATCTTCGATCTGCTCCACTCCCCTTTCAAGAGAGATAAGATCTGTTATCTTCAATCCGCTCCACTCTCCTTTCGGTGGAGATAGGATCTATATCTTTAGCTCCTCCACTCCTCGCCGGTAGAGATAAGGCTTTAATCTTGATCTGCTCCACTCGCCGGTGGAGATAAGATCTGCTTCTTCGATCTGCTTCTACTCCTACTCAAGAGAGATAAGATCTCATTATCTTAAATCCGCTCCACTCTTTCGGTGGAGATAGGATCTATTATCTTTAGCCTGCTCCCTCCTCGCCGGTGGAGATAAGGCTTCATCTTTCAATCTGCTCTACTCACCTTTCAAGAGAGATAAGATCTGTTATCTTCAATCCGCCGACTCTCGCCGGTGGAGATAGGATCTACTATCTTTAGCCTGCTCCACTCCTGCTTAGTGGAGATAAGGCTATAATCTTCCGATCTACTCTACTCCTACTCAGTAGAGATAAGATCTGTTATCTTCAATCCGCTCCACTCCTGCTCAGTGGAGATAGGATCTACTATCTTTAGCCTACTCCACTCCTGCTCAGTGGAGATAAGGCTATAATCTTCGATCTGCTCCACTCCTGTTCAGTGAAGATAAGATCTGTTATCTTTAATCCGCTCCACTCCTACTCAGTGGAGATAGGATCTACTATCTTTAGCCCGCCCACCTCCTTTGGAGATAAGATCTGCTTGCTTCGACTCCTCTACTCCTACTCAAGGAGATAAGGCTCCGACTTTCGATCCCTACTCGCTACTATCTACTCTGCTCAAGAGAGATAAGATATGTACTCTTCTACTCTGCTCAAGAGAGATAAGATATGTACTCTTCAGAACCCATCAACTTTGCTACATTGTCTTCCGGAGAACCTACCAGTAGAAGTGATTTCATGGGGTCTATGCATATGTCAAATGATTAGGATGTCATGCAAGATGTTCCTAACCATATGTATCATAAATGTTACGAATGGATGCAAAATGTCATGAGAATGATCCATTTTTAACACTTGGGCTGTTATTGCTTGCTGCTTATTAAGGTGACCCCTGACGTATGTCTTCTCTGCATTCATCGATACTTCTAACAACTAATCAAGATGTCGCCATTGCTTAAACCCTTATCTCAAGTCTCGAGCCCTTTTAAGCTGGTTAATTCTAAACCATTGTCTGTTTGATTCTTGTATTTTTAGAAACTTTCGTAGTAGTGCATAAAATTTCTTTTGTGAAAGTATTATTAGTTCAGTAATTATTATTTCAAAAAATGCTTGAAACAAGACTATAGAAATGAATAAAACTGAAATTTATTCGGGATAAAAACCCGTGAAAAATGGGTTGAACAAGGAAAACAAATTCCATTAAGGTGCAATATGAGTAAGAATGGTATTGATGCCCCGGATATCACAAATCGAGGTTTTCAGATGTACTTATTGAAGACCACTCTGAGTTCAACATGTGTCTAGAAGATCCATGGTACTTTGTAGATGCCCCAAGACGTAACATATCTCCTCATTATTATTTCAAGTATAGCGAAACTACTATATGCCCCCTCACGAGTTGATCATAATTTGAGCTGCCCTCTTTGGGTTTTCAACTCAAAGCCTCTTTGGTCTCAAAGCGCCCTTTGCGGGTTTTCACTTTGGCCTCTCCGATTTTTTTTTTAAACGCAAGATGCCCTTTGTGGGTTTTCATCTTAGTCCACTTTCAAGCGAA
Source organism: Gossypium rotundifolium (assembly GCA_025506655.1). Lineage (NCBI taxonomy): Eukaryota > Viridiplantae > Streptophyta > Magnoliopsida > Malvales > Malvaceae > Gossypium > Gossypium rotundifolium. Next base: position 26,472,673 of record CP106724.1, on the reverse strand, counting down.
GTACTTCTTGACTGAGTCTGCGTTAATTGGATTTGGCAGACTTTTGCCGTCCATCTCGACTAGTATCAAAGCTCCTCCAGAAAAGGCCTTCTTTACAACATAGGGTCCTTCCCAATTAGGCATCCACTTTCCCCTGAAGTCCTTTTGCATAGGGAGGATCTGTTTCAACACTAAGTCTCCTTCATGGAATACTCTGGTGCGGACTTTCTTATTGTAAGCTCGCATCATCCGCTTCTGGTATAATTGACCATGGCGAATAGCTCTTAGCCTCTTTTCCTCAATTAAATTTAGTTGATCATATCGAAATTGAACCCATTCTGCTTCGTCCAACTTTAGCTCTGACAAAACCCGGAGTGAAGGGATCTCAACTTCAATAGGCAAAACTGCCTCCATCCCATAAACCAACGAGAAAGGAGTTGCCCCGGTAGAGGTTCTAACCGATGTTCGATAGGCGTAGAGGGCAAGCGGTAACTTTTCATGCCAGTCCTTGTAGGTCTCAACCATTTTCCCCACAATTCTCTTGATATTTTTATTAGCCGCCTCGACTGCTCCATTCATTTTCGGGTGATATGGCGACGAATTATGGTGCTTAATGTTGAACTGACTGCAGACTTCTACTATCGCTTTATTGTTCAAGTTTAGTGCATTGTCAGACACGATCCTTTCTGGCATGCCGTAGTGACATATGATCTCCTTCAAAAAATTGCTAACTGCCGTCTTTGTGATATTGGCATATGAAGCTGCCTCTACCCATTTGGTGAAGTAATCAATGACCACGAAAATGAAACGATATCTATTAGAAGCTTTCGGTGAGATCGGCCCAATGACATCCATGCCCCACATTGACAAAGGCCATGGAGAAGTCATAACATGAAGAAGTGAATGAGGCACATGGATCTTGTCTCCATAAACACGGCACTTATGGCACTTCTTAGCATAACGGATGCGATCTCCTTCCATCGTGGACCAAGAATACCCGAATCTCATGATTTGCACGCCATCGTAAACCCATTGGCATGTGTTCCACGACACCCTCATGGACTTCTTCCAGATTTTTCTAGCTTCAACAAAGATCCACACATCTCGAGCAACACTTGATCCCTCCTCTTTTTATACGGGATCTCTCCATCTAGGACATAGTCACCGCAAGTCTTCTCAATATTTTCTTATCATTTTCGATTAAGCTTGATCGGGATATTCACGGCTTTTCACATATTGCGAATATCATAGTACCAAGGATGATCATCTCTCTCTTCCTCTTCGTCAATATTGAAACAATGAGTCGGAGCCCCGCAAATACTCATTTGGATAGGCTTCATACCCTCCTGCTTATTCACTTTGATCATAGAAGCTAGAGTGGCCAAAGCATTAGCCATCTGGTTTTCATCACGCGGGAGGTAAAAGAATGTGATATTATCAAACTCCTCAATTAGTTTCAAAACTAACTTTCGATAGCTGATCAGTTTGGGATCTCTTGTTTCCCATTCTCCTTTGAGCTGATATATTACAAGGGCAGAGTCTCTGTATACCTCTAGCACATTAACTTTGTGGTCTATGGCTGCTAGGATCCCCATGATACACGCTTCGTATTCTGCCATTCTATTTGTGCAATCGAAGTCTAACTTGCAAGTGAATGGATAATGCTCTTCCTTTGGGGATACCAGGACTGCCCCAATTCCATTACCAACGGCATTTGACGCTCCATCAAAGTTCATCTTCCAAGGATGATCTTCTAGGATACCTTCCCCAGTCGCTGCTACAAACATCAACTCTTCATTAGGAAAATCAAAATTAAGGGGCTCATAATCATCTAGTGCCCTGCTGGCTAAGAAATCTGCTATTGCACTCCCCTTCACCGCCTTCTGGTTCACATAGACAATGTCAAACTCAGAGAGCAAAATTTGCCATCGGGCCATCCTTCCATTCAGGGCGATTGACTCCATCATGTATTTCAGAGGGTCTAATTTTGAGATTAACCAAGTCGTATAGTACAACATGTACTGCCTCAACCTTCGAGTTGTCCAGACCAATGCACAACACAATTTCTCAATTGGCGAGCATTTCATTTCACACTCGGTGAATTTCTTACTGAGGTAGTATATCGCTCTTTCTTTCTTCCCTGTCTCATCGTGTTGGCCTAGCACACATCCCATTGAATTATTGAACAACATCGATACAAAATCAAGGGTCATCAGGATCGGGAGGCATTAACACCGGGTGTTGGACAAATATTGTTTAATCTTGTCAAACGCCTCTAGCATTCATCATCCCAAATACCGGATTGTGCTTAAGAAGGCGGAATATTGGATCACATTTCTCGACCAATTGTGAAATAAACCGAGCGATGTAATTCAATCTCCTTAAAAAACCTCGGACTTCCTTCTGAATGCGTGGCGGAGGTAATTTTTGTACGGCCTTAACTTTATTCGGATCTACTTCGATTCTTTTTACACTGACCACGAAACCCAATAGCTTCCCTGATCGAGCCCCGAAAGTACATTTAGCTGGATTGAGCTTCAGCTGAAATTTCCTCAATCTCAGGAACAACTTCCTCAAAACTTGCACATGCTTCCCTTCCGTTCGAGACTTTGCGATCATGTCGTCGACGTAGACCTCAATCTCCCTATGCATCATGTCATGAAACAAGGTTACCATAGCCCTTTGGTATGTTGCTCCCGCATTCTTTAACCCAAATGGCATCACTTGGTAACAAAAAGTCCCCCATAAAGTTATGAAGGTGGTCTTTACCATACCTTCAAGATGCATCTTTATTTGATTGTATCCCGAGAAATCGTCCATGAAGGAGAAAAATGAAAACCCCACGTGTTATCCACTAAAGTGTTAATGTGAGGTAGTGGAAAGTTGTCTTTCGGTGGCCTTATTTAGGTCCCTCAGAATCGACACACATCCGGACTTTTCCATCCTCCTTAGGGACAGGAACCACGTTGGCTACCCATTCTCGATAATTTACTACTCGTAGAACCCAAAGATCAAATTGCTTTTGACTTCTTCCTTATCTTTATTGTGACATCGGTCTCATCCTTCAAGCTTTTGTTGGACCGGCTTACATTCTCCTTTTATGGGAATACGGTGTCTTTGCAATATCAAGACTCAACCTGGCATGTCTTGATATGACCACGCCAAGGCATCTTTGAACTCTAGCGAAGTCTAATGAGGTCCTACCTTGTTTCATGGGTTATGCAGGTACCGATTTTCACTTCTTTCCCATCCTCTAGAAGCACATTTTCAATTGTCTCTTTGTGAGGTAGAATCGGCTTCTCCTCCCGCTCCACCATCCTTAACAAATCCGGGGATAAATCATAATCTTCATCATCTGTAAAGTCTTGAGATCTCTCTGGGCACGTGTCTTGCTCATAAGGGAATTCTGAGTTCATAACATTGTCACTCATGACGTCGATATCTGGGGACCTATGGTAGGTATAAAAGAATATTCAATGAAAATGAATTTAAGGACGATTGATTTATGCGTTATGATTATGAATGGAGTGGAACAGAAGTAGAAGAATAATTGCACGAAATGGAAAGAAAAATGCACTTCTTATTGAAAATAATGATGCGTGAACATGCCTATTTCACAAAAGATTCTTATTGTTCCTAGGCTTGAAACAACAAGTGTGTTTTAAACATTACTCTATTTTAGTCCTAAAAACTACAGGAATTTCTTCCGCAGTCCAGTTGTCCAAAACACTTTCAGTTCGTAAGGCGAATACCGCCAAGTTTTCTCTCCTCGAACTTCCTTCGACACAACGTTGATGTTCAAAGTTCTCATCATATCTTCGATTGTTTCTCATTCATGTCCTCCCATCACGAATAAATAATTCCTCCCGACACGAATGTATTAGATATATGGGGAAAAGTCATTGAACCCCACTCAATCTCAGCACCATTCAATCGTGCCCTTCGTCTTTCACGTTTCCTCTCCAGCTCTTCCTTTCTCTGTCCAACATCTGGCATATGGCCCAGACCGAAGCGATCCTACTTGCCAACCAATCCTGGCACTCTGACTGGACCCTGGAGATATTTTCCAAGTCCCCTCCCGGGCAGTGCTCCTTTTTTCATTGTCAACTGTAGGCCCATCCTCGTTGCTTCAGAGAGTTTGGGCACCGGGATCTTGCTTTCTTCACCTATGAAAGTTGAATTTACAAATTCCAACAACCTAAAGGAACACTCTATAGCCTCCATATCATTCTCTATGTACGGTACATTACTGGTAACGGACGCGATAATATCCTCTTCCGCATTTATGGTGATCAAGCGACCCTCTATCACCAACTTTACCTTTTGGTGTAACGACGATGGCACAGCCCCTGTTGAGTAGATCCAGGGCCTCCCTAATAAACAATTATAGGAAGGCTTGATGTCCATTACGAAAAAGTTTACCTCGTATGTGTTTGGCCCGATTAGGAGGGGTATCTCAATCCTCCTCATTACTTTTCTCTCGGTACCATCTAATGCTCTCACTATATTTTGGCATATTTTCATATGAGAGCCGTCTCACGGCAACTTTGTTTAGTGTAGATAGGGGCAATACATTCAAGGTCTTGACCCGTTGTCGATCAATATCCCCTGTAATGTATACCCTTTGCATCGGGTAGTAATATGTAAAGCGTTGGTGAACCCCATGCCCCCTGGTGGAATTTCATCATCACTAAAAGAAATAAAATTATCTGCGCTTATGTTACTAACGAGGCGGTCTAGTTTGTTTACCGAAATGGCTTCAGCAACATAAATTTTATTCAACACTCTTATTAGTGCTGTCTGCGATGTACCTCGAGTTTAGAATCAAAGCCGATCTTGATGTGCGTGCCGATCGCTTGTGTAATTGTTCCACCACACTGTACTCACTGTGCTTTAGGAACTTCAAAAACTCTCTAGCATCACTCTCTGCTACTGGCTCATTAACCAGTGATCCTGTCTTCTCATCTCCCCTTCTCATCACAGAAGACTCAGCTTCTAGGTCGGGTATGCTAGACGAATTCTCTTTCCCGAAAATTGTCACAAAGGCAATTGTAATTCCAAGGTACCCTCTTGTCATTTTATAAGGAAAAGTCACGTGTTTCGGATTACAATCCTCGTAGGAGGAGTTACGGGTCTAACCATCGGTGTACTCTTATAAGGAGAAGTCGCGGGTTTTTTAATTTCGACCCTCGGTGCCACCTTCACTCCGGCCTCGTCGACCCCTAGCCGCGTGATAATCACACGTGGGTGATTGACTTTAAGGATCCTTTCTGCTGACCCTCCTTCTGTGGAACATACATCCTCTCTTTCCACCAAGTCAAAGAACTCCAGCTCTTTATTATCCATTAGCCCTTGTACTAGGGCTCTAAATTCGTTACATTGCTGGATTTCATGGCCTTCCTTGTCATGGAACTCACAGTAGTTCCTTGTATCTTGAGATCTGCTCACATTCTCTTGCAGAACTAACCCAACTTTCTGCATTTCTTTCCAAACCTTTCTCAATGGGGTTCTGACCTCAGCAATCTCCTGTTTGAACCTTCTCCTCTGCTTTCAACTATCGCGTTTACCCCACTATCAACATAACTGGGTAACGAATTTCCTCCACCAGGTGGGTCATTAAAGTCTACCACCCCCGCCTTGATAAGTCGCTCGACTAGTCTTTTGAATGAAGTACAGTTCTCTATCGAGTGACCTACTACATCCGCATGGTACTCACACTGAGCATTTGTGTCATACCACTTAAGATATGGAGGTTGCAGAGGCTTCAAGTAAAATGGAGACACGACATGCGCATCGAATAAAGTCTTATACAACTCCTTATACGTCACAGGTATAGGAGTAAATTGGAATCTCTCAATCTTCTGCCTCGTGTTGGGCTCTTATCTTGGTCGGGCCTGCTGGCCCACAGCTACAGCTCTCGGTTGGGTAATAGTAATGGGTTTAGGATAACCCAAGCTTATATTCCTACTTGACTTCCCTTTTCTTTGGTATTTGCTCTTCTTGTGCTCTTTCCTACCTCTATCTTCCCACACCGATCGCGTTCTCTATCATCTCGCTTTGACATCACCATGTCTCATGAAACTCTTAGTCGTGCCTCCTAACATGTGGTTAATGAGCGGTGCCTTTAGGTATTGATGAAGAGCATGATCATTTCCTTTTCTAGTAACGGTGGTTTGGACACGTAATGACCTCCCTCCATCTTTGGGCGAACTTTTAAAGCTTTCACTTGGCTTTTTTCCATGTTTTGCAACTTGATCTGTCGGTGCTATATCGGTCACATGGCCGTAATGCTTGATGAAAGCTGCGCCAAATCTCTCGAGATTTGATTTGGGTACAACTCAACTAATTGTACCATTTTGTCAGCATTTCAATCGGACTATCCTCGAAAGCGGTGGATCAACAATCGGTCATTGTTGACATATCCTGTCATTCTCCGATAAAACATCGTAATATGGGCCTCGGGACGACTAGTCCCGTTGTACTTTTCAAACTCGGCATCTTGAACTTGAGGAAGTACTAAATGCAGGACTAGACTCACTTCTTAGCATCCACTTCGCATTGGTGATCAAGACTTTCCAATGCTCAAACTTCTCCTCCACCATTTGCATCGATCTTGAACTCTTTTGGAAGCTCTGCTTTTACTTTCTCTCCTTCGCGCCTCATCAAGTGCAGGACCATTGGTTTTGCCAAATTGACTTGGGTTAGAGCTCAAGCCATGGGGAAATTTACGATCTTGAGCACCGGATTAGTCTTGAGGTTTGATATTGACCGACACTCTTGGTGGTTGCACTTGGGAACTTGTCGGGCCAGGGCAGGAGACAAGTAAAATCTTCATTATCTTCTCGGTATCTACCATAGGCCTTTTTCCGTTTCAGTGCCCTCCAACAACAAGCGTGTTAGGCGGCTCATCATGCTTCTCTCGATTCCAACATTTGATCCCTCATATCTGTTGGATCTTGGGTAATCGCTCTTGCATCCGAGCTGTAGTTGGTCTTGCATCTCTTTCTACATCTGCTCTAACTTTTCTATCCTTTGATCCATTACTCTCGCCTTTTTTCGAGTGTAATAGCGGTGTTCCAGGATAACTATAGTATGACCTCTAGTTAATAGGGTTGTCTTATAATATTTAATGCAAATGTTGTGATGCAATGCCAATGCAAATGAATGAATGCAAAAATAAAAGGAGTCGATTCGATTCAATTTTTTTTGGAATACTTATTGAAAAAACAAAATCCTTTACATAAAAGCAGTCACATATACGACCTAGCCCTTATACCCAAAGTTTTAACTTTCTCAAGAAGTGAGGCTAACTCTCGACCCTGGTCTGACTTTGACTCATAAAATATACTTAACACATCAGCCTGAACCGCTAAAGTTTGTAAGTAATCAAGAACTTCTCAGATCGAGCCACGCGACTTATAATAAGGTAGTCTCTTTCTCTGACTTGGTTCTGAGATCGTTGAAGTTGTTCTTTCCCTCGCTGGTTGTCTACCTCTAATAGTTGGATCCGGAGCTCACAGTTTTGTAGCACCGTTTCGAGCTCCACTACCTTTCCTTTCAACTCGTCAATCTGGCCTAAGCTTGATTCCAACTTCACCGTAGAGTTGTGACTTTGACACAATGCCTTCTCAAATTCTACTACTCGAGCTCTTAACATCTTATTTTCGCTTTGGCTCTCCCCCACTTTCTTTTTCAAGGCATCCTTTTGCGCTTGAACCCAATGGAATCTCTTCTTCCACTGGTCGACCTTGGTTTTCTCTTCCTGGACTTCTTGACGCTATTGTTCTGAGGTTTTACCCAGCCCAGCAGTTCTCATCGATAGATGTAACTTCTTGTAATCGATCTTCAAGCTATCCAAATCTTCTTCGGCCTTCCTTTTTCCTTTTCTCAGCTTCTCAGCCTCTGATTTCTAGATATCGATATCTAACATCAGATTCATTTTTTCCTCTTCCAGTTGTTCTATCTTTTTCCCTAACTCTGAATTTTTATTTTCAAAGTCGTGCTTCATGATCTCCAACTCAGAAGGGACTACTCGCAGGTATTCTTCTATAGATTGAGCAGCATCCTGTGCCGGCCTGGAGGATATTATCGTTCACTCTCCCGCTCCGTCATGTGTTATATTCGAGGGTTACCATTGGATTTATAGCAACTCTTTTCATTCGGTGAATCTGCTTCCACGCATCCGAAACTTTTCGAACTCTTTTCTTATAATTATTCCCACTATACGAGAATTCAAACTGAGCTAACCCATGCGTTGTCGGTATAAACTGCCTCGATTGGTATTGCCTTAGCACGAGCAAAGGAGCATACCCAACAGCTCCCCAGATCCCTAACAGAGGAACCCAATCATAACTCCCACACCGGTAGAAGATTTCATCGGGAACAAACCAAGGAGCTCTCCATTCCACATCCTTTTCCTGAAGATTCTGAAGAAGCGCGATCCAGTTCTCTTCTGATATGTCATCTCTCCTAGACGCGGTGGCCAACTCCTTTAATGGGGAGTAATTCACAAAAAAGACCCGACAAGAATTTCTATCTACTTTTCAGAAATGGCTATGGAACCACCCCAACAACAGTTGTGCGCATCCCATGAATCTTCCTCACCGCTTCCAAAGACGAGTTCAAAGATCTAAATGTTTCTGAGAGAATCGCTGGTACCGGCGTAACCCCTTTGTCAAGACTATCGAACAAATCAATAACTGCTTCGTCTACATGCCTCAAAGCCTTGGGAAAAATTACCAAACCATAGATACTTAAGGTAAAAATGTCGACTTTCCTCTTCACATCTGGGTGTGCCGCCATCAGGTCCCTCAAGCTTACCCAAGGAATACATTTCCCTTCACCCTTCTGCTGAATTCGTGCCATGACCCACTGTTCGCTCATCCCAGTGATACTCATCAGCTTCTTTATAAAAGTCGGTACATTAGTGGCCCTGAAGTAAATTTTATCGACCCGAGCCCTTTGACTGCGAAACAAAGCCGTATATTCCTCCACGGTAGGCACCAAGTCTACTTCCCCAGACATAAAATAGCTATAAGCGGGATTCTAATATTGCGTCATAGCCCGAAACAAGTGTTTGTCCACTCTGATGTCGAGTAAGTAAGGTAGATCACCATAATTAATGTAGAACAGCTTGCCTAGTTGCTTCATCCCAACCAGCCCATATATCTCTTAGTTCTTGTAGCTCATTCTCATGTCACTGCGATGCGAGTGAAGTCCAATAATTACGATGTGTACCCTTCTTTAGACTATCCCCTTCTCAAGTCTGCGTCTTCTCGACCATATCGCACACACCGCATTATCCTCTACTTTATCAAGGAATCATTATCCATAACAAGCATTCTAACTTAGTAATTAAAAGCAGAATCGATGCCTTTTAAGTATGAAATGACATGCAAATATGACCAAAATAAAACAAGTTAGTATCACATAAAAGTAACCAAAGCAAGTGAAAAAATGTCTAACCACTACATAGGTAGCCACTAAGGTTTAGCATGGTTCTACCTAGGGTGGGCTCTTAAGGTTCACTATATGTGGTTTGGTTCTAAAGAAAGGGTACCTGAACTAGCAGATTCCTCAATCCTCACCCATCATAGGCTCATACTGATTGAGTTCAGTTCAGGGGAATACATTTCCCTATGGCCATGCGGAGGTGAAAACCTCACGGAACCATAGGTACGGATGTATCCCAAAGCAGTCCCCTAGCCCATGCGGAGGTGAAAACCTCACGAAGGCATAGATTTTTGCTCCCACTAAAGGGGGTGACCACAACGGTCATGCAATATGAATGCAAAATATTTTATGTGTCTCAAACCAAAACAAATATATGACGCGACACAGACCCTATGCAAATGAAAACGAAAGAGGAAAAAAAAATTTATTCTTGATAAAAAGGACATTAATCAACCAATTTTACGGACTGACTCTCCTATTGTCCCCAGTGGAGTCGCCAAGCTATCGAAACCATTTTTTGTTTGGAAAATGGGCTGACTTTAAAATGGAAAATGGAGTCGCCACCAATCCTTTTTTTTGAAGTGTGATTGGGCCACTTTTGAAAATGTTTTGGTCTACGAATTTTAAGAAAACGGGCTTGGGAGTCGGTTATGCACGAGGAAGGATTAGCACCCTCGCAACGCCCAAAATTGGTACCGTATTGATTGATTAATGTCTTTAATTCGAAAATTAGAAAATATGAAAAAATGTTTGGGTAATTCGCATTGGATATCAAAACTCTCTTGCTCCGAAAAGTTGAAATACCATATCCAGCACGATAGGACACGATGTTTCAAACTATCGATACAAAGATCATTTCATAATTTCCAACACTTATGTCTTGTAATTTAAAAAAGGGTATTTCACTATTTGGCCAAACGAAAAACCGAAATCCAACACGATTGGGCACGATTCCTTGAATTTCCAATCATGAAATATTGCCTTTATTTTTGAAAAAACACGGTCAAAATCTTTAAAGGATATTTGGTCATTTGATTTAATAGAAAATCGAGACCAAAGACGATTGGGCACGAATCTCTCAAGCTTCCGAATCTGAAACATTGCCTTATTTAAAAAGCGATCAAAATCTTTCAAGGATATTTAGCGATTTAGGTGAACGAAGAATCGAAGCCCAAAGACGATTGGGCACGATTTCTGGACTCCCAAATCTGAAATATTACATTTGTGAAACCCTTTCTTTGATGAATTTTAATAAAGCAAAAATAAAGACATTGAAATGTAAACACGATAATAATAAGGACAAATAATAAACATACTAATAATAAGAATAAGAATAAGAATAATATATGTACATAGTAATAAAAAGAAAAAATGACATTACGATAATGGCAATAGTACTAAAATTATAGTAAAAAAATACTATTAATAATAAACATATAGTGATAGTAATAATAAATAGTGAGAATAGTAATAGATAGTGATAATAATAAATGGAAAAAAATAAAAATATATTACTAAAAGGTAAAAATAATAATAATACTACTAGAAACAAAATAAAAAAATAGTACTAACAATATGATAATAGTAATAATATTAAAACTAATAATAAAACAAAGATAATAATAAATATAATAATAAATATAGTTATAATAATAATGTATATAAAAAAAGTAAACATAACAATAATAATAATAAAGGACAAAAAATGATACTAATAATATTAATAGTAATAATAAAAATAAATATAATATAATATATATATATATAAATAACATAGTGGTAATAATTAAAAAAATAATGATATATTAATAATAACGTAATAATAGTATTATAATGATAAACATAATAAATATAAAAAATAATAGTAAGTAATAATATATATACAAAGTTAATAAATAATATTAAAAATAATTAACTTAATGATAAAATAACCAAAATAACCAAAAAGGGATTAAATCGAATGGAAAATAGGAGTTTCGGGGTAAAATCGCGAAGCAAATAAAGGATAAGGACCAAATTTAATCGCGTGCGCAATTTTGGAGGACCAGAAACGCAATTACTCCAAGTTTCTGAACACCATGCCTGAACGCGGATTAAATTGAAACGGCGCATAAAAAGCAGGGCAAATTTTAAAAAGGGGAAAAAATAAAGCGGGACGAAATTAAACAGGCGCACAAGGAAAGAGGACCTATTGCAGAATTTCCCCATTTAAGGAAAATTTGCACAAATTCACCTGCAGAAACAGGTAATCACGCGGGGATCTCCCCCCCTTTTACGACGTCGTTCTTTAAATGTTTTTAAAACCTAAAAACCAACATTTTTTCATTCCTCCTGCTTCCAAAAAACAAAAATCATCAGAGAACTCCCCTTCCCTTTTTATTTTTCTTTTTTAGGGTTTTAACCCCCCTTTTCTTTGATTCCCTTTTCTGTGTCGGAACACGACCAAGAGCCCCCCATGCGCGCATCGGCTGCGACGGCCGGAGGAAACCCGGTAAGACCCTCACGACTTCTTTTTTTTTTTTTAAAACTTTTGTATTTTAAAACACAAATGAAAAACAAACAAGAAACAAATCAAGAACCCGAAAGATTCGAAAATAAACAGAAAATAAAGGGGAAACCTTTTCTTTGTTTTTGATTCTGTTCTTTTGTGAAAATGTGCTCCAGCCTCTGTATTTTTTTTTTGTGTAAATCCTATCAAAAAAAAGCCCCCACATTACAGACTCGATTTGACTTTTTATAGTCTTTTCTACAACTACTTTTTCTATTGTGCAGATACATGCTAGAGCACGACGCGGACGTGGCGTGGTGGTCATATGCCATGGAGGGAAGGTCTCATTGGCGGTCGTCGTATGCGCAAGGGCTCTCCTCGATTTACGCTTTTTGTTGTTTTTTTATTTTTGGGTTAAACATTTGGGCTCTTATTTTCGATTTGGTTAATTGGTATTGAACATGCAAAATTGGGCCTTACACTAATATAAAGACATTCATAATACATTTACTCTGAAAAGAGTATCATAATATATTATCGAATTTAACAAATATATGTATCCTAAAAATGTAAGATTATTTAATGCATTATATTAATACTACATGAATCATAATATTGTTAAATGTAAAACTATAATAAAATTATTAATATAATAACTAAAAGAGAAAAGAAAAACAATTTTTTTTACAAATATTCATGATACTTATTCATGTGTTGAAGCGTTGAATTAATTTTATTCTTGTCAATGTTATTAAAATATCTTCTAAATAATTTAAAAAAAATCATGATTTACTATTATCAAATAATGCAATACTTAATTTTATTAATATCTTAAACAACTTTATAATATAAATTTAATATTTGTACTTTTTTATACTATTTAATTTTTTAGCATTTATTTTTTCATTTATAAAAAACTTTAAATAGAATTACTATGACAAATTATATAAAATATGATTAATACAACATAAAAATAAATTAAGTATTTATAAAATTTTCAGCAAGCCAATATACACCAGTAATTTTCTTTTACAAAAATAAAAAGGTTAAAAGGTGATGTTAATCTTTGTACTTGTATAAAAATTGGGATTTGGTCCTGTACTTTAGAAGTGAAAATTTCATTTTTATTTTTTTAATTTAAAATATTAGTCCAATCATTATCATCATTGGTAGTCTTAGTTGAAATCACTACAAAGCAGACTTTTAGCGGCGTTTTTAGTGTGGTTTTAAATAAAAGCATAATTATTATTATCTGAAGCGGCGTTTTAAGGAAACCGCCGCTAAAAATAATAATAATAGCGTTTATTTAACAAACGCCGCTAAAATGATATATAGCGGCTTTATTATCAAAACGCTATAAGTCCGACCTTTAGCGGCGCTTCGAAAACGACGCTATAAGTCCGACCTTTAGCGGCGCTTCTAAAATCGCCGCTATAAGTCCGACCTTTAGTGGCGCTTTCTTAAAAGCCGCTATAAGTCCGATCTTTAGCGGTAACTTCAAAAAACAATTTATAAGTCCGACCATTGGCGGCGCTTTTGTAAAAATGCCGCTATAAGTCCTTTCTTTACCAATTTTTGGATTTTTAAATTGACATATTAAATAATTTATTATATAATCGTAAAAGATATATATTAATTTGAAAATATTAAATTAATTATCATCATAGTTTGGGATTACGGTTTAGCATATATATATATATATATATAGTTTAGAGTGTAAGGTTTATTAGGGGATGCATGTGTTAGGGTTTCATGAGTGTTAATAGTTGAACCTAAATTGATAAATAAGAAAAGAAACGAGATTAAACTCCTAAAATAAAAGCATATTGACCAAATTCCAAATTTGTGAATATAAGGAGTACTTATACCAAATTATAATTATACTTTACATTATTTAAAAGATAATAGATAAGCTTTATATATATTTAAATGTTATTTAAATTTATTAAAATATTGAAAGAAATATTGTATAATATTCAAAACTTATCTAAATAATTTAAGGTTTAAGGCTTAATTACCTGGTATTAATTAAGGTTTAAGTGTTAATGGTTAGGGGTTAAGGTTTAGGGTTAAAGATTTAGGAGGAAATGGTTAATGGGTTATGGTTTTGGGTTTTGGGTTTTGGGTTTAGGGTTTATGGGTTTAGGGTTTATAGGTTTAGGGTCAGGGGTTTAGAAGGAATGGTGAATGTGTTGGGTTTTTGAGTTTAGGGTTTATGGTTTAAGTTTATAAGGGTTTAGGGTCTAGGGTTTAGGTTTTAGGGTTTAGGGTGTAGGGTGTAGGGTTTTAGGGTATTAGCTATAAGACCTAAAATCACGAAATTGAAATCTCTCATAAGGGCGGTTTAGGGTTTAAGAATGGTGAATGTGTTTGGGTTTATTGTATAGTGGTTAATATATATGTTAGTGTTTAACGGTATTGGGTTGATGGGTTGGGGTTTTAGGTTTAAGGTTTATAGATTATAGTGTATGGGTTTAGGGGAAATGGTTGATGTGTTAGGTTTTTTATTTTAGGGTTTATGGTTCAAGTTTAGGAGTTTAGGATTTAGGGTTTAGGGTTTAGGGCCCAAAATCCCGAAACCGAAATCTCTCACGAGGATTTATGGTTAATATTAAAATATATGTTTTGTACTACACTAACATTGGCCACTTGAATTCAATTTGTAAACTCTATTTTGATCCAAATTAAAAGACCCTACCAATATTTGTAAACCTGTGAAAGAAAGTATAGAAATGATTTGAAAAACTTCAAATACTGCTTTTATTTTTGATTATTCTTGAATAATAGGGTGATATTTTGTGCGTTGTCACTTGGATCGCATTCTCGCTTGCGTGTACTTTTGTTCTGCTTCCATTGTCGGAAGGTAAATCGCTTCCCCTTTTTAGTCCCCTTTGTTCTGCTTTCCATTGTCAAGCTTTACCTTTCTTCTATTCATTGATTGCTCTATCGCTATTTTGTGTTCGAAAATTGCTATAATATTGATAAATTTAATAGTTAGATTATTAAAATATAGCATACAAAGTCTGGTTAGATGTAAAACACACTATCCCTATATAAGCTAGTTTTGATTTTCTTCTATGGGTTAATATATCATTTAATACCGAGTTTGGTTCTAATGTTCAAATTGGTACTTAAGTTCTTTTTATTATCCCAATTTAGTACTTGAATTTAACTTCAATGTTCAATTGGATACCTAATTAAACACTTTATTTTGATATAAATTTTACATTTAAATAATATATATATTGTTAAAGAAAATGGAAGATGGATTTGAATCATTGATCCGAGAAGGAAAGAAAACTAAATTAGGTATAATATATATATTGTTCAAATACGTATTTACATTACTTTTAGCGTAAATATTATTTTTCATCATATTTTAAAACATAAATTAGCAAAACCTAATTTCAATCACCATCTTTAGTTACTCACATGGTTTATTATGAGAAAAGTGGAAGAAATTTTTTGCTTGAGGTTTTATTTTTGCAAAAATTTTATTATCTTTCTAATTCACTTTAAATTTACACTAATTTTTTTTATGTTGTAATAAATAAGTTTTTTTCTATGTTATTATATGAATAACCAAATGAGTCATTAATACTTCTATTTTAGAAAAGAATTTGAAGTATTCCTAATGTCTGCAAAAATATAGTGATCTCATACTAGTTGATGGGTTTTGGGTGCTTAGAGTGTGCCAAGAACGCTAATTGTGAGGAGGACTGTGTCGCTAAGTTGGGTGTGGGTAGGCGTGGATCCGAGACTTGGGTTAGGGCTAGTTTATAGTCTTTCTGATCTGGTTTCCTCCTACTACTGCTCGTTCGGTTTTGCAGTGAGTCAAAGGCGAGCTTTGTCTATTTCATTTGAATTTGTAGTTTTGCTGATGAAATAAAATTTCTATTTTGACTTTTCAAAAAAAAAATTACAACCTATCCACTTGTTTACGTGCTAACATCAGCAGCAGATATTTGCAAATAAAATCAATTTGCTGGAGTAACATTGGCTAGGTTCTAAACGAATTAAGTTTTACCTGCTAAAGCATTGCACTGCTTTCTAGATCAGGTTGTTGCAATGCTTTCTGCCAGGTATATTTATGACTAGTCATCGCCACTTATTCAAGGCTTTGAGTCCGAATAACATATCATCGTCTTTATTAAAGACTTGGTAAATCGATCGTAAAAGCTAGAACAATATTAATGATATCCATTTGTTTAATGTAGCAAATGTAATGATCGCAAATATGTTGATGTAAATTCTATTATTTACCTAATTTTACATTTTATTTAAATGCTTAAGTTATCGCTTAAATGCTTAAGTTACTTAAATTGATCCCTTTTTTCTATGTATATATTATGATATATATGTTTGCATGTAAGTTATTGTTTCTAATTGTTTATGCTTAAGTTATTCCTTTAATATATGCTTTTAATATATATTTGTATGAAGTAAATTGATCTCATGTTGTTTCTATGTCGCCATCGCTTCCCACCGGTCCTGCAACTATTGGATTGGATTTGGCGGTAATAACTTAACAGTATGAAATCATTATTATTCTTATTTATATGTTGTTGCTTCTTTGGAGGTTGTTAAACAATTTTGTGAATATATATCCCTTTTCACTGCAAATTGATCAAATTAAATGTGTATTTTCATTAACTTCAAATTGAGGCATAATGCCATTACATATAATAGGGTGATAAAAACAAACAAATTTCACCTAAACATCTACCTATTACCACTACTTACATTGAAACTAAACTAAACTAAACTTGCACACTTGGTTAAGTTGATTTATCACTCAAATGTCAACAAAAATACATCAAGTACATTAACAACTTGGTTCTAATTTAACTAAGTTAAAGGTATGGAATGATATAAAGATTAACATAAACACAATATAAAATTTAATTGTTAAAAATGTTATAAATTTGTTATATATTAAATTTAATTTTGTAATTTTGGTTGTTGTTAAATTTGAAAATGTAAAATTAATTATCCGATTAACTTTAATTTAACAAATAATAATAATAATAATAATAATAATAATAATAATAATAATATAGATCATTATAATAATAATAATATTAATAATAATAATAAAGATAATAATAAAGATAATAATAAAGATAAAGATAATAATAAAGATAATAATAAAGATAATAATAAAGATAAAGATAATAATAAAGATAATAATAATTATAATAATAATAATAATAATAATAATAATAATAATAAAGATAATATGTTAGATAATAATAAAGATAATAATAATAATAAGAATAATAATAAAGATAAAGATAAAGATAATAATAAAGATAAAGATAATAATAATAATAATAATAATAATAATAATAATAATAATAATAATAATAATAATAATAATAAAGATAATAATAAAGATAAAGATAATAATAAAGATAATAATAATAATTATAATAATAATAATAACAATAATAATAATAAAGATAATAATAAAGATAATAATAATAATAATAATAATAATAATAATAATAATAAAGATAAAATGTTAGATAATAATAAAGATAATAATAAAGATAATAATTAAGATAAAGATAATAATAAAGATAATAATAAAGATAATAATAAAGATAATAATAATAATAATAAAGATAATAATAATGATAATAATAAAGATAATAATAAAGATAATAATAATAATAATAATAATAATAATAATAATAAAGATAATAATAAAGATAATAATAAAGATAAAGATAATAATAAAGATAATAATAAAGATAATAATAATAATAATAATAATAATAATAATATATGTTAGATAATAATAAAGATAATAATAAAGATAATAATAAAGATAAAGATAATAATAAAGATAATAATAATAATTATAATACTAATAATAATAATAATAATATAACTTACATAATACTTTAAATAATGCATAACTTACATAATACTTTAAACCCTAAACCCTAACCCCTAACCCTAAACCCTCAAACTTCAAACCCTAAACCATAAACCTTAAACCCTAAACCTTAAAATTTAAACCCTAAACCCTAACCCTTAAACCTTAACCTTAACCCCTAACCTATAACCCTTAACCCTTAATTTTAAGTTAATATTAAACTCAATAACTTACATAATACTTATATAATTTTAAGAAAAGATTCAAAGTATATAGGTTGAAACTGACGGTTGCCTTATATCTCATCATTAGATATAAAGGATCCTCCCTAGTGTAACAATGCCACGTATGATGGATCTAAACGAAATACCAAATTCCATATCGAAATAATATAACATGTATTAAACCCTCAAACCCTAAACCCTAAACCTTAAACTTTAAACCCTAAACCCTAACCCCAACCTTTAACCCCTAACCTATAACCCTTAACCTTAACCCTTAATTTTAAGTTAATATCAAACTCAATAACTTACATAATACTTGTATAATTTTAAGAAAAAGATTCAAAGTATATAGGTCGGAAACTGACAAGTTGCCTTATATCTCATCATTAGATATAAAGGATCCTCCCTAGGTGTAACAATGCCACGTATGATGGATCTAAACGAAATACCAAATTCCATATCGAAATAATATAACATGTATTAAACTCTCAAACCCTAAACCCTAAACTTTAAACTTTAAACCCTAAACCCTAACCCCTAACCCTTAACGCCTAACCTATAACCCTTAACCCTTAACCCTTAACCCTTAATTTTAAGTTAATATCAAACTCAATAACTTACATAATACTTGTATAATTTTAAGAAAAAGATTCAAAGTATATAGGTTGAAACTCCGACGGGTTGCCTTATATCTCATCATTAGATATAACGGATCCTCCTAGGTGTAACAATGCCACGTATGATGGATCTTAAAGAATACATAAATTACCTAATTTTAAGATCAAATTCCATAGCATTATTTACATAAATTATTAATTAACAATTTAGCCGATAATTTATTATCAACTTTAGACTTCAACAACTACTTAAATGGATAGGAGTTGGATGGAATTGTCAAGGGTAAGCAACGGCTATCGAAATGGAGTAGAAACTTTTCCGAATTTCGATTTCAAAATGCAAGCCAAGAGAATATGATTCTTTGCCCGTAAGAAGTGTTGCAATATTAATCGGCATTGTCGTGAAGTGGTCTACGAACATCTAGTTGTTGATGGCTTTGTCCGGGGTACAAAATATGGTTTTTCCATGGAGAGTGTACACCTAGTGTAGCATCTTCATCGATGAATCCGGGTATCATCATACCGCTTTCAATCGTAATGTTAGAGACGATAACATGGAAAACATGTTGCGGATGCTTTAATATGCGTAGTGATGGTTTCGGTCGTTTCCACCGACTTGGGTGCAACCAATGATCATAATTTTGTTGGAAATACTTTCACCGGGAAGAAGTGTACCGATGAACGACCAAATGAAGAAGCGGCAAGATTCTACACGTTACTTGGTGAAATGAATGAAGAAGCGTATGAGGATCAAAATTTTGAAACTATCATTCAGATTCGCTCTTTTCACTTGAAATGTTTGGGGGTGGACCGAAACTCGTTGACAATGTCTGTTAGAGTTTCGCAAGAAATGTTCCTGCTTGCAAAATCCTTGATCTTCCAAAGACATGAAGAAATTGATAAAGGATTTGGGCCTTGGATACAACAAAATTCACGCTTGCCTAATTGATCGCATGTTGTATTGGGCGACGGATAAACCAACAAAGGTCATCATGTATGCGCCAATCCCATTGGATTAATAAAATACAGAGGACGGAACGAGGTGAACACGATACGCCAAAGAAGCGTACCAGTTAAGATTTTGTGGTATTTTTCGCTAATACCAAGGCTTCAACGGCTTTTCATGTCGTCGAAGATAGTTGAATCAATGACGGGCACCGGATGGACGAATGATGATGGGTTGATAAGGTATCCATGATTCTTTAGCTTGGAAATCTTTTGACTCAAAATTTCCAAGCTTTGCAAGCGATCCTGAGTGTGAGGTTTGGCTAGCATCCATGGATTTAACCCTTACAAACTCATGAGCACAACGATAAAGATTTGGCCTGTGGTGCTTGTTCCCTACAATTTGCCTCCATGGGTTTGCATGAAACAATCTTCTTTTATCTTGTCTATGGTTATACCTGGAGAGAAAAGGCCGGGGAATGATATTGACGTCTATTTGCAGCCACTTGTTGAGGAGTTAAAACAACTATGGGCTGGTGTTCAGACATACGATGCAATGAGAAAAGAGAACTTTAATTTACGTGCGGCTTTAATGTGGACTATTAACGACTTCCCGGCTTATGCTAATTTATCTGGTTGGAGTACCAGGGGACGTTATGCTTGTCCGTGTTGTGCTGCGCAAACATGCTCGCAATGGTTATATAATGGGAAGAAGTTCTCGTACATGGGGCATCGTCGGTGGTTACCAGAAAATCATACATTTAAATTTCAGAGTGCTCAGTTTGATGGTACTCAAGAGTTCAGACCAGCTCCTCCGCAGACCGGTGGATCCGAAATATTCTTAATGTTAAAAGATATAAATTTCATTTATGGGAAGGTGAATCAACCTACTAACCAAGAAAGAAATAGAAGATGTACGGATGAATCGATGAAGAGGATGATCCTCATGAGGCGGACTTGTGGAAAAAAGAAGTATTTTTTCGAGTTGCCTTATTGAAGCATCGATTTTACGCCATAATCTTGATGTCATGCACATAGAGAAAATGTCTGCGAGAACATCATTGGGACTATTTTGAATGTCGATGGAAAATCGAAAGATAATCTTCGAGTCGACTTGATTTAATCCACATGGGAATTCGCGTGAGCTTCATCCCCGAGAACTTCCGAATATGAAATATCGATTGCCGCCACTATTTTTTCAATGTCAAAGACGGAGAAAGAAGTGTTCAGAAACAAGACTTTGTTAATTTAACATATTTAGTTGTTGTTAATCATATGCATCATGTGAGAATAGCCTAATCAAAATTTCTCCAAATCCGTAAGACGTAAATAGTGACTTCTACTGCTTTCGGACATTGGAGAATTCCAAAGTAATGTTAAGTTTATTTTACATGCATGTTGAATTTTATTATTGATTCATTTTTCAATTTTAATATAATAATATATCATTTTTCAGCTGAGGGTGGTGGGACGCGCAGAGCTCGGGGACGTACGTTGCTTACAGATTTATATGACTTATAGCCTACCCAGCGTGTTGAAGTAAGGAGAAACGATCATGGTCAGCCTATCGGATCTGAAGCTCGATTGTTGGTAGGCTATTTGGGCGTTATAGCACGAAATTCGAATATGTTGCCCATTAACTACGAATCATGGCATCACATGCCTGATGCCAACAAAAATCAGGCTCTCGAAAATATTAAGGTAATAAAAGGTGAATGTAATTTATAATACTTTCATTTAACCTTCATTTATATTAACTTTTTAAAAAAATTTGAGGTAGATTTGCTTTAGAGGTCTCCATGACTATATTAAGAAGATGTTGGGTAAAAATGGAGAGACAATAAAAGCACCATAAAAAACAATATTTTAAGAAAGACATCACCTCGATTTAAAATCAGAAATGTCCCACCGGAATGTTAAGGTACCAATGGGAAGATCAAGTTAGATTCTCGAATTCAAAAAAGGAGAGGTATTACGTACTTTCAAAGTCTTAGAAATTTTTCGTTTATCGATTTATTATATAAATAATTCAAATCCCATTATGTAGGACCGTGAGCGAGTTGGAACAAGCAAACAGACAGAACAACAATTCACGCATTACAGCGGTTCCGAAGTTTTGCTTGTGTGGTGAGAATGAGGTATTATAATTTATTACTTCTTTCAAATATTAATGATTTATACTATTAACTTATATTTTTCCGCTACAATGTAGGAAGTTTAAATCAGTCAAAAGTTGACGGCTTCAACTTTTTGACATTACGATAGGAAGAAGGATGGATCTCCGATGACATCCAAGGTGTTGATAATGAATTATGACCGATGTTTGGGTCCCGAAAGGTATTGATAGTTTTGTTAATCTTGAGTATATTTATAATGTAATTATCACTAATGTTTTGGGTCTTACAAGGTATGGTCGGGTTCGATGTCAAGGATCGTGTTACTCACAATATTTTGATCCGGCCCCAATACATGCCTTCCGGAGTCAATCTCATGTTCGAGACGAAAGACCGGATGTCTCGATGGAAGTGAGCACACCGAGCAAATTTATCACCTTAGAGCGAGGCAAGAATGAGGAAGCGAAACAAATTTCTAAGCTTAGAGCGGAGGCAGAGCAGGGGGGCGAGGCAAGAATGAGAGAGGCGAGCATGTTGCTCAACTTAGAGCGGAGGCTGCAGCATGGAGGCAGAAAGGTAATAGAAAGTATGAAGAACTCCAACCACACCGCAGCTATGATGAAGTTGTTCCAAAGAAGAAATGCAGAGGCCGTCCTCTTAGACATTTCTTTTCTTGTACTTCGACTTAAAAAGGTAAGAAGACTTAATTTTTTATTTTTTAAGTACATGAACTAAATCTCAAATTTTATCCAGTACAGAGACTAAAAACATAATTTAACCAAGTGAAAGTTACTTGAGTGTCTTTTTTGTGTCATAAGAATGCAATATGCCAAACACAAGGTAAATACAAGCACAAGATTCACAATAATCACATAGCAACAGTAATTTCTAAATGAAAATGCTAAAATTCTAATCAATAATCAAGAAATTCAATATTATAAAGACAATCAATCTTAATTTCTTCAAGGACCTACAAATTATTATCTAATTAAGATGCTAGGGATCTCATATAAAATTTATATTCCAAAATCATTTAATCAATAAAATTTAAATTATCACATAAAACTAATAATCTATCACAAAAAGTCTCAATCCTAATTTTTAGAGATTAACCAACAAATCTTGAACCAAATTAAAGAGATTCACTTGGAACTAGTGAATTATTGATCACATATATTTTGTAAATTCTCTAGTTTGTGTGTGTGAGAGAGAGATAATAAGAGAAAGTTGAGAGAAAAGTAATGAATGTTAAAAGAAAGTAAAAAGATTAGGGATTTTCGAGTTTGGGTTTTAGTGGATGGAAAGAGATTAATTTAAAATAAATTTATTTTATAAAATAATGTTTCTAAAAATTTATGGGTTCTTTTTAATTAATTTAATTTCATTGAATATATGTGACTTTACTATCGTGTTCATTATGTCAACATAAACTTGAAATGAATATCACTTTTGATATGAATCTAGTCGTGGGTGATGATTGGCACTGGTTTATCATATAAAGAAAATTATGGTTAAGTTTTATATTAATTGCGATTTTGGATGGACGGTGTATTTATATTCAGTAAAGTTAAAAACAGTGGTGATGATGAAATTAATTATTATAACTGCAAGTTAAAAGATTTCATCACACCACAATCACCGTCCATCCAAATTCACACTAAAATTGATTCAATATAAACAAAAGATGAATTTGTGGGTAAGATTGAAATATTCCTTGAAACCTTAGCCAAGTTGGTAGATTTACATTTAAAAAATTAAACTTTCTTCGTAAGAGTATAGCTTGAATAACTAAATCTTGCATTAGTAATTAAATAAAATAAATTATAATTGATTAATTGAATTACGTGATTCTGTTGAGATATCATTGTTATTTAATTAGGTTATGTTGTACTATAATTTTAGCTTAATTTGGTAAATAATTAAATCCTCTTTATTGATAATATTTGATTAATAAATGCATATGCGTTTACAAATCAATCATCCAATGTTTGGCATTATTTCATGGATCAAATTTTTAAGTTATATCATGCTAATATAAATTTTATTCATTAGCAATAAGAGCTCATATATTTTCTTTTTCTTTGTAAGGTATTTTAGATTTGCATACGCAATTTTAGATCGACTTCTTTAATACTATTTGACCAGAAAAAGATATGGCTTGATATAAAAACTAAAGAGCAATAAGAGTAGGTTTAGATGGTGATGCGTTTACCTATGATTAGTATAAAAATAGCGGTGGCGGTAAAATTAGATAATGTAACGTGAAACAAAAAATAAACTATACGCATCGCATCGCACCGGACCGTACCCTACCGCCCATCCAAACACACCTTTAATAAACAAGCAATTGAGATGGGAAATGATAATCCCAAGAATGTTGGATCAAATCCACCGATTATTTATAACCAATCATGTTAAGTAAATACACGTTAGAAATCAAGAAGGTGCCAACAACTCAAAGGAGTCAGTGGTTAAGAGTTTTTCGTTGACATTTGAAGTCTAAGGTTCAAGTCCCGGCAAAAAATCCCCTCCCCCAATATGTTTTTGTACCAAAAAAAAAAAAAAAGCAATTGAAGAGTGTATTACTTACAACACACTATTGTATGAGCAAAGCTTTCACTTTAGTATCTGATTCAAAATAAAAACACACTATTCTGTTTAATTTTTCTCTAGATAAAAGAGCTAAGAAATGACTCAACTCTAATGTGTTAACTTAAGTAGCAATCTCATTCCTATACTTCGCTAAGATCACTCTTCTATTAAGATTTTCTCCTTAAAAAATTTTACAATATATTTTCATTAAAACAACTTCCTCTCTATAAATAAAACAAGTGCTCCCTAAACTATACATAAATAAAATAAATAAGTCTTCTTTAAATAAGAAATCATAGACTTGTGAACCACCATTTAGTATAATTGAATCATGACATTGAACTTATGCCAAATAGCTTTTTGATAAGGCATAAAAATAAGAAGAAATCTTCATTATTTAGTCATCTATAGGAACCGAATGTCTTCGAAAATCCTCAAATCTAGTTATTTGTTATTCAAAATCTTTAAATATTGTCCTTACTTGATTGATATTTAATATGATCTAATTTAATTAATTATTTGTTACTCAAAATTTTCATAAAGATGGAAGAAAAACAATCACAATATTTAAGTCAGAACATGTCAATGTATAAGACAAGTTATACGATAATCTAATTACGAGGTAAAATGCGGTTGATTGTGCAACAAATGCCAACTATATCATTTTCAAATCAAGTCATAAGTAATCAATATTGTTGTTTTTTTCGACAATTAAAATTTTCTAGTTTAAGATAAAACAAGAACAAAAGAATTTTCATTATATTTATGAAACCAAATTTATTTGAAATATGATTCTTTGTAATTCAAACTAGTTTGATTGAGTTCACATGAATCGTTGCAACCTGGTATGATAGGATTCCAAACACATGAATACTTGTAATCGCCTATAAATAAATTCAAAACTTACTTTTTTTTGGACAAAAAAATCATGTATTGCATTAATAGGTTGGTTTTTCTGCAGAGAGAGTTGGACACTACTATGTACCCCAAAGCTGGTTACGTTTAGCTGAAATAAAACCTACAGGTTGTGCCTTCATTGAAGTGCTTTGGTTGTGTAGCTTGGGGACTCGAGCCTCAACCACCGGGGAAGAAAGCTTGGACCACACCAGACGGTGCAATGTCTCATGCCATTAAATTTGGTAGCTTGGAGGCCATTTATAACACCCTCGCTCCCATACTAAGAAAAACCTCATTACTCCTTTCCCAACACCATCATAATAATATGCGCCCATTATCCCCCATTTTATTTACAACCTTTCCCACTCTCCATTCTCTAACTACTCTATTCAATTATTCATGGAATATGATTTTTTTTTTTTATAATCCTTAAAATAGACAAGAAACCTGCTATATGGAATAAATACACCAACCCCTTTCTCTACCAGTAATCTTAATTCTCCACATTTAATACTACCAAGGGCCCCATTTGGATGGTAGAACATGACATTAAAATTTTTTTTAAATCATGTGATGTTAAGATATGGTATTTTTATTAAATATTTAACATTATTAATTACAAATCATTTATACGAAATTTAATGGCACTCACTCACTCACTACCCTCCCCAGTAGAGTTGTGAAATAGTCAAAAGTCAGAATAAAAAGCTCACTAATGGCGATGGATGAAGTGAATCCCTGAAATAAATAATTAAGGTAGGCGCCATGTTCACATTCTGGTGTGGATTGCAGGTTTTTAGGCAATGTGTCTTCAAAGTTGAATCCAACATGGTGTGAGCTGAATCCAAATTTGAAAAAAATGGGGTCACAAATTTAGGAAGGTATTGAATAAAATGATTTGTCATAGGTTATCATGACCTGTCGGCATCCACCATCGGCCATGGTTAGAGGTAATAGATTCCCACGTTTCGCCATCACATGTTATTAATTTTCTCAATCATATCATCTGTTAGGTAGATATAATTGGTTGCTGTATGATGTTAATAACCTGAATGGGACTTAGGCACAGCACATTCGACATAGACATTTTGTGGAGTATGATACCCAGCTGACATGTTTGTGTTTGTTTGAAAAACACTCTAAAAAGGACCCAATGTTAATAATTTAAAACTTGTCAAAAGAATTACACAGTTTGATTTTCTTTTTTTCTTTTCTAACAATGGAATCGCACATGAACAAGATTGTCTACTCTATTTGTCCACTGCACTTTTTAACCTTAATAATAATATAAGATGGTAAATGCCTTAGAAACCAACTTGGAGGTTGAGGAATTCGATGTTTTGATTCAATCCATCATCTCCCCCTTCCACAAGTAGGTCAATTCAGTCCATTTAGTTCAAGAATACATCGAAAAATGATATAAAATTGATTCAATCGAGAAATATATATATTGTTTTTTTAATGTCAAATTTTGTTATTAATTTTATTATTATTATTATTATGATTCTAATTATTTTGAAATCTCAATTTTACTAAAACTATAAATAACAAAATTCATTAAGTTAAATTATATTTTTTATTACAAATTATGAATTTAGTCTTTGTTTTGATCCTATTTAAGTTTTGAAATTTCATTCATAATTTAAATAATAGACAATAAATTCATTAATTAAAATAACATAACTTTTATATAAATATTACATAAATAATAATAAATTAATATAACATCACATATATAATAATATTTTTTTGTCCCTAACATACATATGCGTAGTGGATAGCATAACTAATCACTGCCAAGCGTGGGTAGTTGGTAAGGAATCATGACCAAAATTTTGACCTGATATGATCTCAACCTCCACTTTCCAAATGCAAACTCATTCTTACCAATGTCTCTCAACCTAAGGTTGAAGTTTCATTTTCATTTTTCCAATCTCCCTTCCTCTCCCATTCATGGATAATGTTGATTCTTTATGGATGATTTCCAACAATCTTATTTAAATCGGACTAATTAATTGGGGTATTTATTTGAATATTAACTTTGAATCGGTTAATTTAAAAATTAGTACGAATCAATTAAATTGAATAAAATATTAGTTAAACTTGATTTTTAATTTTTAAAATTTTGAAATAATTTTAAATCAGATTGGTTAAATCTATTAAACCGATTCGACCACCAATCCAATTTTAAAAGAATTGATTTTCACCATTAACATTTTTTCAAAACAAACTTTCTAATCTCTCAAACATCATTTTTACCAAAATTTTCAAAAAAAAAATCAAATTCTAAGTTTCGCATTAATGGATTGATTTTAGAAAACAAATATTAAATGTAAAATTTTGAAAATGTGTTTTAGAAAATAAAAATAAACTTATGTGAACAATAATTTTTAATTTTAAATAAATTGGTCCTAGTTCAATCTATATAAACTCAAAAATATTTTTTCAATAGTTTTCTAAATATTAAATC
The DNA here is from genome assembly GCA_025506655.1 of Gossypium rotundifolium. Taxonomy (NCBI): domain Eukaryota; kingdom Viridiplantae; phylum Streptophyta; class Magnoliopsida; order Malvales; family Malvaceae; genus Gossypium; species Gossypium rotundifolium. The sequence goes on along the minus strand of CP106724.1, from coordinate 26,445,010 downwards.
TAGTACATGATTCAAATCCAAAAACTCCCTTGAAAACCAAGAGTGCTCTCAATAGAGTCCTAGAGAGAGCAGCTACTTCTGTTGCTTGGGATGGATGAGGGTGGTGGCGTGAAGAGGGAGAGCAGCAAAGAGATTTCATTACTAGCAGATGAATTAATTCAATTATCAATCAAGAAATCACTAGTGGTGCCAACCGACAAACCCACTTTGATTTGTTTGGTTTGGACAAAAAAATTCTTCAATACAGAGAGTTTTAGGCCGCAATTGAAGAGTATATGGAAGACAAAAAGGAAATTTGAAATTAAGATGGTGGGGCAGAATCTTTTTTCAATAGTTTTCGACCTAGAAAAGGATTTAAAGCTTATTATGGAAGGGTGGCCGTGGTATTTTCGTAAGTTCCTCATCTTGTTTGATAGATTGATTAATCCAATGGAAAGGGACCAAATCTGTCTCACTACGTCGCCATACTGGATCCACATTGGACCATGTCCACCAGAATTTGATGAGAAGGATTTGTTGCATGCGATTGGAAGCACTTTTGGAGGTGTCATCATATCTGAGATCAGCGACGATTTATGCAGACTTAGGGTCAACTTGGATGTTCAGAAACCTCTGCGAAGAGAAATTTTTGTTTCAAGCGAAAACAATGTAAAATCTGGATCCCTTTTAAATTTGAAAAATTGCCAGTTTTTTGCTTTGGGTGTGGCAGATTAGATCATGGTCTCAATGACTGCAAGTTGTCAGATCCTATAGAAAAAATCAGAATTAGAGAAGATCCACCTTATTCAATTGCGTTAAAAGCGAATCGAAAGTACTGGGTAAAAAGAGCATGAAATTCAATGCTTTTGTTAAAAAGTTGGGCTCACAGAGTAATTACATAGGAAAATCTAAGGTGGTGGAAGGACAGAATACGGAGGATAAAATTGGTTTTATGGGTGGAATCGTTTCAGGGGGTAAAATTTTAGTAAAATGGGAGGAAGGCTTGCAGGATCAGGAAGATACGCCTATTTTAAGGGAGAATAAACTGATGAATGAAGGAAATAACATAGGGAGTAGCTTAAAAGGTTCAAAAAAGTTCAGTTGGAGAAGGCTACCCACGAAGGTTCATTCAGAATCTTATAAACAAACAAGCGTAGGGGCTAAAAGGAAATCCCCAGAAGAAGGTGATGATAAGGGTTGTTCAGGCCTGTCAAATAGGGAAGATCTAAAGAGGTTTAGATCTGATGATATGTATGACAAAGGAGTTGAATGTATGGAGGTTACGTTGGACAATTTGGAACATTTTACTGTTTCAAAAAAATAGGATATGTGGCTGCCATTGAGCAAGCCGATCGATCACAATGAAAAACGTATGTTGGAACGTCCATGGGTTGGGGAGGCCACAGGCTGTGAGAAGGCTGCGGCATTTGTGTAAGCAGCACAATCCCCAAATGGTCTTCTTAATGGAGACTAAGCTAGATCAGAAGCGTATAGAAAGGGCTCGAATGAGTTGTTTTGTTAGTGGTATAGATATGGCTGCAGAGGGATCTCGAGAAAGACTATGTTTAGCTTGGAAAGGAGGGATTGAGATTACTTTGAGGAGCTTTTCTAAATGGCATATTGATGTAATAGTTAAAGAAGATAATGTGCAAGAGGAATGGAGGTTCACGGGATTCTACGGTTCACCATATCTAAAAGATAAAAACTTTGCATGGAGTTTGCTCAAAAGACTAGGCAAAAATGTAACTATCCATGGTTAGTAGCAGGAGATTTCAACGAGATTATGTACTCCTTTGAGAAAAGCGGGAGTACCATGAGATCAATGAAGAATTGAAGCTTTTAGAGATGCATTAGACGAGTGTCAATTGATGGATATGGGATATTCGGGATCATGGTTTACGTGGGAGAGCGATTGGAAAGAGGAGTGGTTAATGAGAAATGGATGCTTCTATTCCCAAGAGGTAATGTTCAACATCTTGCCTATTCTACTTCTGATCATTGCCCTATTCTTATAAGCACAGATAGTATAGTCAATCCCCCTAGAAGCCAAAGATTCCATTTTGAATCATGGTGGATCTTAGAGGAATCATTCGAATGTATTATCAGAGAGTTTTGGGATTCTTCCTCCGCACCGTTAGTTGAGAAATTGGAGATGTTGCAAGCTCGTATGAAGAAATGGGCATGTGTTATTAAGAGTAAGAAGGGGGACTAAAGAAGAAGTTAATTGAAGAGCTTGAAGTTTTGTTACAGAATGAAAGGGATGATGATACAATGGCAAGGATTATTGATACAAAAATCCACCTAAATATGGAGATCGGTAAAGATGAGATGTATTGGGAACAGAGAGCTAGAGCGAATTGGCTTAAGCTGGGGGATAAAAATATAGCCTACTTTCACAAATGTGCAAAGTTCGAAGAAGGGCTAATGCGATTAATAAGTTGGTTTTGGATGAAGATAAGGAGATCTCTAATAGTATTGAAATTACTAAGGCTGCAACAAAATTTTTTGAAGATCATTTTACGTCAAGAGGTAGTGGAAATCCACATAAGGTGTTGGAAGGCATTGGAACAAATATCTCACATGAGATCAACGACAGGTTATTAGCTCCTTTTAGGGAAGAAGAAGTGTGGTTAGCTTTGAAGGGAATGGGGCCAACAAAAGCTCCGGGTTCAGATGGTTTTCTAGCATTATTTTTTCAGAAATTCTGGCACATAGTTAGTAAGGAGGTTACAGAGTTTTGTTTATGTATCTTGAATGGTGTCAGAGGGGCTGAACAAATAAATGTTACGAAATTGTGCTTATCCCCAAAATTATAACTCCTACGTCTATGGTGAATTTCAAGCCTATTAGTCTGTGTACAGTTCTATATAAAATTGTTGCAAAAGTAATTGTTAATAGATTACAAGATGTTATGGCGTTATGCATTGATGAGGTTCAGAGTGCTTTTGTCCTAGGGCGACTAATAACAGATAATGTTCTCTAGCATATGAAATCTTGCCTACTTTTCGAAAGAAGAGGAAAGGGAAAAAGAGGTATATGGCCTTGAAATTGGATATGAGTAAAGCGTATGACAGGGTGGAGTGGGACTTTGTTAAGCAAGTGATGATTCGAATGGGGTTTGCAGAGGACTGGGTTGGTTTGATTATGAAATGTATTACTTCAGTCTCTTATGCTGTTAACATTAATGGTTATAGGGGCAGGATTTTTCAGTCGAATAGGGGATTGAGGCAGGGTGATCCCCTAAGTCCATTCTTTTTTCTCTTTTGTAGTGAAGGTCTCTCTTCACTAATGAGAACAGCAAAGGTTAATGGTGAGGTTAAAGGTACAAGGGCGAGTGGGAGAGGGCCAGAGATTTCTCATCTTCTATTTGCAGATGATTATATGCTGTTTGGTGAAGCGACATAACAGGGGGCTAGAAACATGAAGACTATTTTATAGGAGTATGAAAATTGTTTGGGCTAGTGCGTTAACTACATCAAATCGACGATTTTTTATAGCTCAAATACGATAGAAGAGGCAAAAACAGCGGTGTCATCAATGTTAGGAGTCAGGAGCTCTTCTAATCCGGAGAAATATCTAGGTCTTCCAAATGTGGTGGGTAAATGAAAAAAAAAAGCTTTTCAGAATTTATTAGATCGGATTAATATGCGTATTGATAGGTGGAGTACCAGATGGTTATCTCAATGAGGGAAAGAAATTTTTATAAAGTCAGTTTTACATGCTATTCCTACTTATGCCATGTCGTGTTTTCTTCTTCCAAAAACTTTTTGCTAGAAGATTGAGAGTAGTTTCGCCAGGTTCTGGTGGCAAAAGGGGGCAGGCAAAAGAGGAATTCATTGGAGTCAATAGAGATACTTATGTCGTCCAAAAGAGGAAGGTGGTTTGGGGTTTAAAAATATGGCACAATTTAACATAGCCCTTCTTTCAAAACAAGGGTGGAGATTGCTTCACTATCCAGAGTACCTAGTCGCAAAAGTCTTTAAAGCAAAATATTTTTTAGATAGCGATTTTGGCAATTCTCATTTGGGGAACTCAAGCTCGTATATGTGGCGTAGTATTTGGGCATCAAAGAAGTCATTGGAAAAAGGTTTAATTTGGAGAGTAGGTTCGGGTAAAAACATATCAATTTTTACAGATGTATGGATCCCAAATTATGCTAATCAGAGATTAATGCCCGATGGTGTCAATGCGCATTTGGTTAAAGTAGCGGAGTTAATCAACAATAATGAGCGTATTTGGAATAAAGACCTGATAGAGAATACCTTCCCAGTTACAGAAGTTAACTTGATCCTTCAAATCCCTCTGGCGATGGAAGCTCATGATGATATGCTCGTTTGGAATGGCGAACCATCAGGAGAATTCTCAGTGCGGAGCTCCTATAAACTATTACAAAGCCTCGATCCTACAGCTTACGCTTTACAAAACATCTATAAAAAATTTTACAAGAAGCTCTGGCATACTGAAATCCTAGAAAAAATTAAAATTTTTGTTTGGAAAATATCCTGGAACTACCTATCTACCCGAGTTAATCTACATTTCAGGAAATTAGCACCCAACAGTGTATGTCCTCAGTGTCAGAATGGGAAGAGACGATGAATCACCTCTTTAGGAGTGTCCTGTTTCGATGGCAGTTTGGAGGGAGTTAAAAGGGTCAGTTTCTATTTTGCTTCCATTTTTAGAGTTTTTGGAATGGCTTACCAAGGTCATGGATCTCCTTTCTATGGAACAATCTAAACTCTTTTGCGTAGCGCTCTAGGTCATCTGGGGAGATAGGAACTCTCGGATCCATGACAAGACAAACAGATCAAGTAAGGAGATGGTTAGCTTTGTTCGCAGTTACATAAAGGAACTTGACGGAGTTAAAGTAGAAAATCAGATTACCTCTAATGTGAAAACGAAATGGTGAAACCTATCTGGTCCTATAGTTAAAATAAACTTCGATGGGGCTTTTGATGAGCGAACCAAACAGTCGGCATCTGGAATAGTGGCTAGAGATAGTAGTGGGTATGTTCTCATCTCAAGCACAGATCTACATTAAGGAGTGGCCTCCGCCTTTGTTGGGAAGCAATAGCTTGCAGAAAAGCAACCCAAATAGCCATAGAAATGCGAAAAAGGAAGTTATTATAGAATGCGACTTTCTGACTATAATAAAGAAATGCAACAAAGAAGGTTTCGACATATCGTTAATAGGACCCTATATAAACGACATCCACAGATTAAAATCCAGAGTTACAGGATTAAGTTTTGAGTTTGTTCCAAGATCTGCGAATAATTTAGCCCATATCTTAGCAACTGAAGCATTGAAGAGGAAGGAAGGCTTTTACCTGACTGATGGAGTTCCTTGCTATGCCGAATCCCAGGTGAAGAACGATAGCGTGCAAGAACCAGATTAGGAAAAAGAAAGATCAAGGTTGAGAAGAGTTTTACCATAGGAGAAATCAACAGACAGAATGAGCTATTAACTCCCCTCGGTATAAGGCATCGCCATTAATAGAGAAACTGATAGATGGGATCTGAAGTGATTGGCGAAATGATCCAATTGGGCGTATAGGACGGTGCTATCTCTTTTCAAATTTTTTCTCTGTTATTCTAGAGTTTTCTTTTTCTGGGTAAATTGTTTTCGGGCCTGGGTTTTTTTTTCTTATGTGATCTGTTACCTTTTATTTTTAATTAATTAAAGCCCAATCTGTTTTCATCAAAAAAAAAAGTACATGATTCAAATCCATATAAATTTAGATTTTTTTTTTATTTCTCATGATTCTATTATAGAAAACCGGTTCGAACATGTTTTATGATTCTATTATTGAAAATATTTTTTTAATTTTTTAAATCTTAATGTCACATCAATTATTATTTTCACATAATACTCAAAGAAAGCCACATCATTTTAGTTAATGGATTTAACAATTATTGTTTGAGTTAAAACTGAATTTTCAAAATTCAAAGAGTATAAAAACTAGCAATGATCATATTAGAATATAAAATTTAAATTTACAACAAATCACATAATACAATGTTTAAAAATAAAATTTGACTTACTAAATTTAACGACTATCATTTAATCAAAATTAAAATCTCAAAATTAAAAAAATAAAAAATCAAAATAAAAATAAAATAAATCTATTTAATAATATATTCAACTATAGTTGCATGTTTCTTGGAATTTGAATGAAAGAAGTTTCCAGAGTAGACATTATGTAACATTGGGCCCTCATAGGCATAGATCCAGCCCACAAACAAGAACTACTCTCTTCCCTTCTAAAAAAAAAAAAAAAAAACCCTGAGGTTTTAGGCTTCATCAGGTTTTGGGAAGCCAGAGAAAACATGGCGGCTACATGTGGAAGAAGAACCCTAGGGTTCTCCTGCTCTTCGGCCAAGACCATTTTCACCCATTTACCATCCTCAACACCTGCTAACAATAAGCTACCCGGCCTTTTCTCTCCTAACAAAATTTCTGCTTCTCGATTCTCTCTCCGCAATCCCACTTTTTCCAGGTTTTGCTTCCATTTTCGATGTTACTGCTTTTCTCTTTGTTATAAAGTGTTCTGGGTATTTTGCTCTTGGTTTTTCTATTACTTCTAGTGATTATTTCGAAAACCCAATTGGAAATTTATTGCTGTTTTTTTTTTTAATTTCAAGTTGTGAGTACGAATTGCATGATCTGTATGTTTCAGGCTCCCAGTGGAAATGGGTGGTGCAGTAACTTTGATGCCTTTGCATAGTGCTACGGCTTCTGCTTTGTTCACTTCCTTGCTGTCTTTGCATAATCAAAGCTGGGGGTGTTTGTCAGAAGGTGATTTCTGCTGACTGTCCTTTTTTTTTTTTTTTAAATATTCTTCTTTAGCTTATTGTAGTGGCCTCTGAGTTGCGTTATAGCAGTGTACTAGTGCCCCAAATGTCTATTCATTGCTGAATTATTTGACCTTCTCAATAAGGGAAGAAAATGTGCTCGTCATATGTTTAAGACTTAAGTTTTCCCTTCGATGGATAAATAGAATTGTAGAGAAATAGTTTGTATAAGTATTTGGTTTTCGGAGCTGAGCTGCCAAATAGGTACACTGTACCTAGAAGCCATTTGGGTTGATCATTATAATGTACATCATTGTATGTACCTCTTCTTCTTTTTAGTTTCACTGAGAATTAACCGGTTGTAGGCCAAAGTATGTTTAATGTTAATTTGGGAAATTATGGCTGAATTGGGGAAATGGAGACATTCACAGCCGAGTTGTGATTGCTGTCTATGAAACTCGATATGTTTCTTTAATCTTGGTAAACTATTAGAGCGGGAAGCTTAGAAAAGCTAAAAGAGCATTGTTGATGGGATTTAAAAAATATCAGTGAACTTTATTGCCTTATTTTGCAGTAGTCCCTTCAAATGTTTTTGAAAACTATTTGATTTGAGAACCATCTATTTCCAGATTGTTTTAGTTTTTGCTGAAGCCGAGACCTCTAACCCTATACCAATTTTTTGTGGTTCACATTTAAGCATTTTAAGCTCAACCATTGGCCGTATGCAACTAATTGTTGCTAGGATTGAGGAAGCTTCCTTTGCCGTGTCCGATGTAATGGCTATCACTATTTTTCTAATTTGCTAAGAACCATTTAGCTGTGAAGAAACCACCTTATGTTTTTTCTCTGTCCCGCCTTAGGCAGTCTTTGATGGTGAAAATTTGTTAATATCATAGTGTTAGCACTTTGTTTTCAAATCATGTTGATGCTAAGCCATATTAAAGTTCTTCCTGATCCATATTTGTGCATCCCTTTTCCTGAATAATTTATTGGTGGCTTCTCAGCATGCACTCTGGTTTGGCAATAGGGTTTTGTAACACAGCTTTTAGTTCCTACAGAATTTCTTTCAGAAACGTAAAAACATAATGCAGCTGCTTTTTTTTTTTCTCCGTGGGGGACCTAATAAAGATTTGAACCAAAAAAGAAACTTGCTATTTTCTTACCTTCAGTTTTCAATCAAAGGAGTTGACAATTGCATGTGGCTTATAGCAGGTTGATTTTGAAAATTAAGTTTTCATTTGCTCCAATTTTCAAATTTTTATTTGAAGTTTTCAACACCCCTTGAAACAATTTTGCAGGAACAACTTCTTGCATACGTATTGAAATTAAGTAACTTTTATTCAACCTCTCTATAAACCATGTGTGCAATCTTTATTGTGGTTTTATGCACTTTTAGCATGAAATTGAAAACCTTTATCAGTTTTAGTGATGAGCATTTTGAAGTAGCAAATAGTTTCATAAACTTGAATAAACATTATTTCTGTTTAGTTGGAAAATAGGTTACTCTGACTCCATTTTTCTTAAAGTATTTGTGTCCAACACTCATGTCCGTAAAATACTTGAACATGGGTATGGGGATATGATCTTTTAAGGCCCTACATACCTGTTTCAAACACATACCCATATCCGACACTTACACCCAAATCCAAGTAACATTGTTTGGAAGTGTATGTACCATTAGTTCCCGTTATTAGCTTATGAGTGCCTTGACTGTTGTGGTGGTTGAGGTTTTAAGATATTGATTGAGATGCTTATGCTGACAGGATTTGCAACTCCTCTATAGCATTGCCTATGTGCTCCTGTTGTCGATGCTGCTCAGACCTCCATCTGCAGGAGACTTTGTTACTCTGCTTGTTTTGAATCGAACATCATATTAAACCTTGAAAAGGAGAGTCGTTGTATGTCTGGTCTTGCCACCATGGTGTGTAAGAAGATTCTTTTATCACTTGAAAGTTTCTTGCATATCCTAAGATACTAATGATAATTTGAGAAAGAGATTCATTGAATATCTGGGTTCTACATTAGAGTTGGAATAAAAAAATTCAGTAAAATTTCCGGTTAGACAAAACTTTGGCTGGCTAAAATAAACATTAAAATATAAAAAGATGTGTTTAAAATAATAAAAAATTGAAGATGTGAGGATGATTGAGTTATTTTAGTCAAAAGTTGGTTTTGAAAGTCTAAACCTTGGAAGGAAATTGGTGAAAGTGAGATGAAATGAATATATGGTCGGCTGCCAAAAGTGAGGTCCTCCAATTAAAGATCTCCTCGTGAATTAGATGATGGATTAATTGACGGCCCAGACACTAAAATCTCAAGTTTCTTTGTTTGGTTATGCCAACTTCATTTATGGTATAAGCTGATATATTTTAAATTCTGAGGCTCAAAAGACCTTACTCTGCACTTATTATTCCAACTCTGGTATTGCAAAGTCACATGTTGGAGCTGAAGTAAACTACACTTATGTTTGGTACATAATTTATACACTTTCATTCCTTTCTCCACGTAACTCCCAAACACCAACCATCCCCCTCAGCTAAACTGGCCACGATCATTACCACCCCAAACCATCTCACCATCACATTTTCCTTACCTCTCTCTCAGACCCTCGACAACCATCATCAACCTAAGCTACTTTCAACTATCAGAACACTATTACCCCTCCCTTAAAGAAACACCACTTAGACCCTAAATCTAAGCTCTCTCACCATCATCTTCACCATTTTAGCTAACCCATCACCCCTAACAGACCACCACCAAGCCCCACTTTCAACCATTCTCACCACCACAGTAAAACCAATCCCATTATCAACCCCAAAACCAATTTACCTGTACAACCCAAAAGCAGCAATAAATGCAATCAAATAAAAAAAAAAAAAAAAGTAAAGGATAAGCCCCTTCATTCGACCTGCAAATCAAAAAAAAAAGAGACAAAATAAAGTTAAAAAGAAAAAAAGAAAAAAAAAAGAGGAGACTTATCTTGAATTTATCATGCATGGCGCTATGAGCATTTATCTTTTAATCAGGATCATGAAAAGGACGATGCTGACAAAAGGAGCAATATACCATAAAAACAAGCCATTCTAACAATAGACAACAATATGGTGAGAGGATATTTTAAATTTAGGAAAACTTATGATGGTGAGAGGATATTTTAAATTTGATGAAATGGAAGACATTCAAAAAGAGCATAAGAAAACGAGTTTAAAAGGTGAAATTTGAGTTTGGCCAACCATGCCAGCATTTAACATTACAAATTATACTAAGTTAAATTTTCGTAACACTTTTAATCTCGGATAATATTTCATAAATAGATAATATTAATGACCAAATCATAATAAATTAGACCCTGGTAACCTAAAGGTAATTGAGGCAGAGTGTGTGGAGCGGCTACTAATATCAATTTCGGAACTATACGAAATTGAGATATTTATTAAGGAAAAAGAAATGAAAAGGTCATCACTTTCAATATTGTTATACTTATGGGTGAAAACAATCGAATACATGCTGATGTGAGAGATAGACATTCTCCGAAAGTGATTGTAAACCAAAACAGCCAACAAAAAATAATGCACTTTAATATCTGCTTACAAAAAACTTTAATATTCAAGGGTTCTTCATCTTAATCCTTAGCTTCCTAGCTATTTGTGCTGCTTTTGGATGAACCGGTCGCCTGTTGGAATCACACTGCTCCACCTCTACCCAATTAATTACCTTTAATATCAATGACTGTGGAACTTTCTTCCCCTCCCCTTCCCCTTTCTTCATCCCATTCTCCACTGCTTTTTCTAGGAAGTTCATGAACCAGCTCCCTGCTTCTGCTTCTATTTGCTTCCCCAGTTTTATCGTGTTGCTTAAGCTACTCGATACCGGTTTATTTTCATCGTTCTCACCGCCACATGATTCAGTCGGCAGTTTCGATGATACTTTGGGGTTGGAATTTGATCTTAGGAGCCTCTTTTGTTCACTTCTCTCCGGAAACCCTGCAATTGACCTGTACAATGCAGTTCGCCTTTTGCTTTGCTCCATTGAATTCTGCCCAATTTCGTTCAAGATTGCTGGCTCATCTTCACCATTTTTATCCTTTTTTTCAGTTTTTGTGGTTTGTAACATTCCAGTAGCTGCTTGAACGGAGGCTATCTCGCTCAAGGCCTGCACAATTTGGGCGTGAAATTCCAGAAACTGATCGAAGCATGCTGCTGGAGCATCTGGTTTTGCTGATTTGCTTAAGTTGGAAAACATCCTGCAATCACCAGCCAAAGTATATAAACTCAAAAATTATTAAACATACAACAAAATTGGAAAGAACAAAAAAAAAAAATCTAAAGGAAAGGAAAGGAAAGTACATACTTGAGAGAGCGAACTAGATTCTCTGTGGCAGTGACATCTCTTAGTGCTTGAAGAGCAATCTTCTGAGCCGTTTCTCGTTGCTGAACAGCTTCCTGTTGAACCACGAATGTCAAATTTAAGCGAAAACCCTTGACAGAATTGACTATGGTTAACATGAGCCTTAAACTCACCTTGCCCAGAGTGCCAAGTTTCCCAGGCAAATTCATGGTTAGACTTTTGCTGTTATCAATGGATGAGTTGTTATCAAGCTGAGATTCTGGTTGTTGGGCAGTCGCCACCCTTCCACGCTTTAAACTTGGTGGTGGTGTTGAACTTTTCTTTTCCTGCAATGGCTGAAATTTGAATTGTATAATCAAAGACAAAAAAACACCATTGAAAAAGTTAATATGGAGAAAAACATGGCAAATTTTTAAATGGAAAAAAAGGGGGAAAAAGTGTACCTACAGCTGAGATGAGAGGACTGTTTGGGATTCTAGGCTCCCGGTCGATGACACTTTTGCTCCTTGGATACTTTGAGGCCGAGGAAGGTGCAGCACAGCTTTTTCTAAGCACAGCTGGACTTTCTCCTTTTGTCTCCATCATTTTTGCCAACAATCCCCCACCAAAAGAGCACCTTATACCACCACTAACATTTCCATCTTTCCCTACCCTTCTTATCATCGGAGACATCATCGGAGTTCTCACCAGATTAGACCGCTCTTTCACCGGAGTACATTGATCAAAATCTAAAGGTACCGGCTTTAAAACTAAAGGAGAAGAGATCTCATCAGTCCCATTAACACCCTTGCCCCAAGAGCCTCTTCTATGTAGCTTAGACTCTTGTTTTTGCTCACTTTTCTCCCCTTTTCTTCTTAAACCCATTAAAGGCTCGGGTGTCCCAACTAAAGGATGCCTTCCAGGGAGGGGCTTTGCACCTTTAACAACAGGAACAGGAGAGCCAGGCTCCAATCTATCAACATAAATGAACTGCCCAAGTTGCATTTTGTTGCTAAGAACAAAATCGTGTTGGTCTGAAGGAAGACTAACGTAAATGGAATGCGAAGAATCGGAGACCTTGATGTAAAAGCCATGTTTAGGCCAAAGGTTCTTCTCATCAAGATCAGCCGGCACAATATCAGTGACCTGCAAAAGCGAACTCCTATGTTCACTAGTTGGCTTCACCCCAGTGTTCATCCCATTGAGTAATTTCAGCAAAATCCCAGGTGCCAATGCCGCCATAATCTCGTAATCTAACTTCCCTGAATTGAAAAAGATTTCAAGGCATAAAAGAAGTGAAAGAAAGGAGAGTTTGTTTTGGGGGTAGGATAAGACGTTAGCGAACGGTAAGTTTTGAGTTTGGGAAAGCAAAGGTTTTTAAATTTTGGAATTTTTGGAACGTTGGGGCAACGGTCATGTGGTGGGGCGTCTTATCATAATGATTTTTAATTATACAAATTTGGGAAAAAAGTTTGCTTCCGGATGCTCACCTCACCTGCTTTTGCTTGTGATTTGGCTATTCGCTAACGCACGCAGCGTTTCATTTAACTCTTGAAATGGACTGGGCTTACAGCTCAATAGGGCCTTTAAGCCCAATTCTGTAAATTCGGCTATTCGGTAAACGCACGTGAGCCATGTCATGTATAACGCTAGTGTATTAACGTACACTTTATGCCTCATTTACATTTTATAGTTTGAATATCGAAATACTCGTTCACATATTCCTCACTTCTATTAATCGATGAATACAACTTTACGACTCTCTTCATTTGTTGTTTTCATTTTTCCTCAAGTTTCTGATAATAAGTGTATTTTTGTTCTCTTTCAAAGTCTTTTACTTTCAACTTTACCCTTTTTAATTATTTTATAAGTCAACTTATCACTATCTTCTGCATTGATTTTAGATTTTTTATGTCTATTTTCACTATCCAAAGGTTCGATCATGACCTCGTTGGTTACATTAGCCCTTGAACAATTTTTGCACAAAAATCTCCTATGGTTTGAATATTAGAATCAAGAAAAGACTTATTCGTGTTTTCTCCATTTTTGATAACCGTTAATTGCAACTCTCCCTCCATTTGCTCTTTTCGTTTTTCTCTTTGACCTTTATTATTTTCTTCTTTTTTGTTGAGTCGGCCATCACTATCTTCCCCGTTAATTTATGAGTCATTATATCTAGTGCAATTCTTTAAAAATTTACGCATAACCTCATTAGTTGTATTGTCTCTTAAATAATTTGGGCCGCCCTAAATTATTTATGGTGTAAATGTTAATGTTGGTCATTTCACTTATCATTGCTTCTTAATTGATGTATACCTTACCACGCTCAATACTATGCTCATGGTTATGTTTGACATTTAAAATTCTCAAATCTAATTTATTAAATGCGCCCCATTTGCTCTTTCATTGTCTCCACCTTTGGTTTTTTCTCTCCCAACTTTATTCTCTAATCAATAGACCAACTTGATTCAATATCTAATGGAATTAAAGATATGGAGGGGTTAGAATCACTTTTAGATCAAAATAGTCAACGATGATAAGATATCTATACATTCTCAAGCTCTAATCAAAGAATGTATGAAAAACATATATAGAAACATTAAGTTGTAAAAGAGTACTTCAATTTCCAAATTATTTTTAATTATTATCCTATAATGGGATCTACTATTAACTTAATTTAATTACACCGTACAACATTTTAATTTAATCATATTACACATGTAATGGCCCAATTTCACCCGGATCCAGATTACAAAACAAATAAAAAAATTAAACCAAAAATAATAATAAAGTCCAAATTAAAAAACAATTTAGTTAGAAAAAATGTCAAGCCCAACTTTACAGGCTCAAATGGCCCAAAAACCTAAACAGTGTACAGAAACCCTTATCCCTAGCCTGCGCGCCGCCGCTCCTCTCACGTCGCCCGAGGTCTGCCATCGTCAACTGCCCCCGTCTCGTCGTTGACTCCAAAGGCGCCTAACAGACAAACACGCAAAAGCACTAGGAACAGTAGAAAAATATTTAAAATTTTTTTTAATAAACAAGTATGTATTGGCTACAAAAGCCAGAGAATGGATTTGTATTGAAATTTTTTTTGAACAACAGAGAGAAATACAAAAAAAACAATAAAAAACCCAACAGAAAGGTGATTTATTTTTTTATTTTATTTATTGTCCGAATCTTTTATGTATATAAAAAAACACATAAAATAAAGAGGAAAAGAAGGAATTTACCTGACGGTTCGCGTTCCACCACCAAGAGAGGCCGAGTCGCCAACTCCGATGAAAGGTGGCTCTAACGAGAAGTTTTTTTAAACTCAGAAACCGAAAGGTTTCTTCGAGATTTTTGCGATTCGGTGGGTTTTTGGGAAAAACCGATCCCAGATTTAGGCTCAGGGAGCTGAAACGACCAAAATGGGTTTTTGTATTTTTCGGCCACTGTAGACGGCGAAGCCGTCGTCGGCAACCGGCAGCCGTCGTGGAGGCTCGCCGGACCAGTAGCCGAATTCTGGGCTGCTTTCAGAGAGAAAACAAAGAGAAATAGGGTTTTTTTTTTTTTTCAAAACACTAATGAAATGAATTTTATTTTTAAAATTTCAACTTAAATAAAGGGTCAGAACGACATCGTTTTGCTAAGGTCCTTAAACCCCAAAACAGTGTCGTTTTGAGGCGTGACCCGAAAGTCGACTCGAGACCCGACTCGATCCGCCCAAGATCTGCCTTTTTTATGCGGGGTCAATTTTGCCTTTGGTCCTTCTGCTTTTGCGGCTTGTTTCAATCTAGTCCTATCTTATTTTTTATTTTTTTATTTTGTCACTTAATTTTATTTTACTTTCATTTTGGTCCTTGTACCATTTTAAGAGGTGGGTACCTGAAACGGCATCGTTTCAGCCTACCCAATGACCCGACTCGATCCGTCTTAAGATCAACGTCTTTTTTCAGCATTGGTCTATTTTGGACCCTGGTCCTTCCTCTTTTGGACCCTTTTTAATTCGGTCCTAATTTCGTTCTTTTTTTATTTTTTAGGTTATACCTTTTTATTTTAAATTAATTTCAATGTAGTTCTCCGATTTGCCAAAAACAGAGCATTTAATGGGCTTGAGAATATTTTTCCAGTTGGTCCCTGCTCCTTTGTGCACATCACATTTTAACCCCTTTATCATTTATTTTATCCTAATTTGCCCCCAAAATTCCATTTAAGTTTCGATTTATTCCTTTTTATATTTATGCATTTATTTTATTATAATTTAGGCTTTTAATTTCATTTCAATTTCGATTTAATCTTTATTTATTTAATTTTGACCATGTATAGATTTTTATATATTATATTATATTATTTATTTATTATTTCCTTTACTTTTTAATATTTAAAATTGGTCTGTTTTTGTATTTCCTTTTATTATACCTTTTTCTTCTTTTGCCCTTATTATTGTTATTATTATTCCATTATTTATTTATTATTAATTTTTTATACTTTCAAAATTAAATTATTTACACTTGCACATTTATTATTATTATTATTATTATTACTACTACTTACCTTTCTTTGATTTTTTTATTATTATTAGAATAATAATTATAATAAGATTATTGCCATCTTCATTACAAATTGGTGTTTTCTCACTATCATAGTTACATTATTGTCATTCACTAGCACGACTTTTTAATTTTTCGAATATCATCGATCCATTTTTAGACACTACCATTTCATTTTATTTCATTATAATCACATCACGAATCGTATTTAGATATATTTATCCATTGTTTTACTATACTGAAATAAGATAAATACACATTGTTTTAAATGTTACATTTGTATTTACTCGAAAAAGGAAATTTTTAAAATTAAGGCAATATTTTGTATTTGGAGATTCAAGAAGCCGTGCCCTAACTTACGAGGTTCGACTTTCTCTTTAAAACTAGATAATCGAAAATCCTTTTTAAAGTTAAAATACATGATATTTAATTAAATAATCAAATAATGAGCAAGCTTATTTTTGAGGATTCAAGATGTCGTGTCCTAACTTACGAATGTGACCTTGTTGTTTACCTCGAGGTAAGAAGGCATTTTACATCTGCTTTAATTTACTTAAATGATTTTAATTAAAAATATCGTTATGCAAGGTGGGATTGCGTTCTAAATTCTCTTCAAATTTTCAATTCTTGGCATTAAGACACTAATTAATTAACTAGGTACCATTTTTGGGCGTTACGAGGGTGCTAATCCTTCCTCGTGCGTAATCGACTCCTGAACCCATTACCTGGATTTTGTAGACCAAAAATCATTGTTTTAGTAAATTTAAACTTTTATTAAAATGATTAAATTACGAGGTGATCTTATCACACCTAATAAAAAAGATTGGTGGCGACTCCCATTTTCATTTGTTTTAAAATCAAAAGTCGATTTCAAAAAAAAAAAAAGTTTCGACAACTTGACAACTCCACTGGGGACAAAATAAGAGAGTCAAGCCGTAAGTTAATTACTTTTGGTCTTTTTGTCGAAAATTGATAATTTGGTTTAAATTTACGATCCCTTCACTGCATTTCATCCTTCATGTTTGCGGTCTCCATCATTTTGTTACATAATGATATATTTACTTTATTGGTTGGAGCCTCTTGGTATATTTTTGCATATTGCATTGCATAATCATTCGATTTTACCTTTCTTAAGTGGAAGTGAGAAGCTATTCCTTCGTGAGGTCTTCACCTCCGTATAGGATAGTGGATCACTTTTAGGATACATCCGTACATATGTCTTCATGAGATCTTCATCTTCGTATAGCCATAAGGAAATGTATTCTCCTGAACTGAGCTCGATCCATATGAGCTTATAATGGGTGAACATTGAGGAATCTTCTAGTTCAGATACCCTTACTTTAGAACTGAACCGCATATAATGAGCCCTAAGAACTTACCATAGGTAGAACCACACCAAACCCCTAATGGACACCCAAATAGGTGATTTATTTATTATTTATTACTTGCTTTGAATTCTAGCTTTGTGTAAAATGTACTGACTTGTTTCGTTTTGTTTTGGTTGTGATTGCATTGCATTTTCATCATAGAAAAGGGTGTTGATTCACGTTCAATTGTTAAATAGAGAGTTTGCCATGGAAAAGGGATTTTTTGATAAAGTGGAAGACAATGCGGCCGTCTGGATATGGTCCGAGAAGACACAACAAGAGAAGGGTGACAACCTGATGGAAAGGTACGTGTCAGAATTATAGGATTTCA
The DNA here is from genome assembly GCA_025506655.1 of Gossypium rotundifolium. Lineage (NCBI taxonomy): Eukaryota > Viridiplantae > Streptophyta > Magnoliopsida > Malvales > Malvaceae > Gossypium > Gossypium rotundifolium. The sequence continues at coordinate 26,427,683 of CP106724.1, read as the reverse complement.
CTCGCATTAGTGTGACTCAGAATAATATCCAAGAGTTGAAAGAGGTATGGGACCAATGAGATGACAAAACCAATCAGTTATTCTACTGTAACTATGGTGATTTATCTTATTTACTCTATGTCAAAGTAGATAAGCACTTGCTCCAAGCTCTTGCATAGTATTGGAATCCCGCCTATAGCTATTTTACTTTTGAGAAGGTAGATTTGATGCCAACCGTGGAAAAGTACACAACTCTGCTCTGTTGCCCAAGGATCCAAGCCGACAAAGCTTATTCCAAAGCCACCAACGTCCCGACTTTCTTAAAGAGGCTAATAAGCATAACAGGGATGAGTGAACAATGGGTCGTGGCCCAGATTAAACAAAAGAGAGATAGTAAATGCATCCCTTGGAAAAGTTTACGGATTTTATCTTAGCACATTCGGATACGAAGAAAAGAGTCGATGTCTTCACCTTGAGTATTTACGGGTTGGTCATCTTCCCCAAAGCACTAGGACACATATATGATGCAGTTTCAAATCTAATCGATCGGTTTGACAAAAGGGCCACGCCCGTCCTGGGATTTTGGCCGAAACCTTTAGATCTTTGAGTGCATGCCAAAGAGTGGGTGAAGGAAGGTTTATCAGGTGTGCGCAACTCTTGTTAGCATGGTTCCATAGCCACTTTTGGAAGGTAGAAAAGGTCTCTTATCGAGTATTCTCCGAGAACTACTCTCTGTTGAAAGAATTTGTGCTACGCCAAGGAGAGACAATATTTTGGAGAAAAAGTGGATGGTAATTCTCCAGAGTCTCCAAGATGAAGACGTCGAGTGGAGAGCCCCTTAGATGATTCCTGATGAGATTTTGTATCGATATGGAGACTTCGACTAGGTTACTTTACTCAAGATATAGGGAGCTATTGGATATGCCCCTCTACTTGTATTAAAGTAATATAGGTCGAGGTAGTTTATACCGGCAACGCAAGGGTTGGTTCAGAGTGAGTTTACGTATAAATGTGATAATTACAAGAAGAAGGTTCGTGAAATATCGAACGCTTGGAACCAAACTCACAGAATGAAAATATTTATCGCAAACCCCATGACGACCCCTAATATGATTTGTGGTGGGGTAAAAGAGTCAATGACAATTTTCCTGTATCAAGTCAAGAAAACACTCGGCTGATAGAAGAGCACTTATAAGTAATCTTGTCTGGGTTGGAAATCTTAAAGTAAGACTTTGAAAAGACGAGTTCGGAGCTGGGGAAAAAGATAAAACAGTTGAAAGAAAAAAAGATACAACTAGGATTAGACGTCAACCTCTAGAAGCTAGAAGCTGAGAAAATGAAAAAATGAAATAACAAGGCTGAGAAAGATTTAGACAGTCTAAAAATAGATTATAAGAAGCTGCACTTGTCGATAAGGACTGCCAGGTTGGGTAAAACATCGGAATAATGGCAGCAAGATCAAAGAAGAAAAGTTAGAGCTGATTAGTAGGAAAAAAATTCTAATATGCTCAGGTTCGAAAAGATACTTTAAAAAGTGATTTGACAAAAAGCCAAAATGAAAAGGTTGGGATGAAAGCTCGGGTAGCAGAATTAGAAAGGTCAATGCATCAATATCGTAGTCACAACTCCGCAATTGAGTTGAAAACAAGCCTAAATAAGATTGAAAAGCTAAAGGGAAAGATAGAAAAGTTCGAGACCGCATTGCAAAATTGTGAACTTCGAGTTGAGCTTCTTGAAACAAACAGTAAACACTAGAAAGATCAACTCCAACGCTCTCAAAGCCAGATTAGGGATAGAGATCACATCATGGGTGAAACTGTGACTCAAGTATGGGAAGTAGCCAACCATTTACAAACCCTAGTGGTTCAAGCCGACATGCTAAGCTTAAAATACAAATCATAATCAGATCGGGACTGAGAATTAGCTTGTCTTCTTAGGAAAGTCAAGGCTTTGAGTATTAGGGTAAGGCCGTATATGTAAAATGTATCCGTTTTATGTAAAGAGATTCGTTTTCTAACAAAGTTATTATAATAGAATTGAATCAGAATCAATACCTCTTTTTGCATTCATTTTTCATTCATCAGCATTACATTTCATCATATGCATTAAGTTTCATAAAAATACCCTAATTAATCAAAATTATGATAGTTACCCTTGAAACTAACAAGAATTTGCCAACCGAATATCGTTACAGTACCCACGGTAAAACCAGAGCCATGGATCAAATATTAGAGAGATTGGAACAAATTCATAAAGACATGCAAGATTAGTTGTAAGCCCAGCTGTAGGAACAATTAGCTAAGGTACAACAAGACATGAGGGATCAAATACAAGAGTCCCAACGAAACATGATAATCTAGTTTACCCAGTTGCTGGCCGGAGGGACTAAAAAAGGGAAAAATCTAGAGATGATAATGAAGACCCTATATACCCCCAGGCTTTACCCCAATAAATGTCCAAGCACAACCAAATACATATCCACAAAGGGTACCCGTTACCATAAGACCTCAACAATATCAAGCCGACACTTCACAAGACTGTGAATTACCCTACGGGTTTAGGTTCCAATCCCAAAGATAATTGTAAAAGCTTTAGGCAATACGCTCGAGATTGAGAGATGTGGCAACGCAAGTCCGTAATTACTCTTACGGGGAAGAAGACAACAATACTTTTCATAAACACTCTAAAAGCTTCGTTCATTAACCATATGTTGGGAAGTGCTACCAAGAGCTTCTCAAATATAGTAATGTCCCGAGAGATGATTAAAAATGCAATAAGGTGTGAGAAAATAGAGCGGAGGAAAATGCTAAAAGATCAACCCCGAGAAAGAAAAAAAATGAAGTAAATACTGCGAGTGTGTATAATAAAGGTTATTCAAAATCGGTCACTGTAGGCCAACCAAGGACCATAACAACAAGCCATCAAGGCCTTTCGAGGCAAGAATCTAACTCAAGACCAAACACAAAAAAACTTCAATTCACACCCATCATGATGACATATAAGCGAAGATATCGAATTTATTCGATGCACATGTGGTATCCCATTTTATTTGAAACCCACGCAACCTCCGTTTTCAAAATGGTAGATAATGTAATGCATCAAATTTGACCCTAATCGAACGGTGGTTTTGGGACCACAATTCGAGTCTGAAAAACTTTTAAATATTATATTTTGTGTTTATTATATGTGAATCAATGTGTGTGAAAGTTTCGTAGAAAAATTTTATCGTTTAAGCGCTTAATTTGATAAAAAGGACTAAATCGCGTAAAGTGTAAAAGTTGCATTCTTTAGTGTAAAGTGCTAGAATGATGATGGCTTCTTAAATTGAGGTATTAGGTGGGTAAATATTCCATTTTATAAGTTAGTGGATGGCTTTTGACTAATATGCCATTATTATATGTATATGTTTATTTTATATTAAAGGTTATATTAGTAAATTAATAAAATAATCTATTATATACATAATAAAATAAAGTGAAAAAGCCAATATCATCTTATGTTGTTCTTTGGCCGAATATGGGAGAAAGAAAAGGGTTCTTATTTCTTTGAAATTTCGACAATTAGAAGCATAAAATTAAGATCAAGAGCAAAGAAAAACGGATTTAGATCGGGGAAAGACGAAGGTTCTCGAATAGCCGATTCGCACGGTCTATCGACAGCCGAGGTAAGTCATTAAGCAAAATTATGTCAAAGAATTATACGAACTTAGTATATAATAAATTTGGAAATTTAAGGCATGAAAATGTATGTTGGTCGAATGTAGGGGTATGAATTTATAGTAAATTGATTTGTTGAATATACTATGAATAACTATGTTTGGTTTATTATGTGTAAGGGATATGTTGTAAATGAGATAGTTGTGATGTTCAACATCAAGTAGTGTATGTTGGAATGTTAAAAATGTTAGAAATTCGGGCTTTGAGCCTAGCAGGCCTTGTGCCGGTGATTTAATTCGGGCTTCGTGCCTAGCAGGCTTAGTGCCGGTGATATATTCGGGCTTCGTGCCTAGCAGGCTTAGTGCTGGTGATATATTCGAAGCCGTGCCTAATGTGCTTAGTGCTTATGGTGACATATACTGAGCTTCGTGCCTAATGTGCTTAATGTTGGTACTTTAAAATGAAGAAACCATAAAGTTTTCGAGTGTAGTATATTGAACTTATTGAGTTAAAAACTCGTAAGCTTAAATCTCGGTGAATATCATCTAAGTAAGGTAAGTCGTAATTAAGGTTACTTGGGTTGAAATACCATATCAATATTGGTGTTTTGTGTGATTGGGCTTATTAAGCAATATGTATGATTAGTATAAGATAGAACTTGAGCTTAAACATGTTATTTTTGGGATGTTTGGTTAGTAGTATAAATGCAAATAGTGGAAAGACTTTGAGTATGATGATATATTTGATATGAATGATGCACTTATGTGTTAAGAAGCATGTGATTCATGTAAAATATGTTTATACTATGGTTTGACGAATTATAAGATTATGGTAATGAAGTGTAAATGCTATGATTTGCAAGTTGATAATATTCACCAAGCATAAATATAGATGTTATAAATTTATAGAAAAAGAAAATTAAGTTATTCAATGTTATAATAAAGTTGCTTAAGACTTACTAAGCTATTGAGCTTACTCGCTTATGTTTGTGTTCTATTTTATAGATCAATAATTCAACTACTGCTCGGGGATCATCAAGAAAGTCGACCACACTATCACTCTCTTTGGTATAGTTATGTTTTGTAAACTTTTGAATCAAAGGCATGTATAGGCTTTATTTTGATAAGTAATGAATGATGTTCGGATTGTAAATATAAATATGGCCTTGCGAATAAGGCTGTTGCTTTTGGTTAAGTTTAGGTTTTACATTTTCATATAGTAGCTTGCATTATAATACCATTAGATATGTGATTTCGGTCATGCTTTAAATCACATACGGAAAATGATCATATGATATATATATGGTGTATTGTTGGGATATGCACTTAGCTAATAAGGATAAATGTTGGATGCTAGATGATTTAAAGCATGTAATATGTTAGCAAGTTAATATGTTTGCTATATATATATGTGTGTGAAGTCTTGATTTAAGCTTAGAATTGGTAAGTTTTGCATTGTTGAAGCGGTTCAAATTAAGCAATTAGGGTTGAAAGAAAACATGTGTATATATATATATATTTTGGTTGTTGCATGTTTTAGTTTATTTGAACAAAGACGATATGTATTATGAAATAGTATGAGTTATAAAGATTATTACGAAGTATGTATATACACCGTGATATTGATACATGATCTGAAACATGGTAATGATAAGCATATTGTATGTTCGGTTATGTTTCATTAATGTTGGATTCGTACATAGGGTAATAGTGTTAAAGTTGCATATGTACTTGATAAATGTATAGTTATGATTTGGTTAACTGTACCAATATGGCATGAGTAAAATTTATGCATAATTGTTCATAGATAGTTATTAGTAGATGAGTAAAGTATGCTTATAAAAAAAAAAGAAATTTGTTTGGTATTTTATTTGCGAGTCGAATTGGATATGAAACTTATAGTTAAGAGTATACATGTGACGAATTAATAGTTAATTCGAAATAATTTAGAAAGCATAAAACTTTGTGATTAACGGTAATATGAATTTGAAATTTCATTGGTTGTTTGTGATTATTAAGTCATACATTGGTATATAGAGAGCTTAAAGCAAAAGGTTTAAATTTTGTTAAGCAACACCTAGTGGTTTTCTTAATACTTTAAATAAATTGACTGTTATAATAGGATTGCTTTATTAATTAGTTAAATATGGTTTACTTGTTTCTAAATTTCATATGTTAAGATCAATTTGTCGAGTGTGGTATATGGAATCGGAATTGTTGTATGACTTATTCGGTAATGCCCGTAACCCTAATCTGGCGATGGGTAGGGGTTAAGGGTGTTACAGATAATTTGACCAACCCCATCGTTTCAGATTTGAACGACATGGAGGAAATGGATAGAGTAAGAGTAGAATTTTTGAAACAACTAAAAGATCAGTGCAAGTGGTTGGAAGAGAAATTCAGAGCTATGGAGAGTGTTGGCTACCTTTTTCAGGTTGATGCTAATGAGATGAGCTTAGTCCCAGATCTAGTGCTCCCACCAAAATTCGAAAAGTACAACAGGACTAGTTGTCCTGAAGCCCATATCACAATGTTCTACCAAAGAATGATGGGACACATTAATAACGACCAATTGTTAATCCACTACTTTCAAGATAGTTTGATCGGGTCGACTGCCAAGTGGTACAACCAGCTAAGCCATGCCAAAATCAACTCATGAAAAGACCTGGCATAGTCTTTCACATAACAATATAGCCATGTGACCGACATGACACCCGATAGAATTACGCTACAAAATATGGAGAATAAGCAATGTAAAAGCTTTAGGCAATACGCTCAGAGATTGAGAGATGTGGCAACGCAAGTCCAGCCGCCTCTTCTGGGGAAGAAGACAACAATGCTTTTCATAAACACTCTAAAAGCTTCGTTCATTAACCATATGTTGGGAAGTGCTACCAAGAGCTTCTCAAATATAGTAATGTCCTGAGAGATGATTGAAAATGCAATAAGGTGTGAGAAAATAGACGCGGAGAAAACGCTAAAAGCTCAACCCCAAGAAAGAAGAAAAATGAAGTGAATACTGCGAGTGTGTATAATAAAGGTTATTCAAAACCGATCACTATAGGCCAACCAAGGACCATAACAACAAGCCATCAAGGCCTTTCGAAGCAAGAATCTAACTCAAGACCAAACACAAAAAAACTTCAATTCACACCCATCCCGATGACATATAAGCAGTTATATCAGAATTTGTTCGATGCACATGTGGTATCCCATTTTATTTGAAACCCACGCAACCTCCGTTTTCAAAATGGTATGATACAAATGTTCAATACGAATAGCACGGAGGAATAACGGGACACTCAATTGAGAACTGCACTACATTTAAAAAGTTGATTGAAAGGTTCATCAAGATGGGGATTGTAAGGTTCAATGATCCATCGGGACCTAATGTGGCAGAAATCTGTTACCCAGTCATTTAGACCAAGGGGTAAACACAATAATTGAGAGTGGAGAAAAGAAAGCCAAAACCGATGTTGCAGAAGCAAGATCCCCGTTAAAATAGGTCTGGCAAGAAATGATAAACATGAGATTAATCGTTCAAGATTCGAAGGAGGTACTCCAAGGAATGAGGAGCTACTGTGAGTTCCACGCTGAAGAAGGTCATGAAATCCAAGAGTGCCTGAATTCAGAGCTTTGGTGCAAAGTTTGATGGATACAAAGAGTTGGAATTCTTTGAAAATGTCAAGAACTCGGAATGAGGAGATGTTTAAGCCTCAGAGGAAGGATCAAATGAGAAGTTCTACAAAGTCAATCACCTGGTAGTAATTATTTCACGGCTGAGAAATAATGAAGCAATAACACAAGCTACGTCGATAGTCATAATTCAAAAACCCGTGGGTTTTCCCTATAAGGATACCAAAAGGATTCTATGGAATTATGACTGCAATGTGATGGTCGCAGGAGAGGAGAGCTTGGTGGGCACTTTAGAAGAGGGTTAGGATATTGGTTTCTACACTCACAGTGGGAGGTGCTATGACCCTACAAGTGCAAGTACCGAGCCTGTTGAAGGAAAAACCTGGCAATTCAGTATAAGAAAAAAAAAGCGGTTAGGTTTGAATCACCTATTAAATAGCCAGTAAATAAGAACGAGGCTAAGGAATTCTTGAAATTCTTGAAGCATAGCGAGTATAGTGTTGTAGAACAGTTACACAAACAACTAGCTCGCATGTCAATTCTACCATTGCTCTTAAGTTCAGAGACACATCGTAGCGCATTGATGAAGGTGCTGAATGAAACTTATGTCGCTAATGATATCTCTGTGAACTAGCTAGATCGCATGGTTAACAATATAAGTGCCGACAACTTCATATTTTTCAATGATGATGAAATACCTTTAGGAGGCATGGGATCCACGAGGGCCCTACATATCACTACCCGATGCAAAGGATATACATTACGAGGGGTGTTAATCGACAATGGATCTAAGCTGAACATCTTGCCTCTATTTACATTGACTAGATTGCCAGTGGATAGCTATCACATGAAGACATACCAAAATATAGTGAGAGCATTCGATGGTACGAAAAGAATGATGGGAAGGATTAAAATACCTCTCTTAATTGGTCCAAACACATATAAGGTAGACTTTTTGGTGATAGATATCAAACCCTTTTATAATTGCTTGTTGGGTAGGCCTTGGATTTATTCGACTGGGGCAATCCGTCGTCACTACACCAAAAATTAAAGTTGGTAACGAACTGGTGATAATAAACGCTGAAGAGGATATCATTGCATTCATAACTAATGACGCACCATACATAGGAGCGGGTGAAAAATAATAGAATGTTCCTTTCGATCATTAGAATTTGTTAATACAACTTTCATTGTTGAAGGAAGCAAGATCCCAAAACCCAAAATATCCAAAACTATTAGGATAGACCTACAGTTAACGGTTGGGAAATGAGCCTTTGTAACAGCCCGATTTTGGGGCTAGTCAAAATAGTGGTTTTAGAACCACTAATTTGAGGTCAGAGAAAATTATTTTAATATTATTTTATGTGTTATAGCATGATTATATGAGTGCATGAAAATTTTGGTGCATTAATTTTGGTGATTGTATGCTAAATTACGAAAAAAGACTAAACCGCATAAAGTGCGAAAGTTTTATTTTACTAGCTAGAGGTGTCAAATAGCTATAGAACTTCAAATTGAGGTACTTAAGGTGCAATTAGACCTTTCTAAGGTTGATAGCCGGCCATAGGGATAAGAAATTTTAATTTGGTCAAGATTTAGTGAATTAAGTGACTTAATAGAATAAAATAAAAACATAAAAAGCTATCATCTTTTTCCTATCACCTTCTTCCTCCATTAGAAATACCAACAAGAATAGGAGTTTGGAAGCTTGAAATTTTCAACAACTTATCCTCCTTACAAGTAAGTGATTTTATGGGTTTTGTTGATAATTTTTGTACTTTTGGGACCCTTGTAGCATAATCTAGCTAATGAGGGGATTATTTTATAAAATGGTAAAGAGTCTTGGGTTTTTACATGTGAACATTCATGTTTATTTCTGAAATTTTATGGAAGAAAATGAATCTATGTTGTTAAATAAACAATTTTTGTGGAAGGAGTTTTCATGAAAACACTTAAAAAGAACCTTTTTTGTAAATGTAGTAAAATCGGTGGTAAACACCTGAATTTAGGAATTTAATTCGCCACACAGTTTAAGGACACGGGCTTGTGCCTTGGCCGTGTGACCTTATTAGGCTAATGACTCAGAAATAGAATGTTAAGGTTTTTACATACGAGCTAAGACACGGGCATATCATGGCCGTGTGAGAGACACGGGACATGGATACGGCGTATGTCGGGCTGTGTGAAAACCCTTGTAGGTTCAAATTAAGAAATAAATCTACAAGGGTATGGAACACGGGCATGTGATATGCCACACGGGCGTGTCTCTTCTTCCACACGGGCGTGTGGACTGTTTGATGAGAATTTTTCTAAGGTTTTCCAGAGATCTTTGAAAGAATTGGTTTGATCCCGAACCATTCCTGAAATGTGTTTTGGGCCTCGTAGGCTTGTGAAGGGATGAAGTGAAGGTTTATGAAAAGTTTTAAATTTGAGTGAAAAGTCACGTATTGGTTTTGTATTAATGTTTGCGTATGAGTCCGGTAATGCCTCGTACCCTATTTCAACGTCAAATATGAGTAAGGGGTGTTACATTTAGTGGTATCAAAGCTATGGTTTAGTCGGTTCTTGGACTACCGTAGCATGTGTGAGAGTCTAGCTATACATGCCATAACTATATTATGATAGTGTGGTGACTTTTGACAATTTCAAACTATGTTTTCATTTAATAAATAGATCCCGACTGAGCTGCTGCTGATGATGCTGCTAGTAATACGTCGGCTCCCGCGTAAGGGACGCGCCAGTAGAAAGTAAACCTAAAACCTTAGGTCAAGGAGAAGAGGCTCGGGAAGCCTTTCTCCATATGATGAGTAACTTGTGTACTAAATTTGCACGAGCAAATCCTAATGCTTAACTTTCTCCACCCCCTTTTATACTTCAGTCGGTCCTTATAACTCATCAAGGTATAGATTTACTAAGACTGACTAAACCCTCGGTCGATAAGATTCGAAAACAAGGGGCCGAGGGATTTAGAGCCAACATAGGTGATGACCCTAAGAAAGCAGAGTTCTGGCTTGAGAATTCCATGCGGATGTTTGAGGAACTTCCTTGCACGCCCGAGGAATGCTTAAAATGTGTTGTATCATTATTAAGGAACTCAGCATACAGCTGGTGGAAAATGTTGACATCTGTAGTTCTGAGGGAGAGAGTGACATGGGAGTTCTTCTTAGAAAAGTTCCAAAAGAAATACATAAGTCAGCAGTTCATCGATCAGAAACGAAAAGAGTTCCTCGAATTGAAACAAAGCAAAATGTCTATGGAAGAGTATGAACGTGAATTTGCTATGCTCAGTAAGGATGCTCAAGAGTGTGTGTTTATTGAAACTATTATGTATAAGAGATTTGAATATGGGTTGAATGAGGATATTAGATTGTTTTTCAGAATCTTAGAGTTGAAAGAATTTGTAGTATTGGTCGATAGAGCTTGCAAGGCTAAAAAGCTGAATAAGGAAAAGAGAAAAGCTATGATTGAGGCCCAAGATATAAGGAAAAGGTCGATGAGTAAGTCATTCCAAACCCAATCAAAGAGGTCTAAAAAATGAACCCTCGGACGACTGTTTCAGTTGGGTATTCACACCGAGATCGTGGTAAAGCATATTCGGGCTCTAGAGCTTAAGCCACCTCGATGGCAAGTGTGGGTAATGCGAAGTATAATAAGCCCGAATGTCTGAAATATGGTGGACAACATATTGGAGAGTGTTGAGGAAATAATTGAGCTTGCTATAAGTGTCGTTCACTAGACCACTTCATTCGAAACTGTCTAAAGATAGATGAAAAGGATAGAAAATAAGAAATGAGAGCGAGTAATGTACCTTTGAGGGGTAGACCACAAAAGAACCCGGGAAGTGGGGCTAGCAATAGAGGTGCGCCTAGAGATTCTGTTGTGAGATTAAAGGGTAGAGCGCCTGCAAGGACTTATGCCATACGAGCTCGTGAGGGTGCATCATCCCCCGACATGATTACGGGTATATTCTATCTTTACGATACTAATGTTGTTGCTTTAATTGACCCAGATCCACTCATTCTTATATTTGTGTGAATTTGGTAAATAGTAAGAAATTATCTGTTGAATTGACTGAATTTGTGGTTAATGTGTCAAATCCTTTAGGCAAGTATGTGTTAGTAGATAAGGTTTGTAAGAATTGTCCTTTAACAATTCAAGGTTACTATTTTTTGGCTAATTTGATGTTGTTGCCATTTGACGAGTTTGATGTTATTTTGGGCATAGATTGGTTGACATTACATGATGCTAAGGTAAATTGTAGATAGAAAACTCTTGAGTTGAAATGTGAAAATGGTACGATTTTTGGGTTGAAACAAATAACTCAAATAAGATGTCTGTGGTGATTTCGTACATGTCTGCTCAGAAGTGTATGAGAAAAGGCTGTAAAGCATACCTTGCATATGTGTTGAATACTGAGATGATGCTAAGGTAAATTGTAGATAGAAAACTCTTGAGTTGAAATGTGAAAATGGTACGATTCTTTGGGTTGAAACAGATAACTCAAATAAGATGTCTGTGGTGATTTCGTACATGTCTGCTCAGAAGTGTATGAGAAAAGGCTGCGAAGCATACCTTGCATATGTGTTGAATACTGAGATGATTGAGTCAAAGCTTGAATTTGTACTAGTAGTTTGTGAGTTTTCAGATGTATTCTGGGAAGAATTACCTGGGTTACCTCTGGTTAGATAAATTGAGTTTGCTATGATCTACTACTTGGGACGGCACCGATCTCCATTGTTCCATATAAAATGGCTCCAACTGAATTGAAAGAGTTAAATGCTTAGCTAGAAAAGTTATCCGATAAGAGATTTGTTAGACAGAGTTTTTCTCTTTGGGGTTCTCCTATATTATTTGTAAAAAAAAAACACGGAACAATGAGGCGTTTTATTGATTACCGTCAACTTAATAAGGTAACTAAAAAGAACAAGTACCCATTGCCAAGAATTGATGATTTGTTCGATCAACTAAAATGAGTAACCATGTTCTCCAAGATAGATTTAAGATCCAGTTACTATCAGTTGAGAGTCAAAGAATCCAATGTGTCAAAAACTATATTTAGAACAAGGTATGGACACTATGAATTTCTTGTGATGCCTTTTGGTCTAACTAATGCACCAGTTATGTTTATGGATTTGATGAACCAAATTTTTTTGTTGTATTTGGATAAGTTTGTAGTAGTGTTTATAAACGATATATTGATTTATTCCCGGGATGAGGCCGAGCATGCCGAACACTTAAGAACTGTATTGCAGACTTTACAAGAGGAGAAATTATTTGCTAAGTTCAGTAAAAGTGAATTTTGGCTTTGGAAGTCGATTTCTAAGACACATAGTTTCGGGTGATGGTACTCGGGTTGATCAGGGTAAAATTTCGACGATTGTTGATTGGAAACCGCTAAAGAATATATCTGAGGTTAGAGGCTTTTTGGGCTTAGCTAGGTATTATCGATGTTTGGTCGAGGGATTTTCGATGATTTCTTCCCCGATGACTAAGTTGTTGCAAAAGAATGTTAAGTTTGAATGGACCGATAGATGTCAACAAAGTTTCGAGAAGTTGAAGACACGATTAACTGAAGCACCGATTTTGGTACAACTTGAGGTGGGCAAGAAGTTTGTGATCTATAGTGATGCGTCATTGAATGGTTTTGGTTGTGTGGTGATGCAAGAGGGCAAAGTAGTAGCCTATGCCTCGAAACAACTAAAATCGCATGAGAAGAACTATCTGACGCACGATTTGGAATTGGCCGCCATCGTTTTTGCTTTGAAGATTTGGCGTCATTATTTGTATGGTGAGAAATGCCGAATTTTTACTTATCACAAAATTTTGAAAAATTTAATGAACCAAAAGATTTGAATTTGCGACAATGGCGGTGGCTCAAATTATTGAAAGATTATGAATTAGTGATTAATTACCATCCGGGGAAAGTGAATGTAGTCGCAGATGCTTTGAGTAGAAAATTCATGTATGCTTTGAGAGTTATGAGTACGAATTTATCTTTATTTGATGACGATTCGATTTTGGCCGAGTTAAGGGCTAGACCGTTGTTTCTTCAACAGATTTGTGATGATCAAAAGAAAGACAAGAAATTGCGAGCTAAAAGAGTTCAGTATGAATCGGGTAGTGATTCAGTTTATCGAATCAGACCAGATGATTGCTTGATGTTCCGTGATAGGGTATGTGTACCAAAAAATGAGGAGTTGATTGGAAAAATTTTATATGAGGCACACAGTGGTTGTTTGTCGGTACATCCGGGTAGTACAAAAATGTATAATGATTTGAAGAAGTTGTATTAGTAGCCGGGTATGAAAAGAGACATCTCTGAATTTGTGACAAAGTGTTTGATCTGTCAACAAATGAAAGCCAAACATCAGGTACCCTCGGGTTTACTTTAGCCCGTAATAGTTCTCGAGTGGAAGTGGGACCGTATTACTATGAATTTTGTGTCTAGTTTGCGGTTAACGCCAAAGAAGAAAGGTGTTGTATGGGTTATGGTTGATAAGCTAACTAAGTTGACTCATTTTATACTGGTGCGTACCGTTATTCACTTAAGAAATTGGTCGATCTATATGTTTCTGAAATTGTGAGACTTCACGGAGTACCGTTGTCGATCATTTCGGATAGTGATCCGAGGTTCACATTACGATTTTGGAAAAAGTTGCAAGAAGTTTTGGGGAAAAAGTTAAATTTTAGTATTACTTTCCACTCACAAACCAATGGTCAGTCGGAAAGATTAATTCAGATTCTCGAAGATATGTTGCGGTGTTGTGTTCTTGAGTTTCAAGGCAGTTGGGAAAAGTACTTACCATTGGTAGAGTTTTCCTACAACAATAGCTATTAGTCAAGTTTGAAAATGGCGCCTTATAAGGATTTATATGGGCATAAGTGCCGAACCCCTTGTACTGGTCCAAATTTGAGAAAAATCAGATACACGGGGTTGACTTAGTCAGAGAAACCAAAGAGAAAGTAAAAGTAATTCGTGGTTGTTTAAAGGTCACTTCGAATAGACAAAATCTTACACGGATTTGAAACGGAAAGAAATTGAGTTTCAAACCGGTGATAAGGTGTTCTTGAAAGTATCTCCATGAAAGAAAGTTCTCAGATTCGGTAAGAAAGGCAAATTAAGTCCACGTTTTATTGGACCTTATGAGGTGATTGAGAGGATTAGACCGATAGTTTATCGATTAGCCTTGTCATCCGAGTTAGAAAAGATCCATGATGTATTTTACGTGTCTATGTTGCGTCGTTATTGTTCTGACCCATCACATGTGATTTCACCAACAGAGGTAGAGATTTGTTTAGACATGACCTATGATAAAGAACCGGTTAAGATTCTAGATAGAGAGGTCAAACAATTGAGAAATAAAAGTGTAGCATTCGTGAAAGTACTTTGGCTTAGACATGGAGTAGAAGAGGCTACGTGGGAACCAGAAGAAGCCATGAGAGAACAGTACCCAAACCTTTTTATCGGTAAGATTTTCAAGGACGAAAATCCCTAAAAGGAGGAAGAGTTATAACAGCCTGATTTTGGGGCTAGTCAGAATAGTGGTTTCAGAACCACTAATTTGAGGTCAGATAAAATTATTTTAATATTATTTTATGTGTTATAGCATGATTATATGAGTGCATGAAAATTTTGGTGCATTAATTTTGGTGATTGTATGCTTAATTGCGAAAAAAGACTAAATCGCATAAAGTGTGAAAGTTTTATTTTACTAGCTAGAGGTGTCAAATAGCTATAGAACTTCAAATTGGAGGCCTTAAGGTGCAATTTGACCTTTCTAAGGTTGATAGTCGGCCATAGGGACAAGAAATTTTAATTTGGTCAAGATTTGGTGGATTAGGTGACTTAATGGAATAAAATAAAATAAAAACATAAAAAGCTATCATCTTTTTCCTATCACCTTCTTCCTCCACCGAAAATACCAAAAATAATAGGATTTTGGAAGCTTGAAATTTTTAGCAACTTATCCTCCTTGCAAGTAAGTGATTTTGTAGGTTTTCTTTATAATTTTTGTACTTTTGAGACTCTTGTAGCATAATCCAGCTAATGAGGGGATTATTTTGCAAAATGGTAGAGAGTCTAGGGTTTTTCCATGTGAATATTAATGTTGATTTTTGAAATTTTATGGAAGAAAATGAATATTGGCTGTTAAATAAACAACTTTTGTGAAAAGAGTTTCCATGAAAACACCTAAAAAGGACCTTTTATAAAGGTAATAAAATAGGTTGTAAATGTGTGAAGTCTGCACCTAAATTTAGGAATTTAATTCGCCACACGGTCTAAGGACACGGGCGTGTGCCTTGGCCATGTGACCTTATTAGGCTGATGACGTCAGAAATAGAATGTCAAGGTTTTTGCACATGGGTGTGTCATGGCCATGTGAGAGAAACGGGATATGGACACGGGCATGTGTCAGGCCATTGGAAAACCCCTGTAGGTTCGAATTGAGTAATAAATCTACACGGGTGTAGAACATGGGCATGTGATATGCCACACGGGCGTGTCCCTTCTTCCACACGGGCATGTAGGCTGTTTGATGAAAATTTTTCTAAGTTTTTCCAGAGATTTTCGAAAGAATTTGGTTTGATCCCGAACCATTCCTGAAATGTGTTTTGGGCCTCGTAGGCTTGTTAAGGGGTGAAGTGAAGGTCTATGAAAAGTTTTAAATTTAAGTGAAAAGTCACGTCTTGGTTTTGTATTAATGTTTGCGTATGAGTCCGGTAACGCTTCGTACCCTATTCCGGCGTCGAATACAGGTAAGGAGTGTTACAGTCTTACCTGGGAAGGGACTCAAAAATACCTACAGAAAAGGGTCGAGGCACCCATGTTGATGGACAAACAAGATCACTTTAGCTTAGGGTACAAGCCAGATGCGAGGCAAAAGAAGAAAGATGTGGAAAAGAGACAAGAAAGAAGAAGAATGCCACTTGAGCATCAATGCTATATTCGAAGAAGGAATTGAGAAAAACTTGTCAGGCATTCGTCCTTATATCCCCGGAAGTGTTCTAAACAATTGGACTACGGAAGAGATCCCTGTAATTTTTAGAACTAATTTAGAGTAATGTTCAAAATACACTTATTGCTCTAAGCCTGGGAGAAATAAAGAATTCTTTTGTGAAAAAGGCATATGCCATTATTTTATTTCAATAAAATACATATTTTTGTCTCATTTTGGAAAACATTCTTTTGTTCTTTCCATTTCATTCATACTCATACCTCACATATAATTATTCTTAGATTCATTTGTTCTTTGGGTCTTCCTTCGTGCCTATAATAGGTCTCCAGATACCAATGATATGAGCGACATTGCTACTAACCTAGAATCTCTTTTGAGCAAGATATGTGTCTAGAGGAACCTTAGTGCTTTGAAAATGATCGAGATTGTAACCTATCTCCTAATTTTTTAATGATGGTAGAACAAGAGGAAAAATAGATTCTACCTTACAAAGAGTCAGTAGAAATTGTGAGCTTAGAAAACAAGCAAGAAAAGAAAGAGGTGAAGATCGAAACTTGCATTACCGTAGAGACAAAGCAAGACCTCATTGGGTTACTCTAAGAATTCAAAGATGTCTTCGCATGGTCGTATAAAGACATGCTTGTCTAAGTACTGATATCGTGGTACACCGGCTTCCCATAAAGGAAGAATGCAAGCCGGTTCAACAAAAACTTCGAATGATGAGGCCCAACTTCCTATTTAAAGTAAAAAAAGAGGTCAAGAAGCAATTTGACTCTGGTTTCCTACAAGTAGTTAAATACTCAGAGTGGGTATCTAATATAGTCCCCGTCCCTAAGAAAGATGGGAAGTACGAATGTGTATATACTATAGGGATTTAAACAAAGCCAGCCCAAAGGATAATTTCCCTTTGTCTCACATCGACACCTTAGTGGACAATACGGCAGGTTACTCACTGTTCTCCTTCATAGATGGCTTCTCTGGATATAACTAGATTAAGATGCATCCTGAAGATATAGAAAAACTTTCGTAATCTGTGGGGAACATTTTGCTATAAAGTAATGCCATTTGGACTGAAAAATACGGGAGTGACGTAGTAAAGAGCCATGGTAACTTTGTTTCATGATATGATGCACGAAGAAACCAAGGTTTTGTCGACGATATGATTGCAAAATCCCAAACAGAAAATGAGCATGTACGAGTCTTGAGGAAACTGTTCTTGAGGTTGAGAAAATTTCAATTAAAGCTCAATCCAGCAAAATGTACCTTCGGAGCTAGGTTGGGAAAATTGTTAGGATTCGTAGTTAGCAAAAAGAGGATCAAAATCGACCCGGACAAAGTCAATGCTATACAAGAGTTGCCTCTGCCGAGCACTCAAAAAGAGGTCCGAGATTTTTGAAGGAGATTAAATTATATCGCCCGGTTCATTTTACAACTAAATGAGAAATGCAACCCCATATTCTGTCTCTTTAAGAAACACAATCTAGGTGCATAGGATGAAGAATTCCAGAAGACTTTCGACAATGTCAAAAATTACTTGTTCAATGCCCTAGTACTGATGTCACCTAGTCCAAATAAGCCACTAATACTGTACTTAGCAGTACTTGGAAATTCTATGGGACGCGTGCTTGGCCAACACGATGAGTCGGGAAGAAATGAAAGAGTGATATACTACATCAGTAAAAAATTAATTAAATGTGAGACAAGATATTAACCAATTGAGAAGTTGTGTTACGTATTGATCTGGACAACCTGGAGACTGAGACAGTACATGCTGTACCACACAACTTGGCTAATCTAAAAAATGGATCCACTAAAGTACATGATGGAGTTGACTACTCTGAATGGAAGAATGGCCCGATGGCAAATTCTGCTTTCCAAATTTGATATGATCTATGTGAACCAGAAAGCAGTAAAACGGAGTGCAATTGCGATTTTCTAGCCAGTAGAGTTCTAGAAGATTACAAGCCTTTGAACTTTGATTTCCCGAATGAAAATCTGATGTATGTTGCAACCACTGAAGAAGATGCTCAAGAAGGACATCCTTAGAAACTAAATTTTAATGGAGCTTCAAACGCTATGGGTAATGGGATTGGGGCAGTCCTGGTATCCCAAACAGCAATCATTATCCCTTTACTAGTAAATTGGATTTTGATTGCATGAACAATATGGCAGAAAATGAAGCATGCATCATGGGTATCTGTGCAGCCATAGAACACAAGATCAAAGTACTAGAGGTATGTGGGGATTCTACATTAGTGATCTATCAACTTAAAGGTGAATGAGAGACAAGAGATCCCAAGTTGATCGAGTATAGAAGGCTGATCCTAGAGATAATTGAAAAGTTTAATGACATCACCTTCTGCTACCTCCTGCGAGATGAAAATCAGATGGCTAACGCCTTAGCTACTTTAGCTTCAATGATGGAGGCAGTCAATAAGAACATTAAGAAGATCATGAGGAAAATGATTGAGATTTATAAAGATTGGCATGAGAAGTTACCATTTACCCTTTATGTTTATCGAACGTCTGTCAAGACCTCCATCAGGGCAACGCCTTTCTCATTGGTTTTTTGAATGGAGGCGATTTTGCTCATTGAAGTCGAGATTCCTTCTCTTTAAGTTTTGTCAGAGTTGAAGTTAGATGAAGCAGAATGGATCCAATCCCGATATGATTAGCTAAACTTGATTGAAGAGTAGAGGTTGAAAGCTATCTGTCATGGTCAGATGTACCAAAAACAAATGATGGGAGCTCATAAAAAATAGGTTCGCCCCCAGAGAATTCCATGAGGAGGACCTCGTATTGAAAAAGATCATTCCTATACAAAAGGACTTTAGAGGAAAGTGTATGCCAAATTGGGAAGGACCTTATGTGGTAAAGAAAGTCTTTTTTGGAGGAGCACTGATTTTGACCGAGGTGGATGGCAAAAACCTACCTAATCCTATGAATTTGGATTCAATCAAGAAATACTTCACCTAAAAAAAAGGGGGGAGGAGAGGCCAATGCTAAAACTCACAAAGGGCACATTAATATCAAAGGGGTTTGAGTTGAAAACCCAGAAAAGGGCAGCTCAGATTTAGATCGAAGATTGAACATGTGGTGGTTGGGTCTTCTCAGAAGGAGAAATGTTACATCTTGGGGCATCAACAAAGTACTCTAGATCTCCTAAACACATATCAAGCTCAAAATGGTCCTCGAGAAGTTTGTGTAGAGAAGCTCATGCTACAATATTTGGGGCACCTATTTTTCATCTTACTCATTTTGTATTTTAACAGCGTTTGCTATTTTGATTAATCTATTTATTTCGAGCTTTGCTTCAAGTAAATTTCAATCCTGACCATTGTTACAATCTTTTCAAGCATTTTTTCATTGAAATAACGATTAATGGACTAATAATATTCAAGTACAAAGGTTTTTGTCTATTGCTCTGAAAGGTTTTCTAAATAGTATAAGGACCTGAAATGGGACCACTAGTCAGAACTGACCAAATCTAAGAGTTGGAAATGTTTGGGAACGAATAATTTAAATTGTGATTTTTTCTACGAGTTTTTGTCAAAGATACCGATCTAAACAAGAAGGCATAGTAACACATCAGTGATGGAATCTTGAAGAACAACGAGCAATGTCAACCTAAGCATTAAAAAGGGAATCATTCTCGAACAATGACATTTTGCATTCATGCAAATATCATTCATATACATCCAGTTATGAGTATTTGATTCATTCTGATCATAACATCCTAATCGTTTGGCATAAATATAGGCCGATGAAATGGATTTTACAGGTCATGTTCCCCAGAGAACGGTGTAACAGATTAGTGAAACCACAAATCCTATACCCCTGAAGTTGCAATGGGACGGATTGAAGTCATCATGGCAAATCTTATCTCCCTGAATTTGTAGTGGAGCAGATTAAAGCCACAAATCTTATCCCCCTGAAGTTGTAGTTGAGGAGATTGAAGCTACAAATCTTATCTTCCTGAAGTTGCAGTGGAGCAGATTAAAAAATAGCTACAAATCTTATTTCCTTGAAGTTGCAGTGGAACAGATTAAAGCTACAAGTTACAAATCTTATTTCCCTGGAGTTGTAGTGGAGCAGATTGAAGCTACAAATCTTATTTCTCTGAAGTTGCAGTGAAACAGATTAAAGCTACAATCTTATCTACTTGAAGTTGTAGTGGAGCAAATTAAAGTTACAAGTCTAATCTCCTTGAAGTTGCAGTAGAGCAGATTAAAGTGACAAATCCTATACCTCTGAAGTTACAGTGGGTCGGATTAAATCAAGTCACAAATCTTATCTCATTGAAGTTGCAGTGGAGTAGATTGAAGCTACAAGTCTTATATCCTTGAAGTTGTAGCAGAGTAGATTGAAGCAACAAATCCTATACCTCTAAAGTTGCAGTGGGTTAGAATGAAGTTACTTGAAAAGAAGAGCACCAAAAAGGTTAAGATTCGGCGAGACCAGACAAAATTGGTCCTTCTTAAAAGTCTTTGCTCCATTTTTGTTACACGACAATGAGCAAAGAGGTAATGGCCCAATTTCGCCTGGGCCCAAATTACAAAAAAAAATAAAAAAATTAAAGCAAAAAAATAATAAAATCCACATTAAAAAACGATCCAGTTACAAAAAATGTCAAGCCCAAATTTATAGGCCCAAATGGCCTAAAACAAAGAAAAACCCTAATGGCCCAAATGGCCCAAAAACCTAAATAGTGTACAGAAACCCTAATCCCTAGCCTATGCGCCTTCGCTCCTCTCATGCCACCCGAGGTCTACCACCGTCAACTGCCCCCGTCCCGTCGTTGACTCCAAAGGCACTTGCAAAAAAAGAAGAATAGACAAACACGCAAAGGCAATAGGAATAGTAGAAAAATATAAAAAAAAATGTTTAATAAACAAGTATGTATTGGCTATAAAAGACAGAGAATGGATTTGTATTGGAATTTTTTTGAACAACAGAGAAAAATACACAAAGCAATCAAAAAACCAACAGAAAGGTGATTTATTTTTTTCTTTTATTTATTTTTCGAATCTTTTATGTATATAAAAAACAAATAAAATAAAAAGGAAAAGAAAGAACTTACCTGACGATTCGTGTTTCACCACCAAGAGAGGCCGAGGTCGCCACCTCCGATTTGGTTTCCTCAAGATTTTTACGAATTTAGTGGTTTTTGGGAAAAACTGATCCCAAATTTAGGCTCAGGGAGTCGAAACGACCAAAAAGGGATTTTTTGTATTTTTCGGCCACAGTAAACAGCATAGTCGTCACCGATAACCAGCGGCAATTGTGGAGGCTTGCCGAACCAGTGGCCAGATTCTGGGCTGCTTTCAGAGAGAAAACATAGTGAAAGATGGTTTTTTTTAAAAACATTGATGAAATTATTTTTTTTTCGAATTTTTAACTTAAATAGGGGGTTAGAACGGCGTTGTTTTGGCTTGGATACATAAACCCCAAAATGGCGTAGTTTTAAGGCATGACCCGAAAGCCAACCCGAGACCTATCTCAATCCGTGCAAGATCCGAGTGTTTTTGATGTGGGGGGGTCTATTTGCGCCTTTGGTCCTTCCACTTTTGCAGCTTGTTCCAATCTAGTCCTATCTTCTTCTTTTTTTATTTTGTCACTTAATTTTATTTTATTTTCATTTTGGTCCTTGGACCATTTTAAGAGGTGGGTACATGAAACGGCGTCGTTTCAGCCGACCCGACTCGATCCGTCTTAGGATCCGCGTGTTTTCGCGGCATTAGTCTATTCGCGACCTTGGTCCTTCCTCTTTTGGACCCTTTTTAATTCAGTCCTAATTTCGTTCTTTTTTTTCTTTTTTAGGTTATACCTTTTAATTTTAAATTATTTTCAATTTAGTCCTCCGATTTGACAAAAAAATAGGCGTTTAATGGGCCTGGGAATATTTACCCAGTTGGTCCCTACTCCTTTGTGCGCATCACACTTTAGCCTTTTTATCATTTATTTTATCCCGATTTACCCCAAAATTCCACTTAAGTTTCAATTTAATCATTATATTTATGCATTTATTTTATTATAATTTAGGCTCTTAATTTCATTTCAATTTCGATTTAATACTTATTTATTTAATTTCAATTCAGATAGATTTTATATACATATATATTATATTATATTATTTATTTATTATTTCCTTTACTTTTTTAATATTTAAATTTAGTCTATTTTTTATTTCCTTTTTATTGTACAATTTTTTTATTTTGCCTTTATTATTGTTATTATTATTCCATTATTTATTTATTTATTACTTTTTTATACTTTCAAAATTAGATTATTTATACTTGCACATTTATTATTATTATTATTATTATTATTATTATTATTATTATTTACCTTTCTTATTATTATTTTTATTATTATTAGAATAATAATTATAATAATCGATCATTGCCATCTTCATTACAAATTGGTGTTTTATCACTATCGTAGTTACATTATTGTCATTCACTAGCACGACATTTTTATTTTTCAGTATATCATCGATCCATTTTTAAACACTACCATTTCATTTTATTTCATTATAATCACATCATGAATAGTGTTTAGATATATTTATCCATTATTATACTATACCCAAATAAGACAAATACACTTTGTTTTAAATGTTACATTTGTGTTTACTCGAAAAAGGAAATTTTTAAAATTAAGGCAATGCTCTGTATTTAGAGATTCGAGAAATCGTGCCCTAATTTACGGGATTCGACTTTCTCTTTGAACCTAGATAACTGAAAATCCTTTTTCAAATTAAAATACATGAGATTTAATTAAATAATTGAATAATGAGCAAGATTATTTTTGAGGATTCGAGATGTCGTGTCTTAACCTACGGGATGTAACCTTTTTGTTTACCTTGAGATAAGAAGGCCTTTTACATCTGTTTTAATTTAATTAAATGATTTTAATTAAAAATATCGTTATGCAAGGTGGGATTGTGTTTTAAATTCTTTTCAAATTTTCAATTCTTGGCATTATGACATTAATTAATCAACTATGTATCATTTTTGGGCGTTACGAGGGTGCTAATCCTTTCTCGTGCGTAACCAACTCCCGAATCTATTTCCTAGATTTTGTAGACCAAAAATCATCGTTTTAGTAAATTTAAAATTTTATTAAAATGATTAAATTACGAGGTGATCCGATCACACCTAATAGAAAAGATTGGTTTTCATTTGTTTTAAAATCAAAAGTCGATTTCAAAAAAAAAAAAATTCGACAACATAATAATTAACTTCACTATTAATCACATCATATAATAATTTAATTTAAATTTATTTAGGAATCAAATTATATATCATCATATATATCATAGATTTATATGTCAAAAAAGCCTTTAAGAAAATACAAAAAAAAAAAATCAATTAAGCCCTTGCATTAAATTAGCACCTAATTAAGCCTATGTCGTTAACTAAAACAATCAATTAAGCCTCTCCGTTAATGATTTCTGTCACTGACCATGTTGACCGTTAAAATAAATTAACGAAGCAACCAGATGGTGACATGTGGTAACTTATGGTTTAATCTAATATTTTCCCCATAAAAATTGTTAAAATTTATTAATAAAGTAATATAAATATAAAAATTAAAAAATATGTAAATTGATTTGAACTTTAAAAATTATAAATATTATAAAATATATAAAATTCTAATAAAATTAATAAAATAAAAATATTTAAAATCTTATAAAAACCATAAAAATTATAAAAATATTAAAAGTATTAAAATTGATATAAACTTAAAAAATTATAAAAAATCATAAAAACTTGAACTAAACAGATTAAATTATCTTCAATATATTAGGAAATTATATTCTTCCATATATATCACCTCTCACAATTTAATTTCAAAGCATCACAATATATTTACAGGTTTGGTCAAATATATATTTTTTTTGCAAAGGTCAAATTTATATATTTTAGTATTCTTTATGTCCGTTTATAATCCATAGTTAGGGTTCATGATTGTCCCTCCCAACAATATTATATTTAAGATTCAAACCTATGTCCCCATTGAGAATATAATGTGCCTTATCAAATATTTCATATTCATTCACTCTTTTATAACTTCAAATAATTATTTTCAATTTTCTTTATTACCAATATTATTGTAAATCACTATAAACAATAATTAATATAAAATAAACTTTCCTTTTAATGACTTAATTAAATTCATATTCCTTTGCACATACATTCTAATTGCTTGAACACTTTCAAATAACATACTAGAGAATACGTAAATTTTTTAAAATAAATTGCTTGAGCACATTCTAATTGCTTTGATACAATGTTTTTATGAAAAATAATTAAATATTTAATTATGTTATTTTTCCGAGAAAAAAAATCCTAATGTATGTTTAAAGATTTTATTTTAGGTTACATTAATTAAATTAAAATAAATTATGATGACCAATTATATATAAAATATACCAAGGTGCATAGATTATATAAACGAAAAGTGGCACTCTCTGATTTCTTCATTTAATTTTTATTTTTAAACATAAGAAAAATATTTGTTTTCCACAAAAGAATATAAATAAAAATTATTAAAATAGTTTAAAACCAATTTTTATAATTATTTTAAAAAAATTCCTAACAGTTCTAAACGTTTTTACAAGCTTTAAAACATATTTTCGAAATGATTCTATGATTTTTTTATTTATGAAAAGTGTTCAATATTTATTTGAGAAAATAGTTTTTAAGTCATAAAATCAAATTAAGTAAATATAGATTAAGAAGTTTTATTTAGAACTTTTATGCTTAGTAGCTTCAAAACATTGCCTAAAATTTTTTTAAACACATTTCAAATAATTAATTAAAATATTTAATTTTGCTTATTAGAATTAATTAAAATATTTTGATTTAAAAAAAGCCGATTGAGTCTTAGATCGATTAGTATGGGCATTATTGTCAGTGTAGGAAGACGTGAGTTTGAGTGCGTTGAAGTACATTATCTTTTATTTATTGGTTAGGGAGGGGCTATGAGTAATTCTAAGCATTCTTTCAAAGAAAACAAATATGTTCGAAATTTTTAATCAGATTGGTCAAAAAATATTTAAAAATTAAAATACTATTAAAAATAAATTTTTACCAACATTATTAATTTTAAGTAGTTAAGATTAAAATTTTAAATAAATATTTATTTATTTAAAAATTTAAAATTTAAAAATAATATTTAATTTTTATCCATTTAAAAATTTAATTAAAAGTTAACAATTATCCCTATAATTTGCCACAACAATTGTTTTAAGTCACATAAAAAAAAGGTTTAATTGTGCAAAAAACTCTCAAATATTTTTAAAAAAAGCAATTAAGCCCCTACTTTTTTTGCACTCATTTGGGTATTTGAACTTTCAAAATGCATAAAAAAAGCCCTCAAACCTTTTCAAAAAAACAATTAAGCTCCTACTTTTTTTTTTTGCACTCAATTGAATATTTAAACTTTCAAAATGCAGAAAAAAACCTCAAATTTTTTCAAAAGGAAAATTAAGCCCATGCTTTTATTAAAATTAGAAAAAAATATAAAATCGTAAAAATATAAAAATTGTAAAATTTTATAAAATTATAAAAATATAAAATATATAGAAATATAAAAAATTATAAATTTTATAAAATCGTAAGAAAATTATACAAGATGTAAAGAAATATAAATTTCTTAAAAAATTTATAAAGATTATGGTACCAAAAGAAACATTTTATAATTTTTCTATAACTTTTATAATTTTTATTTTTTATCATTTTTCACCACATGTCACAATCGTGTTATGACACGTGATGATTTTAATTGAAAAATTTGAGGTCATTAATTTTTTTATGATTTTTATAAAATTTTACAATTTTTTTATTTTTTATGATTTTTATAAAAATCTAATTTTAATAAATTTTATATTTTTATTAAAATTTAATAATTTTTCTAAAATTTATTATTTATTATATTTTTTTCTAATTTTTAATTAGAGCAGGGGCTTAATTGCTTTTTTGAAAAATTTTGAGGGGCTTTTTGATGCATTTTGAAAGTTTAAGTACCTAATTGAGTGGAAAAAAAAAGCAGGGGCTTAATTGTTTTTTTTAAAGAAGTTTGAAAGTTTTTTTTATGCATTTTGAAAGTTCAAGTACTCAATTAAATGCAAAAGAATGAGGGCTTAATTGCTTTTTTTTTTAAAAAAAATTGAGGGCTTTTACACCCTTAAACTTAAAAAAACTATATCAATAATTTAAATTGATAGATTAAAATATCAATAATTTGATTAGTTGGATAATGATTTAAATAGAAATAATGTATATTTAAATTAAATTTTATTTACATGCATAGTTATTATCCAAAAAAAAAAAAGAACTGATCAATACACTTTATTTCTAAAATGGAAGTTATCTGAATAATTTTACTATGAGATAAAATAAACAAATTTAAAATAATTTTGATAAGTTGAGATATTTAAAAAATAATTAATGTGATAAATATTGGTTTCATTATTATCCTTTATTCTCTCCTTTATGCAACACTAGCCTTTCTCTGTTATGTTTTTTCTATATATTTTTAATTAATAACTCATTTATATATATATATATATATAAATTAATAAATAAGTTAATGACATTTTAAATATTTTTAAAATATTTATTGCTTAAAATATTTTTTAAATTAAAACACTTGAAATTATTTTATAAAAACGTTTAGAATTATAAAGTTAAACACATATATATCACTTAATAAATCAATGTAATTAATTTGAACAAAGTTATTTTAACTATAATTTTACATCTTATTAGCATGACTTTAATTTTTGTTTAATGTATCTAAACAAATATTATAAGATTAATCTATGTTTAATTTAAGAAATTATATATATCATATCCATAAAAATTTTAAGATAATATTTTTATAAAAATATTGAATTAAAAATATTATAAAATAATTTAATTTTATTGATAATATTAATTTTAAAATAATTTTATTATATTTAATTGATACATACAATCAAACCTATATATCATCGAATTAGATTAGTTGTAGAAAGTAGAAATCAAAAATTTCGTTTATCACAATATTTTTTGATTATTTACATTAATTATATTAATCATTGGCAGAAACAACTTGTAATTTACTTGTGTCATAATTGTACTGTGGCAAATGTCAACTATTATTTTTCAAACCCTAACTTTATTTTAGTATATATATATATATATATGATAAGTAAGGTAAAATATATTAATAACCATAATTAGAGTTATCAAGTTAGGTTGATTAAAAGGATTAAAGATTGTTGTCCCACATATTTCATTTTGTGTGTATGAGACTTTGAGTGTTTGGGCAGTTACTTTCCCCATTAAGTAAATTTGAAGTTAAATAGATTAAATTTGAATAAATTCTTTTAGGTTATCTTTATTTCATTAAAATTATTTATACAAGGTATTTTTACATTTTCTTTTATTTATTTCATGAAAAATAGTTTGGTTAATGAAATATAATTTATAGGTCAACGGAAAAGTTGTTTTTCAAAAAGAGTTCGAGTAATTTTATTTTTATATAAATTAACTAAAATCAAGCTTAATAATAATATATTGATAATAAGATTTATTTTTATTTTTAAAATATTTAAAATATTATAATTTTAATATTATTAAACATACATATTTAATTATTAATATATAATCATATAATAAATAATTTATTAAATTTAATATTTCATTTTCATTTTAATAATAAATTTTAAAATAATAATTTTAAATAATATTCTTCACACATATTATTGAAAATATTCAATATTAATATTTTAATAATAAATATTTATTACAATTATAAATATATTAATAATAAATATTTTGTAGTATAAAGGTTAAATATGCCATAAGTCCTTGCACTATTCACAAATTTAGAATTTAGTCCCTGTACTTTTATTTTTAAGAATTTAGTCTCTCTACTTTTTAGATTTTAAATTCAAGTTTAATTTTTAGCATTATTATTTTTTTTCAATTTTGTTGATATCACATTTTAAATAAAAACACTCATTTAGTATTCATGTAATTAAACAATGACGTTGTAATGAATCTGAATTTTATAAAAAAATTTAATATATACAAAAAACAATATAAAATATAAATGGATAAATATAAAATAAACTCAATTAAATAATGAAAAGGTAAAAAAATCTCAAATATATGTTTGTTTCATTGAAAATAGTTTTATAAAATATTTACAAGAAATTTATTAAACAATAGAAAATATTTTATACAAATTTATCTAAATACCAAAATATATTAATTTTTTAAAAATAAATCATCTTCTTAAAACCATTTCAGTAAAAATAAATAATGAAAGCGTTAATATTATTTTCTTTTCATAAAATTTAAATTTGAGACTTCACCTGAAAGAGCATGGAATTCTTTACTGGTTGATCCACAACACTTGATCCAACCCACGGTAGTGGCCTAATAGGTACTCTTGTGATATTTTTAAGATGAGTTTTGAGTAACAATGCTTTTAGGGATGGAACTAAATTTTGGGCACGATGTAATGCAATTCAAGGAAATGAGAGTAGACAGAAAATGTTGAATGCATTTTTAAGTAGTGGAGTTTAAAGGTAAATTTTGATGGATGATACGTTTATTTGTAATTAGTGTAAAAATAACGATAATAATAAAATTAAACATTATAATTATATTATAATATAAAATAAAAAATAAATTAAATATACTGTATTATATTTTACTGCCCATTTAATCTCACCGTGATTAAATTTTGAATAATCATGTTGTCCGCATATGATTTTGGTGCTGCATGAATTGATTGTTAATGGAAGAACCGTTTTCACAATATTGAAAATCTGGTAAAAGCTGCCAACATCATGGTGCATGAACAGAATACGGGCCTTAGCCCCTCGCTAGCTCATCATGGTGCTGATACAACAGATGAGGTCTATCATCTGTTTTACTATTATTGCTGCTCTCAGTGCTCAGCTTTCTCACTAATACACGCATTAAGGGGAAAACACCATGAGAAGGAGATCTAGAAAGTGGGCCAATGACTGCATTTTTCTTAACAAGTCATGTCAATTAATCAAAAGTATAAATCAGGTTTTTATTATCATTGGAAAAAAATCAACACAATACATACAAAATCCACCTCTAATCAAAAGAACAATCCCGAAGATTGAACCAAATAGAGCCTCATCTTTTAAAAACAAAGTCGAAATAGGTAACATCATCCGCATTCCACACGGATCACAATGCATCACAAGCACAAACACAATGAAAAGCAATCACACTTACCCTTTGCGTGCACCCATAATCTAATAATGGATGCAGTCTATAATCTTTACGTTGTCATCTGAAAGCAACACTTGCTCATGTTCCCAAAGTTATTTTGGAAAATCATGTGCCCGGCCTCACACAAATGGATTAGGACGTAGGCATGTAAGTCCCTGTTGTCTCTTTTCTTTTCTATCTGTCTGAAAGGTGAAGAAAAATGACTACCCTGCAAATTGCTTTAAATCAGAGTGATGTGACGGTGTCCATATTGTCTTTTGTAGGGCCTTCTTATTAAACTAACTCAAAAATTAATTAATTGTTAAAATAATTTATCTTTTAATTAAATATCAAAATGACTCAAAAGTTACATGAAATTTAAGTGAGTCAAATTAAATAGCTCCACCAAATTATCACGTCATATAGGGGATTAAAAATAATTTTTGGTGGAGCCATTTTGAATGGCTCACCATATAAATCTGAAAATATCATAAAATCTAAAAATTAGAGGCCTTTAAAATAATTTTTCAATTTTGGTGGAGCCATTTGAAATGGCGCCACCACCTTCTATTTTATTTTTTTTCTAATTTTGTCTTTTTACTTTTTCATGTATTTAAAAATTAAAGGCCTAAAAAGTAATTTTCCTTTTTGGTGGTGCCATTTGAAATGGCGCCACTACCCTCTGAAATTTTTTTTTACTTTTATATTAAATTCTTATTTTATTTTATTTATTTATTTTATATTATTAATTTTAAAATATTTGTAATGTGTATTTAAAATATTTTATAATATATTTTAAAATTTTAAATACTATTTTAAATAAATTTTTAACTTTAGATATATTTTAGTAATTATTTTAAATATTATATTTTTACTTTTTTAAGTTTTTGAAAAGTTTGGGGACTTAAAAGTAATTTTTTTTTTTGGTGGTGCCATTTGAAATGGCGCCCACCTTACCCTTTTTTACTTTTCATTATTTCATTATTTTATTTAGTTATTTTATATTATATTATTAATTTTAAAATATTTGTAATGTGTATTTAAAATATTTTATAATATATTTTAAAATTTTAAGCAGTATTTTAAATAAATTTTTAACTTTAGATATATTTTAGTAATTATTTTAAATATTATATTTTTACTTTTTCAAGTTTTTGAAAAGTTTGGGGACTTAAAAGCAAGTTTGGGGCCCTATAGTAATTTTACCAAGTTAAATAAACAACTAAAATAAGAAAATATATAAAACTTCAAATAAGAAATTAATATAAAAGTAAAAAATTTCAGAGAGGTGGTGGCGCATTTCAAATGGCACCACCAAAAAGGAAAATTACTTTTAGGCCTTTAATTTTTAAATACATGAAAAGTAAAAAAGACAAAATTAGAAAAAAAAAACAAGTTGTAAAGGTGGTGGCGCCATTTCAAATGGCTCCACAAAAAATTGAAAAATTGTTTTAAAGGCCCCCAATTTTTTAGATTTTATAGTATTTTTCTTGTATTTTATTGAATGGCTCCACCAAAAAATTATTTTTTAATCCCCTATGCTGACGTGGCAACTTGGTGGAGCCATTTAATTTGGCTCCACCTAAATTTACTGTAGCTTTTGGGTCATTTTGGTATTTAATTAAAAAGGTGGGTTATTTTGATAATTAATTAATTTTTTTGGGTTAGTTTAATAAAAAGGCCCTTTTGTAGATTCTTTTGAGGGATATCAAATTGCTTCATATTGGAATATGTTGACATCTAAATTAAAATAAATTTAAAAATTACCCTAAAGTACTGGAATAAATTAGTACTTACTTTTATTATTTATTTTGAATTTATTAAATTATATAATAATTTTATTATTTAATTTATGAAAATATTAACTACAATAGTAAATTTAATTATACTCCCAATAAAAAACACTGGGTTGAACTAAAATGATTTTGTATTAGTATAAATCATAAAAATAATCATTTTTATTTGTCTCAGATTACTTTTTTTATGAAAATTTCAAATTACATTTTAGTCATTTATGTTTGAAACGTAACGTTTTAGTCACTTACGTTATCATTTTGTTACGAAGTGGTCATTCTACTGTTAAGCTCCATTACTTCCCTAACGACAATTCTATATGGTAGTCCAAATAGATTTTAAATGTTAACTTGGATGTTCAACTGAGACAAGAATATGTTTTTAATTAAATAAATTTAATTAGTTAAAAAATTTAAATTAATTACACTTTAAATTAAAAATAAAACGTTTGTCTCTTTTTTCTTTTAGTTTCTTTTTTATTTTAACTGAAAAAATTATTCTCATCCCAGTTAGACATTCAGGTTGACATTTAAAACTCATTTAGACTACCACATAAAATTGTCATTAGGGAGGTAATGGAACTTAACGGTAGAGTGACTATTTCGTAATAAAATGATAAAGTAAGTGACTAAAACGTAACGTTTTAAACATAAGTGATTAAAATATAATTTGAGACAAATAAAATGATTATTTTATAGTTTACTCTTTATATTATTAAAAGTGCCAACTTTAATCTAAATATTAGAAAATTAAAGAAAAATTTCAACAAACCCTATATGATAATTTAATGGTTAAAAGTGTTTACCGCTTTAGATGTAATATAAGTTTAAATTATATTTATTGTTTAAATTTTATCTTATTATTATAATTTAAAAAATGGATGACTAGTTTTTTTTACTTATGGGTCTCATCTTTCAAATTTGTGTCGTGGAGAAAACGTGTTTCGGCGCCAAATAAATTTTCTTTTATTTTTTCTCTTATATTATTAATGAAAGAAAAATAATATTATTTTTAAAATCTCAACTCCACCATCAATTGATACGCTCTGGAACACGGTGCTGACAGCAAAAAGGAATAAAAAATGAACTTTAAAAGTCAACTTCCATATTTAACTCTTAAAAAGGCTTAAGTTTTTAACCTTTTTTAGTTTCATAATAAGTAACTGCTTCCTTTAATAATTATTTCATATGTATATTGTTTTCATAATATAAACGTCTTAAAAATATTATTTATATAATTCATTTTATTAAAATTTTACACCATGATTAATTCATATATACTATAGTATTCGTTATAATTGGTCCGCTATCCTGATTATTCTTAATTTTATAATCTATATTGTTCATATGTGAAGTGTTCTTATCTTTTTACGAAACAGCATTATATTAATTTGGATCACTATAAAATTAAATTTATTTCTACAAAATACATATTAATCTTAAAATAAAATACAAATTAACATATATAAATACATACCTACGACGTCCCCTGCATAAACAATAACTGAAATTTTAATCTATTTCTGTTCTTTCCTATCAAACTATATTTTCATCGTATTCGACGTACATCAACGACGCCAGCTAGTAGCTAACTCATGGCCTTCCATCGAAAAGAGGTTGCCAATTTTATTTTTTTATATTTTAAAAGATGGGAATTTATCATTCAAATGATTGGATAGTGAGTTCACGCGCTGACTCCCCGAACGTGGTAACGAACAAATTGCTTTTTTGGCGGTATCGTTTTCACTTCGCCTCCACTCCAACTTCCCTGCCTGCACTTATAATAACCGCTTTCTTTCACCCTCCCGCTTCTCATCTCATACATCTTCCCAACTAAGCTGTGAGTAACCATCTCTCTCTCTCTCTCTCTCTCTCTCTCTCTCTCTCTATCTCTGTTTGAAACCTAGCTATTGAAAGAAAGTGAATTTGAATCTCGGAGATTTTGAATTTTTCTATCCTTTTCACAGTTTCCTGAACTCTGTTTTCCCCCGTTTGTAATTTGCGTTTCCTTGAGAGGTTCTGGCAGTGATAAGAATGGGAACGAATGGGAACGAGGAGGTGACGAGCTTGTACTCGTTGTCCTGCCGTGATCGACGGTTCTCGAAGCACATCCATGACAACGTCCACGGCAACATCTACCTTGATCCGGTATTAGCTTCACTTCCATTTCCGAACTTGCAGTCGTGTGTTTTTGTGTGTGTGTGTGTGATTGTGATTTAGGTAAGTAAAATAGTCTCAAATCGGATTTTATTATTTTGTTTATGTCATAATAATGTTTTTCTCTGGTAAACCCTTTTCTGGGTTGAGCTAGTAAACGAGATTTTAATCGGGGAGATATAAGATAAGCTTTGGAATCTACGAATCTTCGTGTCGAGACAAATCGGAAGAATATGAGATATATTAATAGAATTTAGCAAGTAAAAAATTGTGAAGGAATGACGAATATCTTGTACAGATTTAGAAGTTCTACTTTAGAATATGGACACAGCTCAAAATTGATATTATTTTTCTGAAGGTACTGTTGATGATCAAAGTTTTTCTTGAGATGACTTTCTGCTTTACTGTTAATGCAGTTCTTCTTACAATTTGTTGACACAGAGCAGTTTCAGAGGCAAGCTTGATTTGATTTTTTTTGAACAATATGAACATGTATTTCACTCCTTTTTCATATATAACTAGGAATTATATGTTTTTTATGATTTTACTGTCTACTGCAGACTTCGCGAGCTAAAGCAACTTGGTAAGCTGAACTTTCTTACATCAGATTTTTAGGAACTTAATCGGTTTGCTGATCTAAGTTGCTTGCATATCAGGTCTAACGCACATGGTGTACCCTGGAGCTGTTCATTCTCGCTTTGAGCATTCTCTGGGAGTTTATTGGCTGGCTGGTGAAGCTGTTCATACAGTTCAGGGTCACCAAGTAGGAACATGACTTCACTGTCTGGTGGTTCTCATTCTGATATCCCATTTTATTGAGACATTCCCCTTATTCGCATGGCATCCTTGTAGGGCTCGGAGATCAACATTGAACGTAATGATATCAGAACAGTAAAACTTGCTGGTAATCATCCTCGTTACTGATATTTTCTTTCTTATCACTGTTTCTGTATCTAACCTATTTTTCTTATTTTTTCTGGTTACGTGCGTAGGACTACTGCATGATGTTGGACATGGACCATTCAGCCATCTGTTTGAGCGCGAGTTTCTTCCCCGGGTTCTTAATGGATCTGAATGGTGATTCTTACATTCAACTCTAGATATAGATTGTTAGGTTTGCCTCAGATGTAAGCACTAGGTGCATTACATTCCCGTAGTGAATATGCAATAGCTCATTATCCTAAGAATAAAATTTTGATTTGTATCTAGGTAGTGTCTAGTGGTTTTTTTTGTTGAAGTTATTCCTGCCCTGCGAGTTTGACGCTCTTAAACTTTTTTTCTTCGTTATGTTCAACATTCAAAAATTTCAATTTGTGTACCTTCTGCTTGTTTTATATAAATGACAATGTTCCATAGTCTGCACCGCATGTTGGGCATCTAAATCTAATAAAAAATAAATAAATTATTACAATTTATATTGATCTCTCATTGCTTTAGCCCTTTTTTTTTCTGATTACTTGTGGGAATATATTAGGTCTCATGAGGACATGTCAGTGAAGATGATTGATTACATTGTTGATGCGCACCACATTGAAATAGATGCTGCAATCCTTAACAATGTGAAGGTTGAATTATATTATTTGAAATTTCAATTGCATTATATACATGAAAATTAGCTACATGAAATGCGAGGCTTGATATGATTTTGCCATTTCAACAGGAAATGGTACTTGCTAGCTCAGCAAATGCTTCACAAAATGTAACTACTCGTAATTCACCTAAATCTTGTTTGTTCTTTCACATTCTCGTCTGCTTTTAGTTTCATAATCATTTACCTGGCCATCACAATTTTAAAGTTCCTTTAATGTAGACTGTGAATGAAAAGCGTTTTTTGTATGACATTGTTGCAAATGGTCGAAATGGGATAGATGTTGATAAGTAAGTAATCGATTTTCCATAATTAAGTTTTATTTCTAACTTTACTACAATTTGTGGTTTTGAAAGTTGAATCAATAAGTTCACTTTCCTTGCAGATTTGACTATATTGTACGTGACTCTCGTGCTTGTGGCCTTGGCTGCAATTTTCAGTTCCAAAGGTAGGGATCAATGATCATATGATCATTTTGTTTAATACATACTCTGGTGGGATGGTAAGTTTCAAGCTAATTCAACATTTCTGCATCTGCAAAAGCGCAGAGCTTTCTAGTTTATTGAACATATTTTGTAGTCGTGCATATTCTTCATGTTCATTTTAACTTGCAGGTTACTGGAAACAATGAGAGTGATGGGTGATGAGATATGTTACCGGGCCAAGGATTGTTAGT
This sequence comes from Gossypium rotundifolium, assembly GCA_025506655.1. Classification (NCBI taxonomy): domain Eukaryota; kingdom Viridiplantae; phylum Streptophyta; class Magnoliopsida; order Malvales; family Malvaceae; genus Gossypium; species Gossypium rotundifolium. Next base: position 26,391,989 of record CP106724.1, on the reverse strand, counting down.
ATTTGTCCAAATTTATTATCTTCATCTAACAATTAATCTTCAACTTATATATATGTTTCTGACAGATCTGACTGTCCACAAGTTATTTGCTACTCGAGCTGATTTACATAGAACGGTTTATACGCATGCTAAAGTAAAGGTACCAAACTGCAATTACTCTGTTTTGTCCACACCTTCAAAATGTTAGTTCTGGCGTATTTGGAGCTTTTTAATCTGAACTTTTAACAGTAAATGCTACAGGGTGTGTACAAATAGTAAATGCAATAGACTTTTGACACTTCGGCATTCTTTTTTCCTTGTTCCTCCAGGCAATAGAACTCATGGTTGTAGATGCTTTAACATTAGCAAACGGTGAACTTAGTATATCAGCCTCAATCCAAGAGCCAGCTAAATTTTGGAAGGTCTATTGAGCTTTAAGCATTATTTAAACTTAATCTTCAACATTCCAACTTTTATGTCATTACCATTAGGACTTCAATTGCCCTTTAACATTTGCAGTTGGACGATTCAATATTAAGACAAATTGAAACTTCTGATAAACAAGAGCTCAAGAAGGCCAGAGATCTGGTCCTTCGCATCCGGAGAAGAGATCTGTACCAGGTGTTCTTTAGGAAACATTATTAATAAGCAAATAGGGTTTTCTATCTTCAATTAGAGCGTTTTTAGATTGTCCACTTCAACAGCTGATTACATTTTGCAGTTCTGTAATGAGTTCGCTGTTCCAAAGGACAAACAAGAACATTTGAAGGACATCACTCCTCAAGATATTGTTTGTTCTCAGGTGGCAAAATAAAAAGAATTTTATGCTAGATTCTTTGCTCAAAGATTAATATCCAACTGTAATGACAAGTAATCTTCTTATCAGAAAAATGGTGACACTCCATTGAATGAGGAAGACATTTCTGTGAGCATTGTGAAAATCGACCTGACTCGTGGGAGGAGTAACCCTCTCGAAAGGTACTTGCGGAAGAACATAATGTTTTCATTGCACTTGTTTTTTTCCTTTTCTTGAACATTGTAACTGATTTGGTGTGGCTCTCCTTGCATGTATTTCCACATCCAGCATAAAGTTTTTCCAGGTACTAACACCACTTCCTACAAAATATTTCATACTTCCATATTGTTGCACCATGATGATTGCTAAGCAAAGTAGAGTTATGGTGATAGCTGCATACTCAATTTATAAGTTGGAAAAAACCCAAAATGAAGCAAGCACCCTTAATACATTAACTAGTTGTGTTTTTTGTGATGGATTCAAAATTATCCATAACACTGAAATTAATTTAAGATAACGGCGATGTTGGGATTTCTTGTTCAGGATTATGAGAGCGATTACAAATTTCCGATCAGAGATGAGCGCATAAGTCACTTGTTGCCTGCATTTTGTCAAGATATGATTGTCAGAGTATACTCCAAGAAACCTGAACTGGTATGGTCATTGGTCCTAAATTGATTATGTTTAATTTCCACGAATAAAGAATATTACCATGATTTAGATGATATATATAATATATATTTGCATATGTATTAATTTTTATCTCTCTCTCTCTCTCTCTCTCTCTAAGTGTGCGTGTGTAGGTAGGAGCAGTTTCTAAGGCCTTTGAAAATTATCAGCTAAAGACATATGGAATGAAAGCACAGGTTCATGATACTCCTGAGAAGAAGAAACGTCGGGTGTAAACAGTAATCACCCACTACCTTCATATATAAACAAATATAGTACAATACTCATTCTAGAAATGTACATTACTCTTATGGCTTGACAGTATAAATTTTCCCATACAACATTTAAATACTAAGAAACCTGTTATGGTATGCGTTAAAAATTAACCCATTTTGACCAAGGCCTCATCTCTTGTGGATCATATATGCTTACTGGTAAAAAGAAAAACAAATCTGCACAAAGTTAATTGCAGCTGTGCTATTACCATGCATGCTCTTTTGCTTTTCTTTTTCCTCTGTATCGGGCTTGAATCATATTAAGTTCTTACGGGAATTGTAGTACTAGGGTTTTGGTTTCTGGAAATTAATTTATGGAACCCCTCAAGTAAATAATTTTGCTTCTTTGAAACTCATTAATTTTGATAATGTTTCTATCACAAATACACGAAGGTGGAATTCATTTACACCATTGTAAAACGATTTACACATTTTCATAATTTTTTATTTCAACAAATTGGGTTAAATTTAACAATATAATTATATTTAGGAATAATTATATTTAGGAATAATTTTAAAATTATACATTACAATTTTATATATCTATTTCTCACAAATTATTAACACAATTATTTATATAGTATTATTTTATGCTTATATAATGTGTACTCATATAATTATATTTATGAAATATAAGAATAAATTGATGTATTTATTTATTTATTTAAATGTTTATGATTCAATTAAAATAAAGTTTCATATATATATATATATATATATATAAATTAAATTAAAAGTTAATTAAACAAATAAAATTATACTAATAAATATTAAGTTAAAGCATGCAACCAAGTAAAATCAACTTAATTTTATGTTAGTAAATTTTGTATACATATCATTTTAGGAGTTGAAAATAGAGATCAGTGGTGATCGATTGGAATTGGGCCATTTGAAATAACCCTAGATGTGGCACATCTGTGTGCCAAGTCTCAAAAATGACAAAATGAGGCAATTTAAATAAAAATCGTGCGACTATCCCCATCGGCTTGAAATTATAAGACTTCTTAATCTAAAATACTTTCAAAAAAGATAAAAAATAAAACAAAAAACAAAATGTTCATACAAAATTTAGATGGTGGTGAAATTGAGAGCTGACCTATTTTGATTCTCGATATCTAAAAATATAAAATTTATTTTGTTCATACAAAATTTAGATGGTGGTGAAATTGAGAGTTGATCGATTTTGATTTTCGTATCTAAAAATATAAAATTTTGTTCATATAAAATTAGTCATTCTATTATTAAATTAAATTAATTTTTATATTATTAAAAAATAAAATAAAATAAATTCAAATTGTAATAATGGTAACATTTCCTATATAAAAAAGATAAACTACAGTAATACTCATCCAACTATAAAAATTTAAATCGAGGTGAAATTGGTTGATTCATCCCATTTAATAATTCCATTTAGCTTATACAAGTATACTCCAATTTTTTTCTTTTCGTATTTAAAAGTTTTTTACCCATTTTAGTTCATTAATCTAAAACTTAACTGATATTTTAAAAAATATTAGAGCAGTTTGTGTTGGAAATTGTATATTACAAATTAATAATTATTCAACACTTAATAGAAAGTGGTGATTTATTCAAAGGATGCATTTGATTCCATGAGACATATTTTTCTAAGAAATATATCCAAGAGAAATCAAATGTAATGAGTTGTGATTCTTCAAAATAGTATCCATTGAGTGTATATAAAAGAGGTCTATAGTGCTAAAAATACACTTACAATCAATCTTATTTTTAGAAATTATAGTAAGAGTTAGATGATTCCTCAATTTTTCAACACGTTGGAGGTATTTGTATTATAGAGACGGAATCAAATTAGTCATTATATTATTAAATGGATTAATTTAGTCTTTATACTTTTAAAAAGAATCAAATAAGTCTAAATTGTAACAATGGTAACATTTACTATATAAAAAATAAACTACAGAGATAGTCACCCAACTATAAAAACTTCATTTTAGACATCCAAAATAAAAAGTTTGCAATTTAAGTATCTATGTTACATAGTTCGGTTATTTTGATCACTTACGTTAAAATCACAAAACAACAAGCTGACATGGCAATTAAAATCGGTATAATAACAAATTTAACTCTCAACTTTTACATATTATATCAATTTAATCATAATTTTAAAAATTTCAATTTAATCCTAATTCTAAAAAATTCAAAGAAATATATAAAAGTACATAAATATTTTCAAAATATATAATAATAAATTTAAAATATATAAAATTAAAAAATATAATACATATTTTCAAAAATATAATAATTAAATTAACATTAATATTAATATTAAATAAATATAATTATATTAATATTAGATAAAATAAAATCTCCCCATCCCTCTCGTTCGGCCCTCCCTCCTCCCCTGACCACCTCCCTTCCCTTCTTGGGAGATTTTATTTTATTTAATATTAATATAATTATATTTATTTAATACAAATATTAATTTTATTTATTATTATATTTTGAAAATATTTATACATTTTATATATTTCTTTGAATTTTGAGGGTTAATTTTTTAATAATTATAACTAAATTGATGTAATATGTAAAAGTTGATAGCTAAATTTATTATTATATCGATTTTTTAACTATCATGTCAGCTTGTGGTTTGTGATTTTAACGTGAGTGACTAAAATGACCGAACTATGTGACATGGGTGTTTAAATTGTAAACTTTTTTATTTTGTGTACCTAAAATGAATATTTTTTATAGTTGGATGAATATTTATGTAGTTTAAAAATTGAGATATTCAATGTGAAATTGAATTGTATTGTATTGATGAATTTTAATTGTTTCAATTCCGTAGGTAACGTTGTGCCGGAAACCTCAACTAAAAAGGAAAAGATAAAGTCGACGAGAAGTAGCTCGAAATTTTGGTTTGTATTTCTATAATCCATATCTAAATATTAATTGTTATGTTTTTGATTTAATGTTTATGGAAGTGGATGAGGTGAGTAATTAGCATTTTGATATTGAATTGAATGTATCTAAATTTGTGATTAATGTGATATTTGAATATTGGATAATTGTGGCATTTGAAAACTGAATTGAAACCCTATTAACTATATCGGGCTGAGTCGAATATAAATGACATGCCATAGGATTAGAAGAGTTCAGGGATTACTTCAACCTCGAGTCGATGAGACACTGGGTGTCTGTAACGACTTGAAATTTACGATTATCAGAAAGTATATTTTCTAGTCTCCTTTTTCATAAAACGGATTTTAATAAATATTTACGAAGATAGTTGTGTGTTTAATTAGGTTTTGGCTAGGTGAATTAACTTGAATTAAGAGAAATTAAGTATAAGGAATAGATTGCAAATTGAGTAAAAGTTGAATTATAGAATAGAGAAAAGTTAAGGGACTAAATAAGTAATTAGACCAAATTGAAACAATCGTTTGGTTATGAACATGACGTGTGTTAAAATAAAATTCATATATTAAAATATATTTACTTATTATTTAAACAATAATTATTATATTATATTATATTATATTAATTAAAATATAAAATAAATAAACCAAAGAAATAGAATTAGAAAGAATAACAGAAAGTTGAAATGAAAAGGAGAAACAAAAAGTAAAGAAGAAGAAAGGAAAATTAGGGTTTTAAGGTTTGAAGCTTAATTGGTAAGTCAATTTAGTCTATTTTCTTGAAATTTTATGTTTTAGAATCCTAAAACTAAATAATACTTGATTTATGTTGAAATTTTATAAGTTAGTGAATTTTTAGAAGTTGTTCATGTTGAATAAATTGAAGTGTTAGGGTTAAATTGATAGAATTTCAAGTTAGAAGTGAAAAAGGGATTGAATTGTAGAATAAATTATAAGTTTTGAAGTAATAGGGACTAAATTGGGAAATTTTTGAAATTTAAGGTTTTATGGTGAAATTAGAGAGTTAAGTTTAGTTTTAAGTGGAATTGAATGAAAATAAAGAATAAATTGTAAAGAAAATAAAGTTAGTTTTGGTTAGGGACTAAATTGGAATTTAGATAAAAGTTGAATGTAAATTGAAATATTCAATGTGAAATTGTGTGTATTTATGATTTTAAATTGTTTTAATTTCCGTAGCTAACGTTATGCCGGAAAACTAAACTAAGAAAGGAAAGGAAAAAGTCAACGAGGAGTGACTTGAAAATTACGGTTTGTATTTCTATAATCTGAATCTAGTAATATTAATTGTTGTATTTTAATTAACATGTATGGTAACTGAAATAAGGTGAGTATTGATATTATGATATTGAATTGAATTGAATTGATTATGTGAGTATATGTGATTATTTGAATTGGAATGAATGTTGTTTGAAATTGAAAAGTGAATGAAACCTTATTAACAATGTCGGGCCAAGTCAGATATTGTTGGCATGCCATAGGATTAGAAGAATTCATAGATACTTTGACTTCAAGTGGATGAGACACTGCGTGTCAAATTATTACTTCAGATAAATTCGATGAGGTACTAGGTGCCAACTTACTTGACATGGCCGATGAGACATTGGGTGTCAATCTATTACTTCGAATTATCCGAAGAGGCACTGGGTGCCAAACTAGTGTGTTTTGGTTGGATCCGTGTATCCGTCCGAGTCTGAGTCATGTTAATAGGGGTAAATAAATGAATTGGCAATATGATTGATATTGAATGACATTTTATGTGAATTGGAATTGGACAATGAGTTGAATTATACAAATGAAATGTATGAAACAAGGGTTCATGAAAAGAATATTGTTATTGATAAATGATACGTGAATCAAAGTGAGAAAAGCTATTTGAAATAGCTATTGATGAGAAATGAAAGATAAATGGATAAATTGATTTGTTGATTGACTATTGTTCTATTATGGTTAAAAATTCATATTTTATAATGTTATTTTCTTTAAAGCATTAGGATTATAAAAATACCACTAAGTTTATACTCAGCGTACGGTTTGTTTTCCGTGCGCAGGCTAGGTTAAAGTCAGATCGTTGAATCAACATCCAAGGCCGGTCCCGAACTCAAAGTGGTGAAATATATTTCTTTTTGGTAATGGCATGTACCTAGGATGTTTATGTTATGTTTGTCATTTTGGAAGTGTTTGTAAATAATATTATAAGAAGATATTAGTTGGTTATATATAAACATATGTGCTATGTTGAGGTTATAAAATGGTATGTTTAAGCTAATGCATAAATGTGTATAAAATAGGCAAAATTTGAGCTAAGTTGGTATGATTTAGAAATTGGCTTGAATGATGACTTGTTGGATTGTTTTAATATTATGAGTAAGATATCTATGAGGGTTTATTAATTAGGCACTTAGGATGTCTATTTTAATAAGTTTTAGAGATGTTTAGTCATATTTTGAAGTGGCTGAATGATTGGATTTTGAGTTGCTTGTTGTTTAAGATTGCAAAGTTGGTAAACTTGATGTTTAAGGCTCATTTTGAGTCCACACGGCCTGGCACATGGGCATGTGACCAGACCGTTTAAGGCACATGGCTATCACATGGGCTTGTGGTTTGGCCGTGTGTCCCCTGCAACTTAAAATTTTCAAAACATAATGCCCAGGATTCTCCACACGAGCAGAGACACGAACGTGTGTCTTAGCCGGGTGAGGTACACGGCCTAGCACACGGGCATGTGACTTTCCCGTGTGAGGTAAGTCAGAGAGTTACAAAAGGTAAGACACGACCTCAAGCACAGGTATGTCATAGGGTCACACAGGCGTGTCCCTTGGCCACATGTGCCTTGCAACTAGGAAAATTTTTGAAATTTCGCAAAAAATTCTCAAAGAACCCGAATTAGTCCTGATTTGTTTCTAATACATATTTAAGGTCTCTAGGGCCATAAAAGGGACAATATGATTAATTTATGAAGTGTATGCTAATTGATTTGTATTATGTTCGTATTTGATCTGAAAAGTCTGGTAATACTCCGTAACCTTATTCTGGCAACGGATAAGGGTTGGGGGTGTTACAATCTAGCTTGGAATTGAGTCTAGATGTACATGCCATAATTGAGTCAAATTGAGTCGGGATTGGATGCTGATATATTTGTTTGTTTATGTTTTATAGTTAAAGATGTCGGATGAATATATTGATGACACTGATCAAGAAAAGTATACTGGAGACAATGAATCTTATGAATTAGATGAAACAGAGTCGACAACTCCGTGTAAACCCAATGGGTAATCAACCACCTAATGTTGAAAGAGGTAATGTTAGAGAAAGGGATGACTCACAGTTACTTAGAGTTATAGCTAATGCTCTTCAACAAGTAGCATGAATTGTATCTGCTACGACATCTGCTCCTACTACCCGACGAGCCCCTATTAAAATACTGCGTAAGTATGGTGTAACTGAATTTCTAAGTTTAAAAGGAGTTGATCCATCTACAGCTGAAAATTGGATGGAATCTACAAAAAGAATTTTGCGGCAACTTGAATGTACTCACTGAAAAAGTTTATTATGTGTTGTTTCTCTACTGTAAAGAGAAGCGTATGTTTGGTGGGAATCAGTAACCCGACATGTACCGGCAGAACAAGTAAACTAGGATTTCTTTCAAAGAGAATTTCAGAAGAAATATGTGGGTGAACTGTACATTGATGACAGAAAACAAGAGTTCTTGATGCTAAAACAAGGTGAGATGTTAGGGAATTCTCGCGACTCAGTAGATATGCAGTTGAATTTGTGCCAATTGAAGCTGACAGTTGCAAGTAATTTTTGCGGGGTTACCATGATGAATTAAGAGTACAACTGGTATCACATAGAATTACAGAATTTGTGGATTTGGTTGAGAGAGCAAAGATGGTTGAACAAGTACTAGGTATTGACAAAAAGCCTGAAAATCCCCGTCTGATTGGAAAACGTTCTGGAGCTACTAGTTCAAACCTGCAACCTAAAAGATCAAAAGAATCTCGTGGTACTTGGAGATCGAGTTTCAAATTAGACAAATGTGATAAAAATCGTGGAAGACAGATGACAGTTTCTACTGGTAGTGTACGAGGCCCATCTCAAGATACTAAAATTTTGAAGTGTGAACATTATAGGAAAAAATATCAGGGTGAGTGTTGGAAAATGACTCGAGGTTGTTTCCGTTGTGGATCTACTGAGCGTTTCGTTAGAGATTGCCTAAAAATTAGAATGCTATACTAGTTACATCCCAGAGATTTGTGCCTACTTCTAGAGGTCGAGGATCAGGTAGAAGTGGTTTGTTTTTCAGGGGTGGTGCTAGAAGAGGAAGTGATAGTTCAGCCTTAGCTACAAAGGCTGTACATGAGAGGAGATTTGGCCTGGAGCAGCCAACTAGCAAAGATAGTAAGCAGATAGAACTTACAATGCCTATTAAAAGGAGTCTGTATGGTGCACCTATTGTAAAAAATCCCGTCACACTAAAGACAAATGATGGAAGCTCCATGGGAAGCCACAGGCAATTAAAAAAAATTAAGAAACTGGTGGACAACCAAAGGAATAAGGGCGAGTACATATAGCAAGACAGCTGGATGGAGAAAAGAATTCTCAAGAATCACCTGTTGCATTTAATAAAGACGAAATTGAGAAGTTGAAGAATTTGTTGGGATCATTGGAAAAATTTTCTTCAACAGGTACTTGTAGTTTGGCTTTTTTAGGTATATCCTCTTCTTAAGATTCTAAAGTCTCGGATACAATCACCAACAGGTCTTGGGTTATTGACTTAGAAGCTACAGACCACATGACCCACTCCTCACAAAAATTTGTTTCATATACACCTTGTCCTAGTAATAGAAAGATAACAGTAGCCGATGGTTTTGTGATCACGGTGGCTGGTCAGGGTGATATTGTTATAAACAAGACTCTTACTCTTAAAAATGTCCTTCAAGTTCCAAAACTGTTTACCAATCTTCTCTCCATCAAAAAAAATTACCAAAGACTTTAATTGTAGTGTGTTTTTTTATCCCAATCGATGTAACACCCCTTACCTGTAATCCCCACCGAATCGGGCACGAGGTGTTACCGTATAAAACAATTTGATCGCCACGCAGGCTCAACGCGACTACTCTACTTGAGTCTCTACAACAACTTCATTTTCGACTTACGAGACCTCACTCGTAAGTACGAGGGCTCTCGAGACTATATCAGAAACTCCTACGATCCATAAAATTTCTTTCTCAACTAAAAAGGGAGTACACGCCTGTGTTAGAAGGCACACACGCCCGTGTGTAGTCTCACACGCCTATATGCCCAAACCGTGCCTAAAACCCCTATCATTCTGCCAAAGTCCCACGGCTAGGGCACACGCCCATGTGGAATAAGACACGCCCGTGTACCTTCAAGACATGCCTGTGTCTTCCACTCGTCGTTGACACTGACTAATTTCACACGGCCTGGACACGCTCGTGTGGTTAGTCCGTGGTCTATCCTGACTTAAAATGCTAACATGCATGGGACACATGGCCAGGTTGCACTCCCGTGGGCTGACCGTGTGTCACACATGGCCTAGACACACGCCCGTGTGCCTACCCATGTGGACGAGAATGAGGCTGTTTGCCAAGTTCTTTACTTCCCCTAGCTCATACCACATAATTTTATTCATCGTACTAATAAACAATTCATGATTTCAATATAAACTCCCATAAGTAACTCATAATTTCATAAATGATAAGGTGAGCCATCAACCTTGACAATTTACAAAATAATTGTCTTAGCAAAAGCCAATACATCTTTAGCCAAAATAACAGAATAATCTAGCTAGTCTAGCCCCTATACATGCCAAACACAAAATCACTAAGTCTAAAGATACCGAGGTGAGCAGATAGTGTGGGCGGACTCCTGGTTATCGATGTATCTCGGCTCGACTTTTTAGCTCTATAAAACAAAGGAAAGAAAAAGGAGTAAGCTTTAAGCTTAGTAAGTTTACATGTAAACAATATAAAATTTTAACACGTAATAAAAAATTTTATAGCTTAATATACTAAGCAAGAAACAATCTACATTCATGATCATGCTTACTCACTTACTCCATTCCCACATTTCAACCATATCACAAGCATACCGCATACATTCATTAACAAGTTCCCCTGCACTTAGCATCACAAGGTCACATAATACAATTCATCACTATATCTAACTCCATCACTCAAGTCAAATTACTCAGTGGTTTCGCACTTAGCCCACCATCGGCCTTCGTTAGGGTGGTATCGCACATAGCCCACCAAAAAATTAGTTACGGTGGTATCGCACATAGCCCACCAAAAGATTAGTTACGGTGGTAACGCACATAGCCCACCAAATGGTAAATAGACGATGGTATCGCACATAGCCCATCGTAATTAAACAATAAGGTGGTATCGCACTTAGCCCACCATCAAGCGTTGTCTTTACACATTTATATGATTATTTCATCATTCATACAATAACCATTCAATCCACTGGAATCACATATGTTCTCAATCATTCCATACACTAATTAGCAACATAATGTTTACAAAAATATGCATTGTTTAGACATAAACTTACCTCGGTGCAAAACGTGTTAATTATCAATTTACTCGATCACCTTGCCTTTCCCACGGTCAAGGTTGATTCCGCGCTCTTCTTGATCTATAATAATTAAATTCATTCCTTTAAATCATTCTATGATCATAATACATCAAATTCTACACTTGGGCAAAAATGACCATTTTGCCCTTGTATATTGGCAAAATTACGATTTTGCCCCTAGGCTCGTAATTTATTTTTCAACACATTTTCTCAATAAAAAAGCCTAGATGAACATTTATTTCTCTTACAACTACTCAAAATTCCAACTATTTCTTGCATTTATGTCACAAATTAAATCTTTGCATTCAAGTCCTATTTAGGTGTTTCCATGCTAACACCTTTCACAAAAGTTGTTTCTCACCTCCTTAACATTCATTTTCTTCCATGAAAGCTCAGATAACAACATAACTACTCTCATGAAAAGTCCTTAGACTTTCAACCATATTGCAAATTGGTCCCCTCATTAGCTAGCTTAAGCTTTGGGGACTCCAAAAACATAAAAATCACCAAGAAAGACCTCTAAAATCACTTACTTGTAGGGAGATAACTTCGCTGAAATTTTAAAGCATTCAAAACCCCTCTAAGCTTGAAATTTTTAGTGGAGGTTAAGAATGAATAGTGAAAGATGATATATTTCCTCTTTAGCATTTTTTTATTCATCTTTTATCACCTAATGTCACCAAAATTGACTAAAATTAATGCTCTTGTCCCCCTAGCTTCCTATGGCGGTAACACCCTTAATATGGCCTAATTTCACTTTAAAATTCTCCAAATTACATTCTATAGCCATTAGGTACCCCTACCATATAAAATAGATCTTTCGCATCTTATGCGATTTAGTCCTTTTTTCACAATTAAACATGCTATTGCCAGAATTAAAGCACCAAAATTTCCATATAGCCATATATTAATACCATAATACATAAAATAATACTAAAATAATTTTCCTCAACCTCGATTAGTGGTCCCGAGACCACTATTTCGACTAGCCCCAAAATCGGGTTGTTACAACTCTCCCCATCGAGGGCTCTCGAGACTATATCGAAACTCCTACGATCCATAAAATTTCTTTCTCAACTAAAAAGGAGTACACGCTTTGTTAGAAGGCACACCGTGTGTAGTCTCCGCCTATATGCCCAAACCGTGCCTAAAACCCCTATCATTCCGCTTAAAGTCCACGGCTAGGGCACACCCCATGTGGAATAAGACACGCCTGTACCTTCAAGACATGCCTGTGTCTTCCACTCGTGGTGACATCGACTAATTTCACACTGCGACACGCCTGTGGTTAGTCCGTGGTCTATCCCGACTTAAAATGCTAACATGCATGGGACACATGGCAAGTTGCACTCCGTGGTCGACGTGTGTCACACATGGCCTAGACACACGCCTGTGCCTACCCATGTGGACGAGAATGAGGTCTTGCCAAGTTCTTTACTTCCCTAGCTCATACCACATAATTTTATTCATCGTACTAATAAACAATTCATGATTTCAATATAAACTCCCATAAGTAACTCATAATTTCATAAATGATAAGGTGAGCCATCAACCTTGACAATTTACAAAATAATTGTCTTAGCAAAAGCCAATACATCTTTAGCCAAAATAATGTAATAATCTAGCTAGTCTAGCCCCTATACATGCCAAACACAAAATCACTAAGTCTAAAGATACCGAGGTGAGCAGATAGTGTCGGCGGACTCCTGGTTATCGACGTATCCCGGCTCGACTTTTTAGCTCTATAAAACAAAGGAAAGAAAAGAGAGTAAGCTTTAAGCTTAGTAAGTTTACATGTAAACAATATAAAATTTTAACACGTAATAAAAAATTTTATAGCTTAATATACTAAGCAAGAAACAATCTACATTCATGATCATGCTTACTCACTTACTCCATTCCCACATTTCAACCATATCACAAGCATACCAGCATACATTCATTAACAAGTTCCCTGCACTTAGCATCACAAGGTCACATAATACAATTCATCACTATATCTAACTCCATCACTCAAGTCAAATTACTCGTGGTTTCAGACTTAGCCCACCATGGCCTTCGTTAGGGTGGTATCGCATATAGCCCACCAAAAATTAGTTAAGTGGTATCGCAATAGCCCACCAAAAGATTAGTTACGGTGGTAACGCAATAGCCCACCAAATGGTAAATAGACGATGGTATCGCATATAGCCCATCGTAATTAAACAATAAGGTGGTATCGCACTTAGCCCACCATCAGCTTGTCTTTACACATTTATATGATTATTTCATCATTCATACAATAACCATTCAATCCATGGAATCACATATGTTCTCAATCATTCCATACACTAATTAGCAACATAATGTTTACAAAAATATGCATTGTTTAGACATAAACTTACCTCGTGCAAAACGTGTTAATTATCAATTTACTCGATCACCTGCCTTTCCCACTGGCAAGGTTGATTCCGCCTCTTCTTGATCTATAATAATTAAATTCATTCCTTTAAATCATTCTATGATCATAATACATCAAATTCTACACTTGGGCAAAAATGACCATTTTGCCCTTGTATATTGGCAAAATTACGATTTTGCCCCTAGGCTCGTAATTTATTTTTCAACACATTTTCTCAATAAAAAAGCCTAGATGAACATTTATTTCTCTTACAACTACTCAAAATTCCAACTATTTCTTGCATTTATGTCACAAATTAAATCTTTGCATTCAAGTCCTATTTAGGTGTTTCCATGCTAACACCTTTCACAAAAGTTGTTTCTCACCTCCTTAACATTCATTTTCTTCCATGAAAGCTCAGATAACAACATAACTACTCTCATGAAAAGTCCTTAGACTTTCAACCATATTGCAAATTGGTCCCCTCATTAGCTAGCTTAAGCTTTGGGACTCCAAAAACATAAAAATCACCAAGAAAGACCTCTAAAATCACTTACTTGTAGGAGATAACTTGCTGAAATTTTAAAGCATTCAAAACCCTCTAAGCTTGAAATTTTTAGTGGAGGTTAAGAATGAATAGTGAAAGATGATATATTTCCTCTTTAGCATTTTTTTATTCATCTTTTATCACCTAATGTCACCAAAATTGACTAAAATTAATGCTCTTGTCCCCTAGCTTCCTATGGCGCCAACACCCTTAATATGGCCTAATTTCACTTTAAAATTCTCCAAATTACATTCTATAGCCATTAGGTACCCCTACCATATAAAATAGATCTTTCAGATCTTATGCGATTTAGTCCTTTTTCACAATTAAACATGCTATTGCTGAATTAAAGCACCAAAATTTCCATATAGCCATATATTAATACCATAATACATAAAATAATACTAAAATAATTTTCCTCAACCTCGATTAGTGGTCCCGAGACCACTATTTCGACTAGCCCCAAAATCGGGTTGTTACAACTCTCCCCCATTTAGGGATTTTCGCCCTCGAAAATCTTACTGGTAAAGAGGTTTGGATATTGCTCTCTCATGGCTTCTTCCGGTTCCCACATAGCCTCTTCTACACCATGTCTTTGCCACAAGACTTTTACTAAGGCTATGTCTTTATTCCTCAACTATTTCACTTCTCGACCTAAGATTTTAATCGGCTCTTCCTTATATTCCATATCCAGCCGTATCTCAACTTCTGTTGGAGGAATCACATGCGAAGGATCGGAGCGATAATGCCTTAACATTGATACATGAAACACATTGTGGATTTTCTCTAACTCTGCTGGTAAAGCTAACCGATATGCCACTGGCCCAATCCTTTTGGTAATCTCATACGGCCCTATGAATCTCGGACTCAATTTACCCTTTCGACCAAATCTCAATATTTTCTTCCACGTGGACACTTTTAAAAATACCTTATCGCCCACTCGAAACTCAATTTCTTTTCTTTTCAAATCTGCGTATGACTTTTTTCTATCTGAAGCAGCTTTCAGACTATCCCGAATAACCTTCACTTTCCCTTTAGTCTCTTTAACTAAATCAACCCCATGGATTTGTTTCTCACTCAGCTCGGTCCAATACAAGGGAGTCCGACACTTACAACCATATAAGGCTTCATACGGTACCATCCGTATGCTCGACTGATAACTATTATTGTAAGCAAATTCGACCAAGTGTAGGTATCTTTCCCAACTACCTTCGAATTCTAACACACAGATTGGAGCATATCTTCAAGAACTTGAATTACTCTCCGATTGACCATCAATCGAGGATGGAATGATGCTAAAGTTCAATCTTGTACCCAAGGCCTCCGCAACTTCTTCCAAAACCTCAAGTAAATCTCGGGACTCTGCCTGAGGTAATAGATGCAGGCACTCCATGTAACTTTACTATCTCCGCAATATACAACTCAGCTAACTTTTCCAGCAAATAATCAACACGCACAGGTAAAAAGTGAACCGACTTCGTTAACCTATCAACAACAACCCACACAACATCTTTCTTTTTTGGAGTCATAGGCAACCCCATCACGAAGTCCATAGTGACCCGATCCTACTTCCACTTGGGAACCATCACTGGTTGAAGTAATCCGAAGGCACTTGATGTTCAGTTACGGTGGTAACGCACATAGCCCACCAAATGGTAAATAGACGATGGTATCGCATATAGCCCATCGTAATTAAACAATAAGGTGGTATCGCACTTAGCCCACCATCAAGCGTTGTTTTACACATTTATATGATTATTTCATCATTCATATAATAATCATTCAATCCACTCACATATGTTCTCAATCATTCCATACACTAATTAGCAACATAATGTTTACAAAAATATGCATTGTTTAGACATAAACTTACCTCGGTGCAAAACGTGTTAATTATCAATTTACTCGATCACCTTGCCTTTCCCACGGTTAAGTTTGATTCCGCACTCTTCTTGATCTATAACAATTAAATTCATTCCTTTAAATCATTCTATGATCATAATACATCAAATTCTACACTTGGGCAAAAAATGACCATTTTGCCCTTGTATATTGGTAAAATTACAGTTTTGCCCCTAGGCTCGTAATTTATTTTTCAACACATTTTCTCAATAAACAAGCCTAGCTGAACATTTATTTCTCTTACAACTACTCAAAATTCCAACTATTTCATGCATTTATGTCACAAATTAAATCTTTGCATTCAAGTCCTATTTAGCTGTTTCCATGCTAACACCTTTCACAAAAGTTGTTTCTCACCTCCTTAACATTCATTTTCTTCCATGAAAGCTCAGATAACAACATAAATACTCTCATGGAAAGTCCTTAGACTTTCAACCATATTGCAAATTGGTCCCCTCATTAGCTAGCTTAAGCTTTGGGGACTCCAAAAACATAAAAATCACCAAGAAAGACCTCTAAAATCACTTACTTGTAGGGAGATAACTTGGCTGAAATTTTAAAGCATTCAAAACCGCTCTAAGCTTGAAATTTTTAGTGGAGGTTAAGAATGAATAGTGAAAGATGATATATTTCCTCTTTAGCATTTTTTTATTCATCTTTTATCACCTAATGTCACCAAAATTGACTAAAATTAATGCTCTTGTCCCCCGAGCTTCCTATGGCCGGCCAACACCCTTAATATGGCCTAATTGCACTTTAAAATTCTCTAAATTACATTCTATAGCCATTAGGTACCCCTACCATATAAAATAGATCTTTCGCATCTTATGCGATTTAGTCCTTTTTTCACAATTAAACATGCTATTGCTAGAATTAAAGCACCAAAATTTCCATATAGCCATATATTAATACCATAATACATAAAATAATACTAAAATAATTTTCCTCAACCTCGATTAGTGGTCTCGAGACCACTATTCCGACTAGCCCCCAAAATCGGGTTGTTACAACTCTCCCCCATTTAGGGATTTTCGCCCTCGAAAATCTTACCGGTAAAGAGGTTTGGATATTGCTCTCTCATGGCTTCTTCCGGTTCCCACGTAGCCTCTTCTACACCGTGTCTTTGCCACAAGACTTTTACTAAGGCTATGTCTTTATTCCTCAACTGTTTCACTTCTCGAGTTAAGATTTTAATCGGCTCTTCCTTATATTCCATATCTGGCCGTATCTCAACTTCTGTTGGAGGAATCACATGCGAAGGATCGGAGCGATAATACCTTGACCTTGATACATGAAACACATTGTGGATTTTCTCTAACTCTGCTAGTAAAGCTAACCGATATGCCACTGGCCCAATCCTTTTGGTAATCTCATACGGCCCTATGAATCTCAGACTCAATTTACCCTTTCGACCAAATCTCAATATTTTCTTCCACGTGGACACTTTGAAAAATACCTTATCGCCCACTCGAAACTCAATTTCTTTTCTTTTCAAATCCGCGCACGACTTTTGTCTATCTGAAGTAGCTTTCAGACTATCCCGAATAACCTTCACTTTCCCTTTAGTCTCTTTAACTAAATCAACCCCATGGATTTGTTTCTCACTCAGCTCGGTCCAATACAAGGGAGTCCGACACTTACAACCATATAAGGCTTCATACGGTACCATCCGTATGCTCGACTGATAACTATTGTTGTAAGCAAATTCGACCAAGTGTAGGTATCTTTCCCAACTACCTTCGAATTCTAACACACAGCATTGGAGCATATCTTCAAGAACTTGAATTACTCTCTCAGATTGACCATCAATCTGAGGATGGAATGCAGTGCTAAAGTTCAATCTTGTACCCAAGGCCTCCTGCAACTTCTTCCAAAACCTCGAAGTAAATCTCGGGACTCTGTCTGAGGTAATAGATGCAGGCACTCCATGTAACTTTACTATCTCCGCAATATACAACTCAGCTAACTTTTCCAAAGAAATAATCAACACGCATGTAAAAAGTGAACCGACTTCGTTAACCTATCAACAACAACCCACACAACATCTTTCTTTTTGAGTCATAGGCAACCCCATCACGAAGTCCATAGTGACCCGATCCTACTTCCACTTGGGAACCATCACCGTTGAAGTAATCCCAAGGCACTTGATGTTCAAATTTTCACTTGTTGACAAATCGACATCTTGTTACATACTCGAGATGTCTCTTTTCATTCTCGCCACCAATAAAATTTCTTCAGATTATTGTACATTTTCAGATCGCCTTGTAATCGATAAATAACTACTATGTGCCTCTTTTAAAATTTCTCGGATCAACTCGTCATCTCTGGGTACACAAATTCTATCATGGAACATTAAGCAACCATTCGAACTTACCCAAAATTCAGAATCAGCTCCTAATTCACACTTAGCTCTTTTAGCTAGTATCTCATTATCATTCCTTTGAGCTTCACATATTTGTTGAACGAATAGTGGACTAGCTTTCAACTCAACTAGTATAGCGCCATCATCAGACAATGACAAACTTGTGCTCATGGCTCTCAAAGCATATAAGGATTTTCTACTTAAAGCATCCGCAACTACATTCGCTTTCCCCGGGTGGTAATCGATCATTACCTCGTAGTCCTTCAACAATTCAAGCCATCATTGTTGCCGTAAATTTAACTCTTTTTGATTCATCAAGTACCTTAAACTCTTATGATCGGTGAAGATTCGGCACTTCTTACCGTATAAATAATGTCACCAAATCTTCAACGCAAAAATAATCGCGGCCAACTCCAAATCATGAGTCGGGTAATTCTTCTCATGTGGTTTTAGCTGTCTCGAGGCGTAAGTGACTACCTTACCCTCTTACATCAACACACAACCAAGACCATTTAACGATACGTCACTGTAGACCACAAACTCTTTTCCCGACTCAGGCTGTACCAAAATCGGTGCCTCTGTCAACAACGTTTTCAATCTCTCGAAACTTTGTTGGATTTTTCAGTCTATTCGAACTTAACATCCTTGTGCAATAGTTTCGTCATCGGAGTAGCAATTATAGAGAATCCTTTCACGAATCACCTATAGTACCCCGCTAAACCCAAAAAGCTTCTGACTTTTGACACGTTCCTCTGCAGTTTCCACTCCACAGTAGCCGAGACCTTTCTCGGATCAATTCTAATACCCTCACCGACACAATGTGTCCTAAGAATCCAACCTCTCGAAGCCAAAACTTGCTCTTACTAAATTTAGCATATAACTGTTTGTCTCTCAAAACCTGTAAGACAATCCTCAAATACTCTGCATGATCACTCTTATCTCGAGAGTAAACCAATATGTCATCAATAAAAACAACTACGAACTTGTCCAAATACGGTCGAAAGACAAGATTCATTAAGTCCATAAAAATTACAGGAGCATTCGTTAAATCGAACGTAATAACCAGAAACTCATAATGGCCATACCTCGTTCAAAATGCCATTTTCGAATATCTTGCTCCTTAACCCTCAACTGGTAATAACCGGACCTCAGGTCAATCTTGGAGAACACCGTAGCTCCTTTTAGTTGATCAAATAATTTATCTATCCTCGGCAAAGGATACTTATTTTTCACTATCACCTTGTTGAGTTATCTGTAGTCTATACACAATCTCATCGACCCATCTTTCTTTTTCACAAATAGTACCGGAGCACCCCATGGTGAATAGCTCGGTCTTGTAAAACCCTTATCCGTCAACTGTTGTAACTGAACCTTCAGTTCTTTCAACTCTAGTAGAGCCATCCTATACGGAGCAACGAAAATAGGTTTCGTTCCAGGAACTAACTCAATTCCAAACTCGACCTCTCTAATTGGAGGTAACCCAGGTAATTCTTCCGGGAATACATTTGGATACTCACATACAACTGGCACTGTTTCAATCTTCACTTTAGACTCTTGGGTGTTCAGTACAAAAGTGAGATATGACTCACATCCTTTTCTCAAATATTTCTCAGCCACTAAGGAAGAGATCATCATTGATAAATTATCTGACTCACTTGATTCAACTCGAATAACATCTCCATTTTCATGTTTCAATTTAATGAATTTACTACCACAATTCACTAAAACACTATGGGTATTCAACTAATCCATATCAAGAATCAGATCAAAATCATCAAACGGCAACAACATAAGGTTTGTCGGAAAACAATAACCCCTAATTATCAAGGGATAGTTCCTACAAACCTTGTCCACTAACACATGTTTTCCTAATGGTTGGACACCTTTACCACAAATTTAGTAGACTTAATAGTCATATTCAAACTAGATGCCAATCTCATACAAATATAAGAATGGGTTGACCCCAGCTCAATCAAAGTAATAACAAAGGTGATATAAAGAGAAAAAGTACCCGTTATTACATCTGGCGATGATGCCTCTTCTCGAGCACGAATAGCATAGGTCCTTACTGGCGCTCGACCCTCTGACCTCACAGTAGAGTCTCGTGTTACACCTTTACCACTAGTCCCACCTCCCAGGTTCTTTTGTGGCCTACCTCTAGAGGATACATTGCTTGACCTCACTTTTTGCTTTTTCTCTTTATCATCTCTTTCGAGGCGCTTTGATGAAATGGTCGGGGAACCACATTTGTAACAATTTTGATTATTTCCCAACATTCCCCAGCAGTGATGTCTTCCATAACTTGGGCACTCCGATCTGGACTTTGGATTGCCCACACTTGCCATCGAGGTGGCCTAAACTCTTGAACTCGAGTAATTGTTGCCTCGCTCCCTTTGTGAATACCCGGCTGATGTAGTCATCTAAAGATTCACTTCCTTGGACTTCTTAGATTGAGCTTGGTAAGATTTACTCATTGGCCTCTTTCTTGCATCTCGAGCCTCATTCACAGCCTTCCTCTTTTCCTTACTCAACTTCTTGGCCTTACTAGCCCTATCCACCAATACAACGAATTCTTTTAGTTCTAAAATCTCGACTAAGAGTCTGACATCTTCATTCAACCCATCTTCAAATCTCTTGCATAAGATAGCTTCTGTGGACACACATTCTTGTGCGTACTTACTGGGCTGAACAAATTCACGCTCATATTCCGTCATAGTCATTTTTCTTCCTTCAACTCAAGGAATTCCTTCCGCTTCTGGTCTACAAATCGTTGACTTATATACTTCTTTCAAAACTCTTCCAAAAAGAAGTCCCACGTTACCCTCTCCTTAGGAACCACTAAGGTCAACGTTTTCCACCAATGGTGTGCCGAGTCCCTCAGTAAAGACATAGTGGACTTTAAGCTTTCCTCATGTGTACATGAAAGTTCATCAAAAACCCTCATTGAGTTCTCAAGCCAGAACTCCGCCCGCTCGGGGTCATCATCTATATTAGCTCAAAAATCTTCAGCCCTTTACTTCCAAATTTTGTCTCCGGGGGCTTAGTTGTCCTCACCATTTCTACACTTTGGGGAGCCACAGTACACGGCCGAGGTATAGGAGGAGATGGAGGAGGTTGGATATTGGGGTTTGCTTGTACATACTTAGTGTACCAGTTACTCATCATTTGAAGAAAGGCTTCTCGAGCCTCTTCTCCTTGACCCCTAGTCTCGGGTTCACTCTACAAGGGCGCAGTCCCTTGCGCGGGAGCCGGCGCATTACTAGCTACATCATCAGCAGCCGATTGATCGGGATCCATGTACTACATAGAACAAATTTAAAATCATCAGAAGCCACCACACTATCATCATACACTTATGGCATGTATAGCTAGACTCCTATACACGCTACGGTAGTCCTAGAACCGACTAAATCATAGCTCTAATACCACTAAATGTAACACCCCTTACCCGTAATCCCACTAAAATTGGGCACGAGGCATTACTGTACAAAACTATTTAATCGTCACTCAAGCTCAACGCGACTACTCTACTTGAGTCTCTACAAAAACTTCATTTTAGACTTACGAGAACTCACTCGTAAGTACGAGGGCTCTCGAGACTATATCAAAAACTCCTACGATCCATAAAATTTTTTTCAACTAAAAAGGGAGTACACGCCCGTGTTAGAAGATACACACGCCCGTGTTTAGTCTTACACACCTCATGTGCCCAAACCGTGCCTAAAAACCCCATCATTCTGCCAAAGTCCTACGGTTAGGGCACACGCCCATATGGAATAAGACACGCTCGTGTACCCTCAAGACATGCCCGTGTCTTCCACCCTTGCTCGACACTGACTAATTTTACACGGCCTGGACACGCCCGTGTGGTTAGTCCGTGGTCTATCCTGACTTAAAATGCTAACATGCAGGGGACACACGGCCAAGTTGTAGCCCGTGAACTGACCGTGTGTCACACATAGCCTAGACACACACCCGTGTGCCTACCCATGTGGACGAGAACGAGGCTGTTTGCCAAGTTCTTTACGTTCCCCTAGTTCATACCACATAATTTTATTCATCGTACTAATAAACAATTCATGATTTCAATATAAACTCCCATAAGTAATGTAACATCCTAAAATTGGGCCTAGTAGGATTGAGCCCAATGGGCCTTAGGCGTAGTAGCGTTTAAAATTTTTTAGAGAATAGGAGATTGGCTTAAGTGTAAGTTAAACCTTTTAGATAAGTGATTTTGGAAGGTTAGGGGGCTTCTATGAAGTCACGGGATCAAATATTAGCTTTGGGGAAATTTTGGTTTTAAGTGAAAAAAACCCTGGAAGTTGGCAGGTAGGCCTTAAGAATAAAATATGGAGAAAAGTGACAAAAGTGGAGTGTGTGGTGGAGTGGCAAAGTGACGCCACTTAGGGGACAAGGGAATGACGCCACAAGGAAGGAAGGAGGTCCAAGGTCCTAGTTGTAGCGTTTGCATTCCTTTTAGATTATTTTTATTAAAAGAATTTAGACCTTGGCCATAGGGTTATATTTAGTTGCGCATGGTTTAAGGCACAAGGAGCTAGTTGGTAAAGTGGCTAGCAAGCGTGGATTATGCTACTGGAGAGTCTCGGTTCGAATCTCATGAGAAGCAAAGGAGTATTTATTTTTGGATTGAACGGTAAGAGTTTCATTGAATTTAAACTCTCTTGACGGAGGATCCCACATCGGAAAGATACAAAGAAGGAAGGTGAAGAGCTAGCTATATAAAGAGCATTTTAGGAGGAGAGTTAAGACACCTTGGTGGGCGTTTGGGCACTGTGGAGTGGTCGCAGCTGCTTTAACACCAAACTCCTATCGGTGTGTAACTCTCTCTACTCTAGTTGTAGAGCGGCAAATGTCAAGTGTTTGTCCACGGCAATAGTAGCCACAACGAGCGCCTGAAAGACGCAGGGGCTTCACGCGATAGTTGAGGCCATCAGTAGTATTCTTGTGGGTTGAATGTTTTGGGCGCGATGGGCTAAAGTGGGCCCAATAGGCCCAGAGGCCCAATTGGAATAAATTGTATGATGATATAATATATAGTGAACTAGACTAGGTGGGACCTATATACGTGGTTAGATTTGTGTTAGGTGGGCTACACGGTGTGTGGGCCGAATGGGTCAAATCGAGTTTTAGGCCCAATAGACCCAGAAAAGACCGAAAATGATAGTTGAGCCGCTCAAGGCGACTGGCCTTCAAAAGGCCATTCAGTGTCTGAAATTACTGAAATACCCTTAATGGGTAAATTACCAAAATACCCTTGAAAGGTAAATTATGAAAATACCCTTGGTGGGTAAATTATGAAAATACCCTTGGTGGGTAAATTACAAAAATACCATTGATGGGTAAATTACGAAAATACCCTTAGTGGGTAAATTACGAAAATACCCTTGGTAGGTAAAATTACTGTTATACCCTTAGAGGTTGGTTAGATTGATTATGTTGTATATTATTATTCTGATTATGTTGGTAATTCATTTCATACGTTATTTGATATATGATTTGCATACATGTCATACTGCATACACGAATTATTATGTCATATTGCATGGGTATGATGAGAGGAGGGGGAAGATGTGATATTTGTGACTTTGGGTCACCAGTGGTTTGGCACCACCAGTGGTTTGGTACCACAATTAATATTCGTGACTTTGGGTCACCAGAGGTTTGGCACCTCATAGCGACTCGTCCCAGTGGCTTCGCACCACAGTGGGTTGGCCCCACATTTGATAAACGGGATTGTCGCCAGTGATTTGGTATCACAACGGGTTGGCCCCACATATGGATTATTCGTGACTTTGGGTCACCAGTGGTTTGGCACCACATTATATTGATATCGGTGACTTTGGGTCACCAAGTGGTTTGGCACCACCAAAGGTTTGGTACCACACCTGGTAGAATCGGAGTTTTGATGGTTAGGTTTTGGGTTGCATGACATGCATATTTTCATATAAAATTGTGTAAGTGGTTTAACACCCGTTGGATGGGGTTTACACACCGAGTCTCGATGACTCACCCTTAGTTAAATTTTGCGCAGTAATCATTAGATCGCAGATTTGGGAGCCGAGGTGGACTCGTGAGGCCATACATATGTTTACTCAGAATTCGTTTCTTTTATTTGGACTTATTTTTATTTGGGTTTTGTTATGTAATAAGGCCTTGGGTATTTTACTTGGTTTCGACTTTCAATTTGGTTACCGCTATTATTAAATGATCAATATGAGATTTTCCTAAAATGATAATAATCCTTTCTTATTCAAAATTACTTAAACTCAATTTTTCACAACAACTATAAAGAATACAAGCTTTTTAACGAACGCACAGTATTTAGACATTCCTTTTATGTGACATGCCAGATCCGATCGTAATGTTTAGGCCGAGTTTGGGGTGTTACAAGTAACTCATAATTTCATAAATGATAAGGTGAGCCATCAACCTTAGCAATTTACAAAATAATTGTCTTAGCAAGAGCCAATACATATTTGGTCAAAATAACAGAATAATCTAGCTAGTCTAGCCTCTATACATGCCAAACACAAAATCACTAAGTCTAAAGATACCGAGATAAGTAGATAGTGTGGGCGGACTTCTGGTTATCAACGTATCCCGGCTCGACTCTTTAGCTCTATAAAACAAAGGAAAGAAAGGGAGTAAGCTTTAAGCTTAGTAAGTTTACATGTAAACAATATAAAATTTTAACATGTAATCAAAAATTTTATAGCTTAATATACTAAGCAAGAAACAATCTACATTCATGATCATGCTTACTCACTTACTCCATTCCCACATTTCAACCATATCACAAGCATACCGCATACATTCATTAACAAGTTCCCCTGCACTTAGCATCACAAGGTCACATAATACAATTCATCACTATATCTTACTCCATCACTTAAGTCGAATTACTCGGTGGTTTCGCGCTTAGCCCACCATCTGCCTTCGTTAGGGTAGTATCGCACATAGCCCACCAAAAGATTAGTTACGGTGGTATCACACATAGCCCACCTAAAGATTAGTTACAATGGTAACGCACATAGCCCACCAAATGGTAAATAGACGATGGTATCGCACATAGCCCATCGTAATTAAACAATAAGGTGGTATCGCACTTAGCCCACCATTAAGCGTTGTCTTTACACATTTATATGATTATTTCATCATTCATACAATAACCATTCAATCCACTGGAATCAAATATGTTCTCAATCATGCCATACACTAATTAGCAACATAATGTTTACAAAAATATGCATTGTTTACACATAAACTTACCTTGGTGCAAAACGTGTTAATTATCAATTTACTCGATCACCTTGTCTTTCTCATGGTCAAGGTTGATTCCACGCTCTTCTTGATCTATAATAATTAAATTCATTCCTTTAAATCATTCTATGATCATAATACATCAAATTCTACACTTGGGCAAAAAAGACCATTTTGCCCTTGTACATTGACAAAATTACGGTTTTTCTCCTAGGCTTGTAATTTATTTTTCAATACATTTTCTCAATAAACAAGCCTATTTAAACATTTATTTATCTTACAACTACTCAAAATTCCAACTATTTCATGTATTTATAACACAAATTAAATCTTTGCATTCAAGTCCTATTTAGGTGTTTCCATGCTAACACCTTTCACAAAAGTTGTTTCTCACCTCCCTAACATTCTTTTTATTTCATGAAAACTCAGCTAACAACATAAATACTCTCATTATAAGTCCTTAGACTTTCAATCATATTGCAAATTGGTCCCCTCATTAGCTAGCTTAAGCTTTGAGGACTCCAAAAACATAAAAATCACCAAGAAAGGCCTCTAAAATCACTTACTTGTAGGGAGATAACTTGGATAAAATTTTAAAGCATTCAAAACCCCTCTAAGCTTGAAATTTTCGATAGAGGTGAAGAATGAATAGTGAAAGATGATATCTTTCCTCTTTAGCATTTTTTATTCATCTTTTATCACCTAATGTCACCAAAATTGACTAAAATTAATGCTCGTGTCCCCCTAGCTTCCTATGGCCGACCAACACCCTCAATATGTCCTAATTGCACTTTAAAATCCTCTAAATTACATTATATAGCCATTAGGTACCCCTACCTTATAAAATAGAACTTTCACATTTTATGCGATTTAGTCCTTTTTCACAATTAAACATGTTATTGCTAGAATTAAAGCACCAAAATTTCCATATAGCCATATATTAATACCATAATATATAATATAATACTAAAATAATTTTCCTCAACCTCGTTTAGTGGTCTCGAGACCACTATTCTGACAAGCCCCAAAATCGGGCTGTTACAATCGATGTTTTTTTCAGGAACAGAATACGAAGAGGATGATTGGACATGCTAAGGAAGTAAATGGCCTATACTATCTTGAAGAATCCAGTGGAGAAGTTAGTGCTCTAAATTCCTCACCATTATCTTTCATATCCAAATCTGTTAAAACCAATAAAGGCCAAATTTGGCTCCATCACCTCCGCCTTGGTCATCCATCATTTAGAGTCCTTAAAATTATGTTTCCTTCATTGTTTAAAGGGCTAACTATTGAAAATTTCCATTGTGATATCTGTGAACTTGCCAAACATAAACGTACCTCTTTTTCGATAAACAATAAAAGAACATCCGCTCCTTTTACTCTTATTCATAGTGATATTTGGGGACCATCCACTATTTCAAACATCTCTAGAGCTCGGTGGTTTGTATCCTTTATTGATGATTGTACCCGTGTGTATTGGATATTTCTTTTAAAACAGAAATCTGATGTACTATCTTTTCAACCTTTTACAACATGATCAAAACACAATTTGGAGCTAAAATAAAAAAGTTTAGGTTAGACAATGCCAATGACTATTTCAATCAATTTCTCTCCCCATATTTTCAAGAAAAAGGCATTATAAATGAGTCATTTTGTGTTAGCACACCTCAACAAAATGGTGTTGTCGAAAGAAAGAATGGTCACATTTTAGCTATTACCAGAGCTCTCTTGTTTCAAAAAAATGTCCCTAAACAATACTGGGGGGAGGCTGTTTTAACTGCTACTCATATGATAAATAGATTGCCTACAAAAGTCCTTAAATCTCAAAGTCCTATGCAAGTTCTAGCAAAATTCTTTCATGATTTCAATACCTCAAACCTTACTCCCAAAATATTTGGATGTGTTGCCTTTGTACATGTACTTTCTCAAATTAGGGGAAAACTCGATCCACGAGTTGTCAAATGTGTCTTTCTCGGTTATTCTTCCACACAAAAAAAGGGTACAAATGCTATCATCCAGCCACAAAAAAATTTTATATTTCAGCGGATGTTACTTTTGTAGAACAAGAGAATTTCTTTACTCGTCCTTATCTTCAGGGGGAGATCTTATTCACAAAAGATAAGGACAGAGAATTCTTTCTTCTTGATTTTCCAACTCCTATCCAACAGCCAAACATTCAGTCATTGCCTACCAACCACCGCCTAACTTGATTTTCCACTCTGCCTAGCGACCAAACACTCGATCTTTTCCTATCAACCACCGCCTAACTTGAACCTATGCAACTCGAAATAGAGCCTAATACACCCAAATCACAAAAAGGGATTGAAGACACTACTCGTCATTTACTAGTTTACTCAAGAAAGAAGGCACCGGTGCAAGGTCAATCATCTTCTTCGAATATACAACCTGCTACTCTACAACCCAAGGTAATTCTTGAACCTACTTTGAATACTACTGAAAATTCAGATCAGAGAGACTATGATTTTCCCATTGCTATTAGAAAAGAAACTAGAGCCTGTACAAAACATCCTTTGTACTTATTCATGTCTTAAAAATTTTTCCACAACCACAAAACCTTTCTTATTGGCCTAAATTCTATCTCCATTCCCAAAATTATATCCGAGGCATTAGATGATGAGAATTGGAAAAATGCCATGAAGATTAAAATGGAAGCCCTTAAAAAAATAAGACATAGGATTTGGTAAAATTATCGAGAAGAAAGAAACCAGTTGGATGTCGTTAGGTGTACACAATGAAATATAAGTCAGATGGTTCTTTGGAAAGGTACAAAGCAAGATTGGTTGCTAAAGGGTACACTCAAATGTATGGAATAGACTACCTTGAGACATTTGCCTGTTGCAAAGATGAACACTGTGAGAGTGTTGTTGTCACTCGCTGCCAACCGAGGCTAGAAATTACAAAATTTGACATCAAAAATGCCTTTTTACATGGTGATCTTGAGGAGGAAGTCTATATGGATGTTCCTCCAAGATTCGGTCCAAATACAGGATAGGTAGTTTGCAGACTAAAAAAGGCTTTGTATAGACTAAAACAGTCCTCGAGAGCTTGGTTTGGAAGATTTACTAAAGTAATGCTCAAGTTAGGATATAAACAGAGTCAAGGAGATCACACTCTATTTGTAAAGCACTTATCTTTAGGGGGAAGACTGCTTTATTAGTCTATGTAGATGACATTATAGTGACTGGTGATGATCTGGAAGGAATGGAAATTTTAAAGAAATGCCTAGTAAAAGAATTTGAAGTCAAAGAGCTTGGTAAGTTAAAATATTTCATTGGTATTGAAGTAGCACAATCTCGGGAAGGAATCTTCATATCTCAGAAGAATGCATAATTGATTTGTTGACAGAGACGGGCAAGTTGGGATGTAAACCAGCAGAGACACCCATAGAGGTGAACCACAAACTTGGGGATGCACTAGAAAATACAACAGTTGATAAAGGTTCATATCAAAAACTTGTGTGGAAGCTCATTTACTTGTCACATACTAGACCGGATATTGCCTATGCAGTTGGTGTTGTAAGTCAGTTCATGCACAACCCCAAAGAATCACATCTTCGAGTTGTGTGTTAGATTCTACAGTACTTAAAAGGCACTCCAAGCAAAGGAATCCTATTTAAGAAAGGGAGAATTTAACCCTTGAAGCCTATACTGATGCAGATTATGGAGGGTCTATGGTTGATAGAAGATCAACCTCGGGCTATTGCACTTTTCTAGGAGGCAACCTTGTGACTTGGAGGAGTAAAAAACAGAATGTTGTGGCTAGATATAGTGCAAAAGCTAAATTTAGAGCGATGGATCTTGGAATTTGTGAATTATTATGGCTGAAAATTATTTTGGAAGATTTGAAGATCAAGTGGGAATGTCTAATGAAGTTGTATTGTGATAATAAGTCTGCTATCAATATTGCACACAATCCAGTTCAACATGATCGGACGAAGCACATTGAGGTTGACAGACATTTTATAAAGGAGAAACTTGACAGTGGCTTAATTTGCACTCCATATGTGTCCACTGATGGTCAATTGGCAGACATACTTACCAAAGGATTATCTGGAAAGATCTTTCAGAAACTAGTAAGCAAGCTGAGAATGGATGATATCCACTTTCCAGCTTGAGGAAGAGTGTCAGATTACAGTTTCCTAATAAAGAATCTTGAATGCATCAGATAGGATTCTGTAAATATTTTATCCCTAACTTTAAGGTTGTTTTTAAGGGATAGTATCTCTAGAATTAGTTTGTTTCCTAAGTTAGGCTCACTATGTATATAATATTAGTGTAATTCATTGTGAGAAAATATAAAAGAAAAAGTCTATTTCTAACACCACTCAACAATCAGAAGCCAGTGTACCAGCTCGAGCATATGTTGTACGGACCCGTGAAGAGGGTGACGCACATGATGTGGTGACAAGTATATTTTTATTGCATTTAGAACTTGTTTATACTTTAATAGATCCAGGATCTTCACACTCATATGTTAATACAAAATTGTTAAGTCGGGAAATTTAAAATTTGAAATGTCTAGAGTATTAATAGTGATGTCTAATCCATTAGGGCAAATTGTGCTAGTGGATCAAGTATGTCGAAGATGTCCGTTAATGATACAGAATAGAATCTTTTCTGTTGACTTGTTGATAATGCCATTTGGTGATTTTGATATAATACTGGGAATGGATTGACTTTCAGAGCAAGGGTGATTTTAGATTGTTGTAAAAAGAGTTTATTACTCAGAGTGAAAATGGGGATAAGATTGAGGTAAATGGTATTCTAACCAGTAGGTCAACTCGTATTATTTCAGCGATTCAGGCTAATAAACTTCTTCATTAGGGTTGTGCAACTTTTTAGCTTATGTTATTAATTCACATTCTGTTCAAAGTCAATGCAGTAAAATCC
The DNA here is from genome assembly GCA_025506655.1 of Gossypium rotundifolium. Taxonomy (NCBI): domain Eukaryota; kingdom Viridiplantae; phylum Streptophyta; class Magnoliopsida; order Malvales; family Malvaceae; genus Gossypium; species Gossypium rotundifolium. The sequence continues at coordinate 26,361,373 of CP106724.1, read as the reverse complement.
AGACTATTTGTGAATTCTCTGATATTTTTCCTGAAGAATTATTGGGATTACCACTAGATCGGGAGGTTGAGTTTGAAATTGAAGTTTATCCTAGTACAGTTTCAATATCAATACCCCCGTATCATATGTCACCTACAGAGTTAAAAGAATTGAAGGTGCAGTTATAGGACTTACTGGATCGTGGATTTATACGTCCTAGTACTTCACCTTGGGGAGTTCCAATGTTGTTTGTCAAAAAGAAAGACGGTTCAATACGGTTGTGTATTGATTATCGATAATTGAATAAGATGACGATAAAAAATCAATACTCATTACCACATATTGATGATCTATTTGACCATTGAAAGGAGCTTCTATCTTTTCAAAGATTGATTTGAGATGGGGTTACTACCAGTTGAAGATGAAAGAAAGTGATGTACAGAAGACAACATTTCATACAAGGTATGGTCATTATGAATTTTTAGTAATGCCTTTTGGATTAACTAATGCCCCACAAGATTTATGGATCTTATGAACCGTATTTTTCAACCGTATTTGGATCAGTTTGTGCTAGTTTTTATTGATGATATTCTGGTCTATTCGAAATTTGAATCTAAACATGAGCAGCATCTCAGAATTATTTTGCAAATATTACGAGAGAAACAATTATACGGGAAGCTAAGCAAATGTGAATTCTGGTTATCAAATGTTGTATTTTTGGGACATGTGGTTTTGGCTGATGGAATTAGTGTTGATCCGAAGAAGATTGAAGTGATTGTTCAGTGGAAAGCACCGAGAAATGTATCAGAGGTTCATAGTTTTCTTGGATTGGTTGGTTACTACCGAAGATTTGTAAATGGATTTTTAAGGATAGCTTTGCCAAGACAAAGTTGTTGCAAAAGAATGTTCCATTTGTCTAGGATGATCAGTGCTAAGAAAGTTTTGAGAAATTGAAGCAAATGCTGACTGAGGCACCAGTTTTGACATTACTAGAATCGGGAAAGGACTTTGTTATTCATAGTGATGCTTCTTTGAATGGTCTTGGGTGTGTTTTGATGCAAGATGGAAAGGTGATAGCTTAACATCTCATCAATTGAAACCACATGAACGTAATTACCCGACGCATCTGAAATTGGCTGCTGTGATTTTTACACTAAAAATCTAGAGACATTACTTATATGGTAAGAAATGCTATATTTAAACCGATCATAAAAGTCACAAGTATCTTTTATCTCAAAAGGAGTTAAATTTGAGACAACGTCGGTGGATAGAGCTTTTAAAATATTATGATTGTATTATTGATTATCACCCGAGTAAAGCCAACATTGTAGCTGATGCACTGAGTAGAAAAACAACAGCTGAATTACGAGCAATGTTTGCACAGCTCAACATCAATGATGATGAAAGTTTATTGGCTGAATTGAGAATTAAACCGGTGATGTTTGATTGAATCAAGTCAGCACAGTTAGAAGATGACAAGTTAGTAAAGAAGAAAGAAATGGTTCAGAATGGCATGATAGAGAATTTCAGCATTGATGAGCATGTGTTTGAGATTTCATAATTGAATTTGTATTCCAAATGTTTCAGAATTAAAAGAATTTATACTTCACGAAGCTCATGACAGTCCTTTTGCTTTGCATCCTAGAGGAACAAAAATGTATCGAAATCTGCGAGAATTATATTGGTGGTCAGGAATGAAAAGAGATATAGTTGAATATGTGGTTAAATGTTTGACTTGTCAACAAGTAAAGGTAGAACATCAAGTTCCTAGTGGACTACTTCAGCCTATTAATATTCTCGAATGGAAATGGGATTGTATTACAATGGATTTTGTAAAGGGGTTACCATTATCAGCGAATAAGAAAAATGTTATTTGGGTGATTATTGATCGGCTTACAAAATCAGCTCATTTTATAGCGATCAGAACTGATTGGTCACTCTAGAAACTTGCTGAAGTTTACGTTCGGGAAATTGTGAGATTGCATGATATTTTTGTATCGATAATATCTAATCGGGATCCACGGTTCACATCGAGATTTTGGAGACAGTTGCTTGAATCTCTTGGTACTCAACTCAGCTTTAGCATAACTTTTCATCCGCAGACTGATGGGCAATTTGAACAAGTTATTTAGATTTTAGAATATGCTTCGAGTTTGTGTTTTTGATTTTGAATCAAGTTGGGAACATTATTTAGTGTTAGTTAAATTTGTATATAATAATAGTTTCCAATCAAGTATTCAAATGGCTCGTATGAAGCTCTATATAATCGTAGATGTCGATCACCTATGTGTTAGATAGAATTGAATGAAAGAAAAATGATTGGGCCGGAGTTAATTCAAGAAATTGAGGATACTGTTAAGAAGATTCGAGATAGACTGAAGCAGCTTTCGATAGGCAGAAATCATATGTAAACTTGAAATGTCGAGACATTGAGTGCTTTGTCAGCGATAAAGTATTTCTTAAAGTATCGCCTTGGAATAAAATTTTGAGATTTGGTTGAAAGGGAAAATTGAGTCCTCGTTTTATTAGGCCATATGAGATTGTGAAAAGAGTTGGACTAGTTGCCTATCGTTTAGCCTTACCTCCGGAATTACAGAAAATTTATGATGTTTTTCATGTATCAATGCTCAAAAGATATAGATCAGATCCCTCTCATGTTATTTTGACTAAGGATATTGAAATCTGACCTGATTTATCATATGAAGAAGAGCATGTTGAGATATTAGCTCGAGAGGTGAAGGAATTACGTAATAAACGAGTTTCGTTAGTAAAAGTGTTATGGCATAATCATAGTGCTGAAGAAGCAACTTAGAACTGGAAGAAACAATGAGATTGTAGTACCCCCACCTCTTTTCAGGTAAATTTCGAGGACGAAATTTATTAAGAGGGAGAAATGTAACAACTCAAAATTTACAGTTATTGAAAAGTGTATTTTCGGGTCTCCGTTTTCGTAAAACGAATTTGTAAATATTTACTAAAAATATTTACAAAGATAGTTGTATGTTTAATTAGGTTTTGGCTAGGTGAATTAGCTTAAATTAAGAGAAATTAAGTATAAGGACTAGATTGCAAATAGGGTAAAAGTTGAATTATAGAATAGAGAAAAGATAAGGGACTAAATAAGAAATTTGACCAAATTATGACAAATGTTTGGTTGTGAACATGACATGTGTTAAAATAAAATTCATATATTAAAATATATTTACTTATTATTTAAGCAATAATTATTATATTATATTATATTAATTAAAACATAAAATAAATAAACCAAAAAAATAGAATTGGAAAGAAGAACAAAAAGTTGAAACGAAAAAGAAAGAAAGAAAAGGGAAAGAAAAAGAAAGGGAAATTAGGGTTTTAAAGTTTGAAGCTTAATTGGTAAGTCAATTTAGTCCATTTTCTTGAAATTTTTATGTTTTTAGAATCCTAGAACTAAATAATACTTGATTTATGTTGAAATTTTAGAAGTTAGTGAATTTTTAGAAGTTGTTCATGTTGAATAAATTGAAGTGTTATGGGTTAAATTGATAGAATTTCAAGTTAGAAGTGAAACATGTTGAATAAACATGGATTGAACGGTGTAAGGCACACAGCCTAGCAGACGGGCATATGACTTGGCTGTGTGAGGTAAGTCAAAGAGTTACACGGGGTAGGACATGGCCTCAAGCACGGGCATGTCATAGGGTTACACGGGCATGTCCCTTGGCCACATGTGCCTTGCAACTAGGAAAAAAATTGAAATTTTGGAAAAATTCTCAGAGAACACGAATTAGTCCCGATTTGTTTCTCATACATATTTAAGGTCTCGAGGGCCATAAAAGGGACAATATGATTAATTTATGAAGTGTATGCTAATTGATTTGTATTATGTTCATATTTGATTTGAAAAGTTTGGTAATGCTTTATAACCCTGTTTTGGCGACTGATAAGGGTTAAGGGGTGTTACAGTGTCAATCTATTGCTTCGAATTAATTCGATGAGGTAATAGGTACCAACTTACTTCGGTTTAACCGATGAGACACTAGGTGTCAAATTATTACTTTGAATTATCCAATAAGGCATTGGGTGACAAATTGGTGTGTTTTGGTTGGATCCGTGTATCCTTCCGTGTCCGAGTCGTATTAATAAGGGTTAATAAATGAAGTGATATTATGAAAGGTATTTGAAAATACCGAATGTGAAATTAGAAATGAGATATATGAATTGTGTGACATTGAGAAAAGCTAATTGAGATAGCAAATGATGATAATTGAATGTATTATGAATAAATTGTTCAATTGAATGACTATTGTTAACACATGATTAAATGTGTATGTTATAGTACTTTACTTTTGAGTGTTCGGATTATAGAAATACCACCGAGTTTATACTCAGCGTACGATTTTATTTTCCGTGCGCAAGTTAGGTACTTGATTTGATCACCGATTCATCATCCAAGCAGCGATCCCAATCTCAAACGTGGTGATGTTATTTTCTTGTGTTGGCATGTACCTAATATATCTAAATGTTAACTATATTGTGGATTGATTGTAAATAAAATTATAAGTTAATTTTGGTTGATTATATATATGAATATATATGTTTATATTAAGGCTATAGTATGACATGTTTAAATTAATGAATAAATGGACAAGATATAAGCAAATTTAGATTGAAATTGACATGTTTTCAATTTGGTTTTAAATGGTATCTTATTGAAATGTTTTGATAACATAATTGAAGTACCTATGAGGGTACATTGGTTAGATATTTAGGTTGGTTATTTTGAAATGTTTTAAATATATTTGATTGTGTTTTGGATTAGTTGAATAAATGGTTTTTGAGTTGCTTAGTGTTCAATATTGCAGAGTATGGTAAACTTGATGTTTAAGGTTCATTTTAAGTTCACGCGGCTAACACATGGGCGTGTGGTTTGGCCATGTGTCCCCTGCTACTTAAAAATTTCAAAACAGAATGCTCAAGTATTTTCACACGGATAGAGACACAGGCATGTCTCTTGACTGTGTGAACCACACGGCCTGGACACACGGGCGTGTGTCCCCTGTTTCTTTGAAATTTTTTGAAGTTTTCGGAAAAAAATTTCCTAAGTACTCAGTTTAGTCCCAATTTGTTTCTAACACATATTTTGGGCCTCGAGGGCTCATATAAGGGACTATATGATTTATTTACAATATATTTGTTAAATGATACATAATGTTTGTAATTGATCTGAAAAGTTCGGTAATGCTCTGTAACCCTATTCCGACGACGGATAAGGGTTAGGGTGTTACAATGATTATGTGGGTGTTTTTGTCTTTTTATATTTTTATAAATAAATAAAAAATTTATCCATGATATTTGAATCAAAGATACCATGTATATAAAACTTTTTCATTTACCATTTGAACTAAAGTAATTTTTTATTCTTATATGAAACTTTTAATAAATATTTTTGTTATATACATTTTTATATATTTATGTATTGATCGTGTCCAAACTAACTATGACAACGAATAAGGCAAGCGCACCTATCGTTTGATAGTATAGCTATGGCATAACCGGAAATATCGTATCCTCAAGGACCAAGAGTATTAGTAATTACTATCTTTCTATTATTTAGCCTAAGAATTAAAGGAATTGATATTTAATCTAAAACTAACTAATTACTAAGCTAAAGGTGTTAAGACACAGAGAATGAACTGGAAAAATACTTTTGGGAAAAAATGATTGATTAAGACAATACCCGAGGAAGAATCCACCTAGACTTCATTTGTTATCTAACTCGAACTGCATTTATTTATTCACTTGACTTGATCCGTAGGATTCCTTAATTTATATTAATACCTCTCTCGAGGCTACTAACGTCTAACCCTAGGTTGATTAATTGAAATCTCTTTCTAATTAAAACACCTAGAGTTGCATTAACTCGATCTATGGACTCCATATTAGGTTTGACCCTAATCCTAGAGATTTTCATCATCCTATCTCTAGGAGTGCGATCAACTCCGCTTAACTATGCTAGATCTACTCTTAAACAGGGAATTTTCATCCTTTGCTTAAGCACATCAATACTTGAATCAATATCCTAAAATATTAAAGCAAGAATTAAGAACACATAATTAAGAACAAATCAAATATTTATCATATAGTTCAGAAAATAATAACAAGATCCGTCTGAGGTTTCATCCCCCTTAGGTATTTAAGGGGTTTAGTTCATGTTTATGAAAGAATACATCTGAGAAGAAAGCATAAAACAAAACATAAGAAAAACCCTAAAACCCCCTGAAGGAAATTGAAGGGAAGATCTTCCGTCTTGAGTATGATTCCGCTTCTTGAGATTAATCAACTGGCTGTCTTCGAGTAAATCCCACAATTCTACCCTTTCTGGCTTTGCTTCACGGCCTCCTCTCCAACTCCCCCTTCAATTTGCCTCCTAGGGTGTTTATATAGGCTTTGGAACACCTCTATTGGCCTACAAGTAGCTTATTCCAAATAGAACTCTTCTTTGCTGCGGCAGGGACATGCCCGTGTGACACCCCCGTGGTGTACTCCTTCGTTCGTGGTCGATTTTGCTTGCCACACACGGCCGTGTGATCTGCCCGTGGTGCGGTGGTCCAGGCAGTGTGCGAGTCTGTTAAAGTGGCACAGCCGTGTAGTGAACTCCATGCCGTGTTGAATTCTCACTTTGGCCCATTTTTTCCGTTTTTGGCTTGTTTCTCTTTCTTTTCATCCTCTTGTGCTCTCCTAAGTATAAAACATGAAATTAAAGGATTAGGAGCATTGAATTCCATATTTCAAGGGATAAATAATCCAAAAGTATGCTAAATGGAGGATTAAAATATATATATTACGGTTTATCAAATACAATCACACTTAAGCATTTGCTTGTCCTCAAGCAAAATCCTCAACTTACAATTAGAACTAACTTCCCTCAATTCATAATTCTCATCAACAATGTCTTCATCATAATTCATAGATAATGTATACATGGATAATTTAACTCAAAGAGTCCTAAATATTCAAACAATCAAAGTCATATATTTTTGTAGCACGAAAAATATAGGTGTTTCCCCTTATCTAAATAATTACCTTTGATCCAAAACTGACAAGGATTGACATCGTCACTAAAGATTCACTCAAATCACTCAAAGTGTTTAAGGTTCAAAATAAAGCACTCATCAGTCAAACCTGAAAAGTTATTACCATAAGCTTGCATGAAAATCAAATCTCCACCACTATAAAATGAGATGATACACAAATCAAAAGGTCTTTAAAGGGTTGTAATGGAGCTTGGGTTAAAGGTGTGGATAAAGGCTGAATTAAAGGGTTAGAATCGAGATTGAATTGACAAATTACCTAACTTAGAGAGATGAACTAAGACTCGAATAATTATATCAACTAAAATTTCATAACATGAGCTTCTTCTCAAGAAGTGGAAATTAAACGTATAAGCTCAATTAACATAGAACCAATAATGACTATACTTCAATTTTTTTTAAAGAACAAATCAAATATTTAGAATTTAACAATTGAAATAAAGAATGTAGTTAGGCAACTGATCAAATCAATTCTTGATATAAAGGTAGTTAAGAGAAATGGTGATAACAAATACAAGATGGGTTTTAGGTTAATATTAATGGGTGAGTCAAGAAATGGTTTGTTAATATCAAAGGGGTTCACTAGGAGTTAATTATGAGGGTAGGCTTTTAGTGGAGTGAGTGGGTTAAATCCTAAGTGCCTTTATCATTTCAGTATATCAAATCAATGATATGTTCTTGACATGTATAATTGAAGCAAGTTCTAGAATAACAAATCAATGTTGACACACTCATAATCAATAAAGTGAGCACGAAAAGAATGTATGCTCTAAAAGGATCAAAATCTCACAAAAATTATGGGTTTTTGATATCAAATTTGTAAATTTCAAATTTCAAGGTAATAATTAGATTCAGGTAGACAACCTAACAAATTTTTAATTCTGAAAATAAACTCATCATGCTTGATTCTCTATTCTCCTAAAGTTTAAATCATTACTGCACAATTATCAATGACTTAATCCAAAACATATCAATAAAAATCATGAATTAAAGGAAATTTCATTCTAATAATAATATGAGAAAATTACTTAAGAACAAGACATAAATCAATGATTTGAGAATAATGCAAAAAGTTAGGAACTTTTCAAAATAAAATTTACCCCCCACATTTAAGATGTACATTGCCCTCAATGTACAAAGATATATATCTAGGGATTAATAGCATGAAATCTTAAGAGATAGGGAGAAGTGAAACTTCCTGAATTTTGGATGGATTCCTAGAGTTAGCAGTGGTCGTGGTGTGGTGATTCTCAAGTAGCCTTTAGAACCTAAAACCAAGAAACTAAAATAAAATAGTCTAAATTAAGCATAAGATAAATAATGAGAAGGAAAATAAATGAGAAGAGAAAGGAAAAAGAAAAATTAAATGGACTCAAATGTCCTTGGCTTGGCGAATCAATGAAGCGGCCGGCATGAACTCATGTAATTCGGCCTCGCATGGGAAGATTGTGCTATGGTTCTTTGGCTTCTTTGACATGGGAATGGTAATGTTGGCCTTGCCTTTGGGCATTGAGTGATAGTGGTAAGGATGGTAAAAAAGGAAGAAAAGACTATGGTGGCTAGGGTTAAGAGAAAGGGGTTTGGTGGAGAAAGTGAGTAAAAAAGGGGGTTTATATAGACATAGGGATCTAGTGGTTTCCCACGCCCGTGTACCATGGGTGTGTTGGGTCACACGGCCGTATCGCATGGTCGTGTTGTGCTTCATTCGTTTCTCCTACGCCCGTGTGGAGGTTTTTATGCCCGTGTGGTTTAATCAGTGTCGGTCACGGCCACATCGCACGGCCGTGGCGATTTATCGTAACCCGTGTTTTGGGAAAAAAATTTGTCTTGTTGCCACACGTCTACGGCCACGCCCATTCACCTACCTGTGGTGCCCACACGGCCACGCCACGACCATGTGCAAGACCGTGTAAGTATGAAAACCTGCGCTTCATTAACTTGGTTAGTTTGTAGTTAAGTGCTGAAAGTATAAATAAAAATATGAAAATTAATAGGGTTAGTGTTTGGGTTGTCTCCCGAGAAGCGCTCGTTTATAGTCTTAAGCTAGACTTACCTCTCATTCGCATAATCATGGTGGTTTGAAGAGTTGAAAATCCTTTCTCATGCTATTAGTTCTACTATCAATATATTATTCGAGTCGAGTAGAGTTTACCTTAAAAGTGCCGAATATAGGATTACTTACCTCGATTGTTCTGTATGGGAAGGTATTCACTACCGTGAAATGGATTTCTTCATTTGTTTTAAGGTCTGAACTGGCGATTCAAGGGTCTTTCTTATCCAACAATTCATGATCTCCTATTTTGAAGTGATTTGTTGGTCCTATAAGCTTGTCTAGAGATTCCATCAGTTTCACTTCTTGTGTTCTCAGTTTCTCTTTGAAATGTGTCTTCCACTCGTCTAGTTCATCGACCTGAAGTCTTCATTCCCCATGAGTTACTTCTTTATTGGTATGGGGTCTAGGATCAGGTTCAGTTGTGTAGCTTCGTGGTTTTTCCTGTGAAGAAGGTTGAACCATTTGGTTATCAATAGAATTTATGTTGTCACATTTATCACTTGATGTCTTAGCTGAGTCAAGAGCCTAAAGAGTGGTCGTTTCGGTACCTACACGAAGTGTGAGTTCACCTGTACCAACATCAATTTTAGATTTGACAGTTTCTAGAAAGGGCATTCCTAAATTAAAGGAACCGTATTGTCCTCATCCATGTCTAAAACAACAAAGTCTACTGGGAATATGAATTTGTCAATTTTTACTAGCACATCTTCGATTATACCCTAGAAATTCTAATAGTTTTATCAGCTAATTGAATGCTCATCCTAGTTTGTTTGGGTTTCCCTAGACCTATCTGTTTAAACATTTTATAGGGCATAACATTTATGCTTGCCCCTAAATCAGCTAAAGCATTATTAACAGATAAACTACCAATTAAGCATGGAATTGTAAAACTCCCTGAATCTTTTAATTTTCGTGGTAGTTTATTTTGCAAAATTATTGAGCACACTGCGTTTAGCTCCACATGCGATGCCTCGTCTAACCTCCGTTTATTTGTCAAAAGCTCTTTTAAAAATTTCCTTGAATCTGGCATCTGCGAAAGAGCTTCAAGAAATGGTAAGTTAATATGTAATTTCTTTAGAAGTTTAAGAAACTTACCGAATTGTTCATCTGCGTTGTCTTCCTTCATCGCATTTGGGTATGGCACTCGAGGTTTGTACTCTGTAATTACTCGGTTTCGATTTATCATGGCTTGCCTCAACCTTACCCTTATTTACCATAATTTATTGCCTTGGCTCAGATTCAGATTCTACTAACCCTTCACTATTTTGAGCGGTGACGACATGAAGTTGCTCCTTTGGGTTTGTTTCAGTGTTGCTTGGCAAGCTACTTTGCGGTCATTCAGAGATGAGTTTAGCAAGTTGTCCCAATTGGTTCTCGATCCTTTGAATTGATGCTTGCTGATTTTTGAGTGTTGTTTCGGTGTTTTGGAAATGAGTTTCTGACACCGCGATGAATTTTGTCAGCATCTCTTCAAGGTTCGATTTTTTCTCTTGTGGGTATGGTTGATGTTGAAAGCCTGGAAGGGGTTGTCGTCTCTGATTCCCTTGGCCACCCCATGAAAAGTTTGGATGGTTCATCCAACCTGGATTGTAAATGTTACTATAAGGGTTATTTTGAGGTCTGAAATTGTTACCCATATAGTTTATCTGTTCGCTTTCCATGCCAAGATTGTAGGGTGGGCATTCTGTATTGCTCATCCCTCCTCCACATGTATCGCACTGCATAGCCGGATGTACCTATGAAGAACCACATAAACCATCAATCTTTTTATTTAACATCTCTACCTGATTTGATAGTATGGTTACTGCGTCAAGGTTGAAAACACTGGAAGCTTTTGTTGGCCTTATCCTCGTGACTTGCCATTGATAGTTATTCAATGACATCTCTTCAATGAATTCGTAGGCAGCCTCAGGTGTTTTTTTATTCAAGGTTCCACTAGCAAAATCAATCAACTGCCTAGTTGAGGGGTTTACACTGTTGTAAAAGGTTTGGACCTGTAGCCACTAGGGTAACCCATGGTGTGGGCACCTTCTCAATAGATCCATGTATCTTTCCCATGCATCGTAAAGTGTCTCTAAATCCATCTGCACAAAAGAAGAGATATCATTCCTCAACTTAGCCATTTTAGCCGGTGGAAAATATTTTAACAAAAAAATTTCGATCATTTGTTCCCATGTAGTGATTAATCCTCGTGGTATCAAGTTCAACCATTGTTTAGCTTTGTTCCTCAATGAAAAGGGAAATAACCGAAGACGAATGGCATCATCAGAAACGCCATTTATTTTGAAAGTATTGCAAAATTCTAGGAAATTCACCAAGTGATTATTTGGATCTTCATCCTGCAAACCGTCAAACTGAACAAATTACTATATCATCTAAATTGTGTTAGGTTTTAGTTCAAAATTATTTGCAGCAATAATAGGTCTAACAATACTAGATTCTATTCCTGTTAGATTAGGTTTAGCATAATCATACATAGTGAGAGGAGTAGGGTTTTGATTCACCGGGTTTGCTTCCACCACAGGAGGTAGTGGATTGTTATCAGCCATTTTGTTGTAGTATTGGTATCGCCTCTTGCTCTTCTTCTATGTATTGTAAGCTTCGCCTTATTTCTCTTCTGTTTCATCGAATGGTACCTTCTATATCACTGTCAAAAATCAAGGGTCCTGACGGGTTCCTTCTAGTCATAAACTAGAAAAACCTATCAGAAACAAAGAAAAGAAAAGAAAAATTAGAAAAGTAAAAATAAAAAATAAATAAAAAACAATGGCTAAAGTAATAAAAATCAAGTGTTCCTAATATCTTAGTCCCCGGCAACGGTGCCAAAAACTTGATCGTGTCCAAACTAACTATGACAATGAATAAGGCAAGCGCACCTATCGTTTGATAGTATAGCTATGGCATGACCGAAAATATCGTATCCTTAAGGACCAAGAGTATTAGTAATTACTATCTTTCTATTATTTAGCCTAAGAATTAAAGGAATTGATATTTAATCTAAAACTAACTAATTACTATGCTAAAGGTGTTAAGACACAGAGAATGAATTGGGAAATACTTTTGGGAAAAACCAATTGATTAAGATAATACCCGAGGAAGAATCCACCTAGACTTCACTTGTTATCTAACTCTGAACCAGATGGTTTATTCACTTGACTTTATCCGTAGGATTTCCTAATTTATATTAATACCTCTCTCGAGGCTACTAACGTCTAACCCTAGGTTGATTAATTGAAATCTCTTTCTAATTAAAACCCCTAGAGTTGCATTAACTTAATCTATGGACTCCCATATTAGGTTTGACCCTAATCTGGCAGATTTTCATTATCCTATCTCTAGGAGAGTGTGATCAACTCCGCTTAACTATGTTAAATCTACTCTTAAACAGGGAATTTTCCTCTTTGCTTAAGCACTTCAATACTTGAATTAATATCCTGAAATACTAAAGTAAGAATTAAGAACACATAATTAAGAACAAATCAAATATTTATCATATAGTTCAGAAAACAATAACAAGATCCGTCTTAGGTTTCATCCCCCTTAGGTATTTAAGGGGTTTAGTTCATGTTTATGAAAGAATACATCTGAGAAGAAAGCATAAAACAAAACATAAGAAAAACCCTAAAACCCCCTGAAGGAAATTAAAGAAAAGATCTTCCGTCTTGAGTATGATTCCGGCTTATTGAGATTAATCAACTGGCTGTCTTCGAGTAAATCCCACAATTCGACCCTCTCTGGCTTTGTTTCACGGCCTCCTCTCCAACTCCCCCTTCAAGTTGCCTCCTAGGGTGTTTATATAGGCTTTGGAACACCTTTATTGGCCCATAAGTAGCTTATTCCGAATAGAACCCTTATTTGCTGCGGCAGACACGCCCGTGGTGTACTCCTTCGGCCGTGGTCAATTTTGCTTGCCACACACGGCCGTATGATCTACCCGTGGTGCGGTGGTCCAGGCCGTGTGCGAGTTTGCTAAAGTGGCATGGCCATGTGATGAACTCCAAGCCGTGTTGATTTCTCACTTTGGCCAATTTTCTCAGTTTTTGGCCCATTTCTCGTTCTTTTCATCCTCCTGTGCTCTCCTAAGTATAAAACATGAAATTAAAGGATTAGGAGCATCAAATTCCACATTTTGAGGGATAAATAATCCAAAAGTATGCTAAATGCAGGATTAAAATACGTATATATTACGATTTATCATGTATCTATACTATTATTTAAGCCTAACTGAGTTAGTATCATGAGGCAACTGAGCACTAACTCGATTAGGAAAATTACGAAAATATATTTCCATAATTAAAATAAGTTATATTATTCAAGGTGTTTTAGTTTTTTTATCTATTCTATTATTTAAGCCCTTGACCGAGTTAGTGTCATGAATCAACTGGGCATTAACTTGATTATGGAAATTATGAAAATGTCTTTCCATAATTAAAATAAGTTATTTAAGAGTATTTTAATCTTTTTATTTAAAAAACCCAAAAAAATTTGAATGTGATTGGATTAGAACCCATGTTGTTTATATTAACAAAATATTTATCACTATGTCAAAGCTCTAATCTACCATAAAACTTACACTTTAATCATATTATGTATATTCTATTACCTCTATAAATTGTATATCTATATTGTTAGTCATTTACTAAGTTGATGTCATGAGTCAACCTGGTACAGAGTCAATTAAGAAAATTTAAAAAATGTCAGAACCGTATCACACTCAATGACAACATCATGATAAACAATTGCATTCATTTAGTATTCTCAACTTAATGTATTTATGTGTTTAAATTTAGTTTTAATCTATTTTTCCATTTTAATATAGTACATATTTTATGTGTTATTATTAATTAGTTTCAAACCATACGTTTCATTATTTATTGTATATCATTTTAAACATATCATTGTGTTCTAAGTTCGTGGTTTTCGCACGCATACGTGTGTGATAGGATTTCTAGTTATTAATTGGTTTTAAACCAAACGTTTCATTATTTATTATATGTTATTTTTAAATACACTTTGTGTTCTAATTTTGTAGTTTCCATGCGTGTATAGGATTCCTAATATTATTTTAAATAAAAATATTAAAGTATTTTTTTTATAATTGTTAAAATAAATTTATTTAGATTATGTTATTAATTGTATGTTGGGTTAGTCATTCTCTTGTTATGAGATTATTTTGTAGAGATAATATATATATATATATATATATATTAATTTGTAGTAATTTAGTTACGCTTGTATTATGTGTAATGTATTTATATTTTTAATGATTTGTATTAATAATAGTATTATTTTTAAATTAAACAAAGTAAATTACAAAAATAGACATATTCATGGGCAATTTATTAAAATATACCAAAATTAAAAAAATTACGAAAATGGGCCGAAAATTTAATTATTTATGGGAAATGGCCATTTTCCCCCAAAACGCGTCCACATCAGCACGTTTTGGGGGGATGCAGCAGGAAGGGAGCGCTTTGTGTCACATCAGCAAAAAACGCGCCCTCAAGCAACGGTCAAATTTTTTTTAACTGTTGGGCCTCCAACAGTTAGAAAAAAAACTATAAAAACCCCTACCCTTTTTTTTTTTCACAACAAAGTCCTTATTCATTTTTCTCTCAACTTTCTAAAATTCTTCTCAAATTTCTCTTAAATTCCTTGAAACTTCCTCTCAAATTTCACAATAGTCCTTTAATATTTACAAAAAAACCCTTTTTAAAATTTTTTGAAATATATTTTTTTGATAAATTTTAAAATATTCGATCGTATTAGCAATGGCCGGGTAATTAATTCATCTCGACAATAAACACATTTCCGTCGATCAAATGACAATGGTAAGTTTTAATTTTAATTTTAATTTTTCAATACTATTTAATAATTTTTAAGTTTATGCAATTTTAATTAAATTTTATTTTATAATTTTTAAACAGTCTGTAGATCGGGTGTTGCAATGCTATATTCGCAATATGCCTAGTCCGCCATCGCCGTTGATCGAGAATTACCTGCGGGAAGCGGGTTTTTGGCACGTGGCCACGATAGGCCGGGGGTGCAAGTTGGACCCAAAGTTAATCAGTGCGTTGATAGAGAGGTGGAGACCCGAGACGCACACTTTCCATCTTCCATGCGGAGAGTGTACTATCACTCTGGAAGACGTGCATTTGCAATTGGGATTGCCGGTGGATGGGTATGTAGTCACCGGGTCCGTAACTTCTGCCGATTGGACCGCCTTATGCTACGAGCTTTTGGGTGCTATTCCGGATAACATTTACGGAGGTCAGATCGAGATAGGCTGGTTACGAGACACATTCCCAGAGCAGAATAATGGTTCGACCGAAATAGAAAGAATACGGTATGCTCGGGCATACATTCTTGAGATGATTGAAAGCTATCTGATGCCGGACCTGTCACGAAACCTCGTACACCTGAGATGGATGTTGAAACTCGTTGATTTTAGAGCAGCCGGTGAATTGAGTTGGGGGTCTGCCGTGCTAGAAAAATTGTATCGGGAGATGTGCAGGGCGACGCGGTCGAATAAAGTGAAAATCGGAGGTTGTCTATCACTACTGCAATCATGGGCACGGTTTCAATTTCCATTTTTACGTCCTCGAGTTGACCACCCATATACATTCCCACTTATAACGAGGTAAATTTAATATTAGATTTTACAATTATTACGTAGATTTAAAATATAATTGTATGCTAAAAATTTATTTAATTAGGTAGAACCATTCAGCGAGTTATGTTGGAATACCTACCTCGCTTGAAGATATACTACTTCTATTAGAGCAACTATCAGAATCACAAGTAAGTATTAAATAAAATATATTTTCGTAATAAAATAGTCGTTTCGTATTTCATATTTCGTATTTAGAATTTAGTATTTTGTATTTAGTATTTAGTATTATGTATATAACTAATATTTTTATCATGTTAATATAGTTTCAATAGATATCATACAAGGATTCGGTAATTCAGGCAATAATTTGGATGAGTTCTTTCAAAATCCGAACCTTTGGCATGTGAAGGTTCCATTGATCAACTATGCCACCGTGGAGATACAACAGTCAGATCGGGTTCTGCGTCAATTTGGATTCCGAAAATAGATTCCCGTGGCACCTGAGGTGCTCGATGATGAGCACAAAGTCGACTTACGACAGTTGCATACGGATTGGCCAAGATTTTGGTCAGCATATATCGAAATGTGGAAGAACCGGTATGATTATATACCTACTCGGGAACCGATCATCGTTTCTGAGTTAGCGTGCGTGCCGGAATACATGCCATGGTTTAGGATCCATGGCAAGTCAGATTATTGTCGAAAGAGGAGAGCGGCGGCAACTTCGTGAACAAAGGGAACGACGGGCTCTTTAAATCCAAGGAGAAGGGTGATGAGACGAGACCATCAATAATACCGACGAAACATCGGCCCATCAACACGTCGGTGACGACACCCACATCACAACCTTTTCAGATTATGTCAGGTGCGTACCCTAGCCCTTATATGTATCCTAACCCTTATATGTTTCCTTTTCCCGGTCCACTAAGAAGTTGGAATGCATGGTCCGGCTCGAGTCCGTTCCGACTACTCCGACCGGCCAGCCATCTTGAGGCCGCCGTCGTACGAGGGATCGCACAAGACGCCGTCGGGGAGCTCTTCTTTTTACCAGTCTCCTTCGCCGTATGAGATTCAAGCACCCCGCCATGGTTTATACAAACACCTCCCCAGTCTTTATTTTATCAAGGTGGGTCATCCTCCCAACACTCACAACCATACCCCTTGTCGGAGGAACCAAGATCCCACTTTGAGGTTCCAGACTTCAGGAAGCTAGAAGAAGGAGGAATCCACAGAATCAGTCGACCACCCCATGTGGCATCGATTCCACCAAGCACCAACATTGATCCCACCGCCATTTTTTATTGTAAGTTATTTTATATATTTAATAAAATAAAAGTTGTTTTTATTTTTTTGTAATCTATTTTTATTTTAATAAAGTAAAAGTTTTTTATTTTTTGTAATTTAATTTTATATATTCAATAAAATAAAAATTATTTATTATTTTATTGTAATTTAATTTTATATCTTTAATAAAATAAAATTATTTTTTATTTTATTTTAATTTAATTTTTTATTTCTAATAAAGTAAAAGTTGTTTTTTGTAATTTAATTTTTATATATTTAATAAAATAAAAATTATTAATTATTTTATTGTAATTTAATTTTATATCTTTAATAAAGTAAAAATTACTTTTTATTTTTATTGTAATTTAATTTTTTTATTTTTAATAAAAAAATTTGATCGTTGCAGCAGGGAGCGCTTTCCTGCTGTATCCCAAAACGCGCTGACGTGGACACGTTTTGGGGGAGAAATGATCATTTTTCATAAATAATTAAATTTTCAATCCATTTTTGTAATTATTTTTAATTTTGGTATATTTTAATAAATTGCCCCATATTCTTAAATATATGATAACAATAATATGAAAATTACCAAAATTAAATTTGAGTTTAAAAATAAAAATGCATGTACAGGTTTTTTTTTCCCAATGAAAAAGCGCGAACCGAAACTATAATCATGCTACCGCAAGCAGGAAATTTTGTCCCTTAACGTTCACGCGCTTCCTCCATTTCTTTCTCTACTGTTGTATATATAGGTTTAGGTCACATAGATTACATTAACTGAGCATTGGATTTTGATTTGAAGTTCTATAACAAAATAAAAAAAAATCTAAGAAAATTATTTTAGAAGTAATAAAATTCTTTGAAAACCTTTACTGAATTCATCTCTTCGATCTCTTTCTAGTTCAATGGCCGAATCTCCCTCGTCTCCAGCAGCCCTAGACACCAAATTCCCAATCTAAACCCGACTCCGATAATCCGAGTCCACTACCAACCCAACCCGATCCATCTCCTTCCTCTACCGTATCAACACAGCTCCAACCAAACCCTAACCCTAGCGCCCCCTGGTATCTCCTCAACCTCCTCCCGCCGTTTCTTCCTACTCGACTCCTCCACCGCCGATCTCCGGAGCTGCCACAGCCGTCCCCCCGGCGCCTCCTTCGTTCCGTCCGGTCCCGCAGTTTTCGCCGTTACCGAATTTTCAACCTCCTGGCTTGCAGCCTCCCGGCGTGAGTTCGGCTCCTGGTTCTATTCCGCCGCCGTTGATGCAGTACCAGGTGCCTGCAGGTCAGGTTCCGAATCCTGCTCTTAGACCGTTTGCTCCGATTCCAAATGGATATGCAGCGCTACCGGGAGCTGTTCCTCCGGGCACCATGCCTCCGCCGGGTGGGTTATTCCTTCCTTTTTTTAAGTGGGTGCATAATTGTGAATTCAATTCAAGGGTTGATCTTTAATCTGATTATTTTTACCATTAAGTTGATTATTGATTATTCATATGTATGTACATGTGTTTATTTCTTTGCTGTATTGTTTTTTTCCTGGTGCCAATTGTTATGAATGTGCTGATAATATGCCTTAAGTGAGGGATTGAGTAATGAGGAATTTTGGGAGTGATATAGAAAAAAGGGGCACAGATGAGATGTTTTGTCCTGCAGTGTCTTTGATTGAATACGGGTGAGAAATGTTGGAAAGGCTTCAATTCAAAATTAGAGAGACCCACTTCTATTTGGTATGCCTTAATTGCATTTGGAGTTAGAAAAGAAATGTAGATTTTAAATATCATTTTCAAGTTTAAAACCACCTAGAATTTTAATGGTCATGTGTGAAAAAAACGTGCAGACGAATTTGATAGCTTCATAATTGTGCCATTTTGTTCTAAATCATGTCGCACTCTGTCGTGTTCATTTTTAGTAGGCTGTATGCTTTCTGGTAGTTATAAGGATAATTTCCCATTCATGGGTTTATGAATTGCCAGCAGCAGACCATGTTAACAACTGAGTGCTCCTTGGCTTTGTATTCTAAGGTATCACAATCCTCCCAGTTACATTTTTTCTTTCTCGTTCTCTCCTCTTTGTGTTTTTTCCTGTGGCACTTGGGCTCTAACAGTTGAGATAAATCTAAATGGTGAAATATGAAACTAGAATTTTGTGTTAAATAATTCATTTGCAAGCATGAGATGCTGGAAGTCTCATGTTATCCAATCTACAAATTTGTGCAATTGGTGCATGGGATAAGGCTATTAACAAATGGATGTCTAAGGTAAGTGCACTCTACACAGTCATGATTATGAATTCGATGCTATTCTCTTGATGTTTCCTTCAGGTTTGCTATTCAGCTGGTGATAGTTGCCATGCCTGTGGTGCCATCTCTTTATAGTTTTACTGTGTGGTAAAATCATTTAATTATTCTTTTAGAAGCTTTTTTCCTTGTAAGAGTGCTTAGTTACATTGAAAACATTTATCGATGTGTTTATTCTGTTAACTTGCTCTGATATGGTTGCATAGATATTTGTTTTCTGTTTATGCAGGACTTCTCCGCTATCCCTCTCCTTACCCAGCAATGATTCGGCCTGCATTCCCTCCACGCCCACCTGGAGCTATTGGTGTGATGCCAACAGTTTCACGGCCTCCTGTTCCTGGTGCTCGCCCAATTATTCCTCCTGTCATTAGACCAGCTGTTCCTAATGTTACTCCAACAGAGAAACCACAAACGACAGTTTATATTGGCAAGATAGCACCAACAGTGGACAACGACTTCATGCTCTCTCTCCTTCGTGTGGGTTATTATTATGTGCTTTCTTTTTTTCATTTTTTAAGTAGCTTTGTTTATTTTTATCTGCGAGTTTTGGCTTTATATAATGTTATTATTACACCTTCTTGAAGCTTTGTGGACCTGTCAAGAGTTGGAAACGCCCCTCTAATGGGACACCAAAAGCATTTGGGCTTTGTGATTTTGAGTCTGCTGAAGGGGTTCTTCGAGCAGTGCGCCTACTTAGCAAATTTAATATTGACGGACAAGAATTAGTGGTGAGTACTCTTTGTTATCCTTTTTGATCCCCCATGATTGTCTTGAAAATTTTTTTCTGTTCTAAAATGTGATCAGGTTCAAGTCTTAATTCACTATGATTTAAAATCATGAAGGTTAAACTATTATTTCATTTTATTTACATGACAAACTGTTGAGTTTATTTTGGAAATTTAGAAATTGAACTACTATCTTTTACTGTACTTTAAAATAAGTGTATCTTATAACCTGACTTATGTATAAAATGCAAAATATAAAATTGAAGTATGATGGATGATATTTGAACATGGTAGAAAATAATTGTCAATAACATTAAGGTGTAAGATAGATTTGAGCTTTTCTGGTACTTATGTTTCATTATGATCTATACTCAAGCAGTATATTGCCTAACTCCATTTCTGAATGCTCTTTGATGTTTGCTTTTCACTTTAAAATTGTTTCAAATAGTCACTTTAGAGATTTGGAGAAGATAAGGAGGAGATAGGCATTTTTAAGTACATAAATGTCAGTAAATGGAAGTTTTATGCTTTTTTTCCTGGAAAATAACTTGTTTTAGGTTGGTTAAATGTTCTATGGAGATATGGTTGGTGAACAGATGAATTAAGTGGGAGTCTTTAAGTAATATTATTCAGGCTGTGAGCTGATGCTTCTGTTTGAATGATTTAGTTCTGCCTGTGGTTACTGTTGTCTTTCTTATCTTGTTTCAATGATTTGATTTTGCACTTAATTGTATGGTTAACAGGTAAACGTTAGTCAAGCAACAAAGGAATATCTGGAGAAGTATGTTGAAAAGAAAACTGAAAACGCAAAGAAACTAAATGAACCTCCATCTGCAGAGTCCGAGAAAGAAGGTGAAAATGCAGTTGGTGATGTGAAGAATGAATCTTCAACTTCTTCTGTTGAGGATCCAAAAAAGAACAGTGACAGTGGCAACAAAGAAAATATCATGGACATTGCCAACTCTGGCATTGTCACTGATGAAGACCGAGAGGCTGATCGAGATGCTTCAGAGAAGCTTGCTGCCATGATTGAGGAGAGGTTAAAGACCAATCCTCTCCCACCACCTCCTCCACAAACTGCTCCTGATGGTTCTGGGAAATCAAATTCAGATTTGCCTGCTAAATCAAGGGATGGGAACTCTGATATTGATTTAATGAGAAATGGTGAGTTTTTGCAGCTGCATCTTTGTGGTTTTGTTGATCTCTTTGTTGTTTTTACCATGCCATGTCATCAAAAAATATATATGGAAGTCCTTAAATTGTAAGGAGAATCACACTGGAGGAAATAGTGATACTAACTATTTTTCAAAGATAGGAGATTTTGATATTGAGTGCATAATTTTGCAGATGGAGCTGAAGGTAAAAATGATGATGAGACTACCAGTGAGAGCAAAGCGACAACTGAAAATGATCGACCTGAGACAAGCTCACCTGTTCGTAGATATGATAGGAGTAGAGACAGAGAGCAAGATCTTAAGAGGGACAAGGAGCGTGAAATTGAAAGATTAGAAAGAGAAACAGAGCGTGAAAGGATGAGAAAAGAGAGGGAACAGAGAAGGAAGATTGAGGAGGCAGAGCGTGAGTATGAAAAATTTCTTAGAGATTGGGAGCAAAGAGAAAAGGACAAGGAGAAGCAGAGACAGTATGAGAAGGAGAGGGAGAAAGAGAGGGAGCGCAAACGAAAGAAGGAGATTCGCTATGATGAAGAAGATGATGATGATGAAGATTCAAGAAAAAGGCTGCGTAGGAGTGTTTTGGAGGAAAAGAGGAGGAAGAGATTGCGGGAGAAGGAAGATGACTTGGCTGATAGACTCAAAGAAGAGAAAGAAATTGCTGAGGCCAAGAAAAGGGCAGAGGAGGAGCAGCTGCAACTGCAGCAGCAACGAGATGCATTAAAGCTTTTGTCTGGTCGCTTTGCAAATGGAGCTGCAAAGAACATGTTGGCTGAAGAACCTAGCACCGAAAATAAAGATAAGGCAGTTGAACAGCATTATGAGCGCGAATCAAGTCATGAAAACCAGATATCTGGTATTTGTTCATTTCTCCCCTTAATTTGATTGGAGTGTTCATCTCATTTTATTTATTTTTCTGAAATGAACTATGTTTGTATATGATAGGTGATGGGAATATGCAAAATGGTTCTGTTGATGAATCAAATGTGGCCTTTGTTTCTGCATCAGATACACGGCAGAGTGGGAATGCACCGAGGAAGTTAGGTTTTGGTCTTGTTGGATCTGGAAAGCGGACAACTGTCCCATCTGTTTTCCATGAGGAGGAAGATGATGATGCACAGAAGGAGAAGAAAATGAGGCCTCTGGTTCCCATTGATTACTCTACTGAGGAACTGCAGGCTGTCCAACCTGGCGCACCAGCACCAAATCTGGTTGCAGCTGCTGAATTTGCAAAGCGAATATCAAATGTTAACCCTAAAGAGGAAAAGTCTGATGCAGAAAGAGAGCGAAGCAGACGTTCTTATGATAAATCTAGTAGGGATAAAGATCGTAATGATGAGGACAGTCGCAACAGAGATGAGAGCAAAGAGAAGATCCCTGATCGGGATAGAGACAGGGAACATGGACAGGATAAGGTGAAAACAACAGATAACCAGAAGCTTTTGGATGCCAAACAACTAATTGATATGATTCCAAAGACCAAGGAGGAACTATTTTCATACGAGATAAACTGGAATGTGTATGATCAGGTAATCATCTTTTCACATGTCCTTTTTCAAACTGTTAGTTTTGAGAAACATCTATATCCTCTGGTCAGGATTAACTGGTTAACAAAGTGCCTAATGTTAACTTGATTATAGCAGTATAATCAATTCAACACCCAAATGCATTCCACATGTTCTTAGTCCTGGCATACACGAAACTAACATGAATATTGCTGTATCTATATTTCTCTCCTGCATTTGTTGGAAATAATCATCTCTGGGCAGCTCTCTTCACCTTATAATCTTACTTATAGTCAGCTCATTGTACATGCAAATTATATGGTGTTCCAAAACTATAGTTTTGTAATTAAGTTATCATCTTGATCAAAATAATGAGAAAGAATGTTTTGTCTTAAAGGATTTTCAGAATTCTGTGATGCAGAATTGTCTTGTCTTTTCAATGTAGAAATTTGTAATTAGTCTGTATCTATATTTCCTAGACTGTAATTCTAAGATGGTACTCTTGTGTTTTGGTGCATTTGTACAGCATGCATTGCATGAGAGAATGAGACCCTGGATCTCAAAGAAAATTACGGAGTTTTTGGGAGAAGAAGAGAAAACACTGGTTGATTACATCGTGTCGGGTACTCAGGAACATGTGAAGGCTTCCCAAATGCTGGAGCTGCTGCAGTCTATATTAGATGAAGAAGCGGAGATGTTTGTGCTTAAGATGTGGAGGATGCTGATATTTGAGATTAAAAAAGTAGAAACTGGCCTGGCTTTGCGGTCGAGATCCTGATCTAACATTCTTGTGACGCTGTGGGTCCCTGTGTTGGTGCAGGACTGAGATTTTGATTGCATGGTTATTAGTCACCGTCGGGGTGAGTCATCGATATCTTTTCTTTTAGGCCCTCTGTTATTTGAAGAACTAAATTTAGATTGAACGTCATCGATATCTTTTCTTTTAGGCCCTCTGTTATTTGAAGAACTAAATGTAGATTGAACTAGGGAATAGGCTTGTTGAGTTTGTATTACTTCTAAGCACAATATTAGTCAATATTAACCCTTTTTCTTTTTTCTTCTGCTGATTTCAAACTGTTTTTTGACCGCTCTCAATGAAGAGCAGTATTGACATTACTCTCTTCCATTTTGGCTACCACTGATGATTCATGTTCCACTACTTAAGGTGGCTTTTTTCTTAAACATCCATTTTCCCATCTCTACTCTACCGTGATCAGAATTGAGATATACTTGTATGTTAAATCTAATAATTGATTCATTAAAGAATGTACTTTTTGTTAAGCAATCAGCAACTTGGGAAATGAGAATATACAGTCTGGATGAGCTAAAACAAGGACCCAATAGCAATTTCTGAAATTAAAAACTGTAAGTGATGCAATTAATCAATCTGAATTAGAATTTGAGTGAAATAGGTTTTCAGTTTTTCAATCTCTATCGAGTCAAGCAGTCTCAATTCAACAGTGATTAATAGCTGGATAAACTGAAGTTCTTATGAATGAACTTATGTCGTTTCCAGATTGGCATTTTGGCATCACTTAACAGAACGCCCTCTGACTCAATCCGTTGTAATCAAGCTTTGGGTCAACTCATTGAAGAGAAACAACATTCACTTCTCATTCTCCTCCAATATTTTTTTAAACTCTCTTATCTTAACCGAGCAGGACCCGAACCGGTTCATTTTACTATTTTTAAAGATACTAAAATTTTCCAGTATGGACATCTGGTATCAAAGTTTTGTGTTTGAGTCAATAACTTGGAAGACAAACTATAAAATGACGATAAAAAAGTGTGTTCATCCATTTCCATTGTAATCCAAGCCGGCTACCGCCACCATTTCTTTAGTCATAAATTATGGTGTTGAATTAAACTTTATTTGGACAATGTGTTAACCCTTCTTCGAAAATCAGCATATTATAAAATAAAATAAAAATGATACTAGAAATGTCTGTTAATCAAATCCCATTTCTTCCAAGACATTTGGCACCTTGTGTACATCCATTGCTCTAGTCATTCCAATACTCTCGTATAAACCATTCAACTACAGTTCACTATTATTATATAAATTTTATTCACATTTTTTATTCCAATATCATCTCTTTGGTTTCCCTGTGACACCCAGATTCCAGTTCACCTCAACATTTATTCCAAGTGAAAAAAGATTTGGTCTTTTCTTTAATAACTGTGGGCATATCACCATTTTAACCCATCCTTATTCTCAGTTCAAATGGGCATGAATTTAGCATTTCCCTTCATGAATGTCTTTGTTTTGTTTGCCACACTTGATTTTGCTTTTTCTCTGGATTCAGTAGGTAATTGCATTCTTGATATTAAAAACCCTTCCTCCACCAAGGAGCCAAATTGCGAATTAGGCAACTGGGGTGGGTTCATCAATAGCAGTTGCTGTGGAGGAGCCTTTGAACAATACCTTCTTGCACTTGGGCGGCGAGCAAGCCTTACAAAAGCCATTTACTTGAATTCCACGCAACAAAGCAACTGCTTAACGGCAATGGCGAGCTTCGAGAAAGATGTATACGGCTGTGGTATTCAGAAGCTAACAAGTGGAGCCAGCAGCTGTTCAGACTATACCGTCACCGATGTTATCGATAAGCTAGGAGATAGATTCCGAAACTTTCAAGAAGATTGTAAAGTGTTACGCACCGGTCAGCGGAGTGGAACATTTGTGCAATTCATGTTTGAGAAGATGGGAAGAGATTAATGGATCATCAGACTATAAACAGCAACCTGCCAGTGATGATGATGATGTATGTAGATTTGCAGCATTGGTATCCATGATAAGCAATAGGGTTGAGGATGAGAACTGGGTCTATGCAGTCTTTCAATGCCTCAGAGAAAGTGCTTTTTCCTTGGGTAATACATTTTTCAACGTAAATTGCAATAAGATCAATATAACTATGCATATGTTCTCACTTCATGATTCATGTTCACTTTTTATTTTATGAATCTCCTTCTTCCTTGTGACTTGCAGATGAACATGAAGGCACAGCTAACGATAATATCCATAAAAGAGGTAATCTCAACAACAACCATCAGCAGTCTGAGTTTCAAGTGTCGATGTTTTAACGTAATTATTAATCGGATGTGTATAATTTTGTTGGTCATAATAGGTTTTTGGGTTTTAATTGGTGGATTAGCAGGAGCTTTGATAATAGTAGTCATTGCTACATGGATCTGCTACAGAAAAAGGAAAGAACAAAGCCTGGGAAAAGGTAGCTTTTCTGCAAAATTATTCAATCTGCCTAAGAACAGATTACTAATCGACATTGCTCATCGTCTTCTTATTCTACAGAATCGGATTTCTCCGAGAATTCCGGCTCTCAGAAGATTTCAATCAAAGAACTTTATTCAGCAACAAACTATTTCAATGCATCAAACTTCATTGGCCAAGGCATAGCTGGTTAGACCCTAACTACAATTCAGTATTTAGGAATCTAAATCAAGTTCGAAAAGCATGAAAAAGGATTGTTTTTTGAACGGTAAACAATGTTTTCAAAGAACAACCACAGATGCATTGACACTGCAAGTAAAAGTGTAAAACAGGGTTTATGCTGATTAACATTGAGAAGCCATTGTTGTATTTGTGTATTGCACCGAAGAACACCACTTTATGGATATGTACGAAGTCCTGGGACAATATTCTTAGAATCCTAATGTTTGACATAGAAAATAAGCAAAAGAGCCTTTTACTTTTAGTTCCTTCAGATGCTGATCTTGGATCCTGACCTCATTCTATTATGACCAGGAAAAGTATACAAGGGTCTTCTCTCAAATGGTCAGTACGTTGCGATTAAGCACATCATCAATGATGGACAGATAGAAACCTTCGTGAGGGAAGTCAGAAGCCTATCTCATATCAAGCATCCGAATCTTGTAGCTTTGTTTGGCTATTGTGAGAATGAAGATGAATGCTTCCTAGTCTATGAACTGTGCCATCATGGGAACCTATCAGAGTGGCTATATGGTATGTGGAATCAATGTGATTTACTGCTTTTGTTACATAGAAAACCACTCACACAAAGAAATTGAACAGGGAAGGATAAAGGTCTTTCATGGATTCAAAGACTAAAGATTGCAATTGACAGTGCAAGGGGACTCTGGTTTCTCCACACTTACCCAGAAGGCAGCATTGTTCATCGTGATATCAAGGTACATTCGAGACGAAAGGAATCTGCTATTCCCTTTTCTCTTTCTGTCATTAGTCTCTCTGATCACGGTATATGATGGTGTTTTTCTGTTTTGTCAGCCAACAAATATCCTAATCAATGATAAATTTCAAGCAAAACTAGCAGATTTTGGTTTGTCTAAAGTTATGGACGTAGGCCAATCCCATGTGAGCTCAGAAGTGAGAGGAACATTTGGTTATGTTGATCCTGAGTACCGTAGAAACCACCGTGTGAATGTCTCCGGGGATGTTTACAGTTTTGGTATAGTACTTCTTCAACTTTTGTCAGGGCAGAGGGTGCTTAATATGAATCTTCACAGACCATTGCCTCTAAGTAAAATGGTAACAACAATCTCTATCAAGTTTATATAATAGATGTCCATCCTTCCTATTATTAAGATCCCAAATGCATTTTTCTCTTACTTCTCAGGCAAAAGTACTCACTAGGGAGGGGGACACAACCAAGTTTGCAGACCCGAAACTTAACGGGGAATACTCGTTAGAAGCTTTCGACCTTGTGCTCAAGCTAGCTTTGTCATGCATAGGGATAAAGCAGGAAAGGCCATCCATGGAGCAGGTGGTGTTAAGACTACAAAAAGCACTAAATATCTCAATACAAGCAAAGCCAGTTGCATCCCGTTGAAAAATCATATACTAAAGCTCTAAAGAGGAGATACAAGAGACATAAGTCTTCATGTTTGTAGAGATTGTTTTAGATAAACTGCAGTAGCATAATCTTATTACTAACATGGAAAGACACGTACAACACGGTTGAAGAAGTTTATACATGATACTACAATACAACGAATGGAATGTGTTTTACATCACTGTATTACAGTCTTGCGACCTTATTATGAACAAACCCTAAAAAAAATTGAAATGATAAATTACTGTTGTTTTTCACTCAGCTTCATAAAAAAAAAAAGGCAGAAGCTGAGTGGATTAGCTCTTCAAAAAACCGAGCTAATAAAAGGAAACAAGCAATGTACACACTTATCTGTATTTACATGGAAATATTTCAGGAATAAATTGGATTACGGATTACCATACGTGAACGAATTGTTCTCGGGGAAGAACTGGAGTCACTGAAGCTGAGGAGCTGTTGTTTTCATAAAACTGGTGCAGAATCTTGATGATTGCACTGGCCTTTTTGCTAGCTCGAGATGTACCTTCACTAAGTTGGGAATACAAGGATCCCATAAGAGAAGGAATCTTCACCAAACGAGCAACCACATCTAGTCCGCCATTGACACACAGAGCCAACAGCATGGAAACGCAGTACTCCTTCCCTGTTCTTGAAGTGGAGGTATTTAAGATCCCTACTAACAATTGCAAGGCACCACGGCGTAAAATGGCGACTGTGCCATCAATTTTCTCTGCTAGCGTAGCTAAAATGGCTAGAGAATCAGTTACGAGATCTTCTCTTTCTGAATCTCTCAAAAGATTGAGCAACAAAGGAACAACCCCAGATGCAAGAACCCTCCAATGGTTCTCGGGATGCACTAGAAGCCCAAAAATAGCAACCAATGCATTCCTCTTGCAGTGATGGTTTTCATTCTTAACCAACTCTACTAATCCTGGAATAGCCTCAGGATTTTCACCGATCAGAACCCTGTACTCCTCAACTGAAGCAAGATAATACAACGTAGCAGCCGCATGTTGTTGAGCTTCAATTTTAAGTCCCTTTCTTAAAACATGGACGATCAAATCCAACCCTTCATTCTCCACTATAACACATTTGCCTTTTGAATGCTTGGAAAGATTCAAGAGAGCAGCAATGGAATTTTCTTGGGTGTTGGAATCTTCAGATAACAACAGCTTCAATAAATGTGGGATCGTGCCGGATTCAACCAAACAAGACCTGTTAAAAATGCTTGTTTTAGTAAGAACCCGAATCTCAAATGCCGCCTTGTTCATCTCTTCACCACTTCCATTAACAAGTTTGTTAATGAGAAAACCAGCCAACATCTTCATTGCACCTTCACCGGCTGAACTCCCCGCCATTACTGTCCTCGAAATATCACGATTCTTTCCCCTGGAAACGACGACTGGGATGCCGTTTTCAGCACAATATTGTTGGATCATCCCTTTCAAGACAAGATTGGGAACCAGTTCCGTACTGGTAAGCTTCTCGCCCGTCTTGGGACAAGTGGCATTCCTCGACCTGAACCATTTTAAAATCGAACAACGGTCGTAGGTGTGGCCCGATGATAAAGTTACTGGATCCGACATCATTTCTAACGAGATCGGACACTTGAGATCATCAACGTTGATTCCTTTAAGATCTTTGCTGATGTTGCTACACTGGTCATTGAGATGCTGACTTTCGAAGTCAACGGTGTCAAATATTACGCATCTGCAATAGCTCATGAATCCCATTAAGCTACACAGAAGCTCTAATTTGGTTTTGTTTTCTCCATTGGGAAACTCGGTTCCGATTTCTGAATCCAAGAATTTCACTTCCTTGTTACAACTGCTCCATTTATCAATCCCGAGATGGTCCAAGATCCGTCTGATCTGAATCGGATCAGGTGCGATTCCTTCCTCGAAATGGTTCAGGATCCGCATGAGATCTTTCACGGCCTTTTTATCATCCGGGTCGGGCTCGAATGAAGCTTTCCTAACTTGCCTTATGATTAACTCAACCAAATCCTTGGCTTCATTTGACATGTCAAAGGTTGAAAGAGGGAAAACATCCAGACCCGTCGCCAGGCCCCGGATCACGATCCGGAATTGGTTCGCAGCCCAATCCGAATTCACTAGCATCCACGCTCGAGTCCCGTCGCGGGTGCAGTCTTCCAGAAGGCATCGAATTTTCTGGAAAGTCAGATGGAGCTCGGACAAGCTGAGGATGACCGGATGAAGTAGATCCGACGTCGTATCTCGGATCTCCTGGAGGAAAAGAAGAATGTTCGCGATTTGACGAAACGTTTCCCGCGCATTTCTCTTGTTGACGGAGAAAACCTTGGATTTGTAACTGCAAATGTCTCCACCAAGATCGATCAGCGAGTTTAGAAGAGTTGAAGGAGAAATGGAATCGCAAGGATGTATTGCCAGGTATGTCAGAATCCGGCGACCCGACCCACTCGATTTTTGGATCATTTACCAGATATTTCAAGAAAAACAAAAACAAAGAAGATGGAAACAAAAAAGTTTGATTTTGACTTGAGCTTTTAGATTTTTGAGTTTCTGATTTTGGCTTCAGGCGTCCGCTATATATAAAAGGAAGGAGAAAGGGACTTGGGATATGTCGGCCGGGACACGTGTAATAACTTTGGCTGTACATAGCACGTGCAGATGAGAAAGGCTACTTCGTAGATAGTTTAGAGCAGTGGATAAGCAAATGGTGAGGTGACACGTGGTCGTAAAATACGGTACGAAGGTACGTGATGAGAGGGAGCCGACATGGGATGGCTAATATAACGTGGAATTAAGCTAAAATAAATCATTTAGCCCTTTTTTATTATTATTTTTTTAAAAAAAATTTGGACTTGGTAATGAATTATTGTGAACCTAATTGCACCAGTTATTATCATTAAAAATCACACCATTATTACCATATTGTATTTAGAATTATTTTATTATTTATATTATTATTTAAATGTATTGAGTTGGTTGTACTTATCAATTACACCTAATTTAGTTATAAAATTATCAAAATTTCTTATTTTATAAAATAAAAATGACATTATAGAGGTGTTCATGTCTTTTATGTTTTTATATATAATCTAAAAAAACACACTAATAAATTTTAAACTTAAAACATTACGATTTTCAATATATTAACTTTATTAGTTTAAATAAAGTTTAATTTTTTATTATTATCAATTTTATAAATATATTTATTGAATAATTTCTTACTCGCATCATGCGGTGATCATAAATATGTGTTTGACTTAATTATTGGTGTGTTTCTATTTAAGTTGTCTAGATTCAAAAAATTCTAATTTAGTCATTAATGCTATTGTCAATTAATTTTTAGTTCAATCCTCTATTAAATTATTAATGGAATATTAATGTGGTTTTATTTTATTAACACTAATTAAATTAACCTTCTAATAATTACAAATTCTATCAATCTAATTCTTAATGTTGATCACCTCTCTTTTGCTCCGACCTTTAGTTGTAATGGAGAGAAAGAGGGGAACTTTTTCTAATGGGCCGCCAACACTACCCTGTTTCCCCATGTTTTTCTTCCATGGCTAACTGATGGAGAGATCAATGATTTGGATCTGTAGATCTGTATAAAATTTTCAAATTTATTCATCATTTCAATTTTTCTCAAAATTCCATTAATATGTTTCACACGTAATGCCCATTTTTTCAATTTCAATAACTGATGAATTGATTACTTGACTACAACTTGAATCCAAGATCACATTTATTTAGGCTTTGTTTAGAATCGCTTAAAAGAAATTTTTACTTTTGACTTGAAAATTATTTTTGAAAAAAGTTGTGTTAAATAAATTGTTTTTAGTTGAAATTTTTTACTTTTTAAAAGTACTTTTGAGGAGGAGAAACTTTTCTTCTACTAAAAATATTTTTGGTGCTTAATTTCTTTTTCACCCTTTCAACAATATAGTATTTTCCTTTTGTTGTGCTTAATTAAAATCATTAATTAAAAAATTAAAATAATACAAATGTGTTAATATCTAATTATAAATATTTAAAATATAGTTTATATATTCTAATTAAATTTTATAAATAATTAATATTTATTGCTTAAAAATATTTAAAATTTATTGTAACACCCTCTAACCCTAAACCGTCGCCGGAACAAGGTTACAAGGCATTACCGAACATATCGATAACTTACGAATTATTCACAAATAAAATAACATTCATAGTATAATTATTTAATAAATCCCAATGAAGGACATTTAAAACCTAAACCATGTATTAAAATGGGACGGACTTGTTTGAATACTCCGATTTTATCTCAAATTTTATTTAAATTTCACAAACATTTCGCTTATTTTTACATATAACCCCTCGCAATTAAAACCGTATTCATTCCAAATATAACCAATTCAACCAATTCCAAAATCCAACAATTCAACCAATGCAATTTCATATTTAATCATATTTAAATTATACTTATAACATCAAATACCAAATATCATTCTTTACAACAAAAGTCATGTAGTAATTTAAAGTGACAACACCTATGTACATGCCACTTTTATCAAAGGAGAATACATCACCGAGTTTTGTTCGAGTCGGGATCGCCTTGGATGTTTGAATCGAACTTTGAACACCTATTAACTCGCATTTGAAACAACCGTACTTTGAGTATACATAAACTCAAGAGTATTACCATAATTCAAATTATAAACATAATAATCATATCATTAAATCATATCACTTTAATTTTACTAAACCAATTCAAACATAAGTTTGTCATTCTCAATATATTCATACAATTCAATTTTAGCAATTCAACAATTGAAATAATACACAATCATGTTGAGCCACTATCCATTTCTTGAACCAATGGTTCATACTTTCCATTCTCATACTCATATTCCAATCACATTTTTCAGTTCATGTTCTATTTTCGCATTACTTCCAATGGCTCAACCATTTCATTTTATTCAATTTAACCTTTTCCTTATTTACCCCTATTAATGACTTCTGGACTTTAACGGATACACGATTCCAACCCAAACACACCAAGACGGCACATTGTGCCTAAAACGTACATAGTACCGATCGAAGATATGACACATAAGTGCTCAAACGACACACGAGGTGCTCGATCGACACACGAGGTGCTCGAAATACGACACATAAAGTGCCCGATATACGACACATAAAGTGCCCGATCGGCAAAGCCGATAAATCCGTACACTTCCAAATCCTATGGCATGCCAATTATATCCGACTCAGCCCGACTAGTTAATAGGGTATTTTAGTTCTCAATTTCATTTTCATTTTCATAACAAATTCAATTTCAATATCAAATACACTTTTCCATTTCAATCCACATACAATTCAATTTCAATACATATCCATCATTCAACTCAATTTCCATTCAATTCAATAAAACACTTACCTTATGATTTACTTACCATATACATAATTTAATTTAACATTTAATGAATAAATAAAGAATTTGAATTATAGTAATACAAACCCGAAATACACGTTTACTCCTCAGTGATCTTTTCTTTTCCCTTGGATGCCTTTGCCTCTTTTTCCTTGTTAGCTACAAAAATAATAATTTACATTATTAATTACAGCATTAAATTACAATAAATAATGAATTTTATTCAATTTCTACTCTTCCTCTTCATTCTACATTCTTTATACACGATTCTATTATTTACTTATAAGTTCTTTCAAAACTGTCTACCTGAGTCATTGTCACTAAATTATCTATATCTTGAGTTACAGATTTCCAAATTAAGATTCGTAAATTTTATATGAAACTAGACTCACATATCTTCTTGCCATAAAATTTTCAGAATTTTTGATTTATCCAATAAGTACAGTTTATTCTTTAAAATCACCCCTATTCTGTTGTCGGACAGTTCCGACCACTCTTTGCTAAAATTTAATTATCTTTTTATACAGAATTCAAATGATGTCCTAGTTTATTTCTTATAAAAATAGACTCATTAAGGAATCTAACCATGTAAATTATGTCCCAAAATTATTTTTGTACAATTTTTAATAATTTTTCCAAGTCAGAACAGGGGATCTCGAAATCACTCTGAACCAGTCTTACTAAAATCTAAATATCTCAAAATACAGAATTTATTTGCTTTCTCTGTTTCTTTCATATGAAAATAGACTCAATAAGCTTTGATTTCATATCTCACTCAACCTCTAATTCCATTTCTACCATTTTTGGTGATTTTTCAAAGTTACTCTTCTGCTGTTATCCCAAAACTGTTTTCTTATAACTCATTTTACACTTTAATCCTAATTAAGTTTACTTATTTTCTTAACTTAATTCATACTTTGTTTCTTCTTAAATTCCTTCCATATTCAACTTGACCATCTAATATTCATATTAAAACTTTAATTTCTATAATACAAAACTTGTAGCTTACTTTATAATTTAATCATTTTACTAATTCTAACTTAAATTTCATTCAATTTAATCCCTAATTCATCTTTTTCTTCAACATCAACTATACTTGAAAACCCATAAACTCTCAAAATTTCAGCTTATTTTCATCAAAATCTTACTTTAAAGCTTCTAAAACATCAAAATTAAGAAAATAGGACTTGATTGACTTACCAATTTAAACTTTAAGCTTCAAATCCCTAGTTTTTCCTTTTCTTTCCTTCCTTTCCCTTTTCGTATGTTCTCTGTTCTTTTCTTCTGTTTCTTTGTTTTGTTCCTTTTCTATTTACTTTATGTTATAATAATATAATATATAATTATTATATTAAATCAATTTAATATAATTTATTACTAATATATATATTTTATAATAAAATCTAAGTAAAAATCTTAGATTTTTATCTCATTTGCCGCCTCAGCTTATGCTAAATGGCATATTTTCCATTTTGATCCTTTTACTTTCTTTTAATCTATAATTAGACTTTTACTCCTTATTCAATTTGATCCTTTTCCTAATTACTTTAAATTAAGCTAAATTCTCTATATAAATTTCTAATTAAACACACTATTAGACTCATAATTACTCCTAATAATTATTTACTAACTCGATTTACTAAGACGGAGGCCCGATAATACACTTTTCGGTGCCCACAGATTTTGGGTCGTTACATTTCTCCCCCCTTAATAAATTTCGTCCTCAAATTTACACGAGAATAGGTGAGGATACTGTGCTCTCATAGTTTCTTCTGGTTCCCAAGTTGCTTCTTCCACACTATGGCTTCTCCACAATACTTTTACCAAAGGAACTCGTTTGTTTCTTAATTCTTTCACTTCCCGAGCTAGTATTTGAACCGGTTCTTCTTCATATGACAAATCCGGTCTAATATCAATGTCTTCAGTAGAAATAATATGAGATGGATCCGATCGATACCTTCGTAACATGGAAACATGAAAAACATCATGAATCTTCTCAGAATTCGAGGTAAAGCTAGTCGATAGGCAACCTATCCGATTCTTTCAACTACTTCATACATTAATGTAACGAAGACTTAATTTTCCTTACGGCCAAATCTCAAAACTTTCTTCCAAGGCGATACCTTTAGAAAAACTTTATCACCTACGAATACTCTATATCCCGTCGCTCAGATCTGCATAAGACTTTTGTCCGTCAAAAGCTACTTTCAACTGTCTCGATCTTTTAACTATTTCTTCATCTCTTGAATTAATTTTGGTCCAACTATCTTTTCTCATTCAACTCATCCAACATACTGGTGATCGGCATCTTCGATCGTATAATGCTTCATATGGAGCCATCTCAATCTTTGGATTGGAAACTATTATTATAAACAAATTCACTAACGGCAAGTATCGTTCCCAACCCGATTCAAGTCAATAATACAAGCCCAAGCATATCTTCTAAAATCGATTACCCGTTCCGATTGTCCATCGGTTTGTGGATGAAATGCGATCGAAATTAAGTCGAGTACCCAAAGAATCATGTAATCGCCTCCAAAATCTCGATGTAAATCGTGGATCCCGATCGAAAATTATAGATGCCGGAATACCATGCGCCTCACAATTTCTGGATATAAACTTCAAAGAAGCTTCAGAAAGACCAATCATCCCGATCGCTATAAAATGAGCGGACTTAATAAGCCGATCAACTATCACCCAAATGGCATTCTTTTGCTCACCGATGTGGCAACCCCGTAATAAAATCCATAGTAACGCCATCCCATTTCCATTCGTGAATACTAATAGGTCGGAGTAATCACAGCTTGCACGATGTTCGGCCTTTACTCGTTGACAAGTCAAACATTTATCGACATATTCAACTATATCTTTCTTCATCCCCGCCACCAATAAAGCTCTCGTAAATTACGATACATTTTGTTCCACCAGATGCAATGCAAAGGTGCCATCGTGTGCTTCTTGAAGAATCATCTTCTTTAATTCGTAAGTAGCCGGAACACAAATCCGATTTTGAAATCTCAAACAACCATGTTGATCAATACTAAAATTCTCAATCGCACCATTCGAACCATTTCTCTTTTCTTTAATAATTTGTCATCTTCCATCCGAAATGCTCGATCCGATCCCACATCATCGGCTTGGCCCTTAACTCGCCTAACAAGCTTCCATCATCATTAACTCGAGTCGAGCAAACATTGCTCGTAATTCAATCGCAGACTTTTCTACTTAATGCATCGCCTACCACATTTGCTTTTCCGGATGATAGTCTATAACACAATCATAATCTTTTAGAAGCTCGATCCACCGTCTTTGCCTTAAATTCAACTCTTTCGTGATGAAGATATTTGAGACTTTTATGGTGCATGTAGATATAGCATTTCTCGCCATAAAGATAATGCCTCCAAATCTTTAAAGTAAAAATTATCGCAGCTAATTCCAAGTCGTAAGTCGGGTAATTACGTTCATGTGGCTTCAACTGTCTAGATGCATAAGCAATGACTTTCCCATCTTGCATCAATACACAACCCAAACCACTCAAAGAAGCATCACTATACACAACAAAATCTTTCCCCGACTCTGGTAATGTTAATACCGTGCCTCATCAACATTTGCTTCAAAGTCTCAAAACTTTTCTGACACTGATCATCCCAAACAAAAGGAACATTCTTCTGTAATAGTTTAGTCATTGGTAGTGCTATCTTTGAGAATCCATTTACAAATCTTCGATAATATCCAGCCAAACCGAGAAAACTGCGCACCTCCGATACATTCTTTGGCGCCTTCCACTGAACAATTGCTTCAATCTTCTTCGGATCAACTCTAATTCCATCGCAGATACTACATGTCCTAAAAATACCACTTCGATAACCGAATTCACATTTACTTAATTTCCCATAAAACTATTTTTCCGCAGAATCAGAAAACTTTTCAAGATGTCGATCATGTTCGCTCTGTCTTCGAGTATACCAATATATCATCAATAAATACCACCACAAACTGATCTAAGTAAGGCTGGAAAATGCGATTCATCAGATCCATAAAAGCAGCTGGGGCATTGGTCAATCCAAACGGCATTACCAAAAATTCATAATGGCCATAACGGTATGGAAGGCGGTCTTAGGCACATCACTTTCCTTCACCTTCACCGATAATACCGGATCTCAAATCAATTTTAGAAAATCTGAAGC
Organism: Gossypium rotundifolium; assembly: GCA_025506655.1. Classification (NCBI taxonomy): domain Eukaryota; kingdom Viridiplantae; phylum Streptophyta; class Magnoliopsida; order Malvales; family Malvaceae; genus Gossypium; species Gossypium rotundifolium. Next base: position 26,324,255 of record CP106724.1, on the reverse strand, counting down.
TCCTTGGTGATCAAATAAGTCATCTATACTGAGGCAATGGATATCGATTCTTGATCGTTACTTTATTCAACTGTCGATAATCAATGCATAACCGCATAGAAACATCTTTCTTTTTAACAAACAACACTGGAGCTCCCCAGGGTGAAATACTTGGTCGGATGAAGCCTCGATCTAGTAAATCTTGCAACTGTACTTTCAACTCTTTCAATTCAGTAGGCGACATTCGATACGGAGGTATAGAAATTGGTGCTGTACCTGGATACACCTCAATAGCAAATTCAACCTCTCTATCAGGTGGTAAACCCGGTAGTTCTTCTGGAAATACATCTGGAAACTCGCATACAGTCCTAATCTGGCTGCATTGGCTCTCAACTGAATCAGAATTAATAACATATGCCAAATACGCTGAACAACCCTGCTGTAATAATTTATTAGCCTTCATCGCTGAAATGATACGTGTCGAACCACTGGTACGGATGCCATTCACTTCAATTCTATCCCCGTTTTCTGCTTGAATACTAAACCTCTTTTTATAGCAGTCCAAAATTACCTCATGCTCAGATAACCAATCCATACCCAAAATGATATCGAAATCGCCAAAAGGCATGATCAACAAATCCACAGGAAACATTTTATCATGTATTATTAACGGGCATCTCCGGCATACTCTATCTACTAACACTGTTTGTCCCAAAGGGCTAGACACCTCTATATAAACTCTAGACATTTCAGATTCTAACTTCCTCAACTCAACTAATTTTGAATTAATATATGAATGTGACGAACCCGGATCAATTAAAGCATAGATAGGCTCGAATACAATAAAATATACATCACGACATCATGTGCATCACCTTCTTCCCGAGTCCGAACCACGTAGGCCTGGCCGGTGCTCTAGCTTCCATCGCTATGTAACTATATCAACGCCTCTTCGTACACCTCCACCTCGGATACGGAACCACCTCTACCCGAACCTCTCGCGAGCAAGAGACACCGATCTTTGGGATGTTCTTGATGTAACGTTTTTATTCTTCGGACAATCTTTAACGAAGTGCTCTGCCGACCAAGAACTAAGCGACCTCCATCACTTTCCAACATTCACCTAAATGTTTCTTCCCACAATATCCACATTCTAAAATTTTCGCATCTCGGGTGGACCTTTTACACCGCCAAGAGAAATAGTAGATATTTACCACGACCTTTATCACCTCTATCAGATCTGAAACTTGGCCTCCAACCACTTCTTGATTCTCTGGATCTCTTCGGTAATGGATTAGAACTGGTGGTGCCCAAACGTTTTCCAGCTAATTTACCCATTTCTGACTTTTTGTCCAGGCCTAATACTTGTTCTATCATTTTCGCTCGCTCAATCAAGTCAGCAAGTTCAGTAATTCTGAGACTTACTAATTGAATCTTGATTTCATCTCGCAATCCCCGTAAAAATCTTTTGCAGCTATCAGCTTCTGTTGGAATGAACTCAGTAGCATATCGACTCAATCGAGAAAATTCCCTTTCATAATCCACTACTGATAGATTACCTTGCTTCAACATTAGAAATTCCTGCTTTTTATCTTCAATATATAACTCTCCAACATACTTCTTTTGAAATTCCTTTTGAAATAAATCCCACGTTACCTGTTCTGCTGGCAAATGTCGGATTACAGATTCCCACCATAGATAAGCTTCGCCCTGAAGTAATGAAACAACACAGATTAAGCATTCCCGGGGGGTACATTCTAATTGTTGCAGAACCCGTTTAGTTGATTCCATCCAATTCTCTGCGCAGATGGATCAACCCCGTCGACCCATAAATTTCAGCACCGTATTTCCTTAACTCTTTTATCGGGGCCCGCTCTAGAACAGTACAGGCGTGGTAGCGGTATAGACTCCGCTATTCATTTGAAGAGCATCGTTAAAACCCTTACTAGATCATAATCATTTCTACCTTTTTCATCTCTCTCCTAATGTTCTCTCTTTCTACATTGGGAGGTGATTTGATCGGATTTACACTAGGTGTAGTGACTGCTTCATCTAGATCATATGATTCTTCATCTCCAGTGAACATTTCTTCATTTATATCATCAATGTGTTTATCAGACATCTTTAATCTATAAAACAAAAATAAATAAATAGGTCAGCATCCAAAATTCCCGACTCAATTTTTAATTCAAAAGTGGCATGTACTACTAAACTCACTTCCGAGCTCAATTTAGCCCGAGAATCGGCTAAACCTGATAGCTCTGATACCACTAAATGTAACACCCTCTAACCCTAAACCGTCGCCGGAACAGGGTTACAAGGCATTACCGAACATATCAGATAACTTACGAATTATTCACAAATAAAATAACATTCATAGTATAATTATTTAATAAATCCCAATGAAGGACATTTAAAACCTAAACCATGTATTAAAAATGGGACGGGACTTGTTTGAATACTCCGGATTTTATCTGTAAATTTTATTTAAATTTCGACAGCATTTCTGCTTATTTTTACATATAACCCCCTGCAATTAAAACCGTATTCATTCCAAATATAACCAATTCAACCAATTCCAAAATCCAACAATTCAACCAATGCAATTTCATATTTAATCATATTTAAATTATACTTATAACATCAAATACCAAATATCATTCTTTACAACAAAAGTCATGTAGTAATTTAAAGTGACAACACCTATGTACATGCCACTTTTATCAAAGGAGAATACATCACCGAGTTTTGTTCTGGAGTCGGGATCGTCTTGGATGCTGAATCAGAACTTTGAACACCTATTAACCTGCGCACGGAAACAACCGTACGCTGAGTATACATAAACTCAGTAGTATTACCATAATTCAAATTATAAACATAATAATCATATCATTAAATCATATCACTTTAATTTTACTAAACCAATTCAAACATAAGTTTGTCATTCTCAATATATTCATACAATTCAATTTTAGCAATTCAACAATTGAAATAATACACAATCATGTTGAGCCACTATCCATTTCTTGAACCAATGGTTCATACTTTCCATTCTCATACTCATATTCCAATCACATTTTTCAGTTCATGTTCTATTTTCGCATTACTTCCAATGGCTCAACCATTTCATTTTATTCAATTTAACCTTTTCCTTATTTACCCTATTAATGACTTCGGACTTTAACGGATACACGTTCCAACCCAACACACCATCGGCACATTGTGCCTAAAACGTACATAGTACTGATCGATATATGACACATAAGTGCACAAACGACACACGAGGTGCACGATACGACACACGAGGTGCACAAATACGACACATAAAGTGCACGATATACGACACATAAAGTGCCTGATCGGCAAAGCCGATAAATCCCGTACACTTCCAAATCCTATGGCATGCCAATTATATCCGACTCAGCCCGACTAGTTAATAGGGTATTTTAGTTCTCAATTTCATTTTCATTTTCATAACAAATTCAATTTCAATATCAAATACACTTTTCCATTTCAATCCACATACAATTCAATTTCAATACATATCCATCATTCAACTCAATTTCCATTCAATTCAATAAAACACTTACCTTATGATTTACTTACCATATACATAATTTAATTTAACATTTAATGAATAAATAAAGAATTTGAATTATAGTAATACAAACCCGAAATACACGTTTACTCCTCAGTGATCTTTTCTTTTCCCTTGGATGCCTTTGCCTCTTTTTCCTTGTTAGCTACAAAATAATAATTTACATTATTAATTACAGCATTAAATTACAATAAATAATGAATTTTATTCAATTTCTACTCTTCCTCTTCATTCTACATTCTTTATACACGATTCTATTATTTACTTATAAGTTCTTTCAAAACTGTCTACCTGAGTCATTGTCACTAAATTATCTATATCTTGAGTTACAGATTTCCAAATTAAGATTCGTAAATTTTATATGAAACTAGACTCACATATCTTCTTGCCATAAAATTTTCAGAATTTTTGATTTATCCAATAAGTACAGTTTATTCTTTAAAATCACCCTATTCTGTTGTCGGACAGTTCCGACCACTCTTTGCTAAAATTTAATTATCTTTTATACAGAATTCAAATGATGTCCTAGTTTATTTCTTATAAAAATAGACTCATTAAGGAATCTAACCATGTAAATTATGTCCCAAAATTATTTTGTACAATTTTAATAATTTTCCAAGTCAGAACAGGGGATCTCGAAATCACTCTGAACCAGTCTTACTAAAATCTAAATATCTCAAAATACAGAATTTATTTGCTTTCTCTGTTTCTTTCATATGAAAATAGACTCAATAAGCTTTGATTTCATATCTCACTCAACCTCTAATTCCATTTCTACCATTTTGGTGATTTTTCAAAGTTACTCTTCTGCTGTTATCCCAAAACTGTTTTCTTATAACTCATTTTACACTTTAATCCTAATTAAGTTTACTTATTTTCTTAACTTAATTCATACTTTGTTTCTTCTTAAATTCCTTCCATATTCAACTTGACCATCTAATATTCATATTAAAACTTTAATTTCTATAATACAAAACTTGTAGCTTACTTTATAATTTAATCATTTTACTAATTCTAACTTAAATTTCATTCAATTTAATCCCTAATTCATCTTTTCTTCAACATCAACTATACTTGAAAACCCATAAACTCTCAAAATTTCAGCTTATTTTCATCAAAATCTTACTTTAAAGCTTCTAAAACATCAAAATTAAGAAAATAGGACTTGATTGACTTATCAATTTAAACTTTAAGCTTCAAATCCCTAGTTTTTCCTTTTCTTTCCTTCCTTTCCCTTTTCGTATGTTCTCTGTTCTTTTCTTCTGTTTCTTTGTTTTGTTCCTTTTCTATTTACTTTATGTTATAATAATATAATATATAATTATTATATTAAATCAATTTAATATAATTTATTACTAATATATATATTTTATAATAAAATCTAAGTAAAATCTTTGATTTTTATCTCATTTGCCGCCTCAGCTTATGCTAAATGGCATATTTTCCATTTTGATCCTTTTACTTTCTTTTAATCTATAATTAGACTTTTACTCCTTATTCAATTTGATCCTTTTCCTAATTACTTTAAATTAAGCTAAATTCTCTATATAAATTTCTAATTAAACACACTATTAGACTCATAATTACTCCTAATAATTATTTACTAACTCGATTTACTAAGACGGAGGCCCGATAATACACTTTTCGGTGCCCACAGATTTTGGGTCGTTACATTTATATTTCATATGTTAAAATATTAACAAGTTATAATTAATTATTTTTTATATTCTTACTAAAATATAATAATATTAACTAATTTAAACATTATTTAAATACATATTTATTACTTGATAATACCATGTCTAAAATGATAATTTTATTTCTAAAAATATTTTTGACAGAATGCTAAACACTCAAATCTTAAACCAAACTTTTCAAAAATACTCCTCAAAAGAACTTTTCAAAAGAAATACTAAACTAGCCCTTAGTAGCTAAAGTACATGGGAGATCCTTGTACTATAAAGACAAGATCAAATTAATCTTTCTATTATTAAATGAATTAATTTAGTCTTTATACTATTAAAAAGATATAAATAAGTTTAAATTATAATAGAGTTAACTGTTTAAAAATATCAATTGTTGTTTAACATATTTAATATTACTAAAGTTTTATAATTTTGTAAATGAAATATTTTGTTTGAAATTAAACTACAATTAAAAATAATTTTCAAGATATTTTTATACGGTAAAATGTTAATTTTATTAAACAACAAATGATATTCTTTAAATAGTAAATGTTAAATCTCTCTCAATTTGGTCATATTTGATTCTCTTTAATATTATAAAATTAAATTGATCTATTTAATAATAAAGGAACTAATTTGATCATATCCCTAAAGAGACCTCTCAAATAAATTTACCTTAATTTAGCACACAAATAAATCGTTAAGGGTCTAAAATTTTGAACGGAAAAATACAAGAATTATTTGTACAATTCATACAACTTACAATTATGTTAAAGCCACTAAAATACTGAAAAACCAACAAAATCAAATTGCATAAAGAAATATAAGAAGAATTGTCCGATTATGTGCAACTTTATCTACTTCATAAGAGACATAGAAACTCAGAAAATTTTAGTCAAATATCTAAATTTTTTGCTTATGAGAATTAAAATAGAAAATAACTTTTTTTTTTTTTACAAAAATTTCTTGCGTTCACGAGTTCTTATATTGGTAATGGAAAGAAGAATTAGCAACAATTCATTCCAGATGAATTTATATAATCTTTTTAATTTTCAATAAGATGAAGCTTTACCATTTCAAAAGTAAATAAAGGTCTATAAAAAGTATATTCTTATTCTCATTATATTGTTTGGAGTTCAGTGGGATAAGGAATATGCATTTTCAAGGAACACAGTATTTATTCCTTTCGAGCATATGGGCAAATATATCATGATATTCCATCATTCACACCTGAAGCAAACAATCCACGTTATTTTCAACTATATTTTTATGATATTAACAATATGCTTCAAAGTAGAATGAGAATACTACAAGAAGCCAATTTAGAAGCAGAAATTATAAAAGGGATCATGGAAATTCTTGAAGGAAATCCCTATGCCTAAGTTCTGAGGAAATTCTCCACCAGCATGCTTCACTGGTCATAGTTGACCATCAATACGAGGAATGATTACTTGAACAAAGCTACTCTTTAAGGTAATAGGTGACAAAAATGAGACAAATCAAAACTAATTTTTTTTTTTTTTGGGGGGGGGGGTTAACTGAGTCGACCTACATTCTAATACTATTGTTGCATACACAAGTAGAGAAAGAAAGGAAAAAGAGTCGTATGCTCAAAGTGAAGAGAAATGAACCCATGATTTTATTCCACATAGTTCCAACCTTTTTTAAGTAATATATTAGCTAAAAACAATAAAAACAAATCAAAGAAAAAAATCACAACATTGGTAATTCCTGATACTTTGTTATTCATTTAACTAATTTCACTCCAACAAATCTCAGCAAATTCAACATTTGATATAAAGATGGCAAATGAACAAAAATAAGACGAATGATGAAAAAATTATTCCCATAAAAGATGACGGATATATAAATATGGAAAGATGAAAAGAGAAAAAAGGGGATAATAATGAGAAGTTTATAGAAGTAATCAAAGTAGAAAGAATGGTAGATTTCGAAGGTGTTTTTCTTTTCCGAGTAACATTTGAATAGAATATTTTATAATTTTTATTTAATTTTTTATTTAAAAGATAAAAATTGATATTAATTGAATTTTAATTTAATGGACATCGTCGTTGGTCGTTGTTGTTAGAGTAAGTGAATGTAGATTCCCACCTATTTGTATTGTGTTTTAGATACTTTTTCATGTTATAATTGTGTCTAAATTATTTATGTTAATATAAATTAAATGTTGGTATCATATTGATTTTTTAATATTGTGACTAAATCTTATACCAGAACTTTAATGCTTTTTTCTAATCTTGATGATTGGCATGATGGATGATGCTTTGGGCTAACAGAGATTTTACTCTTGGGTCTGCTTACCCTCTAGCCCTCAATTCCTTCTAATAGATCTAAGCATGCTTGGTCACCCTACTTTGTTCCAAGTCAAAATAGTCCCTCTAACCATTCACAAAAATGCAGCTGCAGGCAAACAATGTGGCAGAGCTGCAAAAGATAAGTGTAGTGTTGTTTCTAATCCTTATCACACCGATGCAGATGAGGGTTCAATGTTGGTTTCTTTACAAATTTAGTATTAGAATAATCTTTGATGGTTTCACAAATAATCCGTGCCTTTTATGGGTTGAGTTTATATTTTATACAACACAAAAGATCCAGAATCCCCTGGGTGTTTTTTTGTTTTATTATCCGCTAAACCAAATGGACCAGGGAAAGCAAAAGAAACTAAAAGCTAGTGAAAGGGATCTATATCCAAGCTGGGCTCTTCAAAGGAGCCACAATAGCCTTGACTTGCAAGTAATTGCTGAGACAGTGAACACCCTTTTCTCTTCCTTGTCCACTCATCTTGTACCCACCAAATGGGATGGCTGCGTCAAATACATCATAGCAGTTTATCCATACGGTTCCAACTTTCAATGCCCGGCTCAAGGTGTTAGCAGTGTCTAAGTCATTTGTAAATACACCAGCAGCCAGTCCGTATCTCGTACTATTTGCCCTCCGAATAACTTCATCCATGTCCCTTTAAGCAAACATTATTACATCACTTGAGCTTTAAAGTCATTTGTAATCACGATGAGGATGCACAAGGCAAGGTTGATTTGCTCACCTGAATTTAAGGATTGATTGAACTGGACCAAATATCTCATCCTGTGCAATCAACATATCTTCCTGGTGAAAGTTTAATCAGTTATTTATATTACCAGAGGTATACCATTCTTGCCAGTTGAAGTTGTAAATGTAATACCTTTACGTTGGCGAAAACAGTGGGCTGAACATAGAAGCCCTTGCTCCCTAACCTATCTCCTCCAGTTATAAGAGTTGCTCCACTTTCGATACCTGATCTTATGTACCTCAGTATCTTTTCAAATTGTTCCGAATCAATCTGATTTAAGTATGCATTGGTATCAGTTAAGAAGAGTACAGGAGAGAACCCCAGATTATAACAACGTACGCTGATTTTCAGTGTCATTAGTATGTATGACATAATAACAACTACATGAAGAAGTGGCTGACCATTATTTACCTGGGGACCCTGTTCAACTCCTGCCTTGAATGGATCACCAACGCTACGTTTCAGTGCACGTGCCTTTGCCTTCTCTATAAACTCATCATGCACATCCTCGTGTACATATGTACGAGAGCCGGCAGAGCAACATTGCCCCTGCAAATGGTTTATAACTACAACCCATCGAAAGAATCCCAATATAGAAAATAATTTTAATGTTACAAAAGCATTTTTACCTGATTAAAGAACAAAGCAAAGTGAGCCAGCTCAACGGCTTTGTCCACATCAGCATCCTTGCATACGATGAAAGGCGACTTTCCTCCAAGCTCCAATGTTACGGGCTTAAGATTGCTTTTTGAAGCTAACTCGAGGACAATTTTTCCAGTTTCACTAGATCCAGTGAATGCAAGCTGTAAAATGGTTGTCATTTATCTCAGTCTCAAAGGTATTTAAAAGAGTCATGTTATGGAATATAAATTCCATGGATTACTTGTATTCCATTCTATCTAACAGAATATAAAGAAGCTTTAGTGCAAGGCTGATTGATAATATAAGGAAACAATGCCAGTGCCAGACATTAGTCTGGGAACTCAGAAAAGATGAAGTGCTAAGCAGGAAAAAAAACGCTAATAAATGTTGAATGGAACTGACTATTTCTTTTAAGATTTTAAAGTACCTTATCCACATCCATGTGACTGGCAAGAGCAGCACCAGCAGTTGGACCAAAACCTGAAACCACATTTAGAACACCTGGAGGAAGTCCAGCCTGTGGAAACAATTCCCACTCAGAATGACTAAAAGATGAAGTTTAAATATTTTAAGAATAAATCAAGCACAACTTAGGATTTCAATGATAAAGTTACCAAACCATATACACATGAAGGAAAAACAACTAAGCTTACATTCTTAATAATATAATAACAAAAGACTTGCAGATTCACCACCATAAAGTATCTGACTTCAATGTATTTAAATTCAGTTATAAATTTATTAAAAGAAGAAAGCAAAGGAAAACTTGAAGCCGGGGTCTATGCTGATGATTCAATCTTTTAATAAAAGTGAGTGTACATTTGAAATAAGTAAATAAGGAATATAGTCAAGAAATTACCTCATGAAGTAGCTTGGCAGCAAAAAGAGCTGACAAAGGTGTCTGCTCTGCTGACTTAAGAACGATTGTACAGCCACATGCTAGGGCAGGCCCAACCTTCCAAGCAAACATGAGAAGAGGAAAATTCCACGGAATAATTTGACCAGCAACACCAATTGGTTCATGTATGGTTTGCACAAGGTGTGGACCATCAGCTGGAATTGTAAGACCATGAATCTTATCTGCCCAACCTGAATAAGCCAAAGAATATTGTCAGATATCAAACAAAATTTTAGGAAATGATCTTTGGTAGTTCAAAACACCAAATGAGTGTGAATTTCAGTGACTTTACTAACCAGCATAGTACCGAATTATTCGTGAGATCATTGGTAGTTCAATTTTAGCAGATTGTTCATACGGTTTTCCATTATCCCAAGTCTCAAGCGTTGCAAGTTCCTCGATATGCTTGTCAAGGAGATCAGCAAATCGAAACAATACCTTTGATCTTTCCTGGAATACAATAGACAAAGTTTAACAGGTAGAAAATTATTTAATAAGATAGAAGAGATAATAATAACTATGAAGTTACATAAGCAGTCATCTTTGGCCAAGGTCCTTCATCAAATGCCTTGCGAGCAGCACAAACAGCTCGATCAATATCTTCTGCATCACCTTCAGCAACATGAGCAATCACATCCCCTGTCCTGGGGTCATATGTTGGAAAAGTTTTACCTGTTTTAGATTAAGGGATTTAGTAAACAAGTAGCCAAAGAATTATCATAACATGCCTATGTGACACATTTATAAGCACATCAACAACAATGTACAATTGGTACATTAATATAAGGAACAAAAAGCTCACCTGATGCTGAATCAACAAAGTTCCCATTAATCAAAAGCTGAGTGCAGTGCACTTTGATGGAAGGATTTATCGGGTTCTCAATACCAGCAGAAGTGCTGTAACAAGAAACCACTCTGCCCACTCCACAGAACCTCCCTGGAACCAAAAGTTAAGTTCAACAGTTAAGGCTAAAAACAAATATTGGCATTAATAAAGAGGAAATAACAAAAGTAAGTAGCCAACTCCCACTAAGATTTTCGGCTCTCAAACGTTCATATACCTTTCGATGAATAAAAGTACCCCAACAAATTATTTGCAAAAACATAAAAAGACTACAAGGAGATGGGAAGACTATGTCATGATTGTTTTTTTTTTTCTCCATATTTCTAGGTGCCACTCTTGAGTTGCCATAAATGCATTAATTTAAAAAGAAAAAGAAAAACATGGATATCTTTTTGTATATATATTTTTTTGGGTATTTTCAAAGTTGCGTTGGAAGAGGAGGGGTTTCACTTGGTTCTCAATGGCTCATAAGAAAAGTTGGCCACTACCTTATTTGCAATGTCTTTTAGATTTTGATATTTAGACATAGCTGAGAAAAGTTGTCACTGCTGATAAAATTGTGAACGAGTGTTGTAAAAATCAAGAAAATGAAATTTTTTTAGTGTTTCATATCATTGTGAAAATGTTATAAAAAGAATATTGAGAAATCACATCATGTTAAAATGATGCTTAGTAAATTATTTTAACAACAATGGAATAGATTAGCAGTATTAAAATATAAGTAAAAAATATGGAAGGGTAATATATTTTGAAAACTGATTAAAAACAAATTTTGATTTACTTTAAAAATAATAAAATTATTTCATTCTAAAATTACATTTATTTTTATTATCGGTATAGGTAACACTTTATAATTGATTTGAAATTTTTTTTGATATCATAATTGAATAAACTTAAAACATATTTATTGTTTACCAACAGCAAAAGTCTCTTTTTCCTTTGGAAAAAAAAACAGCAAATGCCTCTTTCAATCGCTTTCGTTGTAGGCTCGGCTATAGCAAAGTGTTAATGAATTATGACTACGAAGAAAAGCTTTGAGCGACCAGATAAAATATCAACAGGGCATAACACATACGTATTTATATTATTACGATTCTATAACCAAAAAGTAAAATTGATATTAAATTCTTTTTGACATGTTTTCAAATTTGAATAATCTCTCATTCACATTTTGATTCTTTAGTTATACATAACAAAATGCGTTAAAATACATTATAAAAATTGATCTCATCAATTCTAATCACCATCTCTATTTCGTTAAAATCAATTTTAATTTTTCCATTGTTTTGCGAGAAACTTTCAATCAACTTGAAGCATTATAATAAGTTACAAAAGTTGATCTATTCAATCTTCATCAATATTTACATTTCGTTTTTCAAAAGAACAGAAAAAACACTCACAAAACAATGAAGTAATCCATTCTAATACAAATACCTTTAGGAAGGAGGGAAGAATAAGACAATGAGCAAGAAAGCAACGAAGAAATCCTCCTAGCCGCCATCCTCGATTATCTAAGGAACGATGTGGTTACGTTTTCGCTGAACTATTTGATAACATGGAAATCAAACGGGGAATTGGATTTAAGTAGGCGGAAGGTGCGGAAGGTGAGGAAGATCAAAGTAGTTGGGTGACATTTCTAAGCAACTAAATTAGTGCCACGTGGAGTGAAAGGGTGGTGTGATTTCTTTGATTAAAATCCAAAAATTAGGGCTACAAATCTCCACAAAAGTGGCGCTTTTTTCCTACGTTGAAAACCAGATTTGCTTTTCTGCGTGTGCCGTCGTCGACTATGACTACGACTATTCCCATTTCTTTTAATTTTTTGGATAAGTGTTTTTAAATTGGATATAAATAAATATGTTTTTTAAGAAATTAATTAACACAATATTTTAGTTTACTTATGTTTAAACTTTTATTACATTAATATATGCTATTTTAATTTGGTTCCACTATTATTCTAAAAATTAATTAAGTATAAAATAAAGTTTCCAGTAAGTTTTAAAATAAAAAATGATGACATATTATTTTAAAAATTATTATAAACAAATAATTAAATTTAACCTAATAAATAATTTTAAAAATAGTCCTGAAGTTGCAATTGTAGACATTGGTTTTCAACGCTAAAGTCCGTTATATTAAATTTGAATTAAAAATTGCGATTTAGTCAATTTTTCTTTACATACTAATTGATTAAAATATGTATAACATGTTATAATTTTATATATTTATCCATTAAAATAAATAATAAACATATCAAAGCTCCACATGAACAAACGTAATACATTAAAATTGATGTCTTGTTATTTGACAAGTATTAACTTCAACTTTTATAATTCCATTACTTAATATTTCGGAATAAATAGTAATTTTTATGCCAACTCCTAAGCTTTTTCTACATCCCGCCTAGACCTAATCTTGACTAGGTCACTTGTTAAAATCTAAATATTCGTCTGAAAATTATAAGATTTTAGGTAAAAATATAAGCCTAATAAATAAATTTTGACAAAAAATAAGCCTCATTTTATAAATGGATCGGACCTTAGGTAGAATTTTTTGCTAGGGCCCTACCTGAATCACTCTAAACTTTCTTTTTTTGTTGTCGTTATTTTGTTGTCATTTTATTGATATTATTTAGATATTGTATAATTTTATTGTTTTATTGTTAATTTTGCTAGTATTTTAGAGGTATTTGCTTGTAAGTTACAACTATCTTGGTGTTATTTAAGTATAAAGACTCTTTTTTTAATGTATGTCAATTTTTGGGAAATATTCATTTTAATATTTTTAGTGTATTTGATGTATTATATTTTTAAAATTTGTTTTATATAAAAAATCTAAAAATAATTAATATGAGTAAGGTGGTCAAATTTAGGTTTAATATTTTTAATTTGAGTCGAGTTTAAATAAAATTTTAAATCTATTTTTCCGTTCGGACAAGACCCATGCCTTAAAAAAAAAAGGGTCAAGTCTAATCAAACCCAATGTTTTCATGTTAAAAAGTAAAATAATATTAATTTTATATAAACTTTCATAAAAGTAGAAGCTATTAAGGGATCATCAATTATGCCAGGGTCAATTTCCATTAGAAGAAGAAGAGAAAGGAAAAGAAAATCTAATAAATAAGTGGATTATAGTAGAAAATTTTCTTCATCTTTTTTTAAGAAAAATACTTTTATTAGGGGGAAAGAAATGAAAATAAACTTAAAGTGAAAAACAATTATTGTCTTAATGGGCTATTTTACCCAAATGACCTAAAAAATAATTAATTATGTAAATGATCTTGATTTAAAAATAATCACTCAAATAATTTAAAATGAACAGTGTCCCAGCACCCCAATTTTTTTTTAAATCCGGTACAAGGGTGCCAGCCATTAATGTCCCAACACCCCCCAAAAAATATTTTTTTAAATTTGATAAAGGGGTGACGGCCATTAGTGTGCCAACACTCTAAATTTTTTTTAAATACTAGTATAAATGTATATCAGTATGATACGGGGTCAAAAAAATACAAGGGTGCCGGCCATCTAATTTCTAGCACCCCAAAAATTATTGTTTTACCATCTGACAATGATTGTGTCAGAAATTTATCTAATGCCAGCAGTTTACTACACCCAACCCAAGTTTACTGTTCATTTTAAGTTATTTGGGTGATTGTTTTTTAGCCAGGCTCTTTACATAATTAATTATTTTTTTGGGTCATTTGGGTAAAATAGCCTTATAATGGGAACGTGAAATGAGTTGAGCATTAGATAATTGTCATAATTTCCAAAAATAATTTGGATCAATTACAAGGAAAATTTTGTATATTAATCGAATCTGAATATTTTTGTAAGTCTGAATCGGACTAGGTAAACTACAAAAATAGTTACTTATGTTTTGAAATGTTACATTTTAGTAACTTATGCTATTGTTTTGTTACGAAGTGGCCACTTTTCCGTTAAACTATGTTATCTCCCTAACGACAGTTCTACGTTTTGTAAATCGTATGAATTTTATGCTTATTATGTATTGTTTGATTGATTATTTCGGTAACAATACGATAATGAACCTAGATAATATGATATGTTAATTATTTCGGTAACAATACGATAATGAAGTACTTGACAGCTTAAAAGTCCGGTATGAACCTACAGAATACTTAGGATACAAATGACATGTCATTAGGGATTATATGTTTCGAGTGCTGATCCTGAATATGTCCTACATTTGCCGCGAATTCTCCACAGCTCATGTGACCAGCATCATATAGCTAACATTCCGACCCACACCTCGTATGAACAGGCCCATCTCACAGCTCATGTGAGCAATACTGAAAAGGTTACAGTTATATGAAAACGTGTTCCTGAGTATTCGATGCTATTCTGTACAGTTCAACAGGTAAGAAAAGGATGAAGGAAAGGCATGCATAAGAACCTATTATTGCTAATGTTCATTTGAAAAGGTAAAATAGATATGAATTTATGAAATGTACTGAATGAGAAGTTGTTTTGTGATGAAAAAGAAAGGTATGGAATTTATTTCCTAGAATATGAGATGTTATGTTTTCATGATTTCTACTAACCATGTGAATTATGGTGCATAGGAAAATTTAATGTTATACGATGAAATGAGCATGATTGTATGGATTGTTAATTGATGTTCGGTAAGTTGAAGTTTACCTTTTATGAACTTACTAAGCATTAAATGCTTATGTGGTTGCTTTTCATTTATTTTGTAGATCATCGGAAGTTCAATCTATTGGAACTTGTCAGAGTCCTATCACACTATCCAGCGATCACTTTGGTAGTTTTGGGTTATTTTGATCTATGGTTATAAATGGTATGTATAGGGTTTAATGTCATTTATACTTTTTTTTGTGTTTTGGTTACTTTTGTAAATGGTTATGTGCATATATGGTATAGTTGGCTTGTACATGTTAAAAGCTATATGAATATGGTCATTTTGGTATGCTTAATTTGAATAGTGAAATGGATTGACAATTGTTGTAAATAGGTAGCTATTTTACCTATATTTTGTGTTTGAGATGTGGCATTATAGTTTTGTTCTTAATTGATTTTGTTATGGTATTAAATGAGGTGTCTTGGAATAGCATATTGGTTATAAGATTTAGGTTAATTGAATTGATATGTTTATAAATGTTTGAAGTATGTTTAGGTCCATTAAATGTATGTATAAATGGAGTGGCTTGTTGGGCAAGGTTTGATTTTGAAATAGCTTGTTTTAGGGGCTAATTATGGAGCACACGGGCTATCACACGACCGCGTGTTTTAAAAATTTTAGGTGCAGGTTGGTTCACACGGGCATAGAGAGTTACACGGCCTGGCGACACGGTCGTGTAACTCTGAGCCACACGGTCACAAAGAGTTGCACGATCTGCGCACACTAGCGCGTGGAATAGTCACACATGCGTGTGGAGTAGCCACACGGCCATGTCTGGAGTCACACGGTCTGGGCTATAACCTGGCCACACGGTCGTACTCCTATTTTCACAATTTTTCATGTTTTTCTCAAAATTTTCTAATTTATTCAAATTAATCCCTAATTATTTTTAAATCATTTTTAAGGCCCTGAATGCTCGGTTTAAAGCCCAAATGAGTGTTATTGCTATGATTAAATTATGTAATTGTTATTTACTTTGTAAGTTGAATTATTATTCTGTATTGAAGTTAAAATTTCTGCTTTTACAATAATGCTTTGTTACCTTAATCTGACAATGAAGACAGGTTAGGGACGTTACAATATGATTTTTACTATTTCTGCAAGAACGGTATCAGGTTGTGAGACCTTGGCTCTATGATTTGGGATATTTTCCCGATCAGAGGGTTCTGCCATTTTTGAATGCCACGAGGTTTGGGATAGCTGCGTACATTGAGATTGCTAACCTACGAGCCAATTTAATATCAGCCCTAGTTGAATGATGGTGCCCAAAACACACACGGTCCACCTCTCGTGTGGCGAGGCAACAATAACACTGCAAGATGTACCAGTCCAGCTAGGGCTGTCTATTAACGGAGAAGCAGTGACTGGGCCGAGAAAAGTGCTCGATCCTTAGGGCACTTGCGAACGATTACTAAGAAGAGTGCCCTTGATGATGAGAAGGAAAATTAACCGAGTTGAAATTCGCGTGTTTAAGAAATAACTTCAAACATCTACCGAGCCACCTAACGCAGATGGACATTATCCACGTTGCAAAAGCATTTATTCTGCAACTCATAGGTGGGATACTGATGCCGGACGTAAATCAAAATAAAGTCCACATCATGTACCTCCCTTTATTGGAAGACCTGGCCTAAGCCGGGAATTATAGTTGGGGTTTACAATACTGATGTGCTTATACCGCAACAATATATAATTCAACTCCGTTAAAATATGATAATATATAATTCAACCTCGAAATTCGGTTGTACACTCCTATTTGCAATCCACTACATCACACCTATTTGATGATACACTCTCAAATACGATATCCCCATTTGATGGTACACACCCAAACACTGTCATTTGATGGTAATCTCAACAATTTTTTCCCATCCAATTACAATACCACTAAAGGGGTGTTGGCCATCAGTGCCCCAGCACCCAAAAAAATTATTTTTTAATTTGATATTGGGCTGTCGGCCATCAGTGTCCCAACACCCTAAAAAATTTATTTTTTAAAATTTGGTACAAGGATGTCGACTATCAGTATTCCAACACCTAATTTGTTTTTTTTTTAATTTGGTATGGGGTGCCAACCATCAGTGTCCCAGCACCCAATTTGTTTTTAAATCTGGTACAAAGGTGACGGCCATCAATGTCCCAACACCAAATATTTTTTTTAAACCTGGTACTAGGGTGCCGACATTAGTGTCCCAACACACAATTATTTTTTTTAATCTGGTACAAGAGTGCCGGCCATCAATGTCCCAACACCCAAAAAATATTTTTTAATTTAATAAAGAAGTGTCGACCATCAATGTGCCAACACCTTAATTTTTTTTTGAATGCTGGTATAAACGTATACCAGCATGATACGGGGTCAAAAAAATACAAGGGTGTCGGCCATCTAGTCCCTAGCACCTAAAAAATTATTTTTTTACCACCTGACAATGATTGTGTCGGAAATTTATCTGATGCCGGCCATTTACTACCCCCAACCCAAGTTTACTATTCATTTTAGGTTATTGGGGTGATTGTTTTTGAACCAGGATTATTTACATAATTCATTATTTTTTTGGATCATTTGGGTAAAATAGCCTCATAATGGGAACGTGAAATGCATTGAGCATCGGATAATTGCAATAATTTCTGAAAATAATAAGGATGAGTTACAAGGAAAATTTTGTATATTAATCGAATCTGAATATTTTTGTACATCTAAATTGTATTGGGTAAACTACAAAAATAGTCACTTATGTTTGAAATGTTACGTTTTAGTCACTTACATTATCGTTTTGTTACGAAGTGATCACTTTATCGTTAAACTTTGTTATCTTCCTAACGACAGTCTTACGTGGCAGTCCATTGGATAATTAATATAATACCCTCTTAAACCAAACTAAAAATTAAATTAACAGAACTTAAAATATTACTATTTTACTTTGAATAATTTTCTTAATTTAATATATATTTTAAATATGAACATTTTAAATAAAAACACAAGTTTGAACAGATGAAAATATTTTATTTTATCTATTATATTATTAATTCGACATTAAAAATAAATTTTATTTTAATTTTTTTACATAATATAATTTTGCATTTAACGTATTATTAGTAATAATAACTAAAATAATATTAATATATGAAATATTAAGTTACTTAGCATGAATAATGTTTTATAAATATAATAATAGAGTTTTTATACATTTAAACTATGTTGAATAATAATAGATAAATTTTAAAATTGATTTATTTTTATTTTAATATTAATATTAATTAATAACTAATAATAGTTAAAGTCATATAAAATAATATGATAAATTTAACAAAATTTTATTCATTTAACTATACAATAGAGTTAAATAATAATAAATAAAATCATATTAATTATATTTTTATTTATTATATAATAGAGTATTGGATTCAAAGTATTATTTTAATATTAATTTTTATTAATAAAAATAAAAATAATATCAACTAATGTAATAAATATAAGAAATTAGATTAGATTAATTATTCTTACTAATTTAATGAAGACTTGATAACTAATATTTTATTATAAAATATTTTATATTTCATAAAATAAAAATAATATTTTATATTTTATATTTTATTATAATATATTTTATATTTGGATATTTTGTATCAAATATATACATATAGCTTACTACTTTAGAATTATTTATGAACCTGACTGAATTTGAATATAAAAATATTTAATTTAAATATGAGACAGGTGGAATGGAATGAATGGGGTGGAATGGACCCTGTTATCAAGGACAGGTGTCAACCAGTTCCATGCAGTTTCATTTCTGCATGTCCTGCCTTATCTATAAACTATACAAATATTAGTATGTAAAATAAATTCCTTTTATAATATTATATAAAATATTTAACAAATATTAAAAATTATTATTATATAGAAGGAATTGTGACTTAAAAAAAAAACATTAACACCCATCTCTTTTTAATTATATTAAAAATTCTATCACACGTATATATCATAAAATTAGAACTTTTGTCTATTTTAGACAATTTTTTTTTATTTCAAATTTGCTTAAATTAACCTTACTTTCAAAAGTGATAATTTACAAAAAAATTTCTCTAAAGCATCGAAACAAAGCAAAAGCAAACTCAAAAGACAGAAAAACAAAACAAGCCAAAAAGCCACAAGAAAGCAATAAGGTGTTTGAGATCCTCCAGTTCCAACAATACAGATCAAATTACATCAAGGGCAAAGACTAGTGTCTATATACAAGATGACAATCCTAAAAAATTTAAACTCTATACATTTTTATTATTTAGGAATTATAATAATCATCCAAGTAAAAATACAAGTTATTCGAAAGTTTATAATTTAACTAGGATCCAAGTAATTGGTCAGTTCTGTCGAGCCGAATGACCTCAAGGAAACATAAATAGTCTAAAATATGAGATTGAATTGCAAGCTCCTTTGTGGGACCCATGACATATGCATGTGGTAACCACATTTAAAACATTAATGTATGCTTAAAAAATAAGATATAATAAATAATGAAATGTAAGGTCTAAAATTAATATTAATAATAATAATAACAACTACATTTCATTTTATGATAATAAATATATTTTAAGTTTACTCAATAATTAAGGTAATGGTAAAAAAAAAAAAAGTTTATACATTCATTAAATATAAATTCAATCCTACTAGAGTCTAAAATATGTCAATTTTAGTTATTTTATTAAAACTATATAAAAGTATAAAAGGACAAATAGACCATCAAAATAATAAAAGATATAATACTCATTTCTTAATCGAGTTAGTATTTAAATAACCTGTGATACCAACTTAATTACGAATTTTATTGATAGTATAGGTGATAATAGTCAAATTTCAGTTTTTGCCATTACGTTATTTAATCTATACTTCACTTGCAACATAATTTGATACTTTGGTTTTATAATGACATTACTTAATCAAAATATTTTATTGTAGATGAATTATTAATATGTAATTTAATGAATTGTTACTAACAAATTTACTAGACAAATTTTAAAATTGAACCTGAATATTAAATTCAAGAAGGAATTTTTCCAATACACTAAATTAAGATGTATAAAGTACTTAAAAACGTAAAGTATATCTTACATTAAACATTTTACTCGAAGCTTAGGTAGGAAAATCATTGTCGATAATATAATATTTATGTACAAGTGTTGTCCGGGAATCATGCACCATGAGAACACGAGTCGTCTAGGTATTATTATTGTTTAATTTACTTGATATCACTTATCAGATAAACCACCAAAAACTCTCTTATTTTAAAAAGTAAAAAATATAATTTTATATAAAATCCATAAAAATAGACAAAATATAATGAGATTTGAAGAAAAAATACCATTATTTCAGAACCTTAATTATTTTCTACATCAATTCTTAATAAACATAGTTATTACAATTTTTCTCATGTATTTGATTTCTTTTTAACCTCTTCGTAGTCCTCTTCTTATGGAACTTGCTATATATATATGAAACAATCCAGGTCAACTTAGGATTAGTTTAACGCCACTCTTGAAAAGCGCTTTAGAAATAATTATTTTAAAAGTTTTAAATTTAATTTTACCGTGTTTAATTCCTTTACTCTAATAATAGCACCTAAATTTGTTAAATACTTCCAAAACTGTACGCATCAAATATATAATACAGACATACAACGAGATCATGTTAATAGATTTGACACTAATAGTAAATTTTAACCTAATTAATTTAACATCATGTATAAAATTTCAAAGAATTAGGAAAGGAATAAAATACAATAACCAAATTCACATAGCAAAATTTGACCTTGAAATTTAAATATTTAATATTGATACCGAAAATGATTTTGAAAATATAAAATACCAATTCCAGAAATGACATTGCAAACTACAAAACTACATACTTAAATGATATTCAAATCTGTTAATATTATAATATTATACAAAAACAATTTATTGTATCTCATCTTTAATATTTTAATATATAAAATATAAATTTTAAATACATTAAGCTTAATATAGATTGTTTACAAATTCAAAATATATGTTATATATTTGGAATAAATTTTAAAAGAAAAACAATAAATGATAAATAAAAGTTAAAAATCTACTCTATTCCTCCGAACCAAAAAAAATAAAATAAAATAAAAAGTACCAAATTATAACTTGTATATTTTCTTTTCGTGTCCTCCACCTATGGCTCCAACCCAGAGATGTTATTAAAAAGTAATGGTGAACAAAGTCCAACGACCACTGTAATATCTATCCATTTTTATATAATTGAGATACCTTCAAAAAGAAATGTTGAAAACGGGCCCTCAAAAGGACAGCAATACTCACAATCTCTTAGTTTTTACCACTTACAAGCTCTAATCCATATTCTATTATAATCATAAACCATCTAATTTTCATACTTCTCAAACTACAAAAACTTTCATCACTCACCAATTCCTCTCTTACTTTTTTATGAAAATGATGACTCACTCTTTTTTTTTTTTAATTGGTTTAATAACACATTTAAATCCTCAATTTGGCCGTAATTCTAAATAAGTCAACAAATTTAGTCTACATTTATAAATTCTATCAATTTAATCCTTAACAAATTTTAATCATATATCAAAATAGCTATAATAAACTCAAATGAAATTATAAAAGCAGCAAAATAGACTCGATACTCTATTCTTCCCATCAAATATAATCACATTCCAATTCCTTCAATAAAATTCATTAGCTATAATAAACTCAAATGGATATCCTGATAGACACAAAATAATAACTCAAAATATATATCCTAACTAAAATAAAAATAAAATAAAATAATTACTTGCCCATATATTTTTAAAAGTTATGACTATTAACACATGTAAAAATTTAAAAGCTAAACTTATTATTATACCAATTTTTAAACTACAATCTCACCCTTTTGTCAAACACTTAAACGATAAAACGGACAAAAGAAAACCAAACATGATTAAATTACCAAAAGCGACAGAAAAAGAAACTTAACATAATTGGATGATTTCTTATTTTAAACTTAAATTTTCATTAATAACTGAAAATTGTGGAATAGGAAAATTTGGACTATATAATAAGCTAAAAAGTAAAATATGAAAATCATTGAAAACGTAATATGAAATATCTGCTAAAAAAACTAGTAATGTATAATTTTAAAACTTACTATTTAGCACAACACTCCTTCACATCAAAGGCAATTATGTTGAAAATCTGCCTAGTATTCAAGCCTCAAATCAGTAGGTTTTCATTCAAGGTTAGGGCATGTATTTTAAAAGTCATGTTATGCATCATTCCTTTTTCCGGCATAATTCTTCAGCCCAGTTCCAATATCTAGCCAAGTGTTCTAAAAGTAGTAGACAAATTGCATTAATCCCACTTCGGATAAAAAAAAGGATAAGTCTGGATGCATTATACATCCTATCATACCTTATCATACATGTCCTTTGAGAAGAGAAGAGTAATGACCCTATGACACTGGTGGTTGCTGATGGTTCTCTTCAATCTTTCACCTGCTGATTGCTGCCTTCATCAGCTCTTCTTTAAAAACAGGGGATTCTGGAAGATAACAGGGAAATAGTGACTGGTAGCTTACAATGAAGGGACAAATATAGCCAGCTAAGCTAACAAAACTTGTGCTTTAGTCTATAAAACTCTTATCAAATGCGTAATTACAGCATAACCAAATGTCATCTAATTAGGTGAGCTTCTTCCCTTTCTATGTCCTCTTGATCTTTGAAAATGTTCCTGTCTCTGAGAAGTAAGTACTTTGAGTTCCACTGCCAAGCTGATGTGCATGAGCTTGAGGATTTGTGAGCTCAATCCCCTGATGAACAAAAAATGCCAATCATTACCCACACAAACAAAAATATAATGTCTGTTTGATCCATGTAAAAAGAAGTTCAAACTAAGACTTTTGCCAACCTTATCCTATTCTACATAGAAAATAGAGAAAACAATCATCACAAATTACAGTCCTAAAATTTTAGAATGATCAATGTTACACATAAACATAAAGCCAATCAGCCACATATCAGAAGTTAACCCTCTGAAGTTTATTAAACCTCGCACACATGCACACATGCTACTACCTAAAAATTAAAAATATGTCATGTGCTTTCATAACCAGAAACCTCACCTTGTTCCCTCAGTCTTCCACATCTCCATAATAGACCTACTCATGGGTCGGGCCCCCAACCAGGCCCAAAGGCCCACCCGAAATGTGGGAGGGTTTGGGCAAAAATATAGGCCCGAAAAATGAACTTGGACAAAAAAATAAGACCCGTTTAAAAAATGGGCCAGGCCTCGGGTAAGACATTTTTGCCCTGGCCCGGCCCAGCCCAAATTCACTAAAAGACAAAAAGATCTGCATTTTTTTAATGTTATTTTCTTGTTATTTTCTCCCTATTTTGCTACCATTTTACTATTATATTACTATTATTTTGTTATTATTGTTTGGATATTGTATAAAACTCATTTTATTGTTATTTTTGTTATTATTTTATAGGCATTTGTTAATTTTTTATTATTTTAGAGGCTATTATTTTGTTATTATTGTTTGGATATTGTATAAAACTCATTTTATTGTTATTTTTGTTATTATTTTAAAAGCATTTGTTAATTTTTATTATTTTAGAGGCTATTATTTTGTTATTATTGTTTGGATATTGTATAAAACTCATTTTATTGTTATTTTGTTATTATTTTAAAGGCATTTGTTAATTTTTATTGTTTTAGAGGCCATTATTTTGTTATTATTGTTTGGATATTGTATAAAACTCATTTTATTGTTATTTTTTTATTATTTTAAAGGCATTTGTTAATTTTTATTATTTTAGAGGCTATTATTTTGTTATTATTGTTTGGATATTGTATAAAACTCATTTTATTGTTATTTTGTTATTATTTTAAAGGCATTTGTTAATTTTTATTATTTTAGAGGCAATTATTTTGTTATTATTGTTTGGATATTGTATAAAACTCATTTTATTGTTATTTTTGTTATTATTTTAAAGGCATTTGTTAATTTTTATTATTTTACAGACATTTGCTTGTTAAGTTGTATCTATCTCAGTGTTATCTAAGTCTACATATTTTTTAAAATTTATTTTCAATTTGTTGGAAAATATTTATTTCCATGTTTTTAGTATTTTTGATGTATTCTATATTTAAAAATTATATAAAAATAATATTAAAAAATTAATACGAGCGGGCCGGGAGTTTTAGCTTTTTTATTCGGGTCAGGCTTGGGCAAAATTTTAAGCCCATTTTTCGGGCCCAGGCTAGCCCGGCCCATGAGCACCTCTACTCCAGAACTCTTTCTTATAATTTAAGTCAACAATGCAAAAATGCCAACCAAAAGAAATAGTAATAACCTAAACTTTACACTATTTAGACTCCTAGGTTCTAAACCCTTTCTTGCACCTAATAAAAGCCATGTACGCAAACTTCTCAAATCTTTCCTATGTCAAATATGTCATAATAAAAACAACATATAATGACATCCCTTCAGCTCATTGTCAAATTAGAAGAAGCTATAAATACCTGCACAGGTGTGAATGCCAAACTTGAAGTCAGCCCAGAGGTGGCACCACTGCTTCCGTAATTCTTTTCCTTGAACCTGAAGTTAAGGAAAAAGTGTTATCACCCAGGAGATCAACATGCAAGGTTGAATTTGAGAGATGAACAACAAAAATACTAAATTAAGCTAACCGATTAAAGGGGAAAAAAAAGAACAGGAGAACCTACTTCTTAGCAACTTTGGCTGCAAGTTTGCTCTGACCAATTGAAACACGCAGTTTGCCACTCCCAGCCTGACCAAGCATTCCATAACCTTCACCTAGTCCATCACCTAATATCAAAAGGGAAATGAACAGTCAGAAAACTGTGGGAAATAGGTTATGTTCTTCTTAGTTGATAACTAGATTCTAGAAACTGCTCCATGAAAGTAACCCCTCAAGAGAATATACAGAACTAGACATTTCATTAAAGACGGTAGTTAAGCATTATAGTACTTACATAACCAGAGGTTACAAGCCTATTGAAGACCCAAAACATGGTTTTTGAGTTCAAGCATCATTAAAGTAAAAAAAAAAAAAAACTAAAAATGATTCTTCAGAAATTAGAAAAATCAAAGTTCACCTAAAGAGCTTTCCTCAGGTACTCCAAATTGCATCCTGTTCGCTAGCTTCCTCATGTCTGTTATAGCATACCTGAAAATAACATATATAGATATAAGCAGAATGCAGAATGCAGAATGCACAAACAAATTGCTGGAAAAGAATTTTAAAAGAAAAAACAAAGATTTCAATGGTAATCAAAATAACAGAACTACCTTTCTTTCATCTTCCTTAAGCGACGACCACCCCTCTTTTTCTTAGGTTCAGAATCAGGAACAGGAAGTGGTTTAGGCTGCTTTGCAGGAGGTGGTTCTTGCCATTTTTCAATTTTCTTATGAATTTCTTCCTTTAAGGTTTTTCCAGCATTCCCTAAAGGATCCCCTCTAGTAGAGTCTATACGTGCTGCAAGAGTTGCTTTAGAAGCCAAGAGACGACAAGCACGACTCCTCAAAGCAGGGGGTGTAGTTTGAAAAATCTCGGTCTGTTCAATATACCCAACACGAAACTGTGACGTTGCAGTGGAAAACCCTGCAAGGGTCTTTTTCTTCGCACCAAGCAGCTGAACATTACAAGCAGGCATCTTAGCTAATGCTGAAAGACCACCAGCAGTACCCATAAGTTTAGCAGCAACAGCACTTCCAACAATAGTAGAAAGATTTGGTGCAATATATCCCATTCTACTTTCTACAAAATCAAGAACCTTCTTCTTTGCAGTATCCAGGGCCAGAGCACGATCACACGCATCAATAGTTTTCTGGAGAACATCTTCAGGAAGTGGCTTGCCACTGGTAGTTGATGCTGTAACTGAAACAACCATAATGATAGCTGAAGGCAAAAGCCCTTCCAAATCCACAAGGGTTAAATCCATCTCATTACCAATCTTTTTCACCACACGAGCATAATCAATTGGATGATGCACAAGCGATTCAAGCTCAGGAAACTTCAATCGGTACTTATCACGTATAAAATTATGGATAATAACAATCTCATTCTCGATATCGACTGATAGTCCATTACAATCCACAATCAGCTGATACTCAGGATCATCTTCCAGTACCACGCCCTGATTTGATATATCAGAACCCTTCTCGAGCGCATCTTCCACTTTCTGCATTATATCAATGTATCTCTGACTTTTTTGCAATTTGGAAACACTGTCCAGATCATCGTAGTTAAGCGTTTCGATATCCGCGAGGTCACCATCAATATCTTCTTCCATGTTTGCGACATCATTATTTTCTTCCTCCTGAAAGAACGATATGAACATTACGATTCAGATTAAGTATCGAATAAAAAAAGAGAGGCTGAAACTCAAAATAGTAAAGGTAAGTATAGTTTCAACTCACCAGAACATCGGCTTCGTTGTCAGATAATTCATCAAGGTCCGCAAGGAATGAATCAGCTAAAGTTGCCTGAAAATTATAACCAAGTAGAAGAACAGACAGTTAGATGCAATTATTTTATTGAAAGAAAAGTGTTAAAATTCCAGGGGAAAAAAAAGTAGAGTAATTAGAGAAAAGAAAACTAACCATCTGACGTTTTCGCGAGGAGCCTTCTAGGGTTTAACCCAAAATCGAAGAGAATAAACGAAAACAAGTTGAAAATTAAAATTTCCTAAATAGAAGAATGAAGGAACCCTAATCGGAGAAAAGAAGAGCAAATATTTTGGGAGATAGCGAAAATAATTTATAGGGAAACTTCTTGAACATGCTATCGAGTCGGCTTTTGTATGGGCTAGATATTCTATTTCTATGTTGGCCCGAAATCATTTATGCTTTGATCCATCTTGGTAAAAATTTCATCCTCATCTATTTTTTCAAAACTTTTAAAAGCCACCGGCAATTAGATTTGTCGGGTTAAAATATTTAAATATACTAAAAAATTAAAAAATTATGTAATTGAGTTGATTTCTAAAAAATTTACGAAAAAATGTCGATTCTCTATAAAATGCGTCTACGTCAACGCATTTTGTGGGGAAATGGCAGGAAAGCGCGTCCTTAGGGGCGCGTTTTAACCTGCAATAAAAAAAAAGGGTCAAGTTTTTTTTTACCGTTGGGGGCCCAACGGTAAAAAAACTATAAAAATCTTACTAACCATTTTATTTTTTTCACACTTTAGTCCTTACTCAAATTCCTCTCAAATTTCTCTTAAAGTCCTTCAAACTTCCTGTAAAATTTTGAAATAGTCCTTTACTATTTACAAAAAAGCCCTTTTTAATTTTTTTAATATATTTTTTTAGAAAATTTTAAAACTTTCGATCGTATTATAATGGCCAGGGCATTACTTCATCTAGACAACAAGCACATCTCCGTCGATCAAATATAAATGGTAAGTTTTAATTTTAATTTTTCAATATTATTTAATAATTTTTAGGTTTATGCAATTTTAATTAATTTTTATTTTGTAATTTTTTTAAACAGTCTGTAGATCGGGTGTTGCAATGTTATGTTCGCAATATGCATGGTCCCCCATCGCCGTTGATCGAGAGTTACCTGCGGGAAGCGGGTTTTTGGCACGTGGCCATGATAGGCCAAGGGTTCAAGTTGGAGCCGCCTTTGATCAGTGCGTCGATATAGAGGTGGAGACCCGAGACGCACATTTTCCATCTTCCATGCGGAGAGTGTACCATCACTCTGAAAGATGAGCAGTTGCAGTTGGGATTGTCAGTGGACGGGTCGGTAGTCACCGGATCCGCAACTTCTGCTGATTGGGGAGTCGTATGCTACGAGCTTCTGGGTGCCATTCCGGATAACATTCAAGGAGCTCGGATTGAGATGGCCTGGTTACGAGACACATTCCCGGAGCCGAATGAGGTTTCGATCGAAATAGAAAGAATACGGTATACTCGGGCATAAATTCTTCAGATAATTGAAGGCTATCTAATGTCGGACCTTTCTAGAAACCTCGTACACTTGAGATGGCTGTTGAAACTTGTTGATTTCAGAGCAGCCGGTGAATTGAGTTAGGGGTCTGTCGTGCTATCGAGGTTGTATCGGGAGATGTGCAGGACGACGCGGCCGAGTAAAGCGAAAATCGGATGTTGCCTATCACTACTGCAGTCATGGGCACGGTTTCGATTTCCATTTTTACGTCTTCGACTCGACCACCCGTATTCATTCCCACTGATAACGAGGTAAATTTAATGTTATATTTTACAATTATTACGTAGATTTATAGTATAATTGTATGCTAAAAATTTATTTAATTAGGTGGAACCATTCGACGAGTTATGCTGGAATACCTACCTCGCTTAAAGATATACGACTTCTATTGGACCAACGGTCGGAATCACAAGTAAATTTCGAATTTCGTATTTATAAGTTAGTATTTCGTATTTAGTGTTTAGTATTATGTATATAACTAATATTTTGGTAATGTTAATATAGTTTCAATAGACACCGTACGAGGATCCGGCAATTCGAGTAGTAATTCCGGAGAAGTTCGTGCAAAATCCAAACCATTGGCACGTGAAGGTCCCATTGATCACCTATGCGACCGTGGAAATGCACCAGTCAGATCGGGTTCTGCGACAATTTGGATTCCTGCAACCGATTCCCGTGCTATCTGAGGTGCTTGATGATGAGCACAAAGTGGACTTACGGCAATTGCACATGGATTGGCCAAGATTTTGGTCAGCACATATCGAGACGTGGGAGAACCGGTATGACTATTTACCTATCCGGGAACCGATCGTCGTTCCTGAGTTAGCGTGCGTGTCGGAATACATGCCATGGTTTAGGATCCATGGTAAGCCATATTTATTGTCGGAAGAAAAAATGCAACAACAACTTCGTCAACAAAGGGAACGTCGGGGCCCTTTAAATCCAAGGAGAAGGGGTGATGAGACGGGGCCATCAACAGTGTCGACACAGTCACCGGGCCCATTAATAGCGCCCACACAGTCACCGGCCCATCAGTTCAGCCGACGGCACCGACGTCACAACCTTTACCCTTTATGCCAAGTGCGTACCCTACCCCTTATATGTATCCTAACCCGTATATGTTTCCTTTTCCCAGTCCCACCCCAGGTTGGAATGCATGGCCGGGTTCGAATCCATTCCCTACTACTCCGATTGGCCAGTCGATCTTGACGCCGTCGTCGTGTGAGGGGTCACAGGAGGCGCCGTCAGGGAACACTTCTTTTTACCAGCCTTCTTCGCCATACGAGATTCAAACACCCCCGCCGTGATTTATGCAAACACCTCCGGGGTCGTTATTTTATCAAGGTGGGTCATCCTCGCAACACCCACAACCAGACCCACTGCTGGAGGAACCGGAATCCCCGCCCGAGGTTCCACGACCCCCGTCGGAAGCTAGAAGAAAGAGGAATCTAGCGTGTAACCACCGACCGCCACCGTGTGGTACTGATTCCGATCGGCATCAACATTGATTCGGATGGGTTTTTTATTTTTTAAATTGTAATTATTTTTTTTATTTTTAATAAAAAAGTTGTGTTTTATTTGTGTTTGTAATTTAATTTTAATATCTCCACTAAAATAGAACTTGATTTTTTTATGTAATTTAATTTGAATTTTTTTAATAAAATAAAAAGTTATTTTTATTTTTGTAATTTAATTTTAATTTATTTAATAAAATAATAGTTGTTTAATTTTTTATTGTAATTTAATTTTAATATCTTTAATAAAATAGAAATTGTTTAATTTTTTATTGTAATTTAATTTTAATATATGTAATAAAATAAGAAGTTGTTTTTTATTTTTATTTTATTATAATTTAGTTTTAATATATTTAATAAATAAGAAGTTTTTTATTTTTATTTTTTGTAATTTAGTTTTAATATATTTAATAAATAATAATTTTTTTGTAATTTAATTTTAATATATTTAATAAATAAGAAGTTTTTTCTATTTTTATTTTTTGTAATTTAATTTTAATATATTTAATAAATAAGAAGTTTTTTATTTTTTGTAATTTAGTTTTAATATATTTAATAAATAAGAAGTTTTTTATTTTTATTTTTTGTAATTTAGTTTTAATATATTTAATAAATAAGAATTTTTTTATTTTTTGTAATTTAGTTTTAATATATTTAATAAATAAGAATTTTTTATTTTTTGTAATTTAGTTTTAATATATTTAATAAATAAGAAGTTTTTATTTTATTTTTATTTTATTGTAATTTAGTTTTAATATATTTAATAAATAAGAAGTTTTTTATTTTTTATTTTTGTAATTTAGTTTTAATATATTTAATAAAATAAGAAGTTTTCTTTATTTTTATTTTTTAATTTAGTTTTAATATATTTAATAAATAAGAAATTTTTTATTTTTTATTTTTGTAATTTAGTTTTAATATATTTAATAAATAAGAATTTTTTATTTTTTATTTTTATTTCATAAAATAATAGTTGCTTATATGTTTTTGTAATTTAATTTTAATATCTTTTATAAAATAGAATTTGTTTAATTTTTTAAAATTTAATTTTAAAATAAATATCCAATATTTGAGGAAATGGGAAACCGCGCCCCTAGGGACGCGTTTTGTGCTAAATCAGCAAAGTGCGTCAACGTAAGAGCGCTTTTGATGATTTGGTACAAAGCGCGTCCCTAGGGGCGCTCTTTCCTGACATTTCCCCACAAAACGCGCTGACGTGGACGCGTTTTGTGAGGAATCGGCCCTTTTCTATAAATTTTCTAGAAATCGACCTAATTTCGTAATTTTTTAATTTTTTGGTATATTTGGGTATTTTACCCGATTTGTCGGTAAGTGCGGTATGTTTTGGTGATCATTGTGGTTGTTAATTTGAGTATTTGAATTCCTTTTAGGTAGTGTTTCAACAGTTATTTAATAATTGAATTTGAATATAATTAGATGTAATTAATAGATTTCATTGAGAATTTGGTTTAATTGGAGTATTCCAATTCTTAAAGGGTGAGAATCGGAGTAATTATGTGGATAATTGTACTCAATTTTAATTTTAAAAATCATTTTGTTACAAGTTTAAATTATAAAATTTTACATTATAAGCGTATTTAGGATGGTTAAAATCAAAGATTTATTATATTATAATTTTTTTATTTGAAAACATTTGATTGGAATTTATTAACTAAGGGTCCGTTTGTTTACATGTAAAAGGTTTTACGGAAAATATTTTCTGTATTTTCCTGTGTTTGTTTCACAGAAAATAATTTGGTCAACGGAAAATGACTTACAGGTCAAGGTAAAATAAACTCTTTTTCCTGTAAAATGACTTACCATTTTGAAAAACGTAAGCCATTTTCTGAAAAAGAGCTCATCTATATATAATTTTATTTTTATATAAAAATTAACTTAAATCAAGCTTAATATAATAATAATTTTTATTTTATTTTAAAAATATTTAAAATATTATATTTTTCAATATTGTTAAACATACATATTTAATTATTTATATTTAGTCATATAATAAATTATTAATATAATAAATATAATTTATTATTTTAATAAATTATTTAATATTTCAATTTTATTTTAATAATAAATTTTAAAACAATAATTTTAAATAATATTATTCACATATTATTAAAATATTCAATATTAATATTTTAATAATAAATATTTACTGCAATTATAAATATATTAATAATAAATATTTTGTAGTATAAATGTTAAAATATGTCATAAGTCTATGTACACTTCACAAATTTATAATTTAGTCTTTGTACTTTTATTTTAAGAATTTAGTCCATTTACTTTTCAAATTTGAAAATCAAATCCAATTATTGACGTCGTTAATTTTTTTGTCAATTTTATTGATGTCACATTTTAAATAAAAATACTCACTTAGTAATTATGTAATTAAAAAATGACATTGTAATGAATCTAAATTTACCATAATATTTTTAATATATACAAAAATAATGTAAAATATAAATTTATAGATAAAAATAAATTCAATTAAACAATAAAAAATAAGAAAATCTCAAATGTATGTTTATTTAATTGAAAATAACTTTTATGAAATAATTTTAAGAAATCTACTAAATAACAAAAATATTTTACATGATTTCTTTAAATACTGAGAAAATATTAACTATTTTAGAAAAATAAATTATTTTCTAAAAATTATTTTCTTGAACTTATCTTCAGTGAAACAAACGAAGCGTAATAAATGAAATCAGTTTCTTTGAAACAGTTTAAAAGAAAATGGCCCACAAATGAAGAAAAAGAACGGCCCAAATTCAAAGACAAATGACAAAATTAAAAATAGGAAACTAAAACTTAATCCAGTCATAGACTCATAGTCAACAGCTGGTCTCCACTAAATTGTTGCCTTTTCACCTCCCTATACCAGCAGTTCAATCGATAGCCAGTTACAAAAAATCTTCCATTTCCTGCTATCGCTTTTCTTTGCAGACCTTTCGTGAACCTCATCCGTCTGATGCTGCAGCCATTTTCCTCTTGTTTGCGTCGATAGCCTTCATCACCATCCTCTATCAATCTCCGCTTCTGTGATTTCTAGGCCGACCATTCTATGTTTAAGGGAAGCAACTTCTCCCATTGTTAGCCCTTTTGATGCCAAACTATGTGCCTTTTCGTTTGCTGATCTTCTTACATGTTGAAAATTGCTCTTAAGGAAAAACTTAATCAGTTCTTGAATGTCTTGGATGTTAGAACCTATTACCGATTTATCCCTGTTTGTGCTTTGGGCTTTCTTAATCACTGTCAGGAAATCTCCTTCAATGTCAACAAATTGCAGTCCCAGATCCCTACCCATAATAACCGCTTGTAAACATGCAATGGCTTCGGCTGCAAAACCTGAAGGTATGTTCTCATGGATTGTGGATTTCGTGGCTACCACATCCCCATTACAATCTCTGACAATGATTCCCGAACATGATTTGTGCTCTTTGAGATCTACAGCTGCATCAAAGTTGATTTTACAGAAGCCTTGCTCCGGAGGTCTCCATATGGTGGCGCTCGGACTTGAGGTAACCTGTATTCCATTAATACTGTTTAGATCCTGTAGATATTTTAAGATAAACCTTGCTACCTCTGCTTCTGATCTCTTTTGGCCTTCATGAATCCATTTATTCCTAGCAGACCAGATAGCCCAGATGGCACAGATAAAGTTTCGACAGACTTCAGTTTTGCTATTTAGCACAATCCAGGTGAACCACTCCGTAAATTCCATATGAGATATATTATCAGGCCATGCAAAATTTATGTTATCCCATGTTTCCTTTGTAACAGCACATTCACGAAATATATGTTCTATGTTCTCCAATCCTTCCATACACCTTGGGCAGGCGGCTTCATTTGTTAATCTTTTGATTCTTAGGTTTGCTAGTGTAGGTAGAGAGTTTAGAGTGGCTTTCCAAGCTGTAATAATTATTTTTGAAGGGAGGTCACTTATCCACAGCTTTTTGTAGCATTTCCTATTTTCAATCAGATTGTAGCTATTGATAAAATTACCGTGTAATAGTAATTTGTATCCACTCCTCACTGTGTACTCGCCTGTTGGTTCGCCCCTCCAAACCAGAAAGTCATCGTGTGGAGTGTTAGCTAGCGGAATATGGAGGATTTTTTGAGCAACTTCTTCAGAAAAGGTACTCTTAATCAACTTTGTTTTCCAGGATCTAGTGTTGCTATCAATCAGATTTGCTACCATCGATATGTTTTGCCTTCTAACCATTTGTTGAATATGCAGATTATCGACATTCGGAACCCATACATCAATGTCAATTCTAATGTTGCGCCCATTACCCACCCTCTAGCATAATCCTATTTTTAGAAGACCCTTTGCGGCCCATATACTTTTCCAAGTATATGAAGGTAAGTTCCCTAGCTCTGAGTTTAAGAAGTTAGAGTTCGGGTAATATTTGGCCTTTAATGTTTGTGCGAGAAGGGACTTAGCATTTTCAATTAGTCTCCATCCTTGCTTTGCGAGGAGTGCCAAATTGAATTTTGCAAAATTACAATAACCAAGACCACCAAGCTCCTTTAATTCGCAAAGACTACTCCATGAACACCAATGTATCCCACGTTTCCCATGACTCTTTTGCCACCAAAATTTCGCTATTGTTTGTTCCATATCCTCGCAAACTGATTTCGGTAAAAGAAAATATCCCATTGTATAGGGTGGGATAGCTTGCAACACAGTTTTAATAAAAACTTCTTCCCCCCTGTGATAATAGTCGTGTATTCCAGCAATCAATTTTCATTTTTTCGCGATCTTTTAGATGTTGAAACATTACCCTTTTCTTTCTACCCACCATATTCGGTAAACTTAGATATTTCTCACAATTATTTGACCATTTGACTACCAGCTTGTTTGAAATAGATAATCGGATTATATCAATGGTGTTGGAGTTGAAGGAAACAGTTGACTTCCTATAATTAACGCATTGCCTCGATCAAATTTCATATTCTTTTATAACCTTTTCAAATGTTTTTGTACACTTATTAGTTGCTTCCCCAAATAAAACATAATGATCTGCAAAAAGAAGATAAGTGATCTGAGGACTTCTCCTGCTTGCCTTAACCCCTCTCAGAACTCTTTCCTCACTTGCAAGTCTTAGTAGAGTAAACAATCCCTCGTTGCATATTAGGAACAAAAAAGGACTCAGTGGATGCCTTTGACGCAAGCCTCTCATCGGAATAATGCATTTCAAAACCCATTCTGGCCATCATTCGCTTCAAGAACTCCTACTTCATGCTATTATATGCTTTGCTCATGTCAATCTTTAGAGCCATTAGGCCTTTTTTCCCTATCTTTGTTTCGCATAAAATGAATAATTTTATAAGCTAGAAGGACATTGTCAGTAATAAGCCTTCTCGGTACAAAGGCACTTTGAGCCGGATCAATGGTATAATCCAGTGCTTCTTGGAATCTGTTTGCTATAGACTTTAAAATTATCTTATAAAAAACTGAGCAAAGACTAATTAGCTTAAATTTTGATGGATTTAAAATATCAAAAGATTTTCCTTTATTAAGGACATCTAAGCAAAAATCACTTTATTTCCTGCCCCACGATATGCCAGAATTTTTGAAAGAAAATGGCTGGAAAACCATCGGGTCCAGGGGCTTCGGTTGGCCTAATATTGTTTATTGCTTCCTTTATTTCCTCCTCTTTGTAATTCGCAGTTGACAACGGATTCATGTTCTCAGTGATACTTCTCTTAACACCTGAAAGGAGGTAATTGGTGTTGCCAACCCCACTAGATTCGAACAGCCTCATAAACTAATCTTTTATAATGTTTTTCATATCTTCGTCCTCAGTTCTTAAGGTTCCTTAATTGTCTTCCAAACCTCGTATTTTGTTCATTCTGTGCTTTTGTGATGCTTGATTATGGAAGAAAGCTGTATTTTTAGCCCCTTGGCGCAACCAATTCGTTCTTGCTTTCTATTCCCAATACATCTCTTTTTCCATTTCCCAGTTTAATTCTAATTTCACATCAATCATCTCTACTGGGGTATCATCACCCCTCTCCATTCCGTGAAGTTTCGCCAATCTTTCTCGAAGAAATTTTAATCTCTTGATACATTCTCCTTTGATTTTTTTCCCCATATCTGTAAACCAACCAGGGTATGCTCAAATTTATCCAAGACACTATCGGTCTTCTCCTGCCATAATTCTTAATAACTTCTTTATATGAAGGCTTAGTTAGCCACCATGATTCGAATTTAAAAAGATTACCCCCGGATTGTTTTACGTTTGGCATTATTTGGATGAAAATTGGGCAATGGTCAGAGAAGGAATGAGGTAGGTGTTGTATCGAGTAATTAGAAAATAAATTCAGCCATTCTCGATTTGTCATTCCCCTGTCGAGTCGTTCCCTTATATTTGTATCCACAAAATTACCCCTTTCCCAAGTAAACTTTTGTCCACTATAACCCATATCAAACAGATCACAGTCCTCCAGAGCTTTCCGAAATTCCTCCATTTGCCTTTCATCTTTTGTTGCCCTTCCCATTTTCTCATGTGCATACATGATCTCATTGAAGTCTCCACATACACACCACGACATTGAGCACCTATTACTTAATCTGCAGAGTAGATTCCATGACTTCTGCTCATTTGGTTGATTTGGATTACCATAAAATCCAGTGAATCGCCACTTATATGGGTTATCTTCTTCATTAATCTCCACGTCAATGTGGTTGTTTGAATAGCTATAGACATGAACTAAGTTGTTACCATTCCATGTAGAACTTAACCCACCGCGCGAACCATTGGCTGGAATATCCAACCCGTTAAGAAAACCACATTGTTTTCGAAAACGTTCCATTCGAATGCTATCTAATGTTGTCTCCATTAGGAAGACCATTTGGAGTTTATAGCGTTTCAACGTGTGTTGAAGCCTTCGAGTAGCCTGAGGATTCCCCAGTCCTCGACGTTTCAGCATAGAATTTTCATTGGTTCCAGTCAGCTGGCCATTTGCCAGCCGCCGATGTAATTTGTGGAAAATCATCACCATCCTCCGTAATAGACCGCATCAACTCTACTATTGTACTACCACCTGAATTCCCCTCAATAGTCTTTGCTTTTTTTGTTGCGTCTTCAGCAAAGGATTAAAAATCAATCACTTCCTCTTGATCAAATTTTCGTTTACCCGTTGTAAGCTCAGTCATATTTGAATCGCTATTTCCTTTATGGATTAATCGACGACAACTCCTTTTTTTATGGCCCAAATGAACAATTTCTTCTGAATTGGTGAGCCCTTCATCTTCAAAATTGTTTTTAAAATTATCCGCAGCACTATGCCAATTTATTTTGGTCTTTTCCACCACTTTTGTAGGTTCCACTTCTTTAGAGTTTACTTTAGGAGTATCTGCTGTAATGCACCAGTTTTTGTTTGACTCTTCCTCCCCTTTATAGCCGAAACTTGAGGCGAAATATTAGTATCTTTATCTCTAGATTTTTCTTGCATTTTTTTCGTTTCCCGATTCACAGAGTTTTTCTTCGAAGTAACTTTCTTCTCCGGCCGATGAGACAGATTCGACTTTTCCAATAAAAGAGCATTATCTTTTTTCACCGCTTCCTCTCCTGTGTAAAAGCATTGCTTCATTGATTTTTTCCACATTGAACCAAATATTAAACTTTCTTTCCCTACCATGGAAGGTTCTGCCTTGAGTGCTAACGAGAAAGGATGCTCATCGTCTACCTTTGTACGATCTTCAACGTGTATTTTCGAACATTCTTTAATCCCATGGCCCATTCTACCACAACCAAAACAGAAAGTTGGGAGATTTTCATATTTAAAA
Source organism: Gossypium rotundifolium (assembly GCA_025506655.1). NCBI lineage: Eukaryota > Viridiplantae > Streptophyta > Magnoliopsida > Malvales > Malvaceae > Gossypium > Gossypium rotundifolium. The sequence continues at coordinate 26,286,541 of CP106724.1, read as the reverse complement.
GATAGCCAGATTTTCCCTTGCCCATTCGGCGAAACAAAAACACCCCTTCACAATTGTTTTTGAATATCTAAGTTAACTCTGATTCGACAAAATTCCCCTTTTATATTAGATCTAATAACTCCCCCAAAAGTAGATCCAATTGCATGCATCAAATTCTTCTTGTCACATTCAGGTGGGCACGAGCCAACTTTTATCCAGAACGGAGAGAAAACCAGTTGAATCTTGTTTCGCTCCAGAGGTTGCATCAGCCTATCAAATATAATTAATTGTTTTCGAAAGAGCCATGGGCGACCTTCCAAGATATGTTCGAAGTCTTCCTCATCTTCAAAAGAAATCGTAAACAAATTTTACCCTGTGATAAGAATCTCAAACTTCTTTTTTGTTTTCCAGATACTTCGTGATTGTGCTCTCAAGCTATCTGGATTATACGTTTTCTTCGTCCAAACAGAGCAGATCAGCGTCGGGTTCTCAAATGGAGTTACTAACAAACTTTTCACCGTTAGCTGGGGCAATTCTTCCTCAAGGAGAGCAATTTCGTTCCTTTCTTCCATCTATTCGAAGTCACCGCTCATTTTCTTCCTAACCACAGTATTCCCTGTTTCTTCCCTGTTTCTTAGGGAAGCTTAAGAGAGCACTCTTGACTTCTCTATCATAACTCAAATTTGAAAAAAAATAATTTTTTATTATATTATAAATCTTAAAAACTTTTATTATAACATAATTTATGTGTATTTTATAAAGTTATAATAAAATTATATTGCTTAAGTCTTAATTTTTTTCATGTTAGGAATATAATATTTATTATAAAAATAATCTAATGTTATATAAGTGTATATTATATTTATTTATAAAAATTACGGTAAAAAACATGGATATAAATTATTTATGTGTCGGTGCTATATATTATAAAAATTCTGGCAAAGAATGATATTATTTATAGGAAATGTTGTAAAAGTTATAAGACACTATAAAAAATGATAAAGGTTAATATATTATAATTATTATATTGTTTTTTTTACTTTATTTGTATATTATATAAAAAAGTTATAATAGCTTGGATCGAATCGGTTCTTTTTAATGAATCGATTCAATATATTTCTTATGTACATTGGATTTGAATCAGGTTTTGAATCAATCTATCTTGATTGAATGCCTCCATTAAATTGTTGCTAGCAAATATCACTAATTTTTTGTTTTGGATCTTCCAAATCATTCGCTAGCAAATATCACTAATTTTTTGTTTTGGATCTTCCAAATCATTCTCGCAGGATATTTAGACTCATTTTTTTTGATCCTCTGATGAAAAGATTCATTTTCTTCAAAAAAAAAAAAAATAGGAGGTAGAGTCGATAAATATTTCTTTTTCGATTCATCCTTGGAGTTGAATATCTCATTCAAGAATTGTTTTTGATACAATCTGGAGGAATTAATAGAAAAGGCAAATATATTATAATACACTAGATTCGGCTTGGTTATTGATAGAGTGAATAGATCTGTTATTTCTTGAAATCTCTCTTCTGATTTAAAATCGTGGTGTAATGTGTATTCCCTCCTGTTCTGGTCATGGAATAGATTAAATAAATAAAAAATGGATTTTTGTTCAAGAATAAAATCTTATTGGAACTGTTCAGTTCATCATTCGAAACCATATCACATTCATGATTTGATGAAATAGGATGGATTGAGATAATATTTTGTAAATACGTAATTATCTTGAATATATTAACAATTTTTTTTTATTTTTCAATCGCCTGAAAGGGACAAAAGAAACATCTTGTTTTTTTTTTCAACAATTTTTGATCTCTAGTGGACCTCTTAATAGGGTTTGAACTTAGATGAAGTTTTGACCATCTATTAGAGAAAAAATTATGATAAAAACATGGATATAAATTATTTTTGATGCTATATATTATAAAAATAATATGCTTATTCGTAAAAAAATGTTTCAATTTTATAAAATTATGACAAAATTATATTATTTATAAGAAATGTTATGAAAGTTTTAGGACATCTTATAAAAAATTATAAAGGTTAATATATTATAATTATTATATTGTTCTTTTAGTTGTATATTATATAAAAAAATTATAATATAACATAATTCTTTTTAAAATTAAGTTTATATAAGTTTTATAATTAAAATTACAAACTATTTGCACTATGAATCCAAATTTTATTTGGTACATGTTAATTATGCAAATGTAAAAAATGTTCATGTACCATATTGTGGGGTATGATACCATTTGAGAGAATTGAATTAGACACAAGCATCAGAGATGACTCGAGAACTCTTTAATTAGAGACTTTTAAGGCTTTAAAATGTGGTTGAGAAGAAAAATTTCTCATATCAACATCACTTTAGTATAACATAAAAATAATAATATTTGATCATATTAGCATATTGCATATTTCATACCGTCATTCATAAGTATATTTGAGATGATCTATACTTTGAAACATACAAGGAAAAAGAGATCTTGATAATCACAATGATACAAAATCAAATGATAGATAATGAACTCAATCAAAATTAACATATGATGAAAATGAGCTTATATTAAATATTAAAGAGGAAATAACCCAACAAATATGAAACAAGAGAACAATTAGATAAAAGTTTATAGGAATAAAATATATTAGGATCATCCTAAATGTATAGTTTTAGGCACTAATAAGATAGTGCCACGTCATTAAATTTTAAAGATAACAGAGTATTATTATAAACTCATCTATATCTAATATCTTCACCAAATTAATTTAACTTTAATTAAATTGTAATAGGTCAATTTTAGCCTAAACCCAAATCACCGTAAAAAAATTAAACCCAAACCAAATAAATAAAATAAAAGTCCAAAATTTAAACAGTCTATTTACAAATTAAAACCCAAGACCCTAGCCCAATCCAAACCCAAAACTAACCCTAGTCCAACACCTAAACAACACAAAAAAACCTAGCCCTTTAAGCCTTCAGCCACCGCTCCTCTCACACTTTTTTTGCCACGTCAACACACGCTGACACCCAACTGGCCTACGGCCTCCGTACCTACAAGGACAAACAGCACACACAAGCAGACAACAACAGAAACAAACAAATTGTAAAAAAAAAAATCAGCTATAAACTCGATTGAACCCATTTGTAACAGGGCATTTTTTTTGAAATACAAAAAAGAGCAATCGGAAACAAAAATCAAAAGGTGCTTCTTTTGTTCTTTTTTTGAAATAACTTGTAAACAATAATAGAAAAATCTTACCTTTTAATTTGTATTCTATCGCCGTTGAGAACCTTCAGAAACCCGAGCGTCATAGACCCCTTTTGGGTTCCGACGAGGGTCAGAGGTACAGCGAAGACGAGAGTTTCCCCCTTTGTGATCTTTTTATTTTTTATTTGTTGTGTGTTTCATTTTAAAACATAGATTTAGGCTTAAAAAGTTTTTTTTTTTTAAAAAGAAGGTTTGGAAAGAAATTTGAAAAGGCTAGTTTCAATGCTTCGATCACTGTGGTACTGCGGGAACACATGAGGGCCATCGGATCCCTTGGCCGGCCCTAAATCCCCTTCAGAGAAAAAAAATAGAGGAAATCAATTTAAAAAAAAAAAAAGATAGGCCAAATAAATTTTTGTCAAAAAAATTGAATTTATATAGCTTGTAAAACGGCACCGTTTTGTGCCTTAGCTCCAGACGCACAACGGCGTCATTTTGACATGAAATGGGTTGACCCGACCCGCTTTCTCAGGATCCGCGTGTTTTTTGCAGTGAGAGGGATATTTATACGCGCAGCCTTTCGGCCTTTGCTGCGTGTTACAATTTAGTTCATTTTTCTTTTCTTTCCTTTTCAATTTTGTCCCGCAACTTTATTTTACTTTTATTTTGGCCCTCTGGAGAACGGCGCCGTTGTGATGGGGAAGAATAATTTCACATTCGGCCCTCGTATCTTTGCGCGATTTCATTTAGGCCCTGATCTTTTTCTTCCTTCTAAATTTTTGCCCTGTAATTTTATTTTAATTTCAATTCAGTCCTAGGTCCATTTAACTTCATTTTTTTTTCTTTTTTTTTTCAAACTGTTTTGTTTGTTATCTTATTATTATTTATTTTTAGTCCTTTTTAATCAAATGCCTTATTTATTTACTTTATTTACTTAATATTTCCCTTATTTTGTTTTCACATTTTATTTATTATTATTATTATTTTATTGTGCTTTTTATTTACTACTCTCGATATATATTTCAAAGTTATTATCATTATTGTGGTTGTCGATTATGTTAGTATCATTATTATTATTGTTCCTTATATTATCATTTGCATCATTGTTCTTGTTATTGTTTATGCTTGTTAACGTTATGATTAGTTAATGTTAATGCCATGTGTTAATTTTTTATTTATGCAATATTATGTCATTGTTACTTCGAATGTATGTTGCACTATCATCATTAGCCACGTGTGACCCTTTTTTACGTTTTAAACAAATTCTTTTTAAACATAATCAATTAAACGTATATCTTTTAAAAAATTTCGTTAATTTTTTTATCCAAATTTGTAAAAAAGGGAAATCTTGAAAATAAAAGCAACATTTCGTGTTTAAAGATTCAAAAAGTCGTACCTTAACTTACGGGGTTTCGATTTTCTCGTCGAATTTAAATAACCAAATATCCTTTTAAAAATTGAAATATATGAGGTTTTATAATGAAACGAAAGGAAAAGCTTATTTTCGGGGATCCGAGATGTTGTATCCTAACTTACGGGATACGATATTTTCATTACTTCGAGACAAGATGTCCTTTCATACGTCTTCGTTAATTCAAGAGATTTCAAAAAAAATATTTTAATAAAAAGGAGGATCGTAATTTAAACTCTTTTCGATCTTCAATTTTCGACACTGAAGACATTAATCAATTAGGTACGAATTTTGGGCGTTACAAGGGTGCTAATTCTTCCTCGTACGTAACCGACTCCCGAACCCGTTTTCTGAATTTCGTAGACCAAAATCGTTGTTTTGATAAATTAAACCGTTTATTAAAAACAATGATTTTATAAGGTGACCTGATCACACCTCATCAAAAAAGATTGGTGGCGACTCTCGTTTTTCATTTTCATTTTCATAATAAAAGTCGACCTGATGACCTTTTGTTCAAGAAATGGTTTTGACAACTGGGCGACTCCGCTGGGGACTAAAATAATGGAGTCGAGTCATAAATTGATTAATTTTTGTCTTTTTGTCGAAAAATCAAAAGTTTGTTTTAAATTTACGATTGCTCCATTGCATTTTATCCGTCATTTTCGTGGTTTTCATCATAATATGTTTGCTTTGTTGGTTTAAATCTGTTGATGTGTCTTAGCATTTTTTGGCATTGCATAAGTCGGTCGATTTTACCCCTTTAAGTGGGAGCGAGAATCTATTCCTTCGTAAGGTTTTCACCTCCGTATAGGATAATGGATCGCTTTCGGGATACATTCGTACTTATGTCTTCGTGAGATTTTCATCTCCGCATGGCCATAGGGAAATATATTCCCCTGAACTGAACTCGGTCTGCATGAGCCTATAATGGGTGAAGATCGAGGAATTTGCTGGTTCAGGTACTTTTACTCTAGAACCAAACCCCATATAGCGAGCCTTAAGAGCCTACCTTAGGTAGAGCCACGCCAAACCCTAGTGGTCACTCGAGTAGGTGCCTTACTTATTATTCTTTACTTACTTTAAACTGTATATGAAGTACTGGCTTGCTTTGTTTTTGCTTTGGCTGTAATTGTATGGCATTTTTATCACAAAAAAGGTGTTGATTCACATTCAGTTCCTAAATAGATAACTTATCATGGAAAAGTGGTTTCTTGATAAAGTGGAGGATAATGCGGCCATCCAGATTTAGGCCGAGACAGTGCAACAAGAGAAAGGTGATAGTCTAACCGAGGGATACGTATCAGAGTTGTGGGATCACCCGCATCAGCGTGACTTAGAATAATCTTCAAGAATTAAAGGAGATATGAGACCAGTGGAATGATGAGATCAAACAGCTGTTTTACTGTAACTATAGAGATTTGCCCTATCTGTTCAATGTGAAGGTGGACAAGCACTTATTTCGAGCCCTCGCCCAGTTCTCGAATCCTGCCTACAATTGCTTCACTTTTGGGAAAATTGATTTGGTAACTACCGTGGAGGAGTATATGGCATTACTTCGTTGCCCGAAGATTCTAGCCGACAAAGGATATTCAAGAGCCGCTAATGTCCCGACCTTTTTAAAGAAATTGATGAGCAGCACAGGGATGAGTGAGCAGTGGGTTGCAACGTGCATTAAGCAAAAAGGAGATAGTAAGTGTATCCCTTAAAAAAACTTGAGGGATTTGATTCTAGCACATCCGTATTTGAAGAAAAGAGTTGATGTTTTCACTTTGAGTATCTACGATTTGGTCGTCTTCCCAAGGCATTAGGGCACGTAGATGAGGTAGTCTCGGATCTCTTTGATCGACTTGACAAAAGGGTCACACCGGTTCTTGCGATTTTGGTCGACACTTTTAGATCCTTAAACGTATACGGAGAGCGGACGAGGGCAGATTTCTAGGGTGTGCGCAACTTTTGTTGGCATGATTCCACAACCATTTTTGGAAAGTGGAAAAGGTCTCATATCGAATCTTCTCCGAAAGATATTTTCCCCTAAAAGAGATAGTGGCTACGCCGAGACAGGATGATATTACGAAGGAAAAGTGGATGATGATTCTCCAAATTTGCAAGAAGAAGACATCGAATGGAGAGCCCTTTGGATGGTCCCCGACGAGATCTTATATCGATGTAGAGATTTTGATTTGGTTCCCCTGCTTGGGATATGTGGAGCTGTCAGGTATGCTCCCCTACTCGTGTTAAGGTAAAACAAGTCAAGACAATTCATGCCAACAACACATGGGTTAGTTCAATACGAGTTCGTATACAAGGGAGATAATTACAAAAAAAGTTCATGAGATATCAAACGCCTAGAACCAAACTCGTAAAATGAAAAGATTTACTGCTAATCCAATGACTAACCCTGAGTATGATCGGTGATGGGGTCAGAGAATCAACGTCAACATCCCTCCGTCAAACCAAAAAAATATCCGATCAATAGAAGAACACTTGCAGGTGGTCCCGTCTGAACTAGAGATCATCAAACAAGATTTTGAGAAGAAAAGTTCAGAACTAGGAAAAAGGATCTAGCAATTGGAAAAGGAAAAAATACAGCCGAGGCTAGATGTCGATATCCAAAAACTAGAAGTCGAGAAATTGAAGAAGGGAAAGAATAAGGTCGAAGAAGATTTGGACAGTTTGAAAATGGATTATAAGAAGCTGCGTATGTCAATAAGAACCGCTGGATTGGGTAAAACGTCTGAGTAATGGTGGCAAGAAATCTAAGAAGAAAAAACTAAAGCTAATCAGTGGGAGAACAAGTTCCATGATACTCGAGTACAGGAGGACGCTTTAAAAAGAGCTTGTTGGAGGGCCAAAATCAAAAGGAGAAGTTAAGAGCTCTGGTGGAAGAGTTAGAAAAGTCACTGCATCAACATCATAGTCGCAACTCCGTGATCGGATTAAGGGCCAGCTTAAGCAAGATTGAGAAACTAAAAGGGAGGATAGAAGAACTTGAAATCGCACTGCAAAACTGTGAACTCCGAGTTAAACCAATGGAACCAAATAATGAGCGATGGAAAGAGCAACTTCATCGATCTCAAGACTAGGTCAGGGATAAGGATTACGTCATGGGTGAAGCTTTGGCTCAAGTGCGAGAGGTGGCTAATCATTTACAAACTTTGGTGGTCCAAGTTGATATACTGAGTTTGAAATATGAGTCAGAGTTAGATCGAGGCCGAGAGTTAGCTTGGCTTCTTAAGCAAGTCAAGACCTTAAGCATTAGGGAAAAGTCATATATGTAATCCATTTTATGTAAAGAAATTTATTTTCTAGAAAGGTTACTCTAATGAAATTAAATCAGAATCAATTCCTTTTTTTCTTTTCTACATTCATTGCATTCACACATCAGCATTGCATTACATCGTGTGCACTAAAACTCACAAAAAGACTCTAAAATCGTGACAGTTACCTAGAATATCATTACGGTACATGAAGAAAGACTAAAGCCATGGACCAAAGGTTGGAAAGATTGAAAAAAATAAAAAGAGAGATGCAGGATCAACTACAAATACAGATGCAAGAACAATTGGAAAAAATCTAACAAGATATGAGGGATCAGATGCTAGAATCCCAGAGAAGCATGATGAGCCAGTTAACGCAGTTGTTGGTTGGGGGGCTAGAAAAAGAAAAGAGCCCTATGGTCAATATAGACGACAATGAGGACCCTGCTTATCCTCTAGGCTTCACCCCAACGAACACCCAATCACAACCACAAAGGGTGTCCGTCAACATCAGACCTCAATATCAGACGGTACTTCAGCACCGATAAATTTCTCGACGGGTTTAGGCTCCAACCCTGGAGACAATCTAGCAAATCCCATTGTCCTTGAACTTGATGATATAGCAGAAATGGGAAAGGCAAGAGTAGAGCTCCCAAAGCAACTGGAAGACCGATGCAAATGGCTAGAAAAGAAATTCAAAGCGTTGGAAGTCACTGATTACCATTGTGGAATTGATGCTAAGGAATTGAGCCTAGTCCCAGATCTAGTGCTCACTTCAAAGTTCAAAATGCCAGAGTGTGAAAATATAACGGGACCATCAGCCCTGAAGTTCACATTATAATATTCTGTCGAAGGATGACCGAATATGTCAGTAATAATCAATTATTGATTCACTGTTTCCAAGACAGCTTGACTGAGGCTACGGCCAAATGGTATAATCAGCTAAATCGTGCCCAAATTAATTCATGGAAGGACCTGACACAGGCCTTTATGAAATAATATGGCCACGTGATAGCTATGGTGCCTGACAGAATCACATTACAGAATATGGAGAAAAAGCCAAACGAAAGTTTTAGGCATTATGCTCAAAGGTAGAGGGAAGTCGCGACGCAAGTCCAACCGCCACTGCTAGAAAAGGAAACAACCATGCTTTTCATTAATACCCTGAAGGCATCTTTTATCAATCATATGCTGGGAAGCACAACTAAGAGTTTCTCAGACATAGTGATGCCTGGCGAAATGATAGAGAATGTAATAAGGTGTGAAAAAATAGAGGCCGGGAAAAACAAAAAGAGGTCGGGCCCGAGAACAAGAGAAAATGAGGTAAATAATGTGAGCACGTATAATAGGGGTTTTTCGAAACCAATCACTATGAACCAACCGAGAACGGTAACCACTGGCCATAAAGGCCCACCAAGACAAGAGTCCAACACAAGGTAAAATATTGAGAAACTCCAGTTTACGCCTATTCTAATGATGTATAGGGTGTTGTACCAAAGTTTATTTGATGCACATGTTGTATCCCCTTTCTACCTAAAACCAATGCAACCCCCATACCCCAAATGGTACGACGCAAACGCCCAATGCGAATATCATGTGAGAATCACAGGACACTCGATAGAAAACTGCACCGCTTTTGAAAAGTTAGTTGAAAGGCTCATCAAAATGGGCATTGTAAAATTCGATGATCCATCTAGTGTAGAAAATTCGTTACCCAACCATGCTGATAAGGGGGTAAATGTAATAGTCGAGAATACGAGGAAGAAAATCAAGATGAATATTGCAGAAGTGAAAACCCCATTGAGAGAAGTTTGGAAGAAAATGGTAGAAAGAGGATTAATCACACGAGACTCTAAAGACAGATCCCGAGAAGCAAGGAACTATTGTGAGTTTCATGATGAAGAAGATCATGAAATTCAAAAATGTAGTGAATTCAGGGCCCTAGTACAAGGTCTAATAGACAACAAGGAGCTCGAGTTCTTTGAGTATACCAAAGGAGAAGAGGTGTATGCCTCAGAAAGAGGATCGACAGGGAAGGTCTATGAGGCCAACCACCCGGTGGTAATCATCTCACGACTAAGAATCAATGAAGTCAGAGCAAAATTGCACCAAGAGTTGTAACCCAGAAACCCGTTGCTTTTCCTTATAAAGATAGCAAAAGGGTACCTTAAACCATGACTGTAATGTGACAATCCCGGGAGAGGTGGACCTGGTCAGCGCGCCAGAAGAAGGTCAAGATGTGGGTTTCTATACACGTAGCTGAAGACGTTATGATGCCCCAAATACAAAAGTTGAACCAGTAAAAAGGAAATCCTTAGTAATTAAAGGAAAGAGAAGCTAGAACTACCTGTTAATGATCCGGTAACTGAGAAAGAAGCTGAGAAATTCTTGAAATTCCTAAAACACAGCGAGTATAGTATCGTGAAACAACTACACAAGCAGCCAACTCACATATCGGTACTGGCTTTACTCTTAAGCTCGGAGACACACCGTAACGCGCTATGAAGGTGTTAAACGAAACCTACGTTGCTGATGACATTTCTGTAAACAAGCTAGACCGTCTTGTCAACAACATAAGCGTCGATAATTTATCTTTTTTAATGACGATAAAATATCGCCGGGGGTATGGGATCTACCAAGGCTCTACACATCACCACCAATTGCAAGGGGTATACATTACCGGGGGTACTGATTGACAATGGATCGGCACTGAATGTATTGCCCTTGTCCACATTGAATAGGTTACATGTAGATAGCTCTCACATGAGGACATGCCAAAACATAGTGAGAGCATTCGACGACACCAAAAGGGATGTAATGGGAAGGATACCTCTTTTGACAGGTCCAAACATATATGAGGTAAATTTCTTAGTGATGGACATTAAGCCTTCTTACAATTGCCTATTGGGAAGGCCTTGGATTCATTCAGCAGAGGCGGTACCATCATCACTACACTAAAAGCTAAAGTTGGTAACGGAGGGCCGACTGATAATGATAAATTTGGAAGAAGACATTATTATGTCTGTTACTAATGATACGCCATACATAGAGGCTGATGGTGAAGCGATAGAATGTTTCTTTCGATCATTGAAATTTGTAAACGCAAATTTCATCGTCGAGGAAAGCACGATCCCAATGCCCAAAATATCCAAAGCTACGAGGATGAGCTTACAACTGACAGTGGAAAAAAAAGCATTTCTTGGAAGGAGACTCGGGAAATACCTCCATGGACGGGTCGAAGTACCAATCTTGACTGACAAACGGGATAGCTTTGGCTTGGGGTATAATCCAGACGTGAAACAAAGGAAGAAGGAGTTGGAGAAGAAGCAAGAGAGAAGAAGAGTGCGATTAAGCGGGGTATAGGTTAAGTGGGAATCAATGACCCTCCCCCATATATCCAGAACATTCATGTCAGGAGGAATTATTCACCTTGAACGGAAGATGACAGGAAAAGAAACTGCTAAAGATATGATGGGAAATCTAAACATCAACGACATATCTGAAGAGGGAATGGTGAAAGAAAACTTATCGGGCATTCGCACTTATGAGCCTAGAAGTATTCTGAACAACTGGACTGCGATAGAGATTCCTGTAGTTTTTAGAACTGATTTAGAGTAATGTTCAAAACACGCTTGTTGCTTTAAGCTTAGAAGAAATAAGAATCCTTTTGTGAAATAGGCTCATGTCTGACATCTTTATTTTAATAAAAAATATATTTTTATATATCACTCTGAGCAAATATTCTCTTATTCTGTAATTTCATTCATAACCCTACCAAACAAATAGCTATTCTTAGATTTATTTGTTCTTTGGATGTTCTTTCGTGTCTACAACAAGTCTCCAAATATCAACGACATGAGCGACGCTGCTACTAACCCAGAATCTCCTTTTGAGCGAGACATGTGTCTAGAGGGATCTCAGGATTTTGAAGATGACAAAGACTGTAACTTATCTCTGGATTTGTTAAGAATGGTAGAACAAGAAGAGAAACATATTCTACCTCACAAAGAGACAGTAGAGATTGTGATCTTGAAAGAAGAAAAAGAATTGAAAACTAAAACTTGTATAGCCGAAGAAACAAAACGAGACCTCATTGAGTTACTTCAAGAATTCAAAGATGTCTTTGCATGGACGTACCAAGATATGTCCAGTTTAAGCACTGATATTGTGGTACACTGCCTCCCCATAAAAGAAGAGTGCAGGCCAGTTCAGCAGAAGCTCTGAAGGATGAGACCCGATGTTGTGATAAAATAAAAGAAGATGTCAATAAGCAATTCGCTGTTGGATTCTTACTTCTTACAAGTGGTTAAATACTTAGAATGGGTAGCCAATATTTTCCCCGTCCCTAAGAAAGACGAAAAGGTACAGATGTGTGTAGATTACAGAGACTTAAACAAGTCCAGCCCAAAAGACAATTTCCCATTGCCTCACATTGACACTTTAGTGGATAATACGGCGGACTACTCACTATTCTCCTTTATGGATGGCTTCTCTAGATACAATCAGATAAAGATGCATCCTGAAGACATAGAAAGGACCATATTCATAACCGTGTAGGGGACATTTTTCTATAAGGTGATGCCATTTGGATTAAAAAATGCAGGAGCAACGTATCAAAGAGCCATGGTAACCTTGTTTCATGACATAATGCACAAGAAAATCGAGGTTTATGTCGACGATATGATTGTAAAATCCCGAACAAAAAAGGAGCACGTGCAAGTTTTGAGAAAATTGTTATTGAGGTTGAGAAGATTTCAGTTAAAGCTTAATCCAACCAAATGTACTTTCGGGGCTAGGTCAGGAAAACTGCTAGGTTTCGTAGTCAGTGAAAAGGGAATTGAGATCAACCCAGACAAAGTTAAGGCTATACAAGAATTGCCTCCGCCGCGCACTCAAAAAGAAGTTCGAGGTTTTCTAGGAAGACTAAATTACATTGGCCGGTTCTTTTCACAACTAACTGAGAAATGTGACCTCATATTCCGTCTTCTTAAGAAACACAATTCAGGAGTATGGGATGATGAATGCCAGAAAACTTTTGACAAGGTAAAAAAATACCTGTCCAATGCCCCAGTGCTGTACCACCTAGTCCAGATAGGCCACTGATACTGTATTTGACAATTCTATGGGATGTGTACTTGGCCAACATGATGAGACAGGAAAGAAAGAAAGGGAGATGTTCGCCAATTAAGAAATTATGTTGCGCCTTGATCTGGACAGCTCGGAGATTTGGGTAGTACATGTTGTACCATTCGACTTAGCTAATCTCGAAACTAGACCCTCTAAAATATATGATGGAGTCGACTGCTTTGAATGGAAGGATGGACAGATGGAAAATTCTACTTTTTGAATTTGACATAGTCTATGTGAACTAGAAGGCTGTAAAAGGAAGTGCAATAGCAGATTTTCTAGCTAGTAGAGCTCTAGAAGATTACGTGTAATATCCCGAATTATGGCTTATGCATTATTGCTAAATTGTGTGAAATAGCATGCTTATGAACATTCTGAATGTGTTCTATGAATTTTGTGAACCTTAGTGTAACACCCCTTACTCGTGTTCGACGCCGGGACAGAGTATGAGGCATTACCGAAGAGTACGAAACACTTACAGATTATTTAAACCATTTATCACTCAAATATCAAAATTGATTATAAAAGTTCCTTTAACTAACCCTTGAAGTCCAAATCATGCATTGGGATTGGGTGGGACTAAATTAGAATCGTATAATTTTTTTTAAATCCTTAAATTTATCTCATTTACAAGGGTCCCACGCCTGTGGCTCACATAGCCGTGCCTATAGGGCGATAACTCTCTAACTTGCATCTGTGGAGAAACTTGAGTCACACGGCCTTAGTACATGCCCGTGTTGCTTGGTCGTGTGGTAAAGTTAATTTTCATAAATTATGCTATTTTTCAAGCCATATTTCTCACTCATTTGATCCTTATTCTTCACCCACATTTAATACATGCAAAACCAATTTAAGATATTCAATCGAGCCTTATACTTAATACGATTTGTTAGTCGTACACTTCATATAAATAACAAGAAACGATATAGGCTCAATTCTCATTAAATTTCTCTTGTACTTGTACTTTTCATCTTATGTATTCATATAGCATATAACAATCACACCTCTGTTTTCATATACATTTTATAACAATTTGTCTTGGTTTCAAACTACTTCATATTTGAGTTTTACTTATCCAATCATTTGAAACATCATCTTTATACATATAGTGCACTTGATATGCAAAAATTCTATAATTATGAATGAACACATTTATCAAACACATTCCATGTTTTTATATATTATAGTCTCATATTTCCATGTATCATTTACCATCATTTTCTCGTATTTTGACAAATACATATAACAACTCATAATCATGCAATTCACTAACTCTTCCTTCCAATTACAATTTAAATTGGCAACTCACTTATTGAGCCCAATTTCAATGTTCACTACAATCTATCATATAAATTTAGATGTACGTATCCACCAATCAATTCCATGTACAGGTATCATCATCTCATATTTCTACATACATTACTTTACATATTATGAACTCAAATAACATATACAAGACATACCAATGTATTTCAAATACGTTTTCATAATATTTCATTTAGAATTAAGATTATTTTATATTAGAACTCTTCTCATTAACTCATTTGGAATACCAATTCATACAGATAATAGACTCAAGGATGTACAAATATATAATCACAAATGAACTCATTCACAACCAAGTTCTACGCTCATGTCTCATCAACTCGTATTTTCTTATATCACATAATATATATCATGATTTCCATTCCCTTAATATTTTTCCATATTTATCCCGTTGAATTTCTTGGAATTTTGATGGATTTTCAGAGGTACACTTTAGTGTACAAATCCAGATCCGTCAATTCGTGTTCATGTGGGCACATTTCCATTTCAGAGAGCACACTCCATGAACCTCATCCTTACAATGGATTACTACCCGAGCTAAATCCTCAGAAGAGAGCACACTCCATGAACCTCATCCTTACAATGGATTACCACCGAGCTAAATCCTCAGAATATAAACTCATAGAGTATTGTCGGGATTACCACCAAAGCTAAATCCTCGCAACGACAATTACTCTAATGAGCTTGGATCCAATTACCACCAAAGCTAAATTGAGACCCTAATTCGGATTACCCGTCCAAGCTAAATCCATTTTCCACATATTCTTCGGAGGGCTATATCAGGATCACCCGTCCGGCTAGATCCTTTTCACACATATTCTTCGGAGGGCTATATCGGGATAGGATCACCCGTCTGGCTAGATCTTTTTACCGTCAATTCCTTTTCGAGATCCATCAATTTCCCTTTCATTCAACCGGATTTCTTCCACTTTTATCAAATATATCAATGTTTCATCAACTTTCATACAATGAACATTCAAATTATATTCATATCAATAACATATATTCCAAGCATTTAAGAATATAATTCAAGTTACATGAACTTACAATTCGATTTTGATACCATAACGATAATCTTAGTTTCATAATAAATATTCCAAATAAAACATTATATCAATTATAATCGAACATGTAATCAATTTATACACAAGTCATTCATATATTATTTTCCTCCTCCTCCTCTCCATCCACATCCTTAGTATAAACAACACACTTGTAAGTAACATTTTCTATAATTTTCACTATTTACTCATGTGAATGTTCAAGCTGTCCATCTGTGTTATATTCACTAAAATATTTTTATCTCGAGCTACAGAGCTCTAAATTTCAAAGCGTTAATTTTCTTTGAAACTAGACTCACATATCTTCTTACCCTAATTTTTCCAGAATTTTGGTGTGGCCAATTAGTACAGTTTATTAGTTAAGTTCTCCCTGTTACACAGTCCTACTGCTCTGACCTCTCTTCACTAAAAATCAATTATCTCATAGTACGGTTTTCATATAGTGTTTCTGATTATTTCTAATGAAAATAGACTCACTAAGGAATACAAACATATAAATTATAACTCATAATTCTTTTTGTACAATTTTAGTGAATTTCTAAAATAAGAACAGGGGATCACGAAGTTGTTCTAAACCAGTCTTACAAAAATTTAAATATCTCAATATGTAGACTTCCTTTACTGTTTCTTTTATATGAAAATAGACTCAACAAGTTTTAATTCTATATCTTACTCAGCTTCTAATTCGATTTATACAATTTTGGTGATTTTTCAAAGTTAGACAACTGCTGCTGTCCAAAACGCTTTAGTATAACATGTTGATTTCTATTTTGTCCCAAATTCCACATTTCATACAATTCAATCCTTGCTCAATTAACCCCTCAATTTAGCTAATTTTCTCATTTAATACTTTTCTCTATCATTTTAAACTACTTCATAACCTTTGAAAATCAGAATTTTAACTCTAGGCCTTAATTTCAACTCTTTCACAATTAGGTCCTAAAATCAATTTCCATCAATTTTACTTAATAAAATCATCATATAACAAAATTAAAGCTTCAATTCAATATTTATTCATCATATTCTTCCAGCACTAATCCACATAAACTTTAAAAATTAGCTATAGAATCAAAACTAATGACATAGTAAGTTGGACCCAATTGTAAAAGTCCAAAAACATAGAAATTTCAAGGAGAAAGTAAGAATTAAACTTACATGAAGCTTGAGTATGAAAACCAGCTTGAAACTCTCTCCCATGGCTGTTTTTCAGCTGAAGAAAATGAAGAGAAATGAAGAGAAATCTAGATAATTCCAATTTGGTCCCATACTTATTTAACTAATTTTGGCAATTTTCCAATTTTACCTTTATTTCATCCATTTCCTGATTTTTCTCAGCTATTGCCGCCCAAAATATCTCCTTTGGGCTTATTTTCACTTTAGGTCCTTCCTCATTTGACAATCGAATATTAATCCTTTTAGCAACTTTTATACACTTTTCATTTTAGTCCTTTTATTTAATTAACCACCCAAACGTCAAAATTTTCTAACTAAATTTTAATACTACCTTATTGACATTCCTTAAATATTCATAAAATATTTATGACTCGGTTTATAACACCGAGATCTCGATACTTCTTTTTCTCGATTTCTTGACCAAATAAATCTTTATAAAACACAATTTACTTTTTTAAAAACATTTTAAAAGCTACATTTGACTTTTAAATATTAAATAAATATAATCTACAAGTCCATTTCTCAGATTTGGTGGTCTCGAACCATTATTTTTAATATAACTGAAATTTGGGCTATTACACTTAGTGCGTAGGTGAATGCCTTAGAAATTATTTAATTTTAAGTCTAAAAGAGGGAGTTAAGCCTGATAGGCCTTAAGAAAATAAATGGGGGAAATTAGACACAAAGATGGGCTTGCTAAGTGGCTGGGAGGCACCACTTAGGGCCTCTGTAAATGACGCCACCAACAGGTGTAAATGGGCCTAGGTTCGAGTCACAAGGAAAGCAAATAAAAGTTTTTATTTTGCTACAAGGAGGAGAGGAAGTGGACGGCACATGGACTCTGGAGAAGAGGAAGTGGACGGCACAGGGACACTTCAAGATTTGGCTAAGGAAGAGTGAAATAAGGGATTTGATAGTGAGAGGAAGAGGTGGCCAGCCTAGAGACTCATCTGATGAAATATTCGACCAAGTTTAGTAAGGAGGGGGTGATAGCCGAATTTTACAAAGCAATTAAGCCTCTTTCTCGTTTTCTTTTTCTCTTCAAAGCCACCACCTTTCTTTTCTTTTGATTAGCCGAACCTTATAGCCTCGCTCTTTTCTCTTTTCTTTTTCTGTTCATTCGAATCATCATCTACCCCAGGACCAATCTTTTCTCACTATTGACAAAAGCTGAAACTTGGAGTTAGTTCTACTATTGGCTGAATTCTCTAATCATTAGACTCTCCCCACTCTTGCGTTTTCTCTCTTCACCATTAAAGTGCCGAAACACCATCTTCACCTTGGTTCTCAAAAGCTGAAATCTGTCGAATATCTGCTTAGCCCATAGCCGAATCTCTGTTGGTTCAATAAGGAACAGTCGACTTCAGTAGTAAGGGTAAGGATCTATTGTTATCGTTTTAATTCTTCTCTTTAAAACCGAAATCTAAAGCACTAATCCCATTAGAACTCTTTGGCCAAAACTTTGAAGGGTCTTCCAGGATTTCTCTTGCAGCCGATTTTAGGAGGGAGTCTTTCGGGATTTGAAGTGTTCAAGGCCAAAGGCCATTCTCTTAGATCTATACTTAAAACCGATTCTAACACTTGACAAGTAGGGATTTCGACAACTTCAAAGCAAGTAACCATTTTCGGGATTTAAAATCGCAAGATTAGTACCCAAGATATTCGGCCAAGGCTTATTGAGTGATTTAAGATCTATTTCATATTTATTTAAAAGTCGAAACTAACCAAGTCTAGTGAACTAGTGTTAGCCAATTGTAAGAAAGAAGTATCACAAAGTTTTTGGGATTTGAGAAGTACTCAAATCGGCAAGCAAGGTAAGATTTCAATTATGTTTCCTCCGGGATTTGGTTATATGGCCGAATAAGTTTTGCTAATATGTCTAACAATGGCCTAATATAGGAACTAAGATCTAAAGCATTAGATCGGGTTTTTGGGATCTCAATTAAGCGCTAAGTAAATCAGGTGTGTACCCCACACTAAGCTTTAATTAATTGACGGTTATGTTTTAATTAATATGTTACAAGAATATGTTATGATGTGGCTAAGGTACCATGTAATGGTACGAAGTACTCAGGTACGTTTTCTTACTCCTACTATGAGTATGATAAAAATGACAATAGTGATAATAATGTGAAATAAAGCATGATATTGCATGATATGTTTGACATGGGGCATATGGGTGATATGTAAAGGGGAAGTGAATTGGTGGTTTTATACCCCAATATCTGAATGTGGTGACTTATGTCACAATATCCGAATGTGGTGACTTATGTCACAATATTTGAATGTGGTGACTTATGTCACGAATATTTATCTGGTGGCTATGCCACGAAATTTTATAAGGGTGATGAGCACGTCAACTGCAGCGACTACCTTCGATGGTGTGTAGCGGATGGAGGGTTGACTTAGTAGTCCCCACGGTGTGATGGTTGGTACGAGTGATGTGTAGAGGATGGTTATCTAGGTTTGGGTTCGGGTTTGCATCATTAATTATATATGTTATTATGTATGATTTGACATGCCTGAATTTAATTGAGACTTAGGTTTGGTTGTACACATTGAGTCTGTTTGACTCACCCCTTGTGGGAATATTTTTCAGTGACGCCAAGAATGGACCTGGCCGGCAGGAGCTTAGTGGTGACTATGCTCACATTTAATTTTATTAGTTGGACATTTTATTTTATTTAAGTACTTTAAATTTTATTTTGGGTTTATTTTTGATGTAATAAGGCTATAGTATGAACTGTTCATGCATGCACTTAAATTATGTTATTATGGCACAATACTTATCAAATTAAAGTAAGCAAATTTTCTTAATAATAAATGAAAAATGTTTTGACATCTAAAAGACAAATGATTTTCAATTTAATTAACAAACTTTAAAGACTCGACTTTTACCGGTAACTCATGGTTTTGAAATATAACCATGAACTTTTCTTAAACGAAATCTTTGAGAAGTTTCTATGTTTTCAACTTGAACCCAAATCAACTATTTTCAAAAACATGAAAAATTTTAGCAAAGTTCAAATAAGATTAGAATGGTTTTTCCTAGAAGCATGCCAAATCTGGTCAAGGCTTGTGGGCCGGGTTTGGGGTGTTTCATTACGAGCCTTTGAACTTTGATTTCCCTAATAAAGATCAATGTATGTGGCAACTACCGAATAAGACCCTCTAGAAGATCGTCCTTGGAAACTAAACTTCAACTGAGCATCAAATGCTGTTGGTAATGAAATTAGGGCAGTCCTGATATCCCCAAATGGAGGTCATTATCCATTTACTTGCAAATTGGATTTTTATTGCACAAATAATATGGCAGAGTATGAAGCATGTATCATGGGAATCTATGCGGCCATAGAACGCAAAATCAAAGTGCTAGAGGTGTATGAGGATTCTACAATAGTGATCTATTAGCTCAAAGGTGAATGGAAACAAGAGAACCCAAATTGATCAACTATCGAAAGCTAATTTTGGAATTAATTGAGGAGTTTGATGATATCACCTTCTGTTACGTCCCGCGAGATGAAAACCAGATTGCTGACGCCTTGGCTACATTAGCTTCTATGATCGAAGTAAATAAACGAGAGGATGTGAAGCCCATCCAAATGAGTATTTATGAGGCTCTGGCTCATTGCTAAAACATCAACGAAGAGGAAGAAAAAGATGATCATCCTTGGTATCACAATATATTGCGATATGTAAAGAATCGTGAATACCCTGATCAAGCAACTGAGAATGATAAAAGGACTTTGAGAAGACTGGCCAGTGACTACGTCTTAGATCGGGAGATCCTATATAAAAGAAGAAATGATCAGGTGCTATTAAGATGTGTGGATGCTGTTGAGGCTAAGAAAATCTTGGAAGAAGTCCATGAGGGTGTCTGCTGAACACATGTTAATGGTTTTATAATGGCCAGGTAAATCATGAGATTTAGGTATTATTGGTCCACCATGGAAAGGGATTGCATCAATTATGCCAAGAAGTGCCATAAGTGCCAAATTTATGGGGACAAGATCCATGTGCCTCCTTCACTTCTTATGTTATGACTTCTCCATGGCCTTTCTCTATATAGGCATGGACATCATTGGACCAATCTCACCAAAAGCCTCTAACGGCCATCGATTACTTCACCAAGTGGGTAGAGGCTGCTTCATATGCCAATGTCACCAAGTCGACAGTCAACAAGTTCTTAAAGAGGGAGATCATATGCTAGTATGGAATGCCAGAAAGGATCATATCAGACAATGCATTGAACTTGAACAACAGCATGATAGCAGAGGTCTGCAGTCAGTTCAAAATTAAACACTACAACTCGTCACCATATCACCCAAAAATGAATGGTGCAGTTGAGGCGGCTAATAAGAATATCGAGAGAATTGTGGGAAGGATGACTGAGACTTATAAAGATTGGCATAAAAAGTTACCATTTGCTCTTTATGCTTTTCGAACTTCAGTCAGGACCTCTACCGGGGCAATTCCTTTCTCATTAGTCTATGGAATGGAGACAGTGTTACCCATCGAAGTTGAGATTCCTTCCCTTCGAGTCTTGTCAGAGCTGAAGTTGGATGAAGTAGAATGGATCCAATCCCGATATGATCAGCTAAATTTGATCGAAGAGAAAAGGATTTCAGAGGAAAATGGATGCCAAACTGGGAATGACCTTATGTGGTAAAGAAGGTCTTTTCTAGAGGAGCGTTGATATTAACTAAAATGGATGGCAAGACTTTGCCTAATCCAGTGAATTCAGACTCAGTCAAGAAGTATTTCGCTTAAAAAAAAGAGGAAAAAAAATAAAAAATAAAAAAAAAAGGAAAAGAAAAAGAAGAGGCCAAGGCGAAAACCCGCAAAGGGCACCTTGAGACCGAAGGGGTTTTGAATTGAAAACCCATAAAAGGGCAATTCAAATATAAGGTGGGGCATGCGGTAGTCTTACTATGCTTGAATTAACAAAGAGAAGGTATGCTACATCTTGGGGCATCGACAAAGTACTCTAGATCTCCTAAACACATGTTGAGCTCAAAATGGTCCTCAAGAAGTTTGCACAGAGAAGCTCAGGCTGTGATATCTGGGGCACCTATTTTTTTCCTCTTACCTATTTTGTATTCCAATAATGTTTGTTTTCTTTGATTAATCCATTCTTTTCAGACTTTGTTCCTAATAAATTTTAATTTTGTCCATCATTATGATCTTTTTCAAGCATTTTGCATTGAACTAACGATTAATGGACTAATAATACTTTCATAAAAGGAGTTTTGCATATTACTCTAGAAGCTTCTAAATAGTACAAGAACCTGAAACAGGACTATTACTTAGAACTCACCAAGCCTAAGGATTGGAAATATTTGATAAAGAAGAGTCTAAATTGTGACTATTTTTTTGGATTTTCTATCAAAGATATCAGCTGAATAAGAAGACAGGATATTATGTCAGTAATACAACCTTGAGGAACAACGAACAATGACAACCCAGACATTAAAAAGGGATCATTCTCATGACATTCTGCATTCGTACAAATATCATTCATAACACATCTAGTTAAGAGCATTTGATTCACTGTGATCATTGCAACCTAATCATTTGGCATAAGTATAGGCCCATGAAATTGATTCTACAAGTCATGTCCCCCAAAAGACGGTGTAGCAACATCGGTGAATCCACAAATCTCATCTCCCTGAAGTAGCAGTGGAGCAGATTGAAGTCATAGATCTTATCTCCTTGAAGTTGCAATGGAGTAGATCGAAGATGGCAGATCTTATTTTCTTAAAGTTGCAACGAAACAGATTGAAGCCACCAGCCTTATCTCCTTGAAGTTGCAGTGGAGCAGACTGAAGACAGAAACTTATTTCCCTAAAGTTGCAGCAGAATAAATTGAAGTTACAAGTTGCAAACCTTTTCTCCCTGAAGTTGTAGTGGAGCAGGTTGAAATTACCAATCCTTATTTCCCTGAAGTTACAGTGGAGCAGATTGAAAATAGAGAATCTTATTTCCCTGAAGTTGCAGTGGAACAGATTAAAGTTACAAGTCACAAATCCTATACCTCCGAAGTTGCAGTAGGTCGGATCAAATCTACCAAAACCAAACCTTATCTCCCTGAAGTTGCAGTGGAGTAGACTGAAGATAGCAAATCTTATCTCCTTGAGGTTGCAGTGGAGCAGATTGAAACTACAAGACTAATCTCCCTGAAGTGGATCGAAGCACTAATTCCTATGCCCCCGAAAATGTAGTGCGATGGAATGAGGCTGCTTAAAGAAAAGACGCACCAAAAAGTCAAGATTCGGAAGACCAACAAAATTGGCCCTTTTAAAGTCTTTACTCCATCCTCATTACACGACAATGAGCAAAGAGAGGCAGCTGTAATAGGCCAATTTTAAGCCCAAATCACCATAAAAAAATTAAACCAAAACCAAATAAATAAAATAAAAGTCTAAAATTTAAACAGTCCATTTACAAATTAAAACCCAAGACCCTAGCCCAATCCAAACCCAAAACTAACCCTAGTCCAACACCTAAACAACACAAAAAAACCCTAGCCCCTAAGCCTTCAACTGCAGCTCCTCCCACGCTTCCTCCACCACCTCAACACATGCTAACAGCTAGCTGGCCTACGGCCTCTGTACCTGCAAGGACAAACAACACACAGAAGCAGACAACAACAGAAACAAACAAATTGTAAAAAAAATCAGCTATAAAGCTAATTGAACCCATTAGTAATAAGGCATTTTTTTAATTTACAAAAAATTGGAAAAAAAAATCAAAAGGTGCTTCTTTTGTTTTTTTTTTAAAAATAACTTGTAAATAATAATAGAAAAATTTACCTTTTAATCCGTATTTCGTCGCCGTTGAGAACCTTCAAAACCCAAACGTCATAGACCGATTTTGGGCTCCGACGAGGGTCAGAGGTACAATGAAGACGAGAGTTCCCCCTTTGTGATTTTTTTTTTGTGCTTCATTTTAAAACATAGATCTAGGCTTAAAAGTTTTTTTTTAAAAAGGGTTTGGAAAGGGCTGAAAAGCCCGGTTTCGTGCGCCTCCGACTGCCGTCTACGGTGGGGCCACGACGGAGGGCCATCGGATCCCTTGGCTGGCCCTAAATCCCCTTCAGAGAAAAAATAGAGGAAAGCAAATTTAAAAAAAAAAAACAAAGAGGCCAAATGAATTTTTGTCAAAAAATTTGAATTTATATAGCTTGTAAAACGACACCGTTTTGTGCCTTAGCTCCGAACGCACAACGGCGTTGTTTTGACGTGAAACAGGCTGACCCTACCCGTTTCCTCAGGATCCTCGTTGTACAAGCCCAATTCTGCCCGGGCCCATTAAAACAAAACCAATACAAGCATTTAACCCAATTAAACCACAAACCCGAGGCCCAATCACAAACCCACTACAGCCTACACTAAACCAACCCAAAGACCCCACAATCAGCCCAATTACCCTAGCCCACTAAACAAAAGAAAACAAAATAAAACCCTAAGGGCCACTTGCCCTCTCTGATCACGAACACGCCTCGACATGTCCGACGTCACAGCAGCCCGCCCATCGCCATAATAAGACGCCAAGACCGCCAAGCTCCTGCAAGCATTAAACAAGACAGGACAGAACGGAGACCAAGTTGTAAAAACAAGGCTATATAAGCCGAACACGAATATTGTAAAAAGGGGATCCTTTTTTTTCTTTCAATCAACTCCAAAATCAGATATTAAGCGATACAATAACGACGGATTCTCAAAAATAAAAAAACAGAGAGAGATCAAAACAATAGAGCAACAAAATCAGAGAACTGCAACACAGATTAAACAAGAAGGCATCGAAAAAAAACGCAAAAGAACCATCAAAATCAAAGGAAACAGAGGCTAAAGGTGATTTTTTTTATTTCGAAAGTTGTTTTTTTTTTCTTTCCAACATATATTACTATATAATTTAAAAGAAAAATATATAAAAAAAATCAAAATTTACCTTTTTCCTACCATTGTGACGGAGAACCACGAAGGCAAAGGCTTTAACCCCCTCTCCTTTTGACCTGCAGAGAGAAAAAGAAACAAAGCATCAGTTTTTTTTAGGAACAAGGGGAAATGAAAATTTTTGCAAAAAATCTGGCTTATATAGCCAATCGAACGATGCCTTTTTGGTGGCGTCCTTAAGCCCCAAAACGACGCTGTTTGACCAGATCCATGCAGCGACCACCCGCCTAGAGGATCCGCGCTTTCATTAATTGGGCTAATTTCTCTTTTGATCCTTCCACGCTTTCGGTTTCTTTAAATAATACATTCTTTTATTTTAATTGCGCCCAGAAATTTCACACAGTTTTAAATCTAATCCCTATTTAAACGCTGCGTTTAATAGCTCGGGTAAAATTGCGCTCATCATCCCTCACTATTTTGTATGCATTTCAGTTCAGTCCCCATGTTATTTATTTCATATAATTTGACCCAAAAATTCCGTTTTTAATGCAATTTAATCCATTTTCAATTATTTTGCAATTTTACTATTTTTGCTTTATTTAACTTTTCTTATTATTAATTATTAATTATTATTTTATTATCACCTGTTATATTATTATCAAGATCACCATTATTATATTAGTATATTCTATGTATTTGTATATTTTGTGTGCTTATATTATGTTATTTATTTATTTTTATTAATATTACTATTATTATATTTTTATATTTTATATATGTATGCATTTTATTTGCTTATATTATTATTTTATTCATTTATTTTATTTGCATTATTATTACTATACTATTATGCACCATTGTTATTTTTATTAATATTACTATCTTTGTTATTTTATTAACATCATAACCCTTCTTTACTTATTATTTAATAATTTATTTATCTTTTACAATTATTATTTTCATACATATATCTATTATTATAATTACTATGTTATTATTATCATTATTTTTATTACCATTTTCTATTTCCATTGTTTTTTTATTATTACATTTGCATGTTGTTATTCGTTCTTATACTATTACCATTTTTATTACCACTAATATATTACACCTTATTTATTATCATTTTATTATTTCTATCATTATCATTATTTTCTATCACCGTCAATATATATATATATATATACTATCGTCATTATACTTTCCTTTTACCATTACTTATATTATTATTATTCATTTATTGTTATTATCAATATTCTCATCGTTCGTCTCACTATTTTTCGACATCTCAATCTTTATAACGACCAATATTTCCGTATTAGCAATTCGGGAAAATCGAGCCCTAACTCACTGGGTTCCGGTCTTTCTCGTTTAAGTTAAACAACGGAATATCCTTTTTTAAAAAAAATCGCAATTCAAATTTTAAACAAAACACTTAATCTCAGAAATTCGAAATGTCGCGCCCTAACTTACTCGACTCGATGCCTAGATACTTCGAGAGAAGTTTCTTTTTCTTCTAAAATAGAGGCAATATCTCTAATTTGGATTTTCGAGAAAACGAGCCCTAACTTATTGGGTTTTGGTTTCTCGCTCGACAAATGACGGGAGATCCTCTTCAAAAATAAAACCTAGTTTTAAAAGGCGAGCTTAGTTTCGGAGTTTAAAGTGTCACGACCTAACTTACTGGACATGATACTTTATCTCGTCGAAAATAAGAGAGTCTTAGCATCCCTTCCAATTCCTTCAAATTTTGAAAATAAAAGTATCGTATTTTTGAATCATTTCAAAGTTTTCAACATTAGGACATCGATCAATCAGTTTGGTACCGATTTCGGGCGTGTCGAGGGTGCTAACCCTTCCTCGCACGTAATTGACTTCCGAACCCATTTCTCTCAGATTTTTGTAGACCAAAAGCCTCGTTTTAATAAACTGAGGCGTTTTATTAAAACAAAGGTGATCCGATCAGACCCAAATAAAGATCGGTGGCGACTCCCTTCCTTTTCGTTTTCAAACCTCGAGTCGACCGCGTCGTTTACTGTTTTATCAAAAAATGGTTATAACAGCTTGGCGACTCCACTAGGGACTCGAGGGTCAGGCCATAGATTGATTGATTTTTGTCCTTTTGATTAAAATCAGAAAATGGTTTCGAAAAATCATGCTTCTTTTAATGCACTTTCAATTTTGGGTCTCGTAAATACTTTGGCATTGCATTGCATGACCGTTGTGGTCACACCCTTTAAGTGGGAGCAATAAGCTATGCCTTCGTGAGGTTTTCACCTCTGCATGGCCTAGTAGACTGCTTTTGGGATTCATCCGTACCTATGTCTTCGTGAAGTTTTCACTTCCACATGGCCATAGGGAAATGTATTCCCCTGAACCGAACTCGATCCGTATGAGCCTATAATGGGTGAGGATCGAGGAATCTGCTGGTTCGGGTACCTCAAACTTTAGAGCTCAACCACATGTAAAGAGCCTAAGAACCCACCCCGAGCTGAACTATGCCAAACCTTAGTAGTTACCCAGATAGGCGTTTGTGTATCTTACATGCTTTATATCTCATTCTGTGGTACTAATTAATGATGTTTTATTTCCTCTGCATGTCATTTCCATTTTAAGAGGCATCAATTCACGGTCGGTTTAAGTTAGAGAGTGGTTATGGAAAGTGAATTCCTTGATAAAGTAGAAGACAATGCGTCCTCGCACATGGTCGAGCAAAGTCAATTAGAAAAGGGACACTTAATGAGGATATGTGTCGAATTACGGATTTCACCAATATCGTTGTCATGCGAATGAACTCCGAGAGTGGAAAGAAATATGGGCCCAGTGGGATGACGAGGCAAAGTAGTTGTTTTATAGTATCTACGGCGATCTACCATACCGCTGATGTCAAAATAGATAAGCACCTATTCGAGCAATGACTCGATTCGAATGTCGCTTATAGTCATTTCTCATTCGGAAAGTAGATTTGGTTCCCACAGTAGAGGAATACACGACCTTGCTACATTGTCTGAGAATTCAAGTTGATAAAGCTTATTTCAAAGCAGTCAATAGTCTAATTTTCACGAAGAAATTGATGAACATCATGGGAATGAGTGAACAATGGGTCTCAGCTAGAATGCAGAAGAAAGGTGGGGGAAAATACATACCTTGGATATATTTGAGGGACCTGATCCTAACGCATCCTGATGTGAAGAAAAAGATTGACGTCTTAGCCTTGTGTATTTACGGTCTGGTGATCTTCCCAAAAGCTCTAAGACACATTGATGAAGCAGTTATTGATCTGTTCAGCCGATTGGACAAAGGGGTCACGCCTGTTCCTTCCATCTTGGCTGAAACGTTCAGATCCTTGAATGCATGTCGGAGAATAGGTGAAGGCAGATTTATCGGATGTGCGCGGTTGTTGTTGGCTTAGTTCCATAGTCACTTCTGGAAAGTGGAGAAAGTGTCTTATTGGTTTTTGTCGGAGAATTACACCCCGTTGAAAGAAATAGTAGCTACGCCTAGGAGAGAAGACGTGTCTGAAGAAAACTGGATAGCGCTCCTTCAAAACCTTCAAGAAGACGACATCGAGTGGAAGGCTCCTTGGATGATTCCCGACAGGATCCTTTATCATTGTGGAAACTTCGATTGGGTTCCTCTACTAGGAATTTGGGGTGCCATTGCATACACCCCTTTGCTGGTCCTAAGACAATATGGTTCAAGACAGTTCGTACCAACAACATATGGGCTGGCTCAATGCGAGTTCTCATACGAAGGGGAGAGCTATTAGAAAAAGGTTAAAGAGATCTCTAGTGCTTGGAATTAGATTCATAGAATGAAAAGGTTATCCGAAGGCCCGATGATGACCCCAGAGTACAGCGGATGGAGGGTTAGAAAGATTAATGATAATGTCCTTGAGCCAAATCCAGAGGGCGCTCGATCGAGAGAAGAATGCCTGCGAGTAGTCCCATCAAAATTAGAGATTGTGAAACAAGATTTTGAACGGATGAGTTCGGAGCTTGGAAAAAGGATAGAAAAGCTGGAGGAAGAAAAGATGTTTCTCCAATTAGAAGTGGACGGTCAAAAATCGGAGGCCGAAAAACTTAGAACAGAAAAATGGAAGGTAGAAAAAGACCGAGATAGATTGAAGACGGAATACAAGAAGATATTTCTAATGATAAAAAATACTGGATTAGGAAAAACTTCAGAGCAGTGGCGACAAGAGATCCGAGAGGAAAAAGCCAGAGTTAGTAGTTGGGAGAAAAAGTTTCAGGAAATGCAAACACAAAAAGAGGCCTTAGAGAAGGGCATGACAGAAAACCAAAAGGAGAAAAATGGACTAAAAGCTAGAATAGCTAAACTTGGGCGGTCTCTGCACCACTGTCGAAGTCAAGACTCGAAAAGCAAACTGAAATCAAGTCTGAACAGAATCAAGGAAATGAAGGATAGGGTTGAAGAGCTAGAATCGGCATTACACAGTGGTGAGCTCCGGATTGAGCTTCTGGAAACAAGAGAAAGGCTTTGGGAGGAGGAGCTTCACCATTCTTATGAGCAAGTCAGAAGTCGGGATGACCTCATGGGTAAAGCGATAATCCAGATTCGAGAGGTAGCTGATCACCTACAGACTTTGGCTGCAGAGGCTGACATATTGAGCGTGAGATATGAGCTACAACCGGGTTGTAACCAAGAGCTAATCTCTTTGCTTGAGAAAATCAAAACCTTAGGCCGTAGGGCGAAAGCATATTTGTAGTCTGTTTTATGTAAAGGGTTTTGTTTTCTAATAAAGTTTTCTAAAATGAAGTTGAATCTGAATCGATGCCTTCTTCTTGCATTCATGCATTTGCGTTGCATCATATCATATGCATTTAGGTCTATAAAAAGAGCCTAATTAGTTAAAGTTATAACAGAAGAAAAAGAGAAGGGGAGAGAGAGAAATCTGGAAACTAAACACCCTTACGGTACACGTGCTAAGTCAAAGAAAATGGATCAAAGGTTTGAATAATTTTAGAAGGACTTGCAGGACCAGATGCAAGAACAAATGACAAAACTCCAACAAGAAATGAGGGACCAGATGTTAGAGGCTCAACGGAACATGATGGCCCAAATGACCTTGATGATGAATGGGATAACAAACAAAGGGAAAGGCCCTGCAGTTAGTACCGAAGAAGAGAGTGAAGGCCATCCCCCAGGATTCACTCCACCTCACGTCCGTGCAATGCAAAGAGGATATTCTCAAGGGGAACCCGTAGGCCTAGAACAACGACCTGAACCACCTGCTCATCTAGGGCAAGGTATATTCGCATCGAACCCCGGGGCTAATCCTGCTGATCCAATTGTTCCAGATTTGGATGATCCAGTAGAAATAGCCAGGTTGAAAATGGATGATCATGATAAGTACAGGAGCTTGGGAGAAAGGCTCAAGGCAATAGAAGGTACTGAAGTCTTCTCTGCACTGAGTGCCAAGGAGCTTAGTTTGGTTACCAATCTGGTTCTGCCTCCAAAATTTAAAGTACCAGATTTTGAAAAATATGATGGGACGAGATGTCTAAAGGCGCATCTCATCATGTTTTGTCAGAAGATGACTGGTTATGTGAATAAAGACAAATTGCTAATACACTGTTTTTAAGATAGCTTGGTTGGATCGGCCTTTTGATGGTATAATCAACTCAGCAGAGAAAGGATCCGATCATGGAAGGACCTAGTATCAGCATTTTGTAAATAATACAAGCATATCTCCGACATGGTGCCTGATAGACTAACACTGCAGATGATGGAAAAAAAAGTCGACGGAGACTTTTAGACAATATGCACAAAGATGGAGGGATATCTCAGCCCAAGTAGAACCCCCATTAACTAAAACTGAGATAACGGTCCTCTTTATCAACACTTTGAAAGCGCCGTTTTATGATAAGTTGGTAGGAAACGTCACAAAAGACTTCGTCGATATTGTAATATCTGGGGAACTTATAGAAAATGCTATCAAGAGCGAAAGGATAAAAGGCCCGAGAGTTCGAAAAGGGCAGCACCGATAAAGAAAAAAGAGGCAGAAACTCATATGGTAGGGACTGAGAGCCACTATGCTTCTAATCTGTACCCAACCCAATCACGACCTCAAAACCGCCCACCTCTAAACTTCTATTTTCCTCCTCAGAGCCCTTACTATCAAACACCTCCTCTTTACCCCGTTTACACCACAAATAACCAAAAACCATTCACTATATTCCTACCAAATACTATACCTATTCAAATCCAACCCAAAAACGAACAAAGACCGATAAAACCCAATCCTAAAAACCTCAATTTACCCCCATTCCTGTGTCGTATAGAGAGCTGTGCCTGAAATTACTAGAAAAATAATTAATATCCCCACATTATATGGCACCCCTGAAACCTCCATACCCAAAATGGTACGATCCTAATGCTAATTGCATGTACCACGCTGGAAGCCAGGGGTATTCTAAAGAAAATTGTCTAGCCTTTAAAAGAAGGGTTCAAGGTCTTATTGATGCAAACATTTTATGATTTGATGGTGTTAGTAATATGGCTAAAAATTTGCTCCCTAACCATACTGAAGGGAACGTGAGTGTAGTGACGAAGGAGGACGGGTGGCGAGCCAAAAGTTGTGTTGCTGAAATAAAGACACCTTTGTGGAAGGTATGAGAAATAATGATTAAGAAGGGTTTATTCTGTCCACTCAACAGAAGTTTCAAGGAAGAAAGTACAAAAGGTCAAAGTTTTTGTGTCTTCCATGGTATAGAAAGGCATTACATCCAGTCTTGTGAGAAATTCAAAAAATTACTTCAAGACAAGATGGACAATAAGGAGGTCGAGATCTTCAACAGAGTAGAAGAGGCCGATGAAAGAGAAATATGTGCTTCTGATAATCAACCATTAGCTATCCCTTATAGTGCCGGTCGGCCTTTGGTGATTTATTATGAGGTCAAGAAGAAGAAAGTCCAACCAAAAGTAGTGATTGAAGTGCCATCTCCTTTCCCTTACAAGGACAATAAAGCTGTACCATGGAAATATGATGTCAATATTATCATGCCTGAAGGTGAAAAATCCAAAGCTACGACTGGAAGTGTTAGCGAAGTAGGACACTTTACCCGCAGTGGGAGATGTTATTCTCCTGAGGTGGTTGAATCAAAGAAAAAAGTCATTGACTCGAATCAGAAAGGAAAGGCGCCAATGCATGATGTTGAGGTTGATGTTGAAATACAGTCTGAGCAAAAAATTAAAAGACCTGTGAATGAGGAGGAAGCAAATGAATTCTTAAAGTTCATCAAGCACATTGAATATAACGTCGTGGAGTAGTTGAATAAACAACCGGCGCGAATCTCAGTATTATCCCTATTGTTGAATTCAGAGCCATATCGGAATGCTTTTGCTGAAAGTGTTAAATCAAGCGTATATGGCGAGCAATGTATCTATTGAAAAGCTTGATAGGTGGGTGAACAACTTGAATGCGGATAATTTCATCTCTTTCAGTGATGACGAAATACCACCAAATGGTAGGGGTTCTGTAAAAGCATTGCACATCATAATTAGTTGCAAAGGCTATATACTACCAAATGTGCTTATTAACAACGGGTCTACATTCAATGTCATGCCCTTGGCCACGCTTTCTAGGATGCTAGTTGATATGTCTCATCTAAGGCCTTATCATTCCACAGTAAGGGCATTTGATGGGATAAGACGAGAGGTCATGGAAAATATTGAAATTCCTCTAGAGGTGGGCCCATGTACATATGATTTTGAGTTCCAGGTCATGGACATTACGCCCTCGTATAATTTCCTTTTAGGGAGGCCTTGGATCCATTCTGCTGGGGCAGTTCTTTCATCTCTCCATCAAAAAGTAAAGTTTATCATGGATAGCCGCTTGATCATGGTCGCTGGTGAAGAAGCCATTGTTGCATCCGTCTCTGCTGACGCACCCTACATCAAAGTAAACAAAGATGCAGTAGAATGTTCCTTCCGTTCCTTCGAATTTATCAATGCTATATTTATTACCGAAGGAAATAGCATTTTGACACCCAAGCTATCAAGGAATACCGAGATGGGAATTAAGCTGACAGTGGGAAAGGGAGCCCGAGCGAAGAAAGGTTTGGGAAGAAATCAGCAATGGATGGTTAGAGCACTAAAATCAGTACATCACAAGGCTCGATGCGGTTTAGGATTCAAACTAGATATGCGACAAAGAAGAAAACAGTTGCAAAAAGATCAAGAAAGGAGGATTGCAAGAACCTCAGGTCGGGATTTGGAATGGGAGCCCATAGCATATCCTCCTTTGTCAAAAATATTTACATCTGCAGGAATGATGTACCCAGGGCGAGATAATACACAAAGCACGATGTTATGGATTAAAAGGGGTCTTCAGAACGTTAGTATAAATGTTGTTTACAAAGAGAATGATGCAATTGAAGATGTTTCAATGATACGCCCTTATCCTTCTAGATTCATTTTGAACAATTAGACTGCTGTGGATCTTCTTGTAGTTTCTGAGTCCTCTCCAGAGTAATGCTCAATGTTAACTCTCTTTTTGTTTGCCCCCAAGTAATAGTGGGATTCTTTTGTAAGAGCTTATGTTTGCTCTTTATCATTTGAATAAACATTAATGGAGATGCATTTTGTCATAGTCTTTTCATTCTTGTAAACTTCATAATTATTCCCTTTTCTCATAGCCTGTCCTTACATGTACCTCATATCATGCCATAATATTATATTTGTTTGGTTCCAACACTTTGATGCTCCTCTATAGTTCTCTTTTCCAATCACCTTTCAGGTGCTCAGACACCAACGACATGAACAATCCCGTTACAAGTCCTGAAATCGATTTTGAGAAAGCTATTTGTGTAGGAGAATGCGAAGCTGAGGAAGATGCTGAAGATTATGTCTCGTCTCTTGACTTACTAAGAATGATAGAATAAGAAGATAAATAGATTCTACCTCATCAAGAATCTGTTGAGACGGTGAATTTGGGAAATGAAGAAAAGAGGCAGGAAGTGAAGATTGGGACTTCCATTTCAGAGAAGACCAAACATGATCTGATCGCCTTACTTCGTGAGTACAAAGATGTATTTGCATGGTCGTATCAGGATATTCCAGGGTTGAACGAAGATATAGTGGTCTATAGACTCCCACTGAAACCAGAATACAAACCCATTCAACAGAAGCTAAGACGAATGAGACCTGAAATACTGTTAAAGATAAAAGAAGAAGTCAAGAAACAATTTGATGCTGGCTTCCTACAAGTCGCCCAATACCCAGAATGGGTAGCTAACATAGTCCCAGTACCGAAAAAAGACGGCAAGGTACGAATGTGCATGGATTATTACGATCTGAATCGAGCAATTCCTAAAGATAATTTTCCCTTGCCACACATTGATACGTTGGTGGATAACACAGCAAAGCATTCATTGTTTTCCTTCATGGATGGATTTTTGGGTTATAACCAAATAAAGATGGCTCCCGAAGATATGGAGAAAACTACATTCATGACTATGTGGGGAACATTCTACTATAAAGTGATGCCATTTGGATTGAAGAATGCCGGGGCAACATATCAGAGGGCTATGGTGATGTTGTTCTATGACATGATGCATAAAGAAATAGAAGTCTACGTTGATGATATGATTGCCAAATCTCGGGGGGAAAGAGAGCATGTTTAGAACCTCAAGAAGTTGTTTGAAAGACTAAGAAAGTTCCAACTAAAGCTTAATCCAGCCAAGTGTACTTTGAGGCTACCTCGGGAAAATTACTAGGCTTCATCGTCAGTGAGAGAGGTATTGAGGTTGATCCAGATAAGATAAAAGCCATACAAGAATTACCACCTCCGCGTACATAAAAGAAGTCAGAGGATTTTTAGGGAGGTTGAACTACATCGCTCGATTCATTGCTCAACTTACCAACCAGTGTGACCCAATTTTTTGACTCCTTTGAAAACACGATCCTAGAGAATGGAACGAGGAGTGCCAAGTGGCTTTTGATAAAATAAAACAGTATTTGTCTAGCCCCCGATGCTAGTACCACCAACTCCTGGGAGACCATTAATATTGTATTTGACTGTGTTCAAAAACTCAATGGGTTGAGTGCTGGGGCAACATGATGAGTCAGGGAAAAGAGAAAGGGCAATTTACTATCTCAAAGAAGAAGTTCACGGAGTATGAAGCAAAGTACCGTCAATTGAAAAATTTCATTGTGCTTTAGTCCGGTAGTTCAAGGCTCGGACAATATATGTTGTATCATACGACGTGGTTAATTTCAAAACTGGACCCAATAAAATACATGATGGAATCACCTGCACTCTCAGGAAGAATGACACGATGGCAGATCCTACTATCAGAGTACGACGTCATATATGTAAGTCAAAAGTCGATAAAAGGGAGCACGATAGCTGACTTCTTAGCAACTCGAACAACAGAGAAATACGAGCCATTGAGATTTGATTTCCCAGACGAAGACTTGATGTGCATTACAGAAAAAGAGTGTGAGTCGTCAAAAGAGAAATCATGGAATATGAGCTTTGATGGTGCATCAAATGCATTGGGGCATAGGACTGGAGCAGTCCTAGTATCACCAGAGGGGAACCATTATCCGCTCACTGCCAGATTAAATTTTTTCTGTACCAATAATGTTGCGGAATATGAGGCTTGCATCATTGGACTTCGTGCAGCCATTGAACGAAACATCGAAATCTTGAAAGTGTACGGGGACTCAGCGTTGGTGATTTACCAAATCCTTGGAGATCGAGAAGTGAGAGATTCGAAGTTGGTCAAATATCGCGATCTTGTTGCGGAGTTGGTCAATGAGTTCGAAGAAGTGACTTTTAATTACTTCCCACGAGAAGAAAACCAATTGGCTGATGCCCTGGCCACTTTGGCCTTAATGTTTAAAGTAAACAGAGAAACAGAAATAATGCCTCTCCAAATGAGCATATATGAGGTCCCTGCACATTGTTTTAACATTGAAAAAGAGGCAGATGGACAGCTATGGTTCCACGATATCTTAGAATATGTCAAGAATCAAAGATATCCTGAGCAAACAAATGAGAACGACAAAAGAACAATCAGAAGAATGGCGGTGAGATTTGTTTTTGATGGGGACATCCTATACAAAAGAGGAAAAGATCAAGTGCTCCTGAGATGCGTGGATGCTGTTGAAGCCAGAAAAATACTTGAAGATGTCCATGAAGGAGTTTGTGGAACGCATGCCAATGGTTTCACTATGTCCAGACAGATTATGAGACTCGGTTATTACTGGCTGACGATGAAAAGTGACTGCATTAGTTACGCATGAAAGTGCCACAAATGTCAAATTTACGGTGATAAAATTCATGCAGGCCCTTCGCCCCTTCATGT
Organism: Gossypium rotundifolium; assembly: GCA_025506655.1. Classification (NCBI taxonomy): domain Eukaryota; kingdom Viridiplantae; phylum Streptophyta; class Magnoliopsida; order Malvales; family Malvaceae; genus Gossypium; species Gossypium rotundifolium. The sequence goes on along the minus strand of CP106724.1, from coordinate 26,250,755 downwards.
CATGATTTTTCCGTGGCCTTTTTCTACGTGAGGCATGGATGTTATAGGGCCAATTTCCCCAAAAGCTTCTAATGGACACCGATTCATTTTTGTAGTCATAGATTACTTTACAAAATGGATAGAAGCCGCTTCATTTGCTAATGTGACGAAGACCGTAGTTTGCAGGTTCTTAAAAAAGGAGATCATATGTCGATACAGTTTGCCTAAGAGAATCATTTCGGATAATGCTTTGAATCTAAACAACAAGATGATGAAGGAAGTATGTGAGCAATTTCAAATAAAGTATCATAACTCCTCACCCTATCGCCCAAAGATGAACGGAGTAGTAGAAGCTGCTAACAAAAATATTAAGAAGATTATTGGGAAAATGACCGAGACATATAAAGACTGGCACGAGAAGCTACCTTTCGCTTTGTATGCATATCGCACATCTGTGCGTACATCTATAGGAGCAACTCCTTTCTCTCTGGTCTATGGAATGGAAGCTGTACTACCTATCGAAGTTGAGATCCCCTCTCTACGATTCTTAATGGAGTCGAAGCTAGAAGAATCAGAATGGGTTCGAGCTCGATATGACCAGCTAAATCTTATCGAAGAAAAACGCTTGAAGGCGATCTACCATAGAAAAATGTACCAGAAGAGAATGATCACGGCCCATGACAAGAAGGTGCGGCCAAGAGAATTTCGCGAGGGAGAACTTGTACTGAAAAAGATTCTCCCAATACAAAAAGACTTTCGAGGAAAATGGGCACCAAATTGGGAAGGGCCATACGTCGTAAAGAAGGCTTTCTCAGGTGGAGCTTTGATTCTCACTGAGATGGATGGGAAGGAGTTACCAAATCTAGTGAACTCAGATGCTGTGAAGAAGTACTATGCCTAAAAAAAAGATCAAGATGAAAACCCGAAAAGGCGTCTTGGTGGAAAAAAGAAAAAAAAAAGGAGAGATCAAGATGAAAACCCGAAAAGGGCGTCTTGGTAAAAAAAAGAGATCAAGATGAAAACCCGAAAGGGAATTTTGATAAACAAAAAGATTAGGATGAAAAGCTGAAAGGGCATCCTAATGAAGGGGGTCCAGACATAAAGAGCAAGACGACTTGAACACAGAGTCAAATGCGGAGATTATAATATTTGAAGCAGATTCGAAAGCTTAAAATCTTCTACACAAGAAAAGATCCAAGATGAAGAAATGTGGAGAAGTTCATGCGTTGGATATCTAGAGCATTTGCGACAATTGAACTTGCTTTCTTTTTTTATAACGTTTTCTTTATTGAAATATTCCTTGTCAATTTTCTTTGCTTGTTGCTTTTGAAATAAATATGAGTGTGAGGTGTCCCTTTCATACCTACTTTGCCATTTTCATGCAGCTCATGTTTGGTTCATTTAAATGATAAATAGTGAAATTACATACTCTAAACAAAAAGAACGTTGAGCATTACCTAGATGAGAATTTGGTAAGTACAAGAGCCTCAAAGCAAAGACAAAGCTCAATAGGGGGCAAAAGGGTGATATACGAGAAACGCAGATTACTCGTAAAACTTGAGGATGGGTACAAAACCTGAAAGAAAAGTCAAGAGTCAAAGCAATGAATACAGGTCATCATGAAAGTCGTGACGAAAAGAAATACATGACAAACAAGCCCAGGGCGCATGGCATAATCATGTAGGCATAAAAGCATTTAAGACAAACATGTGCATATCATGATAACCTCATGCATGACACATACAGGTACACCAGTAAAGCAATAAGTTTTGACGATAGTTGTACCGAACCAAGGAAAAAGAAGACATCCAAGTTCCACCAGATGATATGTTTTGAAATTTTGATTGCAAAATATCAACTCATAATACGAGAAGTGAGTTGAGCCTCAGGTCACACGTTGAGGTGTTTTTCAATATTTATTTTTCAAAATATCAACTCATAATACGAGAGGTGAGTTGAGCCTCAGGTCACACGCTGAGGTGTTTTTCAATTTCTGTTCAAAAATTAACTCATAATACGAGAGGTGAGTTGGGCCTCGGGTCACACGCCGAGGTATTTTCAATTTCTGTTTTTCAAATTCTGTTTGTTTCAAAAATTAACTCATAATGCGAGAGGTGATTTGAGCCTCGGGTCGCACGCCGAGGTATTTTTAATTTCTGTCTTTCAATTTCTGTTCAAAAATCAACTCATAATGCGAGAGGTGAGTTGAGCCTCGGGTCGCACGCCGAGGTATTTTTAATTTCTGTCTTTCAATTTCTGTTCAAAAATCAACTCATAATGTGAGAGGTGAGTTGAGCCTCAGGTCACATGCCGAGGTATTTTCAATTTCTGTTTGTTCCAAAAGATCAACTCATATTACGAGAGGTGAGTTGAGCCTCAGGTCACACGCTGAGGTATTTTTCAATCTCTGTTCTTCAAAGAAAAAAATCAACTCATAATACGAGAGGTGAGTTGGCCTCGGGTTACAGGCCGAGGTATTTTCAATTTCTATTTTTCAGTTTCTATTTTTCAAAATAAAAAATAAAAAATTAACTCATAGTACGAGAGGTGAGTTGAGCCTCAGGCCGCACAGGTATTTTTAATTTCTGTCTTTCAATTTCTGTTCAAAAATCAACTCATAGTACGAGAGGTGAGTTGAGCCTCGGGTCGCACGCCGAGGTATTTTTAATTTTTGTCTTTCAATTTCTGTTCAAAAATCAACTCATAATACGAGAGGTGAGTTGAGCTTCGGGTCACATGCCGAGGTATTTTCAATTTCGATTTTTCAATTTCTGTTTGTTCCAAAAGATCAACTCATATTACGAGAGGTGAGTTGAGCCTCAAGTCACACGCTGAGGTATTTTTCAATCTCTATTCTTCAAAAAAAAATCAACTCATATTGTGAGAGGTGAGTTGAGCCTCGGGTCACACGCTGAGGTATTTTCAGTCTTCTTGAAGATAGTAAGGAAGTAGTTTGGAAAATTCAGAATTCTTATTTCCTCGAAGTTCCCGTGGAGTAGGTTGAGATTACAAATCCCGTCTCCCTGAGTTTACAATGAGGATTAATCCTTATCTCTTTAAAGCAGAGAAGATTGAGTGGAGCAAATTGAAGCTACAGGTCCTATCTCGCTGAAGTAGCGGTGGAGTGGATCAAAGCAACAAGATGCGGTGGACCGGAATGAAGCTACCTGAAAAAAAAAACACCAAAGAAGTCAAGACTTGGTGAGACCGGGCAAAATTGGTCTTTCTTGAAAGTCTTAGCTCTATTCCCGTTACACGACAATGAGCAAAGAGGGGCAACTGTACAAGCCCAATTCTGCTCGGGCCCATTAAAGCAAAACCAATACAAGCATTTAACCCAATTAAACCACAAACCCGAGGCCCAATCACAAACCCACTACAGCCTACACTAACCAACCCAAAGACCCCACAATCAGCCCAATTACCCTAGCCCACTAAACAAAAGAAAATAAAACAAAACCCTAAGGGCCACTTGCCCCTCTGCACCGCTGAACCTACCTCTGACATGTCTGATGCGGCCAGCAGTCCCGTCCACCGCCACAGCGCACTCTCAGCACCGCCCAAGCTCCTGCAAGCATTAAACAAGACAGGACAGAACGGAGACCAAGTTGTAAAAACAAGGCTATATAAGCCGAACACGAATATTGTAAAATGGGGATCCTTTTTTTTCTTTCAATCAATTCTAAAATCAGATATTAAGCGATACAATAACAACATTCTCAAAAATAAAAAAACAGAGAGAGATCAAAACAATATAGCAACAAAATCAGAGAACCGCAACACAGATTAAACAAGAAGGCATCGAAAAAAACGCAAAAGAACCATCAAAATCAAAGGAAACAGAGGCTAAAGGTGATTTTTTATTTCGAAAGTTGTTTTTTTTTTCTTTCCAACATATATTACTATATTATTTAAAAGAAAAATATAAAAAAATCAAAATTTACCTTTTTCGGCCACCGTGGGCAGTGCCGAAACCTCATCTCCCTTTGACCTGCAGAGAGAAAAAGAAACAAAGCATTAGTTTTTTTTAGGAACAAAGGAAAATGAAAATTTTTGCAAAAAATCTGGCTTATATAGCCAATCGAAACGACGCCGTTTTGACCAAGATCCGCGCGCGCGACCCGACCCGCCCAGAGGATCCGCGCATTTTCGTTAATTGGGCTAATTTCCCTTTTGATCCTTTCGCGTTTTTGGTTTCTTTAAATAAGACATTCTTTTATTTTAATTGCGCCCAGAAATTTCACACAGTTTTAAATCTAATCCCTATTTAAACGCTGCGTTTAATAGCTCGGGTAAAATTGCGCTCCTCATCCCTCACTATTTTGTATGCGTTTCAGTTCAGTCCCCATGTTATTTATTTCATATAATTTGACCCAAAAATTCCGTTTTTAATGCAATTTAATCCATTTTCAATTATTTTGCAATTTTACTATTTTTGCTTTATTTAACTTTTCTTATTATTAATTATTTATTATTATTTTATTATCACCTGTTATATTTTTATCAAGATCACCATTATTATATTATTATATTCTACGATTTGTATATTTTGTGTGCTTATATTATGTTATTTATTTATTTTATTAATATTACTATTATTATATTTTTATATTTTATATATGTATGCATTTTATTTACTTATATTATTATTTTATTCATTTATTTTATTTGCATTATTATTACTATAATATTATGCGCCATTGTTATTTTTATTAATATTACTATCTTTGTTATTTTATTAACATTATAACCCTTCTTTACTTATTATTTAATAATTTATTTATCTTTTACAATTATTATTTTCATACATATATCTATTATTATAATTACTATGTTATTATTATCATTATTTTTATTACCATTTTCTATTTCCATTATTTTTTTATTATGTTTACTATTACTTTATTATTACATTTGCATGTTGTTATTCGTTCTTCTACTATTACCATTATTATTACCACTAATATATTACACCTTATTTATTATCATTTTATTATTTCCATCATTATCATTATTTTCTATCACCGTCAATATATATATATATATATATACTATCGTCATTATACTTTCCTTTTACCATTACTTATATTATTATTATTCATTTATTGTTATTATCAATATTCTCATCATTCGTCTCACTATTTTTCGACATCTCAATCTTTATAACGACCAATATTTCCGTATTAGCAATTCGGAAAATCGAACCCTAACTCACTGGTTCCGGTCTTTCTCGTTTAAGTTAAACAACGGAATATCCTTTTTTAAAAAATCATAATTCAAATTTTAAACAAAACACTTAATCTCGGAAATTGAAATGTCGCTACTTAACTTATCGGACTCGATGCCTAGATACTTGAGATAAGTTTCTTTTCTTCTAAAATAGAGGCAATATCCCTAATTTGGATTTTCGTGAAAACGAGCCCTAACTTATCGGGTTACGGTTTCTCGCCGACAAATGACGGAGATCCTCTTCAAAAATAAAACCTAGTTTTAAAAGGCGAGCTTAGTTTCGGAGTTTAAAGTGTCGCGACTTAACTTATCGGACATGATACTTTATCTCGTCGAAAATAAGGGAGTCTTAGCATCCTTCCAATTCCTTCAAATTTTGAAAATAAAAGTATCGTATTTTGAATCATTTCAAAGTTTTCAACATTAGGACATCGATCAATCGGTTTGGTACCGATTTGAGCGTGTCGAGGGTGCTAATCCTTCCTCGCACGTAATTGACTTCCGAACCTATTTTTCTCAGATTTTCGTAGACCAAAAGCCTCGTTTTAATAAACCGATGCGTTTTATTAAAACAAAGGTGATCCGATCACACCCAAATAAAGATCGGTGGCGACTCCCTTCCTTTTCGTTTTCAAACCTCGAGTCGACCGCGTCGTTTACTGTTTTATCAAAAAATGGTTATGACACTCGTGTTTTTACAGTGAGAGGGATATTTATACTCGCAGCCCTTCGGCCTTTGCTGCGTGTTACGATTTAGTCCATTTTTCTTTTCTTTCCTTTTTAATTTTGTCCCGCAACTTTATTTAACTTCTATTTTGGCCCTCTGGAGAACGGCATCGTTGTGATGGGAAGGAATAATTTTGCATTCGGCCCTCGTATATTTGTGCATTTTTCATTTAGGCCCTAATCTTTTTCTTCCTTCTAAATTTTTTCCCTCTAATTTTATTTTAATTTCAATTCGGTCCTAAGTCCATTTAACTTCATTTTTTTTTCTTTTTTTTCAAACTGTTTTGTTTGTTATCTTATTATTATTTATTTGTTTAGTCCTTTTAATCAAATGCCTTATTTATTTACTTAATATTTCCCTTATTTTGTTTTCACATTTATTTATTATTATTATTATTTTTTTATTGTGCTTTTTATTTACTACTCTCGATATATATTTCAAAATTATTATCATTATTGTGGTTGTAAGTTATGTTAGTATCATTATTATTATTGTTCCCTATATTATCATTTGCATCATTGTTCTTGTTCTTGTTTATCCTTGTTAACATTATGATTAGTTAATGTTAATGCCATGTGTTAATTTTTTTATTTATGCAATATTATGTCATTGTTACTTCGAATGTATGTTGCACTATCATCATTAGCCACGTGTGACCCCTTTTTACGTTTTAAACAAATTATTTTTAAACATAAGCAATTAAACGTATATCTTTTAAAAAAAATTTCGTTAATTTTTTACCCAAATTTGTAAAAAAGGGAAATCTTGAAAACAAAGGCAACATTTCGTGATTAAAGATTCGAGAAGTCGTACCCTAACTTACGGGGTTTCGATTTTCTCGTCGAATTTAAATAATCAAATATCCTTTTAAAAATTGAAATATATGAGGTTTTATAATTAAACGAAAGGAAAAGCTTATTTTCGGGGATTCGAGGTGTTGTATCCTAACTTACGGGATACGACATTTTCATTACTTCGAGACAAGATGTCCTTTCATACGTCTTCGTTAATTCAAGAGATTTCAAAAAAAATATTTTAATAAAAAGAAGGATCGTAATTTAAACTCTTTTCAAGTCTTCAATTTTCGACACTAAAGACATTAATTAATTAATTAGGTACCAATTTTGGGCGTTACAAGGGTGCTAATCCTTCCTCGTACGTAACTGACACCCGAACCTGTATTCTGAATTTCGTAGACCAAAATCGTTGTTTTGATAAATTAAATCGTTTATTAAAAACAACCGTTTTATGAGGTGACCCGATCACACCTCATCAAAAAAGATTGGGGGCGATTTTCGTTTTTCATTTTCATTTTCATAATAAAAGTCGACCTGACGACCTTTTTTTAAAAAATGGTTTCGACATAAATTATTTAAAATAATTAATTTTTAAAATTGTAAACTAACATCTTTTTTTATTACAAATTTTAATTATTTTTCCATAAGTTAATATTTTTTATTTTTGTGCAACTAATTTTTAAAAAAAATAATTTTTGTGCAATTTTTTCAATGTCATTGACACATAATTTTGGTAATTATTCTACCTAGAACCTCGAACCTTGAACTCGAACCTTGAATTCCAAATCTTGAGGTTTAGGGTTTGGATTTAGGGTTTAATATTTTGGATTTGAGGTTCAAGGTTTAGGTTCAATGTTTAAGGATTTGATGTTTAGGATTTGAGTTTAAGGTTCAAGGGTTCAGGGTTACGAGTTTATGATTCATGGTTCATGTTCAAGGTTCTAAGGTTTTGAATTTAGGGTTTAAGGTTTGAGATTTTAGATTTAGGGTTTTGGATTTGGGGTTCAAGGTAAAAAAAAAAATCATCAAAATCATTTGTTAATGACATAAAAAAAATTGTTGAAATGTAATTAAATAATTGAGAAGGGACCATGAATAATATGGTTGGAAGGGTCCATAAAATAATTTCTCTATAGATAAGTATATAATAATAATTTCATGTCTTTAAAATTTGATTATGTGGCAAAATTTTATGGGTGCATAAAAACCTTATTTTTTAGTCATCCTTATGTAATTTATTTCCAAATTTTATATGATGTTTATTTTATTTTTATTAGTAATTGTATTATTAACTACTTTTTTTTATTAACACGATACATATGATGATTTGATTTTGATTTTTGTGTTTGTTTAGAAATCTTTTTATCATGCTAATATTTTTTAAAAATATATAAAATATGTAACTGTGTAATTTCAATTTGCACTACCTAACATGACATGAGGAATTATAATGTAATTACACCCTGTTAACGAAACACATTTGGAGAATTACAATTCTTTGTGTCGAAACCATTTCAAAATCAGGTTTAAAAAAAATGGGGATAGACTTTTAAAAACAAAAAATGGGAGTCGCCACCAATCTCTTTTCATTTAGGTGTGATTGGAGCACATTGTAAAACGTTTCATTTTAAAACATTTGATTTTGGTTTCGGAAAACGAGTAAACGGGTTCGGAAGTCGGTTACGTATAAGGAAGTGTTAGCACCCTCATAACGCCCAAATATTGGTACCTAATTGATAGAATCATGTCCAAATGTTTGAAATTTAAAAAAGTTTAAAATGAGATCCGTTATTGAAAAGAAAACCAAGACTTACCTATTTCAAAGAAATAAAAATACCATATCCAATAAATTAGGATACAGCATCTCATAACTTTGAAGCTAGGTGCATCTCTATTTTAGAAAATTCCTACCTCGAGACACAAAACATCACACCCAATAAGTTAGGATACAACATTTTAAATTCTCAAGAATAAGTTTTTTTTTATTTGAAATTGATAAGCTTCAATTTTGAAAATGGAAGGATATCTAATACTTTGAGTTTTACGAGAAAAATCACAACCCAATAAGTTAGGGCACGATCCTTCTCCAAGACTCTAAATATCACATATCACCGTTAAAAATATTTAAAAAAAAAACAAAATCTTTAATGTGAAAGGTATTTTTATTAAAAAAAATGGTATGAGTAAGACATTGTAACATACATACATATATATATACATATATATATGAATTCTAAAAATTATATTAACAATAAATAATCAATAAATAATATAACATAGATAAATAAATAAAAACATGCTAAAGCAATAATAAACGAATATAAAGATACAAATAAATTAATAAAAATCATAATATATAATAATATAATATAAAATAATTAATAAAAATATATAAAGATTATACATAAAATAATTAAATAATAATATATAATAATTTTAAGTAAAAACATTTATATACATAATATACTAATTATAAAAATATATATGTAATAAAATAGATTATATATTATAATAAACTTTATACAAAACAAAATTTTAAAACTAATATATAATATAATATTTAAAAATATAATATAATAAATAATATATAAATATTAAAATAATATATAAATGATTAAACCTAGTAAAATAATATATTAAATATATATATAAAGATAATACATATAAAATATACATATATATGAATTTCACACTATTAGTAAATTAATAAACATATAAAATAATATAGAATCTTTTAATATGGTAAAATAATTAAATATAAAATAAAATAAAATAAAATAAAAGGATAAAAATAAAATAAAACAAAGAAAATAGGGTTAAAATGGAAATTAAAACAGATACAAAAGAATTAAATTAAAACTCGCATTAAATCCTAGGAACTAATGTGGAAATTAATCCTCTTTCTAAAACGGCGTCGTTTCGATTTTTACCTTTAAGATGCTCGAGGATTCAATTGAAACAAAGTACAAATTTAAGGGCTAATTTAAAATTAAAGAAAATGTCAAATTGAATAAAATTAAAACAAATAAAATTTCAAAAGGGATGAAACGGAAAATTGCCCTTTCAACCAAAACGCGCGGATCCTCTTCTAGATATCCGAGTCAATGTGCAGATCCTTTAGTCAAAACGGCGCCGTTCTATACTTATTATATAAGAAAAAAAATGGGGTAAAAATCATTTCAAAACTGTTTTTTTTAAAAAAAAATCTCAAAAAATGCTCTCAGACCCTTTCTCCTCCTCGTCCAGGCTCCGAACATCGAGTCTTCGCACCACCGCCTCACGCTACTTACTACCATCATCTCTGGCGGTTCTTAGGTATGAAACTCGTCCCTTTTTTATTATTTTGTAAAAAACATGCACGAACATAAAAATAAAAAAATAAAAAAAATATAAATCACCTTAACAAAATTTGTATTCTATTTCAATGTTTTCTTTTTTTGTATTTCTCTCTGTCTCAGTGTATTTTATAGGTTTTTTTTATAAGGCTTTTATAGCCTTCAAAATAAAAACATAAAAAAGGAAAAATTGTTGACATGTTTGCTACGATTTCTTTCCTTTTGTTGTTGTATTTCTTTCTTCTTTTTTTTTTTTTTGCAGGTTGATGTTAAGAAATCCGACGATGAAGGCGTTATCCGTGCACGAATCGTGGTGCGATCGAAGGCTCGGTGTTGGTGCGAGGAGTTGACTGCGGCGCGACTGTTGCCTGGGCTCGAGGAGTGACCCAACTGTTGGGATCCTGCTGGGACATTTGCGGTGCCTAGGGTTTCCAAAAACCCTAGGCTTTTGCTGGGTTGGTTAATTTTGGGCCTTTTGGGCCACGGGTGTTTTGGGTCTAGGTAGTTAGGGTGTTGTAGCGGGCCAAGGTGTAACGATTTTGGGCTTATGGTTTTATAAATGGACTGTTAAAAACTTTGGTTTTATTTTTATTTTGTTTTATTCCAGCCCGAGCAAAAATGGGCTCTTACACTTTGTAATTACAAAAAAATATAATTACTACCCTACTAATTACCCTTTCAATCAATTACTATGTGCTGTCCAAACAGAATCTTAAGGAGAAATTAAGAATTGAGGTAATTATCAATTACCCTATGGTTTTTCTAACACATGTCAATTATTTTAAGTTTGAAATTTATAAAAGTTATTTGCATACCATAATAATAAATAATTTTAATTTTAGTACATATATTTATTATTAGATAATAATAATAAAAAGGTTTGCTATTGAACACATCTAACTTCAAGTGTTTCACGTAATTTTGGCTTAACAACAAATTAGGTTTCTAAATGCTATATTAATCTAACGTGACAAACATATTATCATATGTGTAATTCCATGTTAGCTTGTTATTTCTATGTATTATTCACTAGAAATTCAATTAATGGATTAATAATTGTTATTTGTGTCAGGACTGAAATTTCATAATTCGAAAAGTATAGAAACTTTGAACGATCCATTGGAGAATGTGAACTAAACCTACAATTGTAGGCATAATATAGGAGTAGCAATTGAATTTAAACAAACGAATTTAACTACTATTATCTGGGTCAAGACTAAAAGTCAAAATTCAAAAAGTACAAAGACTAAAAATGACCAATTCAAAAAATACAATAACTAAAATTGATCAAATTAAAATATAAGGACTAAATCCACAACTTTTACAAAGTCCAAGAACTAATAGTAAAATTTAACCTAAGTTTTATATTATTCTTACATGGAACCCTATTATAAGTTTTATACAACCTATTGAAGACTTAATATACCTTTTTGTTATAAAGGTTATATTATTTTTTTTCCTGAACGTCGATAATAACAATCTGACTGTCGATAATAACAACATAGAACGACCGCAAAGCAAAAAGAAATAAAAAAAAAGAACGCACAGATTTTACATAAAACTCTTTCAGGAAAAAAACCACGGGTAGAGGAGAAGAAAATTCACTAATGTCGAATTCAAATGATACAAGAGTAGTTTCGACTACATTTATTTACAGTTTGAAAAACCTTGTTCTAATCAATGTCAAATAGAAGCAGTGTAGTAAGGTTGAAACACATTATTCTAATAAATATCAAATAAAAAATGTATTTCTATATGAATTCTACTTGTGTCACTATATTTTATTTCTTTAACAGGAATTTAGCTCTAACACAATCAAATTTTTATAAAAAGGGTTATGAAGTGTGTTATTGGATATCCTGACACAAGTCAAACACATATAAGGTTTATAAAAGCTATTGTAACCAAAATAGGTTAAAAATTGCATCTAGTAATCCACTAATATTATTGTCACCTTCTTGATAATTATTTTATTTTTCTTATCAATTATTTAAATTATTAATTTTTAAAAAATATTATGTGATAGATATTGGTTATGCAAATACAAAAAGTTTTATTGTACTATATTGTGGAGTATGATACCATTTGAGAGTAAAAAAAGAATCAATTTGTTGTATATCCTATCTTGACATCCCAAGTAATGTTCCAAAATAGTCTGGAACTACATAGATTAATAGGCAAATTGAAAGTGAGTTAATCAAATAAATAAATGGCACAAACAATTTGTTAACGCATTTTGGTTAACAATCCTATTCTATGAAGTCTTATTGAAGGAATAATTTTATTCAATAATGGATTAGAAACTTTATTCCTAAGGCTCAATCTACCTTTACACCATGGGATAATTTTAGCCCTAATAAAGAACCTCAATGTTATAATTACTCATCCCAAGCAACCTCATTTACAACAATATTTAATCTCAAAAGAAGCCCTGAAAACTAGAGTGCAATTAGACTTATCCATGGGTTAGACCATATTTGAAAAGTGAGAGGGTTTGCGCAAAATATAAACTCAAAAATAGGCTTGAGCAAAAAATAACGATCCACTTAAAAAATGAACCAGGCCTTCAATAAGACTTTTTGGGCTGTGCCGGATTGATTTAGCAAAAAAACAAAAAAAATTATTATTTTTTGTTGTTTTACTATTATTTTCTTGTTGTTTTCTCACTGTTTTGCTACCTTTTTACTATTATCTTATTATTATTTTATTGTTATTGTATAATTTTTATTTTATTGTTAATTTTGTTATTATTTTAAAGGCATTTCTTGTTAATTTACACATATTTTAGTGCTATTTAAGTATAAATATTTTTAATTTATTTTAATTTATTGAAAGATATTTATTTTAATATTTTTAGTATTTTTAAAGTATTATATTTTTTAAATTTTTATATAAAAATAATAATTTAGTTGGACCAAATTGGGCAGAGCTCAAACCTAACAAATGACTTAAAATTTTGACAAAATCCAATCCAATCCTGCTCATGAATAAGCCAAAGTGGAATCAATACACAACTAATACAATATAAAAGCAATAAAGATAGGTGAAGAACAAAGCACTCACACAAGTACACAACGCCACCAACCAACATCAAGGCCGCGAATTTATAGGCTATGAACGATAAGTTATCCAAATAATTTTGATAAGATAAATAGACATTTCAAATTGAAGAAATTATCAACAAAATCTCCCTTTTCAAATTTTAAAATAAAGCCTTCACTTCCAACCAATTTCAAATCAGCTTCATCACAAAGTAAAACCAAGTCAAACCAAATAAAGATAAAGTTTGTTGCTAATTAACTACTACTCTTCCTTCTTCCATATAAAAATAAATCTTCTAACAAAAATAAAAATAATTTCAACTCGAATCAAGGATAGAAAATCAATCAAAATTATCCAAGTAAAAAATGCCAACAAAATTCACTACACTTTAATTGTCTAACTTTATTGTTCTAAGTGATGTTGGAAAGAGTCATTCAACAACAAAACCGAAGATAGCTAAAGTCTCAACAATCTCTTTTTTGATATTTTGACAAGACATTTCAACAAATCTATATATAATTGCATAACATAATTATGGTATATAGTATACAGTATACATAATATAATGTTACAAAATACATCAATACATGTTATATTATCAATAGTTATGTATCATTTATTATATTACTAAACATGTATATAAATTCTTAATATTTTAATTTGTTTACAATTTTATTTTTGTTAAACTAAATTTTGCATTGTGTTCTAAATTTTACTATTTATACTTGGGCATCAGTTTCTTTTATATATATTTGGGCTTCAAATTTGGGATAGTGAGTTTATGTTGGGCTTGGGTATAAATAGTTTAGAATATGTATAATAAATATAGGTATTCAAATTTTAACTTCAATAAAATGTTTTTTCTAATATTTAATTTTAACAATATAAATAAAAATATTCAAATTTCAATATAATAATATAATAAATAAGATAATTTATTTTCTCACTTTTATATATTATAGATATTCAAATATATAAAATTTATAGACATATCATATAATCATAAATATTACATATAACAAGCACTTTTTAGTTATATTATATAAAATACATCTATTTTAATAGAATATATATAGCTTCTTATGAGCTGAATTTGAATTATAAAAGTAACATTAATTAATACTTTCAAAAATATATTTTTTATAATTTATAAAACTTTAAAATTATTTGAATTTGTATAAACACATCCAATTTGAATCAATCTAAATTCAAGATAATTAGAACTTGAAAAATTTTAAATCTTAAAATATTTAAACCTTGAAAACCTAAACCCCAAAAAATCTAAACTTGAAATAATCTAAATTGGAGAATAACCAAATATGATTTCGTTTAAAATCGTTTGTTTGCCACCTCTAATAATTAATTTTTCCAAATAATATTTTCACTACAATTATCCTAAATTTTTATAATAATTTTTAAGGATAATTTTATAATAATTAATTAAATAAAATTAACCTATAGCAATAGTGAACTAAGATTTAGATTTTTGGACAACACCTAAGATTTTAAGGTTTAAGGTTAGATTTAGGATTTAGAGGTTAGGATTTGGATTTTAAGGTTTAGGATTAAGGTCAAAAATAGGATTTAGGATTTAGAATTTAGGGTTTAAAAATTGACTTTTGGACTTAAAGTTTTGGTTAGGATATTTATAAATGTTAGGATCGACCCGATTAAGCAACGAACAAGTAAAAAATAGTAGAAGAAATTGAGAAATTGAACACACAAATTTAACGTGGAAAAACTCCTCCAAAGAGGATAAAAAACCACGGGCAAAGATAATTTTACTATAATGGTAAAAAAACGAGGAGTACAAAAGATGGAGATAAAAACTAAACCCCGAAAACCCAAAAACAAAGAACCCTCAAAACGTAAACACAAAAATTTTATAAATGTGTTATGAGTTCTAATATCTAATAGGTGTATTTTCTAAGGTTGTAAAAAAGCCGATTTATAGGCTAAATTCATAGGTCAAATAATAATAAAATAATCTAAACTAATCAGTGTTTGATTGAAACAAATAAACAGAGTTTAACTAGAAGATTACTTCTCAAATTTGACCGAAATATGAGTCAAACTTAACAAATCTTCACCTTGACTCATATTTCCACAATGCCATCTTTGTCAAAGCCCACCACGAGCCTATCTTGAACCATGCAGGGAATTAACTGAGTCGAATCTGTGCTTAGAAACTGGAAGACTTCTAGCCTCTGACTTGTACACTGCCAAATCAAAACTAACCCGGGTTTGATTTTCATGAACATAGTACTCTAACTTTCAAACCTACACCCAAAAGAGAACCTCTCTTCAACGAAACGATCATACCTTTTTCCCTCCTATAACCAAGTTGCCTCCGCTCTAAATGAGTTGAATTCGACTCTGTAATGGACGAGGGACGTCCTATTTCACCGGTCACTGTAGAACCTTCCAGAATATAAAGACTGCCAGTTCTTTTACCTTTTAACAAAACGAGAGCTCCACGAGATACTTTAATGTCGCTCGACTCGATGTTGATTCTGCATCCTTTCAAGTCTAAAATACTCAAGGAAATGAGATTCTTTCGTAAATCAGGTACATACCTGACATCTGAGAGTGTCCTAATCGTCCCATCGTGTATCCAAAATTTTAACAGTACCAATACCAATTACCTTACTAGATGAATCATTTCCCATGCACACAACTCCACTTTTAACCGAACTGTATGTGGAGAACCATTCTTTATTAGGACACATGTGGAAAGAACATCCCGAATCTAGGATCCACTCGGACGTGAGCTTGGAGTTATCGCTCGTTGACACTAACAAGAAATCATCACTGCTTTCATTAGCCAAATTAGCACCAGCTACATCTTCCTCGTTACTCTCAGCAGCTCTTTTCTTTCGCAGTTTATAACAATCTGCTTTGACGTGACCTAACTTTTTACAATAGCGACACCTTTTGTCTTGTTTCTTTGATGCTATCAAAATGGAAGCTTGCTTATCTGCCTTGTTATCCAAATGAAGCTCATTGTCGAATTTGTCTTTACTCAACAAATAACCCTTCACATCTTTGAACGAGAGTTTGTCTCTGCCATAAATTAGGGTCTCACTGAAAGGCTTGTATGAAGGGAGTAAAGAGCACAATAATAGCATAGCCTGATCTTCATTGTCAATATAAACCTCAATATTCTTTAAATCATTTAAAAGAGTAATGAATTGACTGATGTGATCTCTAAGAAGCTCACCTTCATTCATGCGAAACGTAAATAGATGTTGTTTCAACACTAAACGGTTAGCCAGAGACTCAGTCGCATAAAGAGTTTCTAACCTTTTCTATAAGGTAGATGAGGTCTTCTCCATCAATACCTCGTACAATACCGTATTCGCGAGGCACAACTAGATTGCAAACAAAGCCTTTTCATCAAGCTCTTCCCATTTTATTTTATTTAGATTCTCAGACTTTTTCTCGGTAACAACCTTTTTCAAACCGGATTGAACTAGAATTGCCATCATCCGAACTTGCCACAGATTGAAATTTGTCTCACCATCAAACTTCTCAATTTTAAACCTTGTTGCTACCATATCTGAATGGGCTGATCTATGAAAATTGAACTAGCTCTAATACCACTTGTTAGGATCGACCCGATTAAGCAACGAACAAGTAAAAAATAGCAGAAGAAATTGAGAAATTGAACACACAAATTTAACGTGGAAAAACTCCTCCAAAGAGGATAAAAAACCACGGGCAAAGATAATTTTACTATAATGGCAAAAGAACGAATAGTACAAAAGATGGAGATAAAAACTAAACCCCAAAAACCCAAAAATAAAGAACCCTCAAAACGTAAACACAAAAATTCTATAAATGTGTTATGAGTTCTAATATCTAATGGGTGTGTTTTCTAAGGTTATAAAAGTGCCTATTTATAGGCTAAATTCATAAGTCAAATAATAATAAAATAATCTAAACTAATCAGTGTTTGATTGAAACAAATAAATAGAGTTTAACTAGAAGATTACTTCTCAAATTTGACTGAAATAGGAGTCATACTGAATAATAAATATTTGAAATTCTATCATACGCGTATGTGTCACGAGGTTAGAACTTTAGTATGGCAAATTGTACGACCTTAGGCGATTTTTTTTGTTTCAAATCTACTTAAGTCAGACTTACTCTCAAAAGATGAGAATTTTTCCAGAAGTTCTCTAAGGCATCGAAATAAAATAGAAGCAAACTTGAAAGCGAATGAGCAACGGAAGAACTGAAAAAAGTCACAAGAAAGCAATTAACACCAAGTGTTTAAGTAAATGCTCTTAAACATATTCTTCAACTCAAGAATAAAGTACAGTGGGATAAAGTGATTACAAATGAAGGGGAAGACCTCTATTTATAGTTGAGCTTCCCTAGATCCAACAGCACAAATTGAATTACATCAACAGTTGATCCTAGTGCCTATCTACAAGATTAGAGTCCTAAGGGGTTTAAACTCTATACAATCTTATCTCTTAGAATTTACATTAACCATGTAACTCTAGTTTTACTAGAATATTTTTCTGGGCCACCAAGACTTCAAAAAGATGGGCTTCTCCATGGGTTCCACAAATCAGACAAATTCTAGTGGGTCAAATGAGCCCTAGTTAATCAATTGACCTTCATGAGATGATTTATGTGCATTTTTCACAGGCTTTGATTTTCAGCCAGTGACATATGCATGTGGATACCATAGATTTAGAATTTAGTCGTGTGTTTTAAAAAACATAAGGCAAACAAGGAAATCTTTAGGTTGGAACTAATTAATCATAACAACACATAAAATATGTACAATATTAAAATAAAATAATTAGATTATATTGTGAGTAAAACGAAATTTAAACACATTAATACATTAGATTAAGAATACTAAATGAATATTATGTTTTAAAATAATATAAAATAAATAATGAAACATATGGTATGAAATTATTTAATAATAACACATGAAATATACATAAAATATTAAAATAAAATTAGAATAAATACGTCGAAAGAAATTTTGTAATTTCACTAAGCATTAAGTATGACTCTATTTCACCAAATTTGAGAAGTAATCTTCTAGTTAAACTTTGTTTATTTGTTTCAATCAAACACTGATTAGTTTAGATTATTTTATTATTATTTAACCTATGAATTTAGCCTATAAATAGGCTCTTTTACAACCTTAGAAAATACAACCATTAGATATTAGAACTCATAACACATTTATAGAATTTTTGTGTTTACGTTTTGAGGGTTCTTTGTTTTATAGTTTTCGGGGTTTAGTTTTTATCTCCATCTTTTGTACTCTTCGTTCTTTTGCCATTATAGTAAAATTATCTTTTCCCGTGGTTTTTTATCCTCTTTGGAGGAGTTTTTCACGTTAAATTTGTGTGTTCAATTTCTCAATTTATTCCTCTATTTTTCTTGTTGCTTAATCGGGTCGATCCTAACAAGTGGTATCAAGAGCTAGTACAATTTTCATAGATCAGCCCATTCAGATATGGTAACAACAAGGTTTGAAATTGAGAAGTTCAATGGTGAGATAAATTTCAATCTGTGGCAAGTTCGGATGATGGCAAGTCTAGTTCAATCCGGTTTGAAAAAGGTTGTTACCGGGAAAAAGCCTGAGAATCTAAATCAAACAGAATTGGAAGAGCTTGATGAAAAGGCCTTGTCTACAATCCAGTTGTGCCTCGCGAATACGGTATTGCAGGAGGTATTGATGGAGAAAACCTCATCCCCCTTATGGAAAAGGTTAGAAACTCTTTATGCAACTAAGTCTATGGATAACCATTTAGTGTTGAAACAACGTCTATTTACATTTCGCATGAACAAAGGTGAGCTTCTTATAAATCACATCAGTCAATTCATTACTCTTTTAAATGATTTAAAGAATGTTGAGGTTCATATTGGCGATGAAGATCAGGCTATGCTATTATTGTGCTCTTTACCCCATTCATACAAGCCTTTCAAGGAGACCCTGATTTATGGTAGAGACAAACTCTCGTTCGAAGATGTGAAGGGTCATTTATTGAGTAGAGACAAACTCGACAATGAGCTTTATTTGGATAGCAAGGCAGATAGGCAAGCTTCAGTTTTGATAGCATCAAAGAAATGAGACAAAAGGTGTCGCTATAGTAAAAAGTTAGGTCACGTCAAAGCATATTGTTATAAACTGCGAAAGAAAAGAGCTGCTGAGAGTAATGAGGAAGATGTAGCTAGTGCTAATTTGGTCGATGAAAGCAGTGATGATTTCTTATTAGTGTCAACGAGCGATAACTCCAAGCTCATGTCCGAGTGGATTCTAGATTCGGGATGTTCTTTCCACATGTGCCCCAATAGAGAATGGTTCTCCACATACAGTTCGGTTGAAGGTGGAGTTGTGTGCATGGGAAATGATTTATCTAGTAAGGTAATTGGTATTGGTACTGTTAAAATTAGGATACACGATGGGACGATTAGGACATTCTCAGATGTCAAGTATGTACCTGATTTACGAAAGAATCTCATCTCCTTGAGTATTTTAGACTTGAAAGGATGCAGAATCAACATCGAGTCGAGCGGCATTAAAGTATCTCGTGGAGCTCTCGTTTTGTTAAAAGGTAAAAGAACTGGCAGTTTTTATATTCTAGAAGGTTCTACAGTGACCGGTGAAATCGAACGTCCCTCGTCCGTTGCAGAGTCGAAGTCAACTCATTTAGAGCGGAGGCAACTTGGTCATAGGAGGGAAAAAGTTATGACCTTTAGTTGATGAGAGGTTCTCTTTTGAATGCAGGTTTTGAAAGTTAGGGCACTATGTTCGTGAAAATCAAACTCGGGTTAGTTTTGATTTAGCAGTGTACAAGTCAAAGGCTAGAAGTCTTCTAGTTTCTCAGCACAGATTCGACTCAGTTAATTCCCTGCATGGTTCAAGATAGGCTCGTGGCGGGCTTTGACAAAGATGACATTTTGGAAATATGAGTCAAGGTGGAGATTTGTTAAGTATGACTCCTATTTCAGTCAATTTTGAGAAGTAATCTTCTAGTTAAACTCTGTTTATTTGTTTCAATCAAACACGTTTATAGAATTTTGTGTTTACGTTTTGAGGGTTCCTTGTTTTCGGATTTTCGGGGTTTAGTTTTTATCTCCATCTTTTGCACATCTTCGTTCTTTTGCTATTATAGTAAAATCATCTTTCCCATGGTTTTTTATCCTCTTTGGAGGAGTTTTTCCACGTTAAAATTGTGTGTTCAATTTCTCAATTTATTCCGCTATTTTTCTTGTTGATTAATCGGGTCGATCCTAACACTAACCAAGTTGGTGCCCGATTAACTCGTGACACCAACTCAATCAAGGACTTAAATAATAATATAGGTATACAATTAATGTAGATAATAAATTGTACATCATAAAATTAAAATGTATAAAAGAATAAAAATAGAGCTTTGGTTTAGTGGTAAACTTAGTTTCATGTATGCAATTGGTGTGAGTGTAACCCCATAACATATATATTTTTTTTTGTTTTTTAAAAAATAAAAAGACTAAAATACACTCAAATAATATAAATTATTTTAAATATAAAATAATATTTTTCCTAATTGAATTAGTGCACTTTTAACTCATGACATACTCAATCAAAATTAAATAATAGTATAAATTATATATTTTTATGACACTCTAAAAATGAAATAAATTTTTTTAGTGGATATCTAAAAGGTAATCAACCTAGCTTAACTTAACACCTGTTAAAATGATACGTGTAAATATGTTATTTGGTGATATAAAGTTTAGAATTATAAATATTTGATAAAAAAGTATCATAAAATCATTTGTAATATACGTTGGATTGCTTTTTAGTTTTTCTATTGAAGAAAATGGTAAATTAGTTTTGTATGGTAGATAAGTGAGGAAAAAATCCTTCCGTTAAAATTGTACATGAGATGTAATAATAAATTTAGCTATAAATATTTATATATTTATTCAATTTGACTCTTATTTTTTATTAGAAATAAATAGAAAATTTTGAAACTAATAAAGCTAAAGGAAAAAAAAGCCTAGTAACAAATTTTAAAAATAAAATAAACTCTTTAAAATTTTAAAAATATTTAAAAGTCATTAAAATTTTAAATTTCTATAATTTTTATTAAAATTTAAGTTGAAAAACTAATAAAATACTCCAATTGACGTTTCTGTGATTTTAACATCTACAATTGTTTTTATCTTCTTCAATATTTCTTCATTTTTATTTTGCACCACCACTTTTTCAGTGACCAAATTGATACATTCTATGCGAAATATGAGCTGCATGGGCCCTGGCATCAACGCTTCATGGGCGAGTAGCACTCTTGTTTCAAAATATTGGCATTGCTGCACTGTAATGCATTCCGTTCGATAAGGTTGTCTGCATCGAATTGAACTGATCGGTTGAATTGATTAGATTAAAAATTAATTGAAATATTGTTTTAGAGATGGGTTTTAAATATGTTAACTCAGAATCGATAGGAACTTAGTAAAAATCAATTGAATTGAATTTTAATAAATTTTATTTTTATAAATTTTTAATAATTTATTTAATCGAATCGATGATTTAACCGATTCAATCACCGGTTCGATTTTAAAAATTTCCAGTTGAATGCACTTTTCTTGTTTTCCTTTTGGTTACGGATTCAATTTGCATTTTCGACATGAAAATAGCTTTCTACTTAGAAATATTATATGAAATAATTGAAAATGCACAACAGGAAGATTTGGACTACTAAAATATGGAATTTAAAAATTGGTGAATATGTGTAAATATTGTGAGTTAAATCTGTTATTATATTTTATATATAAATATCAAAACAAACACTTAAGTGTAATTTTAAAAGAACAACTGTTTTGTTCACTTATTTAATGTACAAGAATTAATTTATTTTTTAATAGAAGAACGCTTTCATTAGCCAAATTAGCACTCTACATCTTCCTCGTTACTCTCATGACTCTTTTCTTTCTGAGTTTATAACAATCGCTTTGCGTGACCTAACTTTTTACAATAGCGACACCTTTTGTCTTGTTTCTTTGATGCTATCAAAATGGAAGCTTGCTTATCGCCTTGTTATCCAAATGAAGCTCATTGTCAATTTGTCTTTACTCAACAAATAACCCTTCACATCTTTGAGCGAGAGTTTGTCTCGCCATAAATTAGGGTCTCACTTTGAAAGGCTTGTATGAAGGGAGTAAAGAGCACAATAATAGCATAGCTGATCTTCATTGTCAATATAAACCTCAATATTCTTTAAATCATTTAAAAGAGTAATGAATTGGATGTGATCTCTAAGAAGCTCACCTTCATTCATCGAAGCGTAAATAGATGTTGTTTCAACACTAACGGTTAGCGGAGACTCGATCGCATAAAGAGTTTCTAACCTTTTCTATAAGGTAGATGAGGTCTTCTCCATCAATACCTCGTACAATACCGTATTCATGAGGCACAACTAGATTGCAAACAAAGCCTTTTCATCAAGCTCTTCCCATTTTATTTTATTTAGATTCTCGACTTTTTCTGTAACAACCTTTTTCAAACCGGATTGAACTAGAATTGCCATCATCCGAACTTGCCAATTGAAATTTGTCTCACCATCAAACTTCTCAATTTTAAACCTTGTTGCTACCATATCCTGAATGGGTGATCTATGAAAATTGAACTAGCTCTAATACCACTTGTTAGGATCACCGATTATAACAACAAGTAAAAAATAGCGAAGAAATTGAAATTGAACACACAAATTTAACGTGGAAAAACTCCTCAAAGAGGATAAAAACCACGGGCAAAGATAATTTTACTATAATGGCAAAAAACAATAGTACAAAAGATGGAGATAAAAACTAAACCCCAAAACCCAAAATAAAGAACCTCAACGTAAACACAAAAATTCTATAAATGTGTTATGAGTTCTAATATCTAATGGGTGTGTTTTCTAAGGTTATAAAAGTGCCTATTTATAGGCTAAATTCATAAGTCAAATAATAATAAAATAATCTAAACTAATCAGGTGTTTGATTGAAACAAATAAATAGAGTTTAACTAGAAGATTACTTCTCAAATTTGGTGAAATAGAGTCATTTGAATAATAAATATTTGAAATTCTATCATCGCTATGTGTCACGAGGTTAGAACTTTAGTATGGCAAATTTACGACCTTAGGCATTTTTTGTTTCAAATCTACTTAAGTCGACTTATCTCAAAAGATGAATTTTTCGAAGTTCTCTAAGGCATCAAATAAAATAGAAGCAAACTTGAAAGCAATGAGTAATTTCAAAAAGTCACAAGAACAATTAAACAGTGTTTAAGTAAATGCTCTTAAATTTCAAATTCAATGTAGATAAATTTAATGGGCAATTGATGAGAATTATTAATGGTTTAAAAGGTTTTCCGAAAAACCGAAATCAAATAAAGAATGGAAGATTATAAAGGCTTGATTAAATCATTTGAAAAGATGGGTATATGAAAACTCATCCCTTTGGAAAAGGTTGAAATCTTTATATATTATGGAAACATTTAGGTTAAAAAGTTTTTATGAGAAAAAGGGATTAAACAATCCATTCTCTTTAATATTAAAATGTTAGTCATGGATGAAATAAAATTTTACCCATTAAATCTTTAAATTTATACAAATTTTAATAAGGTATTTTTATAGAAAAATGAAAATTTTTGAAAGCGTGAATCATTTAAGCTAAAGAAAAAAAAGCCTATGTAAATGCCAAATTTTAAAATAAAAAAATAAAAATGATTATGAATTTGTATAAAAGTTTCTATTAAAATTTAACAATTCTGATCTATTGAGTTTTTCATTCCCAAAATGTTCAATTAAATAAGTGATGATGAAAATTTATCATAAGATTGTTTGGTTTTAAATTGTACATGGGTTGGACTTCGTTCAATATTCTCATTTATTTAGAACCACCTATTTTTAAATTGAAAGATAATATACATCAGCGATAAATATGAGCTGTTTAAGGAAAGCCTTAATCGAAGTTCAATGGCGATGAGCCTCTTTCAAAATATTTGGCGATACTGCATGAGAAAAGTTCGTCTAAGGGTTCTCTTTGAATCGTTTTGAAATTGATTGTTAAAATAATACGTTATTTTTTTATGAAATAGGTATTCTTTAATATTGTTTAATTCCAGTTCAGATAGGATCTGTTTAAAAATAATTGGAAATTGAAGTGATTTTAATAAATTTTAATTTTAAAATTTTTAAATTTTATTTTTAATCAAAGATTGTTAATTTTATATATTTACCGTTATTTAAATTTATTTTTTTCTTTGTGTATTTTTAAAATTTTTAATAAATAAAAGATTGAAAGATTAAAATGAAATTAATTTTTAAAAAAATAATTTAAAAATTTTTTTTAAATATTTTTTTAAAAAAATTAGTTTGTCAATAATATTTATTTTAATAAAATTAAAAATTAAATAAATAATTTAAAATTTTTTTTGAAAAAAAAAAAACAAAAAGATAAATACCAAAAAGGAAAAAAAAAAGAACCTGGCCCTTCCAAAAATAGGGTGTATTGGGGTTTTTGTAATTTAAATAAAAAAATGAAGTTTTTTCATTTATTTATTGTAGAACCCCAATCCCAACCCCTCTTTTGGTTTCAACGTTTTAAGATTTTTGAAATAAAGGTTTTTTTTTAAAATTTATATTTAAAAATTTATAATTATAATAAATTTTTATAATAAGGATTTTAACAAATTCAAAGTCTAATAAAACATTTAATTTGTCTTTACTCAACAAATAACCCTTCACATCTTTGAACGAGAGTTTGTCTCGCCATAAATTAGGGTCAACTTGAAAGGCTTGTATGAAGGGAGTAAAGAGCACAATAATAGCATAGCCTGATCTTCATTGTCAATATAAACCTCAATATTCTTTAAATCATTTAAAAGAGTAATGAATTGATCGATGTGATCTCTAAGAAGCTCACCTTCATTCATCACTAAACGTAAATAGATGTTGTTTCAACACTAAGCTGTTAGCAGAGACTCAACAAGATAAAGAGTTTCTAACCTTTTCTATAAGGTAGATGAGGTCTTCTCCATCAATACCTCAGACAATACCGTATTCATGAGGCACAACTAGATTGCAAACAAAGCCTTTTCATCAAGCTCTTCCCATTTTATTTTATTTAGATTCTCGGACTTTCTCGGTAATAACCTTTTCAAGCCGGATTGAACTAGAATTGCCATCATCCGAATCACACATGCATTGAAATTTGTCTCTCCATCAAACTTCTCAATTTTAAACCTTGTTGCTACCATATCTGAATAAATTGATCTATGAAAATTGAACTAGCTCTAATACCACTTGTTAGGATCAACCCGATTAAGCAACGAACAAGTAAAAAATAGCGTAGAGAAATTGAGAAATTGAACACACAAATTTAATGTGGAAAAACTCCTCCAAAAGGAGGAAAAACCACGGTAAAAGATAATTTTACTATAATGGCAAAAGAACTAATAGTACAAAAGATGGAGATAAAAACTAAACCCAAAAACCAAAAATAAAGAATCACTCAAAACGTAAACACAAAATTCTATAAATGTGTTATGAGTTCTAATATCTAATGGGTGTGTTTTCTAAGGTTATAAAAGTGCCTATTTATAAGCTAAATTCATAAGTCAAATAATAATAAAATAATCTAAACTAATCAAGGTTTGATTGAAACAAATAAATAGAGTTTAACTAGAAGATTACTTCTCAAATTTGACCGAAATAGAGTCATAATTAATAATAAATATTTGAAATTCTATCATACGCCAGATGTGTCACGAGGTTAGAACTTT
Source organism: Gossypium rotundifolium (assembly GCA_025506655.1). Taxonomy (NCBI): domain Eukaryota; kingdom Viridiplantae; phylum Streptophyta; class Magnoliopsida; order Malvales; family Malvaceae; genus Gossypium; species Gossypium rotundifolium. Next base: position 26,224,850 of record CP106724.1, on the reverse strand, counting down.
AGTATGGCAAATTAATGCACTTTAGGCGTATTTTTTTGTTTCAAATCTACTTAAGTCGGATTTACTCTCAAAAGATGAGAATTTTCCGAAGTTCTTCTAAGGCATCGAAATAAAATAGAAGCAAACTTGAAAGCGAATGAGCAACGGAGAAGAACCCAAAAAGTCACAAGAAAGCAATTAACACCAAGTGTTTAAGTAAATGCTCTTAAACATATTCTTCAACTCCAGAATAAAAATCAGGTTGGATAAAGTGATTACAAATGAAGGGAAGACCTATTTATAGTTGAGCTTCCCTAGATCCAACAAAGACAAATTGAATTACATCAGCAGCTTGATCCTAGTGCCTATCTACAAGATTATTAGAGTCCCAAGGGTTTAAACTATATACAATCTTATCTCTTAGAATTTATATTAACCATGTAACTCTAGTTTTACTAGAATATTTTTCTGGCCACCAAGATTTCAAAAAGATAGGCTTCTCCATGGGTTCCACAAATCAGATAAATTCTAGTGGGTCAAATGAGCCCTAGTTAATCAATTGATCTTCATGAGATGATTTATGTGCATTTTTCACGTGCTTTGATTTTCATACAAAGGACATATGCATATGGATACCATAGATTTAGAATTTAGTCGGTGTGTTTAAAAAACATAAGGCAAACAAGGAAATCTTTAGGTTGGAACTAATTAATCATAACAACACATAAAATATGTACAATATTAAAATAAAATAATTAGATTATATTGTGAGTAAACTAAATTTAAACACATTAATACATTAGATTAAGAATACTAAATGAATATTATGTTTTAAAATAATATAAAATAAATAATGAAACATATGGTATGAAATTATTTAATAATAACACATGAAATATACATAAAATATTAAAATAAAAATTAGAATAAATACGTCACGAAAAGGAAATTTTTGTAATTTCACTAAGCTATTAAGTATGACTCTATTCAGACCAAATTTGAGAAGTAATCTTCTAGTTAAACTTTGTTTATTTGTTTCAATCAAACAATTCCATTAGTTTAGATTATTTTATTATTATTTAACCTATGAATTTAGCCTATAAATAGGCTCTTTTACAACCTTAGAAAATACACCCATTAGATATTAGAACTCATAACACATTTATAGAATTTTTGTGTTTACGCTTTGATGGTTCTTTGTTTTCAAGCTTTGGGGTTTAGTTTTTTATCTCCATCTTTTGTACTCTTCTGTTCTTTTCCATTATAGTAAAATTATCTTTTCCGTGGTTTTTATCCTCTTTGGAGGAGTTTTTCACGTTAAAATTGTGTGTTCAATTTCTCAATTTATTCCTATATTTTTCTTGTTGCTTAACGCCCGATCCTAACAAGTGGTATCAAGAGCTAGTACAATTCTCATAGATCAGCCTATTCAGATATGGTAACAACAAGGTTTGAAATTGAGAAGTTCAATGGTGAGATAAATTTCAATCTGTGGCAAGTTCTGATGATGGCAAGTCTAGTTCAATCCGGCTTGAAAAATGTTATTCTGGGAAAAAGCCCGAGAATCTAAATCAACATGAAATTGGAAGAGCTTGATGAAAAGGCCTTGTCCTAATCCAGCTTAAGTATCATAAAATCATTTGTAATATACGTTGGATTGCTTTTTAGTTTTTCTATTGAAGAAAATGGTAAATTAGTTTTGTATGGTAGATAAGTGAGGAAAAAATCCTTCCGTTAAAATTGTACATGAGATGTAATAACAAATTTAGCTATAAATATTTATATATTTATTCAATTTGACTCTTATTTTTTATTAGAAATAAATAGAAAATTTTGAAACTAATAAAGCTAAAGGAAAAAAAAACCTAGTAACAAATTTTAAAAATAAAAATAAACTCTTTAAAATTTTAAAAATATTTAAAAGTCATTAAAATTTTAAAATTTCTATAATTTTTATTAAAATTTAAGTTGAAAAACTAATAAAATACTCCAATTGACGTTTCTGTGATTTTAACATCTACAATTGTTTTATCTTCTTCAATATTTCTTCATTTTTATTTTGCACCACCACTTTTCAGTGACCAAATTGATACATTCTATGCGAAATATGAGCTGCATGGGCCCTGGCATCAACGCTTCATGGGCGAGTAGCGCTCTTGTTTCAAAATATTGGCATTGCTGCACTGTAATGCATTCCGTTCGATAAGGTTGTCTGCATCGAATTGAGGCGATCGGTTGAATTGATTAGATTAAAATTAATTGAAATATTGTTTTAGAGATGGGTTTTAAATATGTTAACTCAGAATCGATAGGAACTTAGTAAAAATCAATTGAATTGAATTTTTAATAAATTTTATTTTATAAATTTTTTATAATTTATTTAATCGAACTGACGATTTAACCGATTTAATCACCGGTTCGATTTTGAAAATTTCCAGTTGAATGCACTTTTCTTGTTTTCCTTTTGGTTACGGATTCAATTTGCATTTTCGACATGAAAATAGCTTTCTACTTAGAAATATTATATGAAATAATTGAAAAATGCACAACAGGAAGATTTGGACTACTAAAATATGGAATTTAAAATTGGTGAATATGTGTAAATATTGTGAGTTAAATCTGTTATTATATTTTATATATAAATATCAAAACAAACACTTAAGTGTAATTTTAAAAGAACAACTGTTTTGTTCACTTATTTAATGTACAAGAATTAATTTATTTTTTAATAGAAGAACTAAAATATAATTTGTGATATAATATAGGGAGTTTTGTGGTTATGCCTCAACATAATTATCTATAATATCTATAGTAATATTAAGTTTTAGAAATTTTTAAATTGTCAAAATCAAATTTGAAAAAGATAAGTTTAAGAAATTAAAAATCGACTTGAATAGAAGACTTTGAGACATTATCAAATAATGCTCAAGAGTTTTTTTTTTTTTGGTGAAAATAAGTGAAAAAAAAACCTAAAATATAAATGGCACAATTGCAATAAATTGAACCGACCATAGAAAAAGAATAATAGAGGAGAGGCAAGTGTAGAAAAGAAAGTAAAAAAGAAGGCAATCAACCCATGTTGAGGGACCCCTCTCATATTTGCCGACCAAAAAAGAATTAAGGACAGCAGTCAGTGGAGGAGTTGGTTGCTAAGCTTTGGTGGTAGGGGATAGATATAACATTTGACTTTGTCAGAGTTGGTTGTCGTGGAAACTTACTACTTTCGAATAATAATTAAACATAAAATCAGCAACATCATCAACAGTTGCATGGCAAATGGATCTTTTCTTGCGTGTGTTTCACCTGACTGCAGACTCTAATTTCTTGGAAGCTCATCATTTTAATTTGATGATGGACTTACAAAGTGTGAAAACCCCCATGCCAAATTACGCCGCCCACGTAAACTCATCCATCCATCCATCACCTTCCTTCTTTTTGGGATTTTGACCAAACACCATCGGTTCTTTTCACAATCTGTATAAGTGGAATATTATTATTGTTACTAGGTACACAAAGTCACAAACTAATCGGGCATTTTTATTTTGATTATTCAAAAAAATATCTTTTTAATTAAGTTATTATTGTAAAAAGTATAATTTTAATCGTTAAATCTTTAATGTTCGTTAAGAGTAACTAAAATTTTTAATATTGCTGACTAAATTAAAGGGAATTTTTTAATAACCAAAATAAAAGAACCTGAAAAGTTAAATGATTAACAAAGTAGTTATTACAGTAGACTCAATTCAACTTTCGTCTTGCTTGCTTTCTAGAACTAGCAGGCTACGTGTAAAACAATATACTTTACAAAATAATAAAAAAAGAGCAATAAGCTGTAGACGTTGATATTTGCTACCTTGTGTTATGTGTACAAATATGATCTATACAGTGTCACCCATGGCCCATGCTTTACCAAAATTAAAGTTTACCGCATATATTCTATTTCTTTTCTCCAAAAAGGAAAAACTTCTCAAAAAGAAAAATCATATTTTAAAATTAAAAAAAAACCTCATTTGGTTATTTGATATATTAATACAAAGAAAACCTAATATTTACCTAAATATTAAAATACTTAGTATGAATTATAAACCTGAAATTACAAAAATGACTAAAACTCAAAAAAATAAATTTAAAATAAGTAAAAAAGTTTTTGTTTTTGGTCATAAGATCTTCTTTTAAAAAAGGATAACAAGCAAGAAAAGGTTAAGTTTCATAGACGTGTACAATTAATACAAGATAAATTAAAGGAACAATCTTACAAAAGTTAAACACAAAACTCAAAGGAACAAATCTGCTTGTAATATATCATCTAGGGTGAAGTCAAAAAAATTTTGGGATAAGAATTAAATTATATATTTTATGATAATAAAAATATAATTTTATTATTTTAATAGTTTATATTTTATAATTTAAAAAAATTAAATCAAATTTTTATCATTTTAAGAGGTTAAAATATAATTTTATCATTACTAATTTAAAATTTTATAAATTATAAAGAAACTTAAATAGAAAAATTTCATTTTAGGTGATTGGCCCTACCAGCCCTGGCTTCTCCTCCGCACACCGCCGCTGCCAAAAGGGGTAAGGACGGAAACCCTCGCCTATTTGAGCCACCATGAACAGTTGATTAATCAATATAGAATGGTTTTCTCCTCTCAAACAAATATTGCACATTTAATATTTTAAAAATCAACATGTTTTTCTAGATAAAATAAAGGGAAAAAAATGGAGAATGCGTTAGGAAGTTGAACTGTCAGATTAGACGTTGGTCCGATTCAAGTTGCAGAAATGAGATCTCAACCTCGATCTGCCATGGTTGGTATCTGTATCTATCTATTTATATAAAAAAATCAATTCATGTAATTAAAATTCCTATCATCAAATTATACTTTAATTAAAATCATTCTATTTTATGGTTCATCGCCAAATTCACAGTTCTTTTTAATTTCTTCCTATGAATTATTTTATTTCTCTCTCTAAATTGAAAACCAAAATTCTATCAAATTTAAAACCACAAAATTTATTGAAATTTCCATAGAAATTAACATGAGTAATTTTTTATGTGTAATAATTTTTTGGCCTCTAATTTTACAAAAAAAATATTCTATTTAATTTTCGTTTCTTGTGGTATTTGAATTCACATTTTGTCAAATCACCCCAAATAGATAGAAAAATTATCGTTATTAACTTCAATTGACATGACATACATATGAATTGTTATGTAGATGAAACATTTAATTAATTTTTAAAATTTAAAAATATTAAAAATTTTAATAATTTAATGATTTTAATTTTAAAAATAGTTTATATATATATTAATTTTAAAATAAAAAACTAATTAAACAAGTTATCCACGTGATAGTCTACAGTATATAACGTCAACAAAGTTAAAAATATTAACTTTTTATTTATTTTGAGGTGATTTAAAAAAAGAAAATATTAGACCCTTTAAAAGTTTTTAATTAGTCAAATCTCTTTCTACAAAAATTTAAAAATTTAAAAATAGAAGAAAACAAAAAATAAATAAATAACTAAAATAACTTAAAAATTCAAAAACGAAAAGTGTTTATGCTTCAAATAAAGAAAGAATGGTTCCATTGTGATAAACTCGAAATATTCTCTGCCCGTTATCCCATATATATATTTGGACGAATATTGTAATTTATTCCTAAAACATTAGCTTACGCAATGAAGCATCTCGAGGCTGCCTATTTTGTTCCTATTTTCCTATGCCTACATATACTAACTTCATATTTTAAATAAAAATTATTATTCTTAATATTAGTCTTACAATAATATAAAATATAAAATAAAAATAATTTTAATTCAAGAAAAACCTTGCTAAAATTTTGATAAAATTAATTTCATCTTTAATTACCGGTGGTTCAATGACTATCTTTGATTTAATTTATCATTATTATTCTTATTTTTTAGATAAGTATTTGTATTTTATCCAAGAAACTGTAAACTTACTACAAAGTACTAAGAATAACAATGTGTACAACAAATCAAAGAATCAAAGAAAAAAAAAATCAATTCAGGAAATTCTAGTTCAAACAAAGCTGTCTATTACAATGATCTAAAGAATTAATAAGCCTTCTAGAAAGACAGCATTGGATCACTTCCTGAATTTTACTAACAAATGATCCGCAGAAGTTGCAGGTTTACCAAATAATCTATCATTTCTTTCACATCAGATGGAACGCACATAAGCGTTCCAAGCCAACTTAAGAAGATATGAGATAAGGGACTTACCCTTAAGATGAGTTATTGCCAAGAATAATTCTTGATCCCACGAACCAACCATTCTCTCAATGCTACACAATTCCAAAATTAACTGCCAAAGCCTGCAAGAATATTCACATTCAAAGTAAATATGGTTCTAAGATTCAAGACTAGAGGAGCACAGTAGACAATTTCTTTTAGAAATAGCCACATGAGAGAACAACCTATCCCGTGTTGGCAATCTATTTAGAATAACCATATAGGAAATTATTGAATATTTTGGCACATGGAGGGGGAATCACAACAATCTGTGCCATAGAACCTTAGTTGTCTTCTTTGTTATATCCTCCTAAATCATCCTAGAAGACACAACAATCCCTATAGGGAGGCTCCTAACAAAGGTTCCTGCAAGCTCCTTAAAACTTAAAATCCTTTTCCCAATTCCATCTACTATCTAAATTTGGCTCAACTAACCAAAAAGAACTTCCTCTTAAAACATAATTTTGAACGCAAGCAACCCAAATAGACCCTCCTGAAGCAAGGAATGAACTAGCTGCAATATGCAAGCTTGGTTCCATTCCTTGAGACATTTCAATCCTAGTCCTCCTTTAGACTTGGGTAAGCAAATATCTATAACATCTCGTTTTCAGTGGAGTCAAAAACTATGGTTTCGGGACCTCATTTTCATCAAACAAGTTAGTATTTTATTATTTATTTAATGATTATATGTCATATGAGAATTGTATTAAAAATTTGGTTAGGAAATCTTGACGTTTAGATAGCTAATTATTTAAGAAGGACAAAATTGTAAAGGTTGTCAAAGTTAGAAATTATAGCTAAATGATTATGGAAGGATAATTAGGTGAACTTAAATAGTAAATATACCATATGAATTGTTAGTGGACAAACATGGACATGGTTTAGTTATTATTAAGTTAATAATAAAGGGTAAAAGAGTAATTAGTTAAATAAAAGAATTAAAGTAAAACAAAAGCCAAAAAAGTCATCTTCTTTATCTTTTTCCACTCAAAAATCGAAACCGCCATAGCCAAGAATCGGGGGCTTCGGTTTAAACTTTTGGTCTTGCATGGTATGTATTGCTTGCTTAATTTTTAATGAATTCCATGTTTTTGTAACCATGTCAGCTTAATTTAGTTAGCCGGGGGTTAAATTGTTAAAATATTAAAAGTTAAAGGACTGTCATGAAGTGTTTAAGCATGTTTGTGAATTTAGTTGAAGGATTCATGGGTGTGATAATTAAAAATAAGCATTTTGTTAAGTGATTTTTAGTAATTTTTAAGGTATAGGGACTTGATTGTGTAAATGCCAAAACATCATGGTATAGTAATTTTGGGCTGTAATAAGTCCATAGAATATTCGGTCAACATGAATAAGGAGTAAATGGGATAAATTTTCAAGTTTAAGGTTTAAGGATTAAATTGCATAAAACAGTAAAATGTTGGGGTTTTGATGATGGAAGGGTCTAGTTGTATAAAAATGTTTATTTGAGTGTTGGAATGACATTAATTGAATGAAATTATCATCTAGATCAAGAAACTTGTCAACCGAAATTAAACCAAGGAAAAACCAGAGTCTTGGATTAGTTGCCGATGCTGTTTTACAATAGTTTAAAATCGAGGTAAATTCGTAGTTCTTGAACTCGAACTTTATTTATTTACTTTAATTAATTAAATTGTTATTTTAATATCAAAGGTTAATTGTATATGTGATTGATTAGTAATTGAAATGAAGAATCATGGATATATATATATATATATATATATATATGGATATGGAATAGATCAAAGAATTAATCATGGTCATTTGATTCAAAAGGTTGAATTTTGTTATTAGAGATCGTAAAGATATATATATATATATATATATTAATTAAGTATATATTTTTCGATTTTATCGACTAGTACTGGTCACATATATGATATTGTTGGTTTATCCGACTAGCGTTGGGTGCAAAACATCATCGGTTTATCTGACCAGTGCAGGGCACAACTATTGTCGGTATACTCGACTAATGTTGGGTGCAAAACTTAACTACGGTATATCCGTTAGGCACTGGGTGCCAATAATGATATGATGGTTGATATTGTAAAATCGATTCCAAGGAATGAGCTTGGCAAAAGAGTTATATAATGGATGTGTTGAGAATTATTGAATATATCCCTTGTAATATAATGGGTGGTAATGAACATTTCATGTTATAAATACAAGAATTATGATTAATGAGTATATGAAATTTATTCGATATTTGATTATTCCTCTACGTGCAGGTTAGGTACCTATCCTGATTGTTATCTTAGCATCCAATGATAATCCTAAACCTAATGTTGGTTGTAATGCCTCAAAATCTAGGTATTTATTTTTGTATGTTTGTGAAAATAATTCATGTTTGCTTCAGTGGTTTAATGATTTGGGTGTGTTTGAGAGTGTTTAAGAGGTCCTGGGTTCAAGCCAGGGCTTGTGCAAAAAGTTTTATTTTTAGGGAATAAACCCTTACCTATAGTTAGTAGGCTTTTAAATTATTGTGGGTAAAGCAAGACATAAAAAGCCTGCTGGTCTAGAGGGTAAGTGGCGTGTTATCTATGCCAGTGGAATGAGGTTTGAATCTTGGTGGAAGTAAGGGAGTATTATTTTGCTGCTGTGTCGTGGGGGGAGTTGTAGTTTGACTGAAACACTGAAGTGATTGAGAGGAATTCAAATTGAGTGGTTGATGGGAGGTGTGATCAGGTGGAGAGATTTGAGGAGGGATTTTAGGAGGAAATCAAGGGAAGTGAGGGGAGAGGAAGAGTTGTACCGAAATGGGACTGTGGGCACTTAAGAATGCAGCTAGAGGGGTGCTTCCCATTTGCAGTTTTGCTTGGTATGTGTTGTTCTCTCTGCCGAAATCTCTTCTCCCCATTTTCAATTTTTGCTTTTTTTCTCTCTTTGGCCGAATGTGGTAGGAGTTTTCGGGCATTATTTTGTTTCAGTTTTTGACAACCTTTCTCTTTGGCCTAATAAGGTGAATAAATGTTCAAAATCATATTTTATTTGAAAAGTCGATATTTTAGAGTTTCATCTAAATATTTCTACAATTTTAAGTTTCATATTTAGATAAAACAATCTAGGAATTTCATATATTTGAAAACCCAAATTATTTTAAGAAAACAAAATAATTATAAGCCCATATTAATAGTCCAAAACATAATTTAAATCTATCCACACATAAAATCCATAAAACATTAATAGAGGCCTTATTACATCAAACCCATAATAGTAAATTATAGAAAGTCTTTAATAAAAGTTCAAAGTGGGTTTAATTAACCCTTATTTGTAGTATGGCCTCCACGAAGTCATCCTCGCCCAAGTCCACGCCAATTTCCATTACCCGAGATGAAAATTTGAGGGAGTGAGTTACTTAGAACTCAAAGGTATAACTCACTTACTTATTCATTACGATCATCAAATCATTATTTTGGGCTTGAGCCCATCAACAAAGTTTAATAATATAAATAATAATATGTATGCAAAATGAAGTTCCCAACCCCATACCTAATTTCCATCCACTACACACCCTGCACCAACCATCACACCTGTAGGGATCAAAGTCAACCCACCCCGCGGCATCAGTCACCAATCGTAGGCATTAAGCCATTTTATATTTGTGGCGAGCCATAGAACTAGATTGTGACAAAGTCACCAACTAGAGGCATTGAGCCATTAATATTTGTGGCGAGAGCCATAGAACTAGAGGCAAATAGCCATTTAATTATTTTGTGGCGAGCCATTTAACTAGATTTTGGCAACAGCCTTTCTTCTCTTCATCATTAATCCCAACCCATGCAACATGTATGCAAAAATTTGTCTATGTTCATATGATGATTTTATCAAAAGACTTAAATAACATAAGAGTCAATATTTCTAGTTTTTGTTAAGGCCCAAAGTTTCAAAATAGCATTTAGCCCATTTAGCAATCTAGCATCTTAAACCCAATTTACGATCTAGCTAAGAGTTTGGGCCCATTTAACAATTTATCGTGCTTTTCACCATTTAACAATTTATCGTGCTTTTCGCCCATTTAACAATCTAGCGTAGATTTCGCCCATTTATCGATCTAGCGAGATTTCGCCCATTTATCGATCTAGCAAAGATTTTGGCCCATTTATCGATCTAGCGAAGATTTGACCCATTTATCGATCTAATAGAGATTTCGCCCATTTATCTATCTATCCAAGATTTCGCCCATTTACTAACTAGCATATTTTTCACCCATTTTTACGAGACATAAAATTTACATATTAACAACTAACTTCTCGAGGCGTTTTAAATTTTCACAATTTTAATCGTTTTCATGTATTTTCACCGAGATACCAATTAATACGTATTATAACGATTTAGTCGTCTTTACGATTTTACTCAATACCACGAATGACATCCAACCCGAGAAAAGTGTGAAGTTACACACCTTGATATCGTGAGTACTAAACCTTCCCGCTCGTCAACACCTAATCATAATAGGAACCATTAGGACATTATCTTTTATCAAAAAAATTTACTATTGATATACGATCTAAATCCTTACCCCTTTGATTTTGAATCACTTATATTTTTGGTTTCTCCTCGTTCAATGATTCGTTACCCGATGAGAATCCACGAACGTACAAAGGCTCGGGAGTACGAACTACTTCAAATAATTGATTCTCCACGATTGGTGGTCCACAACCCGGTGGAAAATCTCAGACTCCAGAAACAGCCCTTCGTTTATATTTAGGGGAATAGTGGAACCGCCCTCTTACGAAGACTATGGATCTACTTTTTTGCTTATCTTGAATGTCTCTAAAGACATAAGATTATTAGTTCGACTTATTAGTATCAAAATATGATTAACGTTTACAAGACTTGGGATTTGACTTACCACGATTTGTCTTCGTTCCGAGAAACGATCGAGTGATAGCGTCCCTAAAGCGAAATCGATTAATACTATACTAATATAATAAATATAAATCCTTAAGGAAAACTCCTTACCTTGATTCTTGAGATTGATTCCAAAGTTCCAAAATTCTAAAGATCTCCTTGAGTTTCTACCTTCCAAAGTTTCACTAATATCCACGATTGAAATAGAAATTGAGTAAGAATAATTCGGTATGATCAAATAAAATGAAAGAAATTTTTTGACAAAGATTGGGTTAACATTCGGCCATGGATGATATAAAATTGAGGAAAATTTTAATGAAGAAGAAAAATGAAGAAAAGGAAGAAGGATGGTATGGTTCGGTTTCAAGAGAGAAAGAGAAGAAAGAAAGAAAAGAAAGGAGAAAGAAAGAGAAGAAAAGATATTTAGTTTGGAAGAAAATGCATTCGAGATTGGCTCATAGATAGGAGGAGAAAATGAGAAAATGAAAGGAAGAAAATATTTGCTTGTCTATGTACTTTCGGTCACAAAGAGAAAAGGATTTGAGCACCTTTTCTTTTCTTTTCATCTCCTCTTTTCCTTCTTATCTATATTGGTCGAATATTGCCTCCTCCCAATTGGCACTATGTTGGCCGAACATACCTTTTTGCCTCATTCGATTTCTTTTCTCTCTTCTCTCCTAAACCGATTCTCTTCTTTCTCTCCCTCAAGTGTTGTGCTGTTGATTTCCAGTTCTGATCACTATGAAACCATTCCTCTTTCTCTGTCGATTGACTTTGCTCCTTTCTTTTCGGTAAATGAGTTTGGCACTTGAAGTTTCAACTTTTGAGTTACTAAAGTGGGGTTTGTTTAACTATTTTTGGTAGCTTTAAATCGAGGGTGAGGGGCTGTGCTAGTGCCGAATCCTTTCTCTATTCTGTGCTATTGCTCTCTTTCGGTAAGTGCTATAGATGAATCATTATTCTCTTTCTTCTTCTGCCTTAAGTGGTAACTGATAACAATTGTATGGCAGTTAAAGATGGACTCATGGAACTCCTAATCAATCGCTAAATACTAAGATTTGTGGGAATCATCGTGGTTCGATTGAAGGTAACGCTAATCTATTCTATGAATGGATTGTTGGTTTCAGATTTCTTTTTAACCGTAAAGTGGTACTGGTGGTGGTGTTGATTGACCAATTGTAGGTTGGTGAGTGCTTGAGCGATTGTTCGTGACGAATTGAAACAAGGTGTGTAACAACACTCTATAAATGATATCGGTGAAATACCGAAAAGTGTGTGTAAACACTTCCCAAATTGTAAACCTGTAAAAGCCAGAAAAGTATGACAATTGACGCTACACGAGCGTGCGCTCGCTCGTGTGGTAATCTGAATGCATAAAACGTGTGCGTTAGACTACCGAGGCCACCATGAGTGATTTCGTGGTCTTAGGCCGTTTTGGGCCGAAATAGGCCGTGTAGGCCCAACGGGCTTGTGGGCCTCACTCGGGTAAACCACACAAGCGTGTGGATAATATTAGGCTGGGCTGAACTGTGTAATTTACATGGCTGAGACCAATTATGGGCTATATGGGCTATATGAGCCTACATTATAGACCTTGGGGCCCGCATATGGGCCTTGGGCCCATTTACCTTTGTTTGATTTATTAAGGTTGCAGGTGCTTGAGATAGCTGTGACCCTCTTGATGGGTCGATAAGTATACCTAGACCCCAAAATGATAAAATGAATGTTATGCCACTTTGATATTAATTGATTGTATGTTTTATGTTATGTTTGATTGTATATGAGCACGCCATGATATATATAGGTTGCATCCATGTATGATATGTTGCATGGGGATGAGATTATTATGATTAGAGGAAGTGTACTATGTACTGGTAGCCCTGCTGCAACTATTGTTTAGTGTCACAACCGGTGCTAATTTTTGGAGTGTAGGGATAGGTGGGTGATTTTATCCTCACATGGAGTGTTGGGCTAGACGGAGTGGAGTGTAGAGGATGGATGCGTAGGATTTCTGATTGCATGCCTAAACTGTTACTGTCACTAAAATTGGCTAAGGCCTACACTGATACTGATACTGTTATGGGCTAAAGCCCACATTGATACTGATATTGTAATGGGCTAAGGCCCAACTGAACTGAACTGTTATTAATTTGGGCTTAGGCCAGACTGTACTTGCTTGCGGCCTGATTGGCCATTTTGCTTATATGGGATTACACACTGAGTTTTCGTAAACTCACCCTTATGTTTATCTGTACATGGACTCCCCAGTCTTAGGCGGATCGGTGTTGCGAGGGATTCGGAGGTGGCCACACAATCGTACCTACTTTTATATTTGCATTTTATTTTCAATGATTTTAATTTGGGTATTTGTTTTGTAATAAGGCCTCTTTAAATTTTGACTTTGAATTTGGGGGATTTTATTTATATCAATTTACATCCGAGTAGTAGTAGGACGCGGTTTTCAAAAGATAATTATTTTTCTAAAACACCATGTTTTCATATCATACTACAAAAGCTTCCGTATCAAACATAGGTATACTAACAAACTGATATAATCAGCGTTTTGCTAAAAACAACTTGAGTTTTAAAAGAACAAGATACCCTAAATTTCTGTTAAGATTCATAAATGATATTTAATAATAAGCATGGGTTTTCTAAAGAAACTAAGCTTTCAAAAAACACTTCAATGTAACATCGCCAGATTCGACCATAATGTCTAGGCCGGTTTGGGGTGTTACATTTAGTGGTATCAGAGCCAGGATTAAAATTTGGCTGTGATTTTTGGGTTTCTTCTGAAACTTAAAATTTTTAAAAAGAACTGTTCCAAACGATCTGAAAGTATTTTGAAATAGTTTTAGTGGAAGTGTGGTACAACGAGTCTCCGGAATCGATCTGGTAAGCCCTTTGAAACTTCTGTTTGTTTAAAATAAAATATTGAGACTACTATAGGTAGTAGACTGTACTGAAATATTCTGGTTAGGGAAAATTAAAACTGTAGTAAGACTGCGTTTTGCAAAAACAAACTCTTAAATATTGATACTGCTCTACATAAGATATCTGTTAACTAACACTGAAACTGTAAACTGATGCATAAAATTGTTAAAAACAGATAATACGCAAATAGATAATGATCACCAGAGGTACTCATGAAAGGGGTACTAGAGGCCGTGCAGAGGCTGTAGAGGTGCTTGGGTTGGGTCTTCGTCATCGGGCCACATGCCTAACACTGAAGCTAGAGAGGCATCAGCTTCACCTGTGACTGGGACTAGGTCGCACGATCGAGTGGTTGGGGACGACGCATTGTCCCAAACTATGTTGCAAATTCTAGAGAGGGTCGCTGGGCCCAATATTGGTACTGTGGGCTGTTGGTCGGTCACGGAACGACTCCGATCTAATAGGGCTGAGATTTTTAAGGGTATCGCTAGAGTTGCCCCTAACGTGGCTGAATATTGGATTGAGGCCACGGAGAGGATCATGGATGACCTCGACTGGACCCCCGAACAGAAACTAAAAGGAACCGTGTCATTGTTACGAGACGAAACCTATCAGTGGTGGCTTACAATTAAAGAGGGTACTCAGGCTGACCGTTTGACAATGGAATTCTTCAAGACTGCTTTCCAAGAGAAGTATGTGGACGCTAGTTATGTGGATGCCCGGAGGAGGGAATTTCTAAATTTGACTCAAGGGGATAAATTAGTGGCTGATATGAAGCTAATTTTTTACGATTAAGCCGCTATGCACGTGGGATGGTGGCAACTGATTATGAGCGGTGTGTTCGTTCCTAGGACGGCCTCAAGGATAGTCTGAGAGTTTTGATAGCTCCACAGAGGTAGCGAGATTATGCCACACTGTTAGATAAGGTGAAGATTGCTGAGGAGGTAAAGCGTACTGAGTGTCTGAATAGAGAAAAGGATAGGAATAAGAGGGATTCAGAGCCCTCAAGTTCTGTTTAGAGGCCGAAGGCCAGAGTGGATGGGCTGGTCAGAGTTGGGGCCCCTAATACTGCTACTGGACCGCAAGCATGTGTTGACTGTGGTAGACGCTATCAAGACGAGTGCTAAAAAAGGATTGGGGCATGTTTGAGGTGTGGATCATTAGAGTACCATATCAGAGATTGTCTACGGAGGCCCGAGCTGATGCAAGCTACAGGTCGGGGTACTGTTTGGCCATCGAGAGGAGTTCAGTAGCCATCGAGAGGTCGTGGTTAGGCTAGAGATGGAAATGGTATGGGCCGTGATCATGGAGCACCGGGTAGATGTGCTAATCATCTTGAGCGAAGCGACTGACTGGTTTATCTTTGCGTCGTAGAGAGGATGGAGACTGATTGATGTTGGGTCTACGTATGCTTATACAGCATGTTCGATGTTTGAGACTTTAGTTTTAATGGTTGAAACCACTACGAGTGAGGTTACTGTGTTGAGTCTTTTAGGACAATCAGTCAAAGTAAACAAATTGTTCAGAGATGTACCTTTAGAGGTTCAAAGAACCATATTTTAACGGATTTAATGGAACTTTCTTTTGGTGAATTCGACTTAATACTGGGCATGGATTGGCTAGTTAAGCATCAAGTGGATTTGGATTGTGCTGCTAAACGTGTGGTACTGAAAACTGTGGAGGGTGATGAAGTGGTGGTAATAGGGGAACGTCAAAATTATTTGTTAAATGTGATTTCTGCCTTGAAGGCCGAGAAGTTGGTTCGTAAGGGTTGTGAGGCATATTTAGCATACATCAGTGGTGTCGATTCTGAGGTTCTGTCTGTTAAAGATATCAGAACAATCAGAGATTTTTTGGATGTTTTTTCCGATGAACTACCTGGACTACCCCCAACCCGTGAAGTTGAATTTGGGATTGAGCTCCTATCGGGTACAGCTCTGGTGTCCATCGCTCCCTATAGAATGGCACCGAAGGAGCTAATGAAGCTTAAGGCTCAAATTCAAGAGTTACTGGATAGAGGGTTCATCCGCCCTAGTATGTCTCCATGGGGAGCACCGGTGTTATTTGTGAAAAAGAAGGATGGATCCATGCGTATGTGCATCGACTACTGGTAATTGAATAAACTGACTATTAAGAATAAGTACCCCCTACCGGGATTGATGATCTATTCGACCAATTTCGAGGAGCTTCGGTCTTTTCCAAGATTGATCTCCGATCAGGGTATCATCAACTGAGAGTCAGAGAGGTTGATGTTCACAAGACTACGTTAGGACTCGTTATGTTCATTATAAGTTCCTTGTGATACCGTTTAGACTGACGAATACACCTGTAGCTTTTATGAATCTGACGAACCAAGTGTTCCAGCCTTATTTGGATCGTTTCGTAGTGGTTTTTATAGAGGACATCTTGGTGTATTCAAAAACTGATGATGAACATGACGCACATCTCCGAGTTATTTTTTGCAGATTCTGAGGGAGAAACAACTATATGCTAAGTTCAGCAAGTGTGAATTCTGGCTACGAGAAGTAACATTTCTGGGACACGTGGTATCTACTGAAGGAATTAGAGTTGATCCTTGAAAAATTGAAGCTATTTTGGATTGGAAGTCACCTAAGACAGTATCTGAGATTTGAAGTTTTCTAGGTCTGGCAGGGTATTATAGACGTATTGTTTAGGGATTTTTATTGATTGCTGCACCTTTGACTAAATTGTTGCGTAAATAGGTATCATTTGTCTGAACTGATAAACAATAAGAGAGTTTTGAGAAACTTAAGAAAGTTCTGACAGTGGCCCTTATCTTAATACATTCAGAGTCTGGAAAGGAATTCACTATCTAGAGCGATGCATCACATGTCAGTTTAGGATGTGTGTTGATGCAAGAGGGCAAGGTAATGGCATATGCGTCTCTTCAGCTTAAGTCTCATGAAGCAAATTATTCGACACATGACTTGGAGTTGGCCGCGGTGGTATTCGCACTGAAAATTTGAAGGCATTACCTATACATCGAAAAGTATATCATTTACACAGATTACAAGAGTCTCAAATACCTCCTCACCCTAAAGGAGCTAAATCTTAAGCATCGTAGATGGATTGAGCTGCTTAAGGATTATGACTATTCGATTGAATACCATCCGGGTAAGGCCAATGTGGTGGCTGACGTACTGAGCCATAGGGCTATGACGGATCTGAGGATGATGTTTGCTCGTCTCAGCTTATTTGATAATGGTAGTTTGTTGGCCGAACTTCAAGTTAAACCGTCGTGGATTGAACATATTAAGGGTAAACAGTTAGAGGATGAGTTTTTGGGCCATCGATTCTGACAGATTGAGAATGGGGAAACTTCAGATTTTAGACTGAATAACGAAGGGGTATTGTGTTTTCGTGGGAGAGTCTGTATACTAAGAGATACTAATTTGAGGCAATCTATACTGTAAGAGGCGCATATTAGTCCTTATGCTATGCATCCCGACGGGAATAAAATGTATCGAGACCTTCGTGAGATATATGGTGGCCAGGTCTTAAGCGTAAAGTTACCGACTTTGTGAATAAGTGTTTGACTTGCCAGCAGGTTAAAGCTGAACATCAGTTACCTTCAGGGTTGCTCCAACCAGTTAAGATTCCACTATGGAAGCGGGAGAGAGTAACTATAGACTTCGTTAGTGGGCTACCCCTAACGCCCACTAAGAAGGATGCAGTACGAGTCATAGTGGATCAGTTGACCAAGTCAGCCCATTTTATACCAGTTCGTACTGATTGTTCTTTGTAGAAGCTGGCTAAACTGTATGTGGTTGAGATAGTGAGACTGTATAGGGTACCGATTTTTATAATATCGGATAGAGATCCTCACTTCACGTCTCGGTTCTGGAAGAAGTTGCACTAGGCTTTGGGTACAAGATTGGACTTCAGTACTGCGTTTCATCCTCAGACAGATGGTCAATCAGAGAAGGTGATTCAAATACTGGAGGATATGTTAAGGAGTTGTATAATAGATTTTTGAGGCTGTTGGGAAGACTATTTGCCATTGGCAGAGTTTGCATATAACAATAGCTACCAGTCTAGCATACAGATGGCGCCTTACGAGGCATTATATGGTCGTAGGTGTCGTACTCCTTCATGTTGGACTGAGTTAGGTGAGCGACGTGTTCTGGGCCCTGAATTAGTTTTTGATACCGATGACAAAGTTAGATTGATTCGGGATCAATTGATGGCGGCATCAGATAGATAGAAGTCATATGCAGATTTGAAGCGCAAGGAGATTGAGTATTTTGTGGGGGACTTCATGTTTCTTAAGGTGTCGCCATTGAAGAAGGTACTGAGGTTTAGACAGAAGGGCAAGTTGAGCCCTAGATTCATTGGGCCTTATCACATACTAAAACGTGTGAGACCGGTTGCCTATCAACTTGAGTTACCTCTAAAGTTGGATCGGATTCATGATTTGTTCCACGTCCCTATGATGAGGCGTTATCGCTCTGATCCCACACACATGATTTCAACCTAAGAGATTGAGGTTAGACCGGACCTGACTTTTGAGGAGGAACCAGTTCAGATTTTAGGTCGTGATGTGAATGTGTTGAGGAAGAAGTCTATCCTACTGGTTAAGGTACTTTGGCGCAATCACAGTTTAGAGGAGGCCACGTGGGAACCCGAAGAGGCAACGCGTCAACAATACTCTTATTTATTTTGACTAGGTAAATTTCGAGGTCAAAATTTTCTTTTAGGGGGGTAGAATTGTAATGCCCCAAAATCTAGGTATTTATTTTTATATGTTTGTGAAATAAATTCATGTTTACTTCAGTGGTTTAATGATTTGGGTGTGTTTGGGAGTGTCTGAGAAGTCCTGGGTTCAAGTTAGGGCTTGTGCAAAAAGTTTTATTTTTAGAGAATAAACCTTTGCCTATAGTTAGTAGGCTTTTAAATTATTGTGGGTAAAGCAAGACATAAAAAGCCTGCTGGTCTAGGGGTAAGTGGCGTGTTATCTATGCTAGTGGACTGAGGTTCAAATCTTGGTGGAAGCAAGGGAGTATTATTTTGCTGCTGTGCCATGAGGGGAGTTGTAGTTTGACTAAAACACTGAAGTGATTGAGAGGAATTCAAAATGAGTGGTTGAGGGGATGTGTGATCAGGTGGAGGGATTTTAGGAGGAAATCAAGGGAAGTGAGGAGAGAGGAAGAGTTGTGCCGAAATAGGACTGTGGGCACTCAAGAATTCGACTAGAGGGGTGCTTCCATTTTAGTTTTACTTGGTATGTGTTGTTCTCTCTTTCGAAATCTCTTCTCCCCATTTT
Source organism: Gossypium rotundifolium (assembly GCA_025506655.1). NCBI lineage: Eukaryota > Viridiplantae > Streptophyta > Magnoliopsida > Malvales > Malvaceae > Gossypium > Gossypium rotundifolium. Next base: position 26,205,520 of record CP106724.1, on the reverse strand, counting down.
TGATTTTTGCATTATTTTTTTCTCTCTTTGGTCGAATGTGGTAAGAGTTTTTGGGCATTATTCTTTTTCAGTTTTTGACAACCTTTCTCTTTGGTCGAATGCACCTTTTCTTTTCTTTTCATTTCCTCTTTTCTTCTTACTCTGTGTTGGCCGAATATTGCCTATTCCCAATTGGCACTTTGTTGTCTGAACATACTTTTTTGCCTCTTTCATTTTTTTTACTCTCTTCTCCCTAAATTGATTCTCTTCTTTCTCTCCCTCAAGTGTTGTGCTGCTGATTTCTAGTTTTGATCACTGCTTTGAAACCATTCCTCTTCTTCTGTCGATTGACTTTTCTCATTTCTTTTCGGTAAGTGAGTTTGGAACTTGAAGTTTCAACTTTTGAGTTACTAAAATAGGGTTTGTTTAGCTATTTTTGGTAGCTTTAAATCGAGGGTGAGGGGTTGTTCTAGTGCCGAATCCTTTCACTATTCTGTGCTCTTGCTCTCTTTCGGTAAGTGCTATAGACGAATTATTATTCCTTTCTTTTTCTTCCTTAAGTGATAACTGATAACAATTGTATGGCAGTTAAGAAAGAATCATGGAACTCCTAATCAATCGCTAAAGACTAAGATTCGTGGGATCACCGTAGTTCGATTGAAAGTAACGCTACTCTATTCTATGAATGGATTGTTGGTTTCTGATTTCTTTTTAACCGTAAAGTGGTACTGATGGTGGTGTTGATTGACCAATTGTAGGTTGGTGAGTGCTTGAGCGACTGTTCGTAACAAATCGAAACAAGGTGTGTAACAGCACTCTATAAACGATATCGATAAAATACCAAAAAGTGTGTGTAAACATTGCCAAATCGTAAACCGGTAAAAGCTGAAAAAGTATGACAATTGACGCTACACGAGCTTGTGCTCGCTCCTGTGGTAATATGAACGCATAAAATATGAGTGTTAGAATACCGAGGCTGCCATGAGCGATTTCGTGGTCTTAGGCCATTTTGGGCTATTTTGAACTGAAATTGGCCGTGTGGGCCTAACAGACTTGTGGGCCCCACTCGAGTAAAGCACACAAGCGTATGGAGAATATTGGGCCGAGCTGTGTAATTTACATGGCTGAGACCAATTTTGGGCTATGTGGGCCACACAGGTGTGCGGGTCCATGTGGGCCGTATTATGGACCTTGGGCCCGTTTGCACTGTTTGACTGTTAAGGTTGCACGGGTCGCCCGAGATGACTGTGGACCTACTGATGGGTCGGTAAGTATACTTAGACCATAAACTGATAAAATGACTATGATGCCCCTATGGTAAAATGATTGTTATGCCCATATGATATTAATTGACTATATGCCTTATGTTATGTATACTGTATATGAGCACGCCACGATATATATAGGTTGCATCCATGTATGATATGTTGCATGAGGATGGGATTATTATGATTGGAGGAAGTGTCTTTGTCTTGGCGACCTTCTTTGCAAATCTTTTTTAGTCATATGGCCGGTGTTAATTTTTGGAGTGTAGGGATGGGTGGGTGATTTTATCCCCACACGGAGTGTTAGGCTAGGCAATTGGAGTGTAGAGGTTGGATGGGTAAGATTTACGATTGCATGCCTAAATCATTCTCATCATTTGAAATGGGCTAAGGCCCACACTATACTGATACTGTTATGGGCTAAGGCCTACACTGATACTGATACTATAATGAGCTAAGGCCCAACTGAACTGAACTGTTATTGATTTAGGCTTAAGCCAGACTGTACTTGCTTACAGCCTAATTGGCCATTTTGCTTATATGGGATTACATACTGAGTTTTCGTAAACTCACCCTTCTGTTTATTTGTACAGGTAATACTCAGTCTTAGGTGGATCGATGCTGCGAGGGATTCGGAGGTGGCCACACAACCGCACCTATTTTTATATTTGCATTTTATTTCCAATGATTTTAATTTGGGTATTTGTTTTGTAATAAGGCCTCTTTAAATTTTAACTTTGAATTTGAGGGATTTTATCTATTTCAATTCACATCCGAGTAGTAGTAGGTCGCGGTTTTTAAAAGATAATTGTTTTTCCAAAACACCTTATTTTCGTAACATATTACAAAAGCTTCCGCATCAAACATGGTTTTAAAGCATAGTAACAAACTGATATAATCAACGTTTTGCTAAAAACAACTTGAGTTTTAAAAGAACAAGATACCCTAAATTTCTGTTAAGATTCATAAACGAGATTTAATAATAAGCATGGGTTTTGCAAAGAAACTATGCTTTTGAAAAACACTTCAATGTAACATCACCAGATTTGGCCATAATGTCTGGGCCGATTTTGGGGTGTTACATTGGTGATGTACTCTTTTTGTCTTGGCATGTACCTAGGATGTAAGTATTATTAGGAAATGTTATTTTGTGTATAGCTATTTGATTATGAAAGTGGTGTAAATAGAATAAATGTTATGTGAATATGGTAAAGTTTTGTTTTTCTGCCAATAAATGTGTATATGGTTGATGTTATATGATCTATGAAATTAGCTCTTTTGGAAGTGAACAATTTAAGTTCCTTTGCTTGGGTTGATGTATGATATGATATGGTAATTAGGTGGGTAGTTCTCAATATACTTATATAAGATGAATGTATATTTTGGTTTTGTTTAAATGCCTTTGTATATGATGATTGAAATGTGGTGTTAATGAGGACACATTGGTTAGGCACTTAGGTTCTATGAAATTGACTTGTTTCGAGGTGTTTTTGATGGTATTTAAAGGATGGTTTTAAACTTTGCTTGGTAGCCAAGATAGGTGTAAAATGTGCCTTATTTTGGAAGCAAATTTTGGTGCACACGAACTGTCACACGACTGCGTGTCTTATTTGTTTTCAGTGTAGGTGGGTCCACACAAGCACAGAGAGTTACACGCCCTCGTGCCACTGTCGTGTGACCCTAAGCCACACGGGCTCAGAGAGTTACACCGTCTGACGACATGACCGTGTGACCCTGAGCTACATGGTTACAGTGAGTAACTCGGTCTGGTCACACGGCCATGGTAAGTTACACAGTCTATATACACGGCCATGTTTTGAGCCATAGTCTGGGCTCTGTCATACGGCTATGTGTGTGACGCCACTGTTTTCAAAATTTTCAACTTTTTCCTAGTTTTTTAGTTTTATTTTGAATTGAATGTGATTTGTTTATTTATAATTATATTGGAATGATTGCTTCTATGCAATGTTAAATGTTTAATATCTTATTGTAATACTTTATAACCCTGATCTAGAAACAGAGATGAGTTTAGGGTGTTACAATATCCTTTTAACTAACACTTGCACCAGTAGCTTTGATGTTGCTACCTATCCAAAAAAACCTAGCACACAATTGATTAACCTGCTTCAACACAGACTGCGGCAACAAAAACTGCCTACTCCAAAATGCCTGGATTTCAAATAAAGCAACATTGATCTCAATAATGGGCTTGCAGTTAGCAATAGAGAGCTGCTTAAGAACCAAATAGACTCCCAAATAGTGAACAGGAAGCTGCCTAACCTTGAACCCAGTAACTTGCAACATATAAACAACTTCAGCAGCTGGAACCCCTTCCATGAAGACTTCACTCTAGGAAGCATTAAGCTGGAGGCTTGACAAAGTTTAAAATTCATCAAGAAAAAGGTCATTTGCAAAAGACAAGTGAGTAAGATTCACTATTTTACACTTTGGATGAAAATTGATAACTCTATAGCTGACAGCAATACCCAAAAGTCTAGAAATCACTTCTATAACTATAACAAAGAGAAAAGAAGAAAGGGGATCCCCCTATCCAAGCCTATTTGCCCCTTTGAAAGACCTTACTGGCCACCATTGAGGGAGATAAAAAATTGTGAAGAAGTGGTGCGTGCTTTAATCCAACCCTTGAAGACATTCAGAACCTCCATAGCCCCTAAAACAACAATAATAAACCTCCAATTGACAAAATTAAATGCCTTTTGCAAGCTAATTTTGGGGGCACATTCTTAGGGAAATATGCTTCTTACCATACCCTCTCATGAGTTCATGGGCCAAGAGAGAATTGTCCACAATATTTCTACCTTTCATAAATGCATTTATATCTGATAAAAAAGAGAGATCCGATTAGTCAGAATCTTTGAAATACACTTGTATATTATATTGCAATAAGAAATGGGTTTGAATTGCTTGATGTGAGTGGCTCGTGCACACTTAGGCACCAAGACAATAACAGTGGCATTTAAAGCAGACAGCTTTGAAGTGAGAAAAGTGGTCAACTACTATCAGAACATTTAGGCCTACAAGTACTCTAAGCTGTTTTGAAGAACAAAGCTGAAAAACCATCAGATCCTAGTGCCTTGTCATTTTCTTGACTAAACATAACTCTTTCGATTTCATCATCTGGAACCAGTTGAATTAAGTCTTGCTACATATAATTAGGAAGAGTTGAGAAATTAACTCTGAAAAATAGATCAGATTTAGGAGCCACATAGGATCCTTAGAACCAATCAATTGCTTAAAAAACCTACAACTTCAGAAGATGATTGATCAAAAGAGTGCAACTGGTTTCCATCATCATCCAACAACGATCAAATGGTAAAATGTTTTGCCTAACATTAACTGCACTATGGAAAAATTTAGTGTTTTAGTCACCTTCAATAAGCCATTGAACCCTTGCTTTCTGCCTATAAAAACTAGTTTCAACTTCCTCTAGGGCCTGTAAATCAACAACAACAAACTCAATATGTTGCAAGACTCGTTCAATACCCCAGAAGAGAGACTAAAAAGTTGAAGGTTCTATAACTCTCTTCGTTTTTGTTGCACTCGTTTTAAGAGTCCCCAATATACTCTTGGTTCAAAGCCCTTAATCTTTCTTTTAGCCTCTTAAGCTTTAGAAAACGCTTGCTCATAGGATCTTCTAAACACTGATTGCCCCTACGAATCAACAACTACTGTCAAGAAGTTTTTATGCTTCACTCAAAAATTAAAAAACTTAAAAGGCTTGGAAGGAGAATAACCACACCATAGAAGGGCAATTGTCCGACACATCTGGAGCCAAAAGCTCAGCATGAGAATGAGAAAACTCTAACAGCCAGAAAGAGTTAACAAAAACCTTATCCAACTTTTTGGCAATAAAATTGCTTTGTTAGAGATTAGACTACATGAAAGTGGGACCTACTACTCCAAGATTAGTAACTTCAAGCAAGCTAACACAGTCATTAAATTCTTCCATATTAGAAGTACAACTTTGTGTACCATCAAACGCAGAACACTCTTCACATAAAAGAGTGGCATTAAAATCACCCTAATCAATCAAGCAGCATGTAACACCCCTTACTCGTATCTGACGCCAGGATAGGATACGTGGCATTACTGTACTTGACTTTACTTAAACATGTATTATCGGGTTATAAAATTTCTTTCCATCATAAAACTTTACTTTCTTACTAATAACATACTTTGCATAGGCCTTCTGGGCCTTAAACATACATCCGGAAGGTTTCGGGATTCATCCGGAAACTTTAGCACCCTTTGAAAATTTTTGCCTAAACAGGGGCCACACGCTCGTGTTGTCAAAGGGACATGCCCATGTGCTCTTAAGACATGCCCGTGTTCAACTCCCGTGATCGACACTGACTTGTTTCACACGGTTGAGCACACGCCCGTGTCTATAACTCATGTCCTTCACACGGCCTTGACACACCCGTGTCCTCTACCCGTGGAGCTCTCTTTTTATGATGTCATCATACTCTTAATAGCACACGGCCATGGCACACGCCCGTGTGCTGGCCCGTGTGATGAATCGCATTTTCATAAAATTAATGCAGGGGACACACGGCCTATCAACACACCTATGGGGCTGACCGTGTGTCACACAGTGCCTAGACACACGCCCGCGTGTCTACCCGTATGGACAATTATAGGGCTATTTTCCAAGCCAATTGACACCTGAAACATACACATTTATACTATCTCAAACAAGTCAATTATTCCATCCATTGCATAAACTTAAATGCATAAACTTATCATTATGAAAGGGTATATAAATTAACAAATATTGACCAATTTCTAATGGCCATATACAAAAGAATGCATAATCTTAATAATCAAGTCTTTAGCTCACAATATGACATGACCAAAATGATCAAACTCCTATACATGCCATACTCAAAATTAATTAACTTTACCATACCAAATTAGTGGATGATAGTGTAATCCGAGCTTCGACGTCTGTAATCCCCGAGATAACTTGGCGAATCTACATGGAAAAAGAAAAGAAGAGAGAGGTAAGCATATAGCTTAGTAAGTTTGCATGAGAATTTAACAAAGCAATATAATAGCTTATAATTAAACTTATCTCTTATAAGTCTAAAGCAACATAAGTCTCAAGTGCTTGAACTTACTTACTCTTTCTCGTCACTTACCAAATTATAATTTTATACTTGTAATTAAATTAGGGTACCTGTACCACATAGATTAGCACTTTTGCTAATACAACATGAACATGAAATCATTATCTTCCTTAACTTAGGTAGAATTCTTTATTATTCTTGAATAATTTAACTTGTATTATTTTGCTTACTTAGCTTTCTTGTTACTTCTTTCCTACTTGTCTCTTTTGCCCGTTGAATTATTCGGAATGTCGGAGGATACTCAATCTCGTCAAACATGGATCTCGATGCCAATGCCATATCCAAGATATGGTCTCACATGGGATCGCCTTATGATACCGATGTCATATTCCAGATATGGTCTTACATGGGATTTCTTAACTTGATGTCGATGCCATGTCTCAAACATGGTCTTATACGAGATTTTTCTTATTTGTTTCCTTTGAAACTTACCATTGTCATGTCTTGACATGATTTTACGTGGTATCCTTGCCTTATGAACTCACCAATGCCATGCCTTAACATAGACTCACATTGGAACCCTTGCCTTATAGTAACTTATCAATGCCATGTCTTGACATGGACTTACATGATATCCTTGCCTTATTCGATGCTGATGCCATGTCCCAGACATGGTCTTACACATGATCTACGTTCGGTGCAGATGCCATATCCCAGACATGGTCTTACACGGGACCTACATTTCTTGATGCCGATGCCATGTCCTAGACATGATCTTACACGAACTTTCCTTGTCTCATGTTATGACATAGGTATCCTCGTTATTCCGAATCTTCAATCGGGACTTTCACTTACTTATTCTCATTGATTTCCTTATTAGGCATTGTCAATCAACTTCATGAAAATAATGTACATTGTACGACATAGTAAGTAATTTAATAATAAAAGTAATATGTAGCTTTAAATTCATACAAACTTACCTCGATACTCAAAATGTGTAGAGTTGTGCAATTTAGTCCTCAACCTTATTTTTGCCTCAGTTTCGATTCAGATTTCGTGTTTCTTGATCTATAATAACAATTTAACTTGTTTAATACTTACATTGACTAAATTGACTCATAAACCATACTTTGGCAAAATTATATTTTGCCCATAAATTTTCTCAAAATTACACTTTGGCCCCTAAACTCGTAAAATGATTTTTATTCAACTTTCTTGCATTTCAAGCCTAGCCAAATCACATTCTCAACTATAGCAACTTTCAATTTTTACTATTTCACCCATATATGACCATTTGATAACTTTTGCAATTTGGTCCTTACATGGATTTTTTTATGAAAATTATTTAGGAAATAGTTTTTATCCGACATCAAACTTTCATAATCTTCTATAAAATATCAAAATACATGCATGTAATAATGGATAAATTTTTGAACATAAACCCTAGCTCAAATTATAGCTAGAAATAGCTAAACCGAGCTACGAGGATCTAAAAAATACGAAGAACATTAAAAACGGGATTAGGATACACTTACTATCAAGCTTGGAAGATGAAGAAACCCTAGCTATGCCTTCTTTGTGATTTTCGACCAAGGGGGAGGAAGATGGACCCTAATTTTGACTTGTTTTCCCTTTTAATTCTTTAATTTACCAAATAACAAAAATGCCCTTAATGATTATTTCTTAAGATTTTTCTTTCCAATGTCCATTTTTGTCCATCTCAACACATAATGGTTTAATTGCTAAATAAGGACTTCTAATAATTTATATAATTCTATTTCATACTTAACCCTTCTAGAATATCATATTTTCTAATCCTTGCAATTTAGTCCTAATGGACAATTTGTTCACTAATTAATAAAATTCCTTCATGAAATTTTTACACAACCATAAAAATACCTCATAAGCCTTATAAAATCATTTAAACACATATTTCTTCTTCAGATTTGTGGTCTCGCACCACTATTCTGACTAGGCCCTAAGTCAGGCTGCTACACAGCATCACCAACAACTCTGCTAACTTCAGATAAATGTGTCCAAAGATGCCTCCTCTTAGAACCTCTATTTAAAGCATAGATGGCAATAAGAAAGAAAGATTTCCTACAGAGCTCCACCTTACTGGTTATACATCGGTCAGTAACCTTCAGAACATTTAAACTAATACCCTGCCTAGCCAACATCCAAATCCTCCCATTACTGACTTCTTTATAGTTACAAGTAATGGACAAGGACCCAAAGTACTTATGAATGATCTCATCAGATTTATCTTCTTTAACCCTAGTTTCTAGAAGATAGAATTCCAACACTAAGTTTATTTACTCTATCAAGAACTTTCCTAAGCTTATTGGGGTTGTTTAACCTCCTAACATTCCAAAAGACAAGAGTCATTGAACAAGGGATGAAGAATTACCATTTCTGAGAGCTGAATCTACCATAACTTTTTTATTCTTCACAATCCCTTTTTGTTTTAGAATTTAAGGATTTCACCAAAGCCCCTAACCCCTTAGTAGACTCTTGATAAGGCCTCAAATACCCTTCTATATCCATCTGAGTAGCAGTAGCCACATGACCATTCAAACTTGCCACAAAACTAGCATCTATAGCCACAAGATCAGAACCATCAGACATAGACCCAAACACAACAGAATTATCAACAATTACATCAGATACCTTAGGCAACTCAACATTCAGAATATCAAACATGTTATTGGAACAAGCAAAATAGACTTGTTTTTTTAACAGGAGGAGCAGGAGACACCCCTACTGCCTTAACTTTCTCCAAAGCAGATACAGAACTCAAAAACAGAATGAGCTGATTCAGGAACCACAAGAGCTGCAGACAAAGAATTTACTTTAATAGGCTTTCGAACTTTTTTCTTAACCACAACCTTCTTAGGATAGAAATTTTCAAAGTGATTAAAAGTGTTAGAAAAACTACACCTTAAGGTCATCCATGGCACATTTTTAGTAATAGAAGTCAACGATCCATTTGTCAACATCACTGTAATGAATCGAGGAATCACCACATCAATAGGAACATTAACACAGACTTTAGCAAATGCTAAATGAGATCTAGAAGCTATGATTCGACCCATATACCAAGGAGTGCTTATTGCACTCGAAATGTAACTCAGACCTTTCTGAGTAAAGAGCTTCAGGGGAACTCTAGAAAATTGGATCCACACCGTCATCCTTTCCCAATTAAATTCAAGTTTCTTTAAACCAGGTTCCCACTTTCACAAAATCAAGGGTTTATTATGGATGTGCCAGGGTCCATTCTCCAAGACCCAATCATAATCATCAGCAGAAGAAAACTGAAAGATGAAAAGACTATCCCCATCCAAATGAACAGAATCCTCACCTCGCTTACCCTAGAGAATAGCATCAACCCGTTGCATCAACCTAAAATTCGGGGCCTTTCCAATGATTTGAGCAACAAGAGATTGTTGCCAACGCCAAGTTCCCTCTTCAAAGGCTTCGTCCAGTGGCTTCACAGTGATCTCACCCTCACAGACCGAATGAGGGAAATAATTAAGCGATTGATGACCCGCGGAATCAAACAACCGCCCCATCCAACGGCGCAATAGTCATGAACCCAACTCAACCAGTCTCGCACCACAGTAGAAACACAAATCCAACAAAATTCAATCATAAATTACGAAGAAAACACAGCGAATCATGGAAGGAAACAAGCAATGACTCAAACAAGAAATGCTAGGGAAAGCTTTCGGTTCAAGAAAGTTTTTAATTATTCTTATCTTTACTAATCCTAATCTTACAATTAATATAAAATTAAAAAATGAGTAATAAAAAAACACGTGTATTAGTTTGAAGAAGGGAGCACGAATGAGGGCATGGGGAGGAGCAGATTATTTTCGTCCTTTAATCACCGTTTGTTATTCTTTATTTCCTTATAATTCATACTAACCTCTGTCTTTCTTTTTCAATAAATAATATTTGTATAGGTTCAAGTGCAATAAATTTATCTTTTTATTTAAGAGTGAGATGAGAGATTATAAATAATTTTAAGTATTGTATAAAAAAATATTTATAAAATGTTAAGGATAAAATTTAAGTTTGAGCGTAAAAATTATTTTAGAAACTTTTCAGTTATAAAGATTTTTTTAATAACATGAAATTACAACTTTCTTTTATTTTTTGCCCCAACATCTTAAGGGTGCGGTGGTTAAATCTTTGTTAACACTCCAATTATCAAAGTTAAAACTTTGTGATTGTTATCCCTCCGTCATTTGTAATATATACCTAAAAATTATTTTTTTTTGAGGAATTGATTTTGATTAATTTGTGATATTAAGGTAGGGCTTTTATATTAGTACAGACTAGAATTTGTCACAGTGAAAACAATAAATATTGTACACATAAAAGTTTATTTCAAAATAATGAAATATTTTTATAGGAATTGAAGATATATTAGTCTTTTAATTGTATAAATTTAGGGGTAGCTATTTGACACATAATCTAATATTTAATATTAGAGGTATTAATTATTTAATTATTCACGAACATGGCAGATTTGATACATAATCTAATATTTAACTAAAAGTAATGCCATTTTTGTGGCCGAAAAGCAGGTTAGCGCTGCATGAGATGTCACTTGTTTTCTTAAAATATTTTCCTTAAATTTTGCAATCCTAGACTAAATTCGCATAATGGTTTCAACTTGCAAGACAAATAGTTTTTCTTTTTCTATTTTTCGTTCAAATCAATTAATAGCCATAGGTATTAGACTTGTTTCAACACAAATATATTTTCTCTCACCAAGTTGGATTCGGCATTGAAGCAAGTTGAAATCAAAAGGTTTATTTAGAAATTTGATCCTATAAATTTAACAAATTATAAAAATAATTCAACTTCAAGATTAATTATGAGAATGATCTGATTTATACACTAGAGTTGGGTGCCACCAATTTTTCAGATGGCACCACCCTAAAAATCCCAAAAAGAAAAATATTTTTTTTGGTGCCGCCTAAAAATTGGCAGCGCTGGATTGAAGCATGCATGGTTAAAACGCTTAGGGACCTGATGAAGTAATTACCTTTTTTTAGATTGGCTGAAAAAAAAAGTGCTGCATGAAAGTATGACGACATCTAATTAAACTTTTGGTATATTTGCATGTTAAGTTTATCTCATTTTAAAATTAAATTTAAATAGCCTTAAAAGATATAAGAATAAAAAAATAAACTCTTCTCATTTTTTTAAAAACAATAAAATTAATAAATATATAAAATTCTTATTTAAATTACCCAATATGTCTCTCAAAATTTTTCTCAAGTTTATCTAAATTAAAAAATGCTAGGGAATGAATTGAAAATGTTTAAATTTAAATGAACTTGAAGAAATTTTTAAGGAACATATTAGGTAATTTAAATAAGAATTTTATATAGTTTTTTTAAGTTTATTGTTTTTAAAAAATTAAAAAAAAATTGAGAAGGGTTTATTTTTGCTATTCTTATATCTTTTAAGGGCTATTTAAATTTAATTTCAAAAGGGGATAGATCCAACATGCAAATACACCAAAAGTTTAATTAGGTGCCGCCATACTATCTTTTTTTAGCTAATCTAAAAAGGATAATTACTTCATTAGGTCCCTAAATATTTTGCCCCTGCACGTTTCAGTCTGGTGCTACCAATTTGTTAGGCGACACAAAAAATTATTTTTGTTTGGATTTTTATGGTGATGCCTCTTGAGAAAGTGGTTGCACCCAACTCTACTATAGAAATTAGGTCATTTTCATAATTAATCCTGAAATTGAGTCATTTTCATAGTTGTATTAACTTATAGCCAAATTAGAAACTTGGTCAAGATTGGTTAAATAACTCCCTCTTCATTTTAACTATAGTATAGAATATAATTTCTTATAACATAATAAAATATTTAAGATATATTTCATAAATATAAAGGTTTACAAATCTCATGTACATGCCATTAAAGTCCTAAATTAAACGAAACATCACCAACATTATTTGAATTGAAGCTAGAGCTTCGGATGTTGATGACATTTGTAGTACTAGTTAAAGATCTAACTACCTACGTACAAAAACAACAACCGTACGTTGAACATTAAATGTGCAGTGGCAATAATAACATCTAAAATCACTACATAAATAATTAAGTAATTCAAAAATTAAAATAATAATGATAAAAACAATAATGATAATAATAAAATGATAATAACAAAAATAAAATAATAATATTCATTAATATAACATTCTAGTAACTCATTTTTTTTCCATACAATTTCTAATTCCAAGTGGTTCAAATTTATAAATAACTTCGAAATCACTTTTCATATTTTTTTTTTCCATTTTAGTCTCCCATTTTTCAGATTTAGACATAATATTGAATACATAGATCCATCAGCCCAGGTTGCCCAGCAACAACGGCTTAAAGTATATGTCATCTCGAGTTACCTAGCAACAATGATTGTCGTAGTACTCAACCCTCTGAGAATTTGAGTATTGTTTCTCCCACGACCCTCTGAGAATTGGAGAGTAAAATCAATGATACACAAACCTTGATTGTAACATCCCGATTTAGGGCCTAGTCGGAATAGTGGTGTGAGACCACAAACCCGAGGTATATGTATGATTTTTTGAGGTTTATGCCATGTTTGCATGTTAGTGTGAAAGTTTCATGAAGCAATTTTGTCAAATTGTGATGGAATTGTCCAAAAGGATTAAATTGCAAAATTTGTAAAATATGAGATTCTAGAAGCTATTTGTGTGAAATAGCTTTGGATTATCAATTAGAGGTCCTTAAATAGTAATTTTCCCAAATTCTAATTTTTGGACAAATTTGGGCATGAATGTGTTAAAATTTGAAAGTTTGACAAAAAGGGCATTTTGGTCATTTGTTAATTAAATGATTAAAATGGGAAAAAGATGATAGAATTTTCATTCATCTTCTTTCCCAAGGCTTCCAAAAATTGAGAGAAGCCATGGTTAGGGCTCTTCAACTTTTCAAGCTAGCTAGTAAGTGTATTCTAGCTCTATTTTTAATATTCTTCGTATTTTTGAATCCCTAGTAGCATGAGTAAGCTATTTTTAGCTATATTTTGAGCTAATATGGATGTTCAAAAATGTACCCATGTATGAAATGCATGTATTTTGATGTTTTATGGAAGAATATGAAAGCTTGATGTAGTAGAAACATATTTTGCTAAGTGAACTCCATGAAAAAATGCATGTAGGGACTAGTTTGTGAAAGTCTTGAGATTGGTCATACATGTATGATTTAGTGAGAATTGATGATTGCCTTAGTTGAGTAAATGGTTTAGCTATGCATGAAAGGCTAGAAAGTTGAATGAAAATCACTTTACGAGCCTTGGGCCAAATGTTTAAATATGAGAAAGTTTTGGGGCAAAATGGTAATTTTGCTAAAGTATGAGATAAGGGTCAATTTAGTTAATGTGTGTATTGAATAAGTTGATTTATTCATTATAGATCAAGAAAGACGAAGCCGGATCAAAACCGAGGCAAGAGCAAGGTGGTGGACTAAATTGCACATTTTATACTTTTTGAGTACCGAGGTAAGTTTATGCGTAATCAATGCGATATACTTATACATTCTTAATGTTAGCTAGTGTATAGCAGGAATGAGAATGAATGAGAATGATTGAGAACCTATGTGGTTCAAGTGGAATGAATGTGACAGATATCATGAATGAATGAATGAGTAAGTAGATATGTGGATGTGTAGTGATAATATTTGATGTGGGCTAAGTGCGATACCACCTTAATACTTAACACCAATGGGCTGTGTGCGATACCATAATTAAGTATATTATTTAGTGGGCTAGGTGCGAAACCACTATGAGTAACTCTTGGTAGGCTATGTGCGATACAACCTTATTACCTGATTATGGTGGGCTGAGTGCAAAACCACCGAGTAATTTAACTGTGTGGATGTATTAGTGTGATAAAATGATGTGTTGTATTTTTGAGTAAATGTGGTATTGAGTGTAGGGGTGCATGTCAATGATTATGAGTATGTGACTCATAATGTTTTGAAAATGTGGTAAGGGATAGAAAGAGTAAGCATAATTGTGGATGTGAATTTATTTGGTAGTATAATGCTAATTGTTGTTTAGTTTATACTAGAATGCTTAAATTGTTTATGTGTAAACTTACTAAGCTCAAGGCTTACTCCTTTTCTTTTCCCTTGTCTTATAGAGAAAGAGGGTTGAATTGAGATACGTGGATTAATCGGAAGATCGCCCACACTATCAGCTCACTCTGGTACATTAGACTAAATGTTTTGTATATGGCATGTATAGGGGCTAGACAAGTTAGTGAATTTTGTTGTAAATGGCTAAGATGTGTTAGCCTAAAGATGGATACTTTATTTTGTATAATGCCATGGTTGATGGCTACTTTATTATATGAAAAGGCGTAGTTATCCATGTGAAATTGTGTTTGAATTTGAGTTGATTATGGATGTGTTGTTTGAGTATATGTTGTAAGAACTTGAGGGGTGAGAAGAGCTTAGCGCATAGCTTTGTTCTTGCACATGTGGATAGACACACGGGCATGTGTCTAGGCCATGTGTGACACACGGCCAGCCCACGGGCGTATGCCTTGGTCGTGTCTCTTCGATAGTTTCAAGTAGTTTAGGCTATGGGCTAGCGACATTGGCATGTGTTTAGACTTCAGGTCGTGTGGTGTAGTCAGTGTTCACCACGGGTGGTGAGCACGGGCGTGTGACCTAGCCGGGGGCATTGGCAGAATGCTTGGGTTTTCAAGCACGGGTTGAGGGCATGGGCCTGTGAGACCTCCACGGGCGTGTCTCACCTTACACAGGCGTGTAGTCCCTGTTTAGGTGGAAAATTTTTAAAATCACAAAAGTTTCCGATAGGGTCTCAAGAGCCCTCGTGAGTTTGAGTGAGGCCTCGTAAGTCGAGATTGAGGTTGTTGAGGTGACTTAAGAGAGTAGTCACGATGGGCCTAAGTGATGATCATGTGGTTTTAATACAGTAACGCCTCGGGCTCGGTCCCGGCTAGTATTACGGGTAAGTGGTGTTACATTGATCCTATGACATGCCAAATATATTCGAACTAATATTTCATCAATTTACAGGGCAATCTCCAAATTTTATATAATTAAATCATAATCCATTATCATTATTCATTATTTCATAATCTTAATCGAATAACATATTAGATAACTATATTTACATATATAATATGTAGCTACTAATTCAATTATTTAAATTATAAAACACACACACATTTAAGTTTTTCTACATTACTAATTTTTTCAACTAATAGAACTAAACTATTTAATGACATTACGTGATAACTTCAAGTATATTAGCACAAACTAAAGTTTTCAATTGATCAACTCTTTTTCCTTTCCTTTTGCCTTTAAAGCGTCAATCTTGTTTTTAGGTACAATTGAAATAATTCATTACAAATACAATCATTATTCATTCTAATATCATAATCAAACCTAATAATAAGCTTACAATACATGTTTTAACTATAGCTACCTAAAGGTTCCATAATCCAAAATTTGCGTAACTTTCACCTCACTTAATCGTTTTCAATTTTGATTTCTATAATATTTTCATTGCTTCTCAAGTTATCATTTAACACAATATTAAAGCAATGTCAACATTTTCTACCTCCACTTTAAAAATTTCATCCTCGAAATTTACCTGAAAAGGGATACCAATATTGTACTCTCATTGTATCTTCAGGTTCTCAAGTCACTTCTTTTACTTTATGATTTCACCATAATACCTTTCCTAAAAGAACTCGTTTATTTCTCAATTCTTCTAGTTCTCTAGATAATATTTGTATTGGTTCCTCTTCGTAACACAAATTAGGTCAAACCTTAATATTTTCTATTGACACTACATATGATAGATCTGATCTATATCTTCAAAACATTAATACATGAAACACATTATGAATTTTGTCCAATTCCAGTGGCAAGGCTAACCAATAAGCAATTGGTCTTCTTTTTTTAAAATTTCATACAATCCAATAAACCTGAAACTCAATTTTCCTTTCTGAACAAATCTCATAATTTTCTTCCACAGAGAGACTTTTAAGAATACTTTATTTCCTAATTCATCTTCAATATCTCTTCCTTTTAAATTGGCATATGATTTCTTTTGAACTATAGTTGCTTTCAACTTTTCTTTAGGCAATCAAACTTTTTCTTTTCTTTATTCTATCAATTCTAGACCAATTATTTTCTTCTCACCTAGCTTAGTCCAACACAAAGGGGTGCACCATTTACGGCCATACAAAGCTTCACACGATGCCATCTAAATACTTGATTGAAAATTGTTGCTTGCAAACTCTGTAAGTGGTAGATACAATTGCCAATTATTTTCTAAATCAATGATGTAGGCTCGTAACATATCTTCTAATATATGAATCACACATTTTGATTGACCATCTATTTGAGGATGACACTACACCAAAATAGACTTTTAGCGGCATTTTTAGTGGCGTTTTAAAGAAAAACGCCGTAAATATTACACATTAACGGCGTTTGAATGAAAATGCCACAAAAAAATGAGTAATAGCGGCGTTTATTTCCAAAACGCCGCTAAAAAGGATAAATAGCAGCGTTTTTTCCTCAAAGACCGCTAAAGGTCAGAGCATTAGCGGCGCTTTAGGAAAAACGCCGCTAAAGGTCGAGCATTATTAGCTTTTGCGCCACTTGTCGAAATTAACGTCGCTTTTGGAAAAACGCTAAAGAGCATTAGCGGCTTTTTCACAAATGCCGCTAAAAGTTTTTCATATTTTTTCTTATTCTTGCTTTGAATTATATTTTATTTTGATAAATTCACTTATAAGCAATGAGAAAGTTTCATTTAGTTACTTAATTATGAAAAGTTACAAATTGCTAACTAAATAATTTAGAAGTTTTCATTTAAGTTACAAATTAATCTATTAAAATTGATTTAGGGTTTAATGTTTAGTATGTTAATTTCATGGTTTAGGGTTTGTTATTTTGGTGTATGGGTTTAGTGTTTTAAAGTTTGTTATTTGGATTTATTGTAGTGTTTAATATCTTAATGTTTATCGGTATTTAGGGTTTAAGGTTATAATTAAGGGTTTAGTGGTTTGAATGGGCTGACTAGGGTTTCGAGTTTAGTATTGCAAGATTTAGTGTTTAGAGTTTATGGTTTATGGTTAGTCTTAGGATTAGAGTTATGGCTTGAGTTTATGAAAAAAATAATAAATTAATATAGTATTCAAAATTAAAAAATTAAAAATTATTATTTAAAATAACTTTAACTTTAACGTTAAAATGCGATGTAAGTTTAACTTTAAGGTTTCGGTGTTAGATTCTGTAGTTATGACAAGCGTTTAGGGTTTTAGGGTTTAATGATTTAAGGTTTAAGGTCTATAATTTTAGGGGTTATAGTTTTGAGGTTTAGGGTATGTGTTTAGGACTTAAGATTTTACGGTTTAAGGCTTTGATAAAACGTTAATGATTAATCTTAGATTTTTAAGAATATAAATCAAAATAAGATAAATATAAATTATTATTTTAAAAAATATATATCAAAATGGGTTAAATCCCAAAAGCATACATGAACAATGGTTTAGTGTGCAATTGTATACATGAACTTTAATTTGATCCAGATCTTGTAAAATATTAACACAATTATTGATATAATTAATATCATTTTTTATTTATATATTGCATACATAAAATTTATATTTATTCAATATAAAAATATATTGATGTATTTATATTTTAAAATAATGTGCATGATTAAATCAAAATTAAAGTTTCAACTATACATTTAAACCACAATTAGAATTTCACATCTAAAATTACACATTAAACCAAAATTCAAATATAATTATGAGATGTATCTATATAAAAATTTAGGTGTATATATATAATTAAATGCCATTTATATAAAAATCTAAACAACTAATACAGACCATACTTAAAAGAATAATGTTGATGTAAAAAGAAAGAAAAAATTAAGTAAAAGAGTTAATAATGGTAATTAAAATTTAAAATTTAAAATTTAAAATTTAAAAATTTAAAAATTTAAAATTTAAAATTTAAAATTTAAAATTTAAAACTTAAAAACTTAAAAAAAATAAAAAATAGAAAAACATAGTAATAGTGGCGTTTTAAAAAAAAATGCATAAAAAAATAAAGCTATAGTGGCGTTTCTAGTAAAAACGCTGCAAAAAAATAAACTATCTGCGTTTTTAATAAAAGCATACAAAATTCTCGTTCATTATCCTGTTATCATTCCCCAAAACCTAAATTTCTTTAAGTCCCCAATATTTCCCTATTATCGGTTCCCAAAATCCCAAACCAAAATCCTCACCGATCTTCCTCATTCAATCTCGATTTCTCCTCTTTCTCCCTAAATGTCGAAGTTCGGAAGCTTAATCGACCCAATCGGTCATCGCATGTCCATGCTCGTAGCATTGAAACTACAGTTTCAAAAATCAAACAAAAATGGCAATGGCGAGCTTGCGATCTGGTCTCCTCCGAACCGCCCTTCGCCGATCTAAATCCTCCCGCTCCTCCCAAGTGAAGGTATTGGCCAAGATGAGGCATAAGAACATTGATAAAATTCGGGTTTTGCCATTCGGATGAATCGAATTTCCTCATTTATGAATTCCTGCAGAAGGGAAGTTTAGGGGATTTGATTTGCAGACCAGATTTTGAGTTGAAATGGACTGCTAGATTGAGGATTGCAATATATAAATAAAACAAACAAAAGATCTTCAAAGTCCTACCTGCCATCATAAACTCTACCGTTTACCCAGTTTGTTTGTTAAAAGGAAAAAACAGTTTGTGTTTTCTTTCTATTTATTTCCATGTTTTGTCCTCCAAATAAATTTTCCATGGAAAACAAGGATAAATATCTTGAAACAAGCAAAGCTGAAAGGTCGGTGTGGTTAATGAAATGCCATGGATTAGTTTCACGCTCTCTGAAAGTCCCTCAACTCTCTTCTTCTTCCTCTTCTACTTCTCCTTCTCAAGCGGTTGCCAAAGTTATTCTTTCCATTGACCCTCGTGTTTCCAGTGATGATAATGACTCCTCTTCTCCTCAGGTTTCCATCCTTTTAAACAATAACATTGTGCTGATTTGTTGGGTTTGTTTCATTACATGCATTCGTCTTTCTTTCTCCTTTTTTTTCTTTTCTTTCTCTTTATCTTATGTGATTTTAGGATTTTTTTTTTTGCTTATCCGGGTTAATGGGGTTATAATTGGTAAGGTTTTAACGCATTTTGGTATTTTGGATATGTTTGATACATGCATATGTTTTCTTTATCGTTTTCTTTTTTTTTCCTCTTTTATCTCATGTGAATTTGAGGATTTATTTTGTTTATGTGGGTTAATGGGTTTTAATGTGTTAAGTATCTTTTGGTTTTCTGGGTTTATTTCACTGCATGCTTTTTTTCCCTTTTGTCCAAATTTGAACTTTTTTTTTTAAGTTTTCCTCTTATGTTTTGTGTTTTTATGGTTTTTCAAATTCGGTTTAATGGAATGTGTTGATGCTTTTCTTTTTTCTCTTTGGGAAATAAAATATAAATAAAATAAGAAATCTTTGCTGAGTAATATGTAATGAAAGTTTTTAACTTTGACCATTTTATGTTCTTTAACATTTTTCTGTTAAGCAAATTTTGTCACTTTTTTTTCCTGTTACCTTAGATATATTGGTGTGGGTGAATTATATTTTAGTTTGGTTGAAATTACTTGCATGCATAGTTTTTCGATTCTGAGAGAGAGATGAGCTTTTGTTCTATATTCATTATGATGTTCCCATGGAAGAATGAATCTTGTAATATTGCTGCCATTTAGATAGTTTTATTTATAACTGATGTTTTAGAGAAAGGCTTGATGCTGATAACAACAGTCATAGAGTAATGATGTTAGTTGAAACCATGAGATTGTCTTGACTTGAATGGGCGTTTAAAGCTCTTGATTTTGTATAAAAAAAAAGTTGAAACCATGAAGTTTTAAGTAAGTTAAGACAATAACTGTTGATGTTGGTTCCCAAACTATATAAACAAATTTGGGTTCTTATCTTTGAACAATAAATCTAAAGGCAGACATTTTTTGGGGAAACTCCAATACTTTTGTATTTTTGTTATTGTTTTATTTTAACCCCAGTTGGTCATTGGGTTTCAATTCAACCACAAATTCTAGAACACTTAAAAGGAAAATCACCCCAACGTTCGTACATTTTTCAGGTTTTCTTCTTTCTTTTTCTTTTGACCCTTTTTGTCTCCTTTAACTCCTTATTTTGACTAAGTTTTTCTCATATTGGGAGGTATCAAATATATATAGACAATTATTTTATATATATATATATATATTTGCTTCAGTTGACTTCTTCCTTCCTTCTATGAAAATTGATTGATTTCTAAATAGAAAGTATCGGTTTTATATATATGATTTCTATTCAACTTTTTTCCCTTGTCCTTTATCACCACTGTTTTTCATTTGGAAAGAGAAAAAAAGACTCCTGGTCATGAAAATGGAGATTAATTTGTTGGCGTAATCTCATTGTTGAGCATTATTGATGTAGGATAGGTAGGCTAGCTACATTCAATTTGCAAACACCAAGGATGACATCCGACTTGCCTAATGTACCTTCCATGTATGATTTTCTTTGTGTTTTCTTTTTCCAAGCTCTACTATTTTGTTATATATGTATTGAATTTGTTGATTGAATTTTTTCTAATAATGCAAAGTGCGATCCTCGATTTCATAGATTTGGTATGGGAAAATGGTCAAGTTCTCATTCGAGGTTTATCGTAAGTACATTTTAGCTTTTCTTTTGAAAATTATATATATATATATATATATAAACTCTTTTCTTGTAGGTTGTTGTATTGTTAATATTCTTTGCTTACTTAGCTATTCTTTGGATCTATATTACCGGAAAACTTGTTCTTAGAGTCATATTACAAGATGGGTCTCGTCTCTATTGCATTTGCAATGGTCTTTTCTATGTTGATAATCTTTGTAACACTAATTCTTTATGCAATATGATTTTTTAATTGATCTTTTTCCTCCAAATTTTGAGCAGGATTACGAGCTCTTCTTTTGTTAGTTGGGCTCCTTGGGATTGGGTCTAAGATGAATTTTGTATCACCAACGGTATGTTTTACTAGTTTGCTACTAATGGAATCGATTTTCCATGTATTTGTCTTTGGTTGGCATTTTGTTAAGCTTCTATTTGTGTATATTGTTAATATCGATGCAAAAAGGTGCTTTAAGTATGCTTTTTGACTTTTTACTTTTCTGTGAATTTTGGTTTGGTTTCTATATAATGCAATTCATTTACCAATTGAGGCGAATTTAACTCACATCACTCAAATATTGAAGATACTGGCTTTTTCTTCTTCATTTCCCTGATATTTTTCCGTATTTGATTCACCATTTTGAATATTTTAGAGTGATTTAGAGGGCATGCTTTGCAACTAAAAGGCAAGAGATTTATCTTATATGTATGTGGTCATATTGTTTCGTTTTCTTGTTGTATGTTGTTGAATTGCTAGCCTGGGCATATTGCTTTTAAACCCCAGAAGCAAGGGATTTGAGATTTTGTATCTTTCAATGCAAAACTTTTCAGTGGCTGTTTTATGTAAATGTTTGCATGTAATATTCAACAGAGGACTTGAGCTATTATCGACAACTTTCATATTCAATTTTCTTGTAAGTTACTGTCAATTTTATGCTGTATCAAATGTTTTTAAATCTTGGAACTTTTTTTTAAAATTATTGGCTTGCTGAGATCCTCCCTATGGAGTGACAATATAAAAAATGCACAAATTGTCTGCAAATGTGAAGAAGTCAACTCATGACTTTGGCAGAATTATTGTACAGGATGTATATCAGCCTCCGTGGCGTAACTATAGGCTATTGTTTACACTTTAGTCTTCTTTTAATATCATTTTCTTTCCTTGGTGTGGAGTTGCTATTTATTTAATTTTCTTTTTCTCTAATTTGTCTTTCTATTTGCCATCCCTTTTTCAGACTCTTCTATTTATTTAATTTTCCTTGTGTTGTCAGGACTTTTTCTTTCCATGTGTTATTACTTATTTTATTATAAATTTTTATTTTTGTGGGCAAAACACCGCCCCACCCAGCCTTGTTGCCATCTCTAAGCAGCTGGCTATTTCAGTTGTCATTATTAGCCATCTTCACTTTAATGTGAAGTTGTTGACATAAAATGTGCTCACTTACTTTGTTTTTTCTTTTAAAGTACTTGTTTCCTTTGTTACTTTGTTTATTTAATGGTCATGTATAGCACCTTGTAGGCAGATCAGCCTATGTTGTAGCTATTTGCCCTCCCCTACTAGAGTTCTTTTTTATCTGCTCCATTTGCATCGAACGATATGCATATTTGCTATAAGCTAAGAGGAGATGTTTTGGGAGTGTTGAATGGGTGAATCTAGTTGACTTTTGTTGGCCTTGACAAAATAATGAGAGCTGAAAATCTTATTTTCTGTGGAGAGCAATAGAGATTGAGCATGGTGCTAAGACTTTCTTTTTAACATAGATGTATCATAATGGAGCTGGCATCTTCTCTTATTTCAGGGGCAGAAGAGGACCTTATTGATTTTATCTATGTCTTAATAAAGCAAACTTTTCAGGCATATAATATTCCCATTCTCTTATTGTGTTATTTTTTTACATACTAATCTAGCCTTAAAATGCTCACTAACCTCTTTTAGTAAACAAATGAGATCGGTCATCATGAAGCATATTATGCTTTAAGAAGAATTTTGAAGGGCATTGTACATAAACTTGCAGACTTAATGACTCGCACTAGTGGGAACACATCTAATACAAACCATGTTAGTCTTCACTCAACTATTTTTGGTTGATCCCTTATTGAGAAGTATTGTGGTTTTAAATTTATCAAAATACTATTTTTGTTATGATGTTTTACTGAATTTAAGTTATTGTTTCATCAAGTTCTTTGTTTTCTCTACTAAAATTTACTCTTGCATGCTCTTGTTGATATATCTGCCTTGTACTTTTTGATACGTTGTTCATCTGACATGTACTTGAATGAACTCGCAAAAAGTGGCTAAGTTTTAGTAAAATGAAGGGATTGCTAATCCAAAAATACAGATGATAAGTGTAAAAATTGAGTATTTGGTTTGGAACAATGAAGGCTTTGTTGTTTTTCTTATCTTTATTTATGTTCTGGCAAACTTGTTCTATTTAGTTGGCATGATCGGCATTATAAGATGGTCAAGTAAGATGAAACCTGCATATTCCTCTCTTTCTGCACGATTAATTTTAACGCCAATTTTTAATGCATTTAGTTTGAAAAGGATGCTATGTTTTCCATATTTTATATGTCCATGTTGCATCCAAATAATTTATCTGATTATGGTTTAACATCATGACAACAAAATGTCATATTATGTTTTACTACTCCTATGTTTAAGGTTCACTACTTGACTTGTGATTCTGTATCTTCCATGGTGATCACTTTGGAAAACTATTGATATCCTTTTTTTGTTATAGTTTGCGACTTGAATTGTGAAGGATCGAGAATTCTTATTACGAGCCAAAGAGGATGCTGACTCTTTTGCCTATAACCCTTGTCGTTGATAACTTAATGCATTCAAACATGTGGTTGGTACCCATATTGAAAGACTATGTCGTTGGAGCATCTCTTAGCTATTATATGTAGCATATGGTAATGCTAAAGGATTTGTATAGGAACTGTTATCGAAGTAATGCTAAAGGATTTGTATAGGAACTGTTAGCAAAGTAATGCTAAAGGATTTGCTTAAGCGGTAGAGGGATAGGAATGGATTTGTATATAAATTGTTATCCAATCAACGCTTGTTTGCGTGCTGTGATTATAGTGTTTTCTATTGCATGCTTCTTTTTGATATCTGCTATTTTTTATAATATTTAAATTTTTTTTATTTTTCATGATTTTTAGTGTTGTTTTTGTAAAAACGCCGCTAAAGATATGGCTTGTAGCGGCTTTGGAGAAAAAACGCCACTAAAGGTCATGTTTTTAGCGACATTTTTGGGAAGCGTCGCTAAAGGTCATGAACTTTACCGGCGTTTATCAGAAAAGCGTCGCTAAAGGTCATGACCTTTAGCAGCGTTTTTGGTAAAAGCACCGCTAAAGGTCATGGTCTTTAGTGGCGTTTGTGGTAAAAGCGCCGCTAAAGGTCATGGTCTTTAGCGGCGTTTGTGAAAAAAGCGCCGCTAAAGGTCATGGTCTTTAGCGGCATTTGTGGAAAAGTGCTGCTAAAGGTCACGGTCTTTAGCAGCGTTTGTGTGAAAAGCGCCGCTAAAGGTCATGACCTTTAGCGGCGTTTGTGAGAAAAGCGCCGCTAAAAGTCATGACCTATAGCGGCATTTTTTATCATAAACACTGCTAAAGTTTGTGGCGTTTGTTTTAGCGGCATTTTTTTGGCGCTTATAAACGCCGCTAAAAGCCTAAAAAACACCGCTAAAAGTCTATTTTGCTGTAGTGTGAAAGGCTGTACCAAAAATCATTTTGGTACTAAGTGACTCATGTAACATGTTCCAGCATCTTGCAATAAATCAAGGATTAAGATAAAAAAAATAATAGACATTGGCACATTTGTAATCTTACTATCTCTTCTATATATAATTCTACAAGCTTATCTAGTGACCAATTTGTTCTCACAGCTAACTTTGTCAATCAATCAACTATAACTTATATTGCATTGTGCTTCTTTCGAGTGAGAGGTAAGCCAATAAGAAAAGCCATAATTATTTTTTCCCACTTTCATTTGGGATTTGTTATAAATTGAAGCAATCTCGTTGGAATCTGATGCTCCTCTTTTATTATTTGACAAGTTAAACACTTAGCAACATACTCTGTAATCTCCTTTTCTATACCTGACCACCAATATAATTCTCACAAGTCTCGATACATCTTGGTACTTCAAAGATGCATAGCAAATGGATTGTTATACACCTCCTGAAGTATCTCATTTTTCAAATCAACATTGTTCAAGACATAAATTCTATTATGAAATCTTACACAACCATTGTCCTTGTTGGAAAAAATCTAGCTCGAAAACAGTTTTCTTGCACAAG
Organism: Gossypium rotundifolium; assembly: GCA_025506655.1. Taxonomy (NCBI): domain Eukaryota; kingdom Viridiplantae; phylum Streptophyta; class Magnoliopsida; order Malvales; family Malvaceae; genus Gossypium; species Gossypium rotundifolium. The sequence continues at coordinate 26,180,104 of CP106724.1, read as the reverse complement.
GGAAATTAAAATTTTGAAAATCGACCCGATTTGTGATATTTATAATAATAAACCCAAGACCGAATTTGTACTTGTGTTTTTGGATAGACAGATCATCATCGTTCTCGACTTTCAACCAAATGATCTTCTCTGCTATTATCGTATCATGAACTGCTTCAAGCATGTGCTCGAACAAACCGAATCAAACACAGAACTAAAAATATTTTTTTTACTTTTAGTGTTAAAGTAAATCTCTTTTAAATAGAAACCAGTAGAATTTTAATTCCCAACAAAATAGAATTTATTCTTAAAATAAACTTCCACTATTTTATGCTAGAATAGTAATATTGAAAACTTCAGAGAAACTTGTGTTTTTCTCTTTCTGTTGGTGTGATTTGATGCCTACTAATGCTATCTATTTATAGTGAGAGTTGGTAGAATCTTGGTTGAAGTGGTAGAATAAAAATAATATTAATTTGATAGAAAAATCTCCAACTCCTTGCTATTTAGGGAAAGGGGCGACAACTCTAGATAGGAATACTAGGGTTTTTCATCCCATGTATTCCATTGAATGGAAGTTGGGTCTCTCCTATAGTAGTCCAATTGTATATGCTTCATTGACTTTAACCCAACACTTTATAATTTATTCCAACCCAATACATGTTTATTTTCCCTATTTTCCAAATTAAATATTAATTGCTAAATTAATTTAATTTCTTAATTACATAATTTTCTCAACCCAATTCTAATTCCGTTAAAATCATTACAACTTTACCGTAAAAGAATAAATGATAAAATATATTTAATTTTTCTATATTCAACTGGATTCACAATTACCAATTAATATAAATCCATTTTCTAACTTCAACTAATTAATTAACAATTTGAAACACCATAAAATAATTATCAGCTCATTTTCATACTTAGTGAGATAACCACATTCGTTTTCGTCTGTAACTCATTTCTCTAACTTTATCATTTCTATCCATTTCTATGCATTTTAATTATCATGCAATTAATTTCTGATTTCAACGAGTTAGAGGAGGGACCGATTGGACATATGCAATTGAGGCTCAAATGATATATAATTAAGTTCCAACTTTTTGCCTATTAAGTATAACCCCATTTAGTCACTAAGTCATTCCATTATAATATCGTGACTGAGCTTTCCCCAATAGTATACCATTCTGAAAGCAACTTGATCAGTGCTCATCCAAAGACCTTGCAATAAGTGTGTTATCCTCATAGGATATTCTTAATCTCTTTAGGACAGTATCCATTCTACCAATATGATCTTATTTATCTCATAGTAACCACTACATCTTCCTTCATAAAAAGTCAATTACTATCAAATGGTAATCAAGTCATTCATCATACTGCAGAAGTCGTACACGCAACGCTTAGTCACCCAGCGATTAACGCTAACAAATTTGAAATTAAACTGGTAATGATACAATCGAACCTTCAATTCTGAGGGTCAATGAATGAGGATCTCAATCAACACCTTAAACGGTTTCTAACCATTTGTGATACTTTCAAATATAATGGGGTATCCAATGACGCTATTCGTCTTTGGTTATTCCCTTTCTCTCTTACTGGTGATGCTTCTATGTGGTTAGATTCGTAGCCGGTAAATTCGATCAACACTTGGGATAAACTAGCGAGTAATTTTTTGGCAAAATATTATCCACAAAGCAAGACGAAGAAACTTCGAATGGACATTATGATTTTTCGACAATTGGAAGTAAAGTCATTATACGAGGTTTGGAAGCGCATCAAATTGATGTTGCGCAAGTGTTCGTACCATGATTTACAACATTGGCTACAACTTCAAGTCTTTTACAATGGACTTGACGGGAATGTATGCTCTAGTCTTGATGGAGCATCTGTTGGAGCATTTATGTCAAAGACTTATACCGAGGCTTGTCAACTCATCGAGGATATGGCAATGAACTCTTACATATGGTCGACTGAGTGGTTCACATATCAAGCTAAACAAGCGATAACAGACGTTGTTACTAGCAATGATAAGTATCAACAAGTCTTCAAGAGGCTTAATTAATTGGAGATTAATACAACCAAGGCGCAGGTCCAAAACAAACCCAATCTAACCTATTTTAATGCGGGCACGATGATGAGAGCAACTATATAAAAGCTAATTATGTAGGAAATAGAGGATATAACCTTTACTCCAACACATATAACCTTGGATGGCTTGATAATCCTAACCTTAGGTGGGGATGGAACCAAACGGAACCTTCAGATCAAAGGAACCAAAATGCTAACCCTCTAAAACCCAACGCACCATGCCAGCCTCTATTACCTTTTAAAGCACCCCAAGACTAAGAAAGAAAGCTAACTTATAGAAGTAACCCTCCATTGTCGATTAAGGTGAGTAAATTAGAAGAAGGTTTGCATGTGGTGCAATCCGATGTGTGCCAAATCCAGAGTCAATTGGACCAAGTTTTGTAATTGTTGCAAAATAATGTAGTATCTAGCATACCTAGAATTACCGAAACTAATCTAAAGAGAGAAGGAAATTAGCACACAAAGGCTATCACCCTTAGATTCGGGGTTGTGGTTAAAGAACCTATCCAACCAAATTGTAGGGAGAAAAAAGTAGGTGAGAAGGATGAGAGCACCCACCTTCTTAGTGTTGGAGAAGGGGTAGTTGAGAAGGAAAAACCCGAGAAAAAACCCACACAAGTCAAAACCAAATATAGACCCATTCCACCACCACCACCACCCAGCCCAAAACTTGTACCATTTTCGAGCCGTTTAAAAGGATAAGAAGAATAGAGATGATGAGTTCATAGACTTTCTCAAGATGTTTAAAGCCTTGAATGTGAACCTCGCTTTTTAGAACTCTTTAAGAAGATGCCTAAATATGCTAAGTTCTTTAAGGAAGTAATGTCTCGTCGTAGGAGAATAAGGAGAAAAAAGTAAAGTGCACTTTACAAATAATATGTGCGATAGTGTCTAGGAAAGTTCTTCCCAAACTAAAGGATCCAGTAGCTTTACCATCCCTATTGACATAGTAGGAGTAAGTTTCGGGAACACCTTGTGTAACCTAGAACCTAATATCAACCTCATGCCATTGTCAATTTATAAGAGGTTAGGTTTGGGAGAGCTTAAGGAAGCGGATGTGATCTTGCAATTAGTTGACTGATCTTTAGTACGCCCAAGGGATTCATTGAAGATATGTTAATTAGGGTTATAAAATTTATTTTTCCTATTAACTTTATCGTGCTTGACTTCGAGGACGATCTAGAAATTTCTATACTCTTAGGGAGAACCTTGTTAGCTACATCTAGGGCTATCATAGACATAGGACGGAAGAATTGAATATGGACATCGAGGGAGAAACTAAATTTTTCAAATGTGTCATGCCCGAGTCTAGGTCTGAAGAGGCGTTACCATCACACGAGTATAATTTCCAAGTGATTGAGACACAACACTATCATTCTAACCAATTTGCAACTTTCATGGAATGGTGTATTTTTTCAGGTGTTCGCAGGCTATGTAGAAGAATCCAGAAACAAACAAGGATAAGAAAGAAAATACGAATCCCAATAGGCCTTGATTGGATGCTAAATAAACGATAATAAAGTAAATAATTAGATGTTTTGAACATAGACTCTATTTATTTTCTGCATATCAGATTAGGATTTTGATTTGTAAATAATTAGATGTTTTGAACATTTTAGATTTGGTAAGTTAGATTTTTTAGGATTGAGAGGAAAATCGATGATTTTATAGTGTTTTTGGGATGAGTTTAATGGATTTGGAATATCCAATGGGGGATATCGGGATTCCTCCGATAGTTTTGAAAGGGGGACCCAAAATGTTTTATGTATTGCAATATCCACCTCCTAGTATCGTGATACCCCTGGAATTTCAAAAGTCAAAATTTTAGTTTTTACACAGTGGTATCACGATACCCACCCCCCAGAATCGCGATACCTCAAACAGAAAGAAACAACCAAACAAGTGAAAGAAAAGTGTTGTATCTATAAACTTAACTTTTTTTTTCTAATTATATTCCTAATAATCATGCAGTAATTACTTAAATCACTCAATCACACATAAATCCCCGGCAGCGGTGTGACAAATTGATCGTGCCCTAGTATGCGTGCATCGAAGCTATGAATCAATACAAATACAAATAATAATCTAGTGATGTACTGCAAGTGCGACAGGTCAATTGTTATCTTTATTGAGTTACAATTGAACACCTGAGTATTCCAAGAATCGAACCGAAGAGTTCAAGGACAAAGTGATTCCTAAGCAACAAATATGCAAATAAGAAGTCTAGCTAACTAGTCACTAAATAGTATATTACGACAGTTCATAATCGATGGTAAATTACACTAATCGGCTACTTAACACTAAGAAGGACCAAATTGTAAAATAATCAAACTTAAGCAATTAACAATCCAATACACAAAAGCGATTGGTTAACTTTCATGCTACTGACTATTCATTGGATTTAGTCCGGTTTATCTCTTGACCTCACCAAACTAACCTGGGGAAACCAAATTGGTGCTCAATAAGATCTCCTATCGGTCTCACATATCTAAATATTCACTTAGAGGCGTCAATTCTAAGTTTTAAATTTTATTTTTACGATTTAATCCCTGTACCAAAAATTAACCAAACAATGTTTCTATCAACCAAACACCATAGATTTAGTAATCTAACACCATTTCTTACAAACAACATCCCAACACTTTTTTAAATCATACATTCAAATAAGCACAAGAATAAGGTTAAAGAAAGCTTAGAGATTTCTTGGTGGTTGCTTGAAGAAGATGTTGGCAACAATAATCGAGGTGAAAAAATACAAACAAAGTTTAGAGTTTTACACTTTAAAAATAAAATAAATCTGAGATATACTAAAAATTCTGGATGAAGAAGAAACTACAAGATGAAGTTTGAGTACCAAAATGCAAATAACACCAAGCTAGAGTAAAAACTAACTAACTAACTAACAACTAAAACTAGGAAAAAAAAGCTAAGAACTAAACCCTAATAATGGTGAAGAAGACTAGCTACTAAAATTAAAAGATGAAAGAAAAGTAAAGACAACGTTGGCTTTTAAATACTTAAATTGCTTGAGAATAAGCTCCTCAAGTGTATTGGAGAGTCTAATTTGACATTTCAAATTACAGCAAGTCAAAGCGTCACCTTATTTTATCTACAATTGAAAGAATTCATTACAAACACAATCTTTATTCATTCTAATATCATAATCAAACATAATAATAAGCTTACAAAGCATGTTTTAACTATGACTACCTAAAGGTTCTATAATCCAAAATTCGCATAACTTTTACCTCACTTAGTTTTTTTCAATTATGATTTCACTAGTATTTTTGTAACGCCCTGAATAATTTAATCTTGTTTCTGTGAATCTTGACATAAATATGTATCTGCTTCAGTGACTAAGTGTTCTGAGTGTGTGTTTGACGTCTTGGGTTCAACTCCCATTTTTGGCGAATTTAGTTATTTTTTATCCAAGCCTTATCCCTATTGGGTTGGGTTATATTTTCTTGTTAGTAAACTTATATTAAAATGAGTCTGTTGGTTCAGGTGGTAATGTGTTAGCTTGTTCTGAGGTCTTGTGTTCGATTCCTTGTGAGAGCATAGATGATATTTTTGTTTCAGTTGTCTGATAGAGATTTAGTGGAGTTGGGAGTCTGAGGTAGTTGGATGTGAGTAGTGTGTCAAATTTGGTGGGATAAGGGTGTTAGTGGTTAGTGGTTAGTGGGATGTTGGGATACTATTTGATATTATTATTTTATTTTTTCCCAAAATTTCCCTTTTTGTTTCACATTCTGACGTTACTCTTTCTTCTTTTCTTCTTTTCTTTTTCCTTTCTACAATCTTTTGTTTTCGTGTTATTCTTTCGTTACTTCACTCAACAAATTGGTCATCTTAATCATGGGGGATCGATGTTCCATCTGTTCTTTGCTTGTCGTGGTAAGTCTATAAGTTGTTTTCGGTTGGATTTCTTTGGCAGTCTAGCGCGTAGGTGTTCTTATTAGGGGTTTAATTTTTGTAAAAGGTTGTGTTGGAGAAGGTGGTGTATCAACGAATTTCGTTCCAATGGCCTGATTCTTGCTTGTGGCCTTGTTTGTTGGCGGTAAATGTGTGTGCATTGTCCGATTTAGTTTGATGATTTCATAAATCGGTTGCTAAACTAGTTGTTAGAATACTATTTTTAGGTTCTGATGGGCTCGGGAATGATTACGTGTCAAAATTGAACCAGATGTTGTAACAGCCCGATTTTGGGGCTAATCGAAATAGTGGTTTTGAAACCACTAACCCGAGGGCAGAAAAATTATTTTTAATATTATTTTATGTGTTATAAAATGATTATATGAGTAAATGAAAACTTTGGTAAATTAATTGTAGTAATTACTTGCTTAATTTCAAAAAGGACTAAATCTCATAAGGTGTGAAAGTTTTGTTCTACAAGCTAAGGTTGTTAATTAGCTATGAAACAATAAAATATAGGTCCTTATTAAGTAAATAGACTAATAAAAGTGGTGGCTGGACATGAAATTTTAATTCATGAAATTGGTCAAAGGTTAGGTAGATTTTTGGTGACTTAATTTATAAAATAATCATAAAATAAAAACGAAAGCTTCATCCTTTTCATTATTTCTCTTCACCACCAAAATTTACAAAAAAAATGGGGGTTGTTGCAGCTTAAAGTTTCAGCCAAACTTCCCTCTTGCAAGTAAGTGCTTTTTATGGTCATTCTTGATGATTTTTGTATTTTTGTGACCCTTGTAGCTTAAGCTAACTAATGGGGGAACTATTTTTCAAAAATGGTTGAGAGTCTAGAGTTTTACCATATGAGTATTCATGTTTTTTGTTGAAATTTTATGGAAGAAAATGAATCTTGGTTGTTAAATAGACAACTTTTGTGAAAAGGGTATTCATGAAAACACTTAAAAGGACCATTTTGTAAAGTTTATAAAATAGGTTGTAAATGTGTGAAGTAATTGAAAATTTTGAGTTGCTATAAGAATAATAAAGGTTCAGATAGGATTTTTAAAGGAGAAAATTTGATTAAAATCGTTTTACGAACCTAAGGGTAAAATCGTAATTATGTGAAAGTTTGGGGCAAAATGGTAATTTTTCCCAGGTATGAATTATAGATTGTCTTGATTAATGTAGTTATTAAATAAGTGAAATTTTCATTATAGATCAAGAAAAATAGAGTCCGAACCCAGACCGGGGGAAGACCAAGCTAGTAGACTAATTCAATCTAGTCGCATACTTTTTGTATACCGAGGTAAGTTGTATGTAAATAATACAACTTTATTGTTATTATGTATTGAAAAAGTAATATGGCATAAAGTGTTTGATTATTGTTGTGAATATGCATGAGGAGAATTGATGTAGTAAAAACTCCCGATTGAACCTTGGGAATAGATTGGATATCCATGCCATGGCATCGGCATTGATATGTGTGCTAGTGTAAGACCATGTTTGGAACATGGCATCGGCCACATTATGAGAGCCAGTGTAAGACCATGTCTAGGACATGGTATCGACGTTGATATGTGCGAGAGTGTAAAACCATGTCTGGACATGGCATCAGCCACATTATGAGAGCCAGTGTAAGACCATGTCTGGGACATGGCATCGGCGTTGATATGTGTGCTAGTGTAAGACCATGTCTGGGATATGGCATCAGCATTTTACCATCTTGTGTGAGGCTCATCGGATATCCTTTAGTATTCCAAATGGTTCCACTGGTTATTTAAAGCTTATGATAAAGATATGAAAGGATATAATCATGTTGTGAGCGGTACAGGTTCTTACTCGGAACCCATGAGATATGAGCTTAGTTATGATGCCTTAATTGTAAGGATGAAATTGAGTAAGTTCTATCTATGAGAATGATTTCGGGACGATCTTGTAATCTTTGGCTTATACTTGTGATGTGTAAATATGTAGTGTAACACCACTTACCCGTATCCGACGCCGGAATTGAGAATGAGGCATTATCGCACTTATACTTAAACTTACAACATCGAGCCATAAAATCTCATTTGAACTTAAAACTTCTCATTCGAATCCATAACATCCTCTTATAGGTCTAGAGACCTTCAACATATATATGGCATGGTTCGAGACTAAACCAGAAACTTTTGAATACTTAGAAAAGTTTTACACAAAACAGGGCCACATGCATATGGATTTTATTTTTCATTTCGAACCTACAAGGGTTTTCACACGGCCTGGCACACGCCCGTGTCCATAGCCCGTGTCCCCAACACAGCCATGACATGCCCGTGTCTTCACCCGTGTGTGAAAACCTTGACATTCTATTTATGACGTCATCATCCCATTTAGGTTACACGGCCAAGGCACACGCCCGTGTCCTTAGACCGTGTGGCAAATTAAATTCCTATATTCAGGTGCAGACTTCATACGGCCTGGGCACACACCAATGCTTAATGGTCGTGTCTCCCATACGATTGAGACACTCGGCCGTGTCTCAGCCCGTGCGTTTACTACTGGGTATTCTGACTTGCCAACCTAGCATACAGGGGTACATACAGCCTATCAACACACCTATGGGGCTGACCGTGTGTCACACAAGGCCTAGACACATGTTCGTGTATCTACCCATGTGGACAATTGTAAGGCTATCTACCAAGCCAATTTCCAACCTACAAAGCAACCACACTTATACCATTTCAACATACATCATGACCATAAGGCACTTCTAATACCCAAAATAAAGACATCCATTTATAGGTTTATACTAGCATGCACTTCATGAACTTTATCATCATTGAATATATAAACTTATAGTATTGGTCAATTTCCAATGACCATTTACAAAATGAATTTAATGACATTAATAGCCACACATTGGCTAACAAATATGACACAACACAAAATAACCAAGTTCCTATACATGCCATACTCAAAATTGATCAAACTTTGCTATACCAAAGAGAAGTTGATAGTGTGATTTTCAATTCCAATGTCTTACGGTCCCCGAGTTAGCTTGGCGATACTACAAGGAAAAGGGAAATGAGAGGGGTAAGCATAAAGCTTAGTAAATTTGCATGAAATAATTAGCAACATGAGGATTTATGATAGCATCCATTCATCTCATTGAATAATAGCAACACAAGTTCCAAGCACTTGACACAACTTACTCATGTTTACTTTTACCAATCACATATCACATTTCAAATTCACATTTCGTGTTTTACTCATAGGTACCTAAATCACTTCATCACGTAATTTAGCACTTATGCTAACTAGAACGTAACTTAACTCATTGTCATCTTCAACATAAACTTAGCTCTTTACCTGTTGAATTACTTGGAATATCGAAGGATATTCAATCTCATCATACATGTAGCATGATGCCAATGCCATATCCCAAATATGGTCTTACATTCTCTCATGTCGAGATAATAGTATCTTTGTTATTCCGAAAGTTCAACCGGACTTCAACTTAACAGAATCTCATTATATTTTCATCGAAGCATCATTAATCATTTTCATAAAAATATAGGCATTTCTCATGATATCAAGCAATTAAAAATATAATAACATTATGTAGCTTAATTATTACACCAACTTATCTCGGTGCCAAAATATATGTGGAATTGTTCAATTTAGACCACCACTTTGTCCTTACCTCGGTTTTGATCCGGGCTTCGTGTTTCTTGATCTATAATAAAAATTTCACTTGTTTAATAACCACATTAACTAAATTAACCCATGAATCATATTTTGGAAAAAAATTATAATTTTGCCCCCAATCTTTTACATATTTATGATTTTGCCCCTAGGCTCATAAATTGATTCTAATCAAATTTCCTCCTTTAACAAGCCTAGATGAACATTTATTACTCTTATAAAAACTCACAATGTCAATTATTTCACACATTTACCACCTATTTACAAGCTTTACAAAAAGGTCCTTTTAGGTTTTTCATGGAGACTTCTTTCACAAAAGTTGTTTATTTAACAACTAAGATTCATTTTCTTCCATAAAATTTTAGAACTCAACTTGAATACTCACATGTAAAAACCCTAGAATCTTGACCATTTTACAAAATAGTCCCCTCATTAGCTAGATCATGCTACAAGGGTCCCAAAAGTACAAAAATTAGCAAGAAAGACCACCAAAATCACTTATTTTCAAGGGTGAGAAGTTGCTGAAAATTTGAGGCTCCAAAAACCCCTCCTTGGCTGATATTTTCGGTGGAAGAAGATGAATGAATAGGGTGATATCATCTTTTTCTTTATTTTATTTCATCAATTTAATCCACCTAATCCAACAACTTTGACCAATTTTGACATTATTTGTCCCCTATGGCCGGCCAGCCCTATTTCTAAGGGTCTAATTGCACATTAAAGACCTATAATTTAATATTCTATAACTATTAGACACCTTTAGCTTGTAGGACAACACTTTTGCACTTTTATGCGATTTAGTCCTTTTTCGCAATTAAGCATGCAATCGCTAAAATTAATGCACTAAAATTTTCATGTACTCCTATAATCATGCTATAACAAATAAAATAGTATTAAAACTAATTTATCCAACCTTGGATTGGTGGTTTCAAATCTCTATTTCGGCTAGCCCCTAAATTGGGCTGTTACATGTAGTAAATCTACCATTCTTAAATCAAGAATGTTGTGCTAGTTTATAATATGCTATGTGCTTAAAGATGCATGGTTGATGTTGTTACATATTTACATGCAACTTGCTAAACTTTATGCTTACTCCCTCTCTTTTCCATTTTCTTATAGTGCCGCCAAGCTAGCTTAGGAATCAAGGGACGTCGGAGGCATCGATCACACTATCACCTCAAGTTTTTGGTATAGTTAGCTTAAATTTTTTGAGCGTGGCATGTATATGGACTTAGTCTTTTATTTAAGTGTCATATTGTGGTGGCCAAATGTGTTGGTTTGTCATGAAGTTGATTCATTTTGTATAAGGCCATAGTTGATGGCTAATACTTATGGTTGATAAATGAAAATGTTGGTGTTTCCATGAATGTGGCTAATACATGATTTGGTGTGATGTTTATGTGTAGATTGGTGTTACTTGATATGGCTTATGTTAGTACAAGTAAGGGTAGCAAAAGGGCTTGGTAAAGAGCCCTATTTTTGTCCACATGGGTAGACACACAAGCGTGTGTCTAGGCTGTGTGTGACACACGGTCTGCCCCATGGGCGTGTAGTCCGGCCGTGTGTCTGCCCCAATAGTTCCCAATAGTAACCATACGAGCTGAGGCACAGCTGTGTGTCTCAACTGTGTGGATAACACGGCCATAATACATGGGCATGTACTCAAGCCGTGTGAAGTTTGCTCCTTAAATGCGAAATTTAAATTTGCCACGTGGCCTAGCACATGGACGTTTGTCTTGGCCGTGTGACCTTAAAATGTTGTTGACGTTAGAAACAAAATGTCAAGGTTTTAACACACGGGCGGTGACACGGTGTGTCATGGCCGTGTGAGGGACACAGAATGTGCCAGGCTGTGTGAAAACCTCTTGTAGGTTTGAATTGAAAAATAAATCCACACGGCTAGGGACATGGACGTATGTGATTACACGGTCTTGCCACACGGGCGTGTGCCCCTATTTTCAGTGAAATTTTCCAAAGTTTTCTAAAGTGCTTGGTTTAGTACCGAACCATTTCTAAAGTATGTTTTAGGCCTCGTATGCCCATATTAGGGACTTCAAGATAAAGTTTGAAAAGTTTTGAATTTGAACGAACTTATACGACTCAGAATTATATGTGTATATGCATTTAAGGTAATGCCTCATGCCCTGTACCGGCATTGGATATGGGTAAGAGGTGTTACATTTAGTGGTATCAGAGCTATGGTTTAGTCAATTCTTGGACTAACCTAGCATGAGTACGTGTCTAGCTATACATGCCATATATGATATGATAGTATGATGACTCCTAACGAATTTAAATTCTATTTCATATAGTAAATGGATCCCCACAGAGCAGTGGCGGATGATGTAGAGAGTAATGTGCTGGCTCCCGCTGAGGAGACCGCGCCAGTCGAAAGTAGGTTCGTAACATTGAGTCAGGGCGGAGGGGCTAGAGAAGCCTATCTCCATATGATGGATGCTTGGTATTCAGAGTTTGTTCGTGCAAATCCAAACACTCTACCTCATCCAATTCCCCAGTCTGCCCCTGTAGCTCCCCAAGTAGTGGATATGTTAAGAAGAGAAAAACCTCTAGTTGACAGAATTCGAAAACAAGGAGCTGAGGAATTTGGAGCAAATATAGATGATGACCCAGAGAGGGTAGAGTTCTGGCTAGAAAATACCATTAGGGTATTCGATGAATTGTCTTGCACGCCTGAGAAGTACATGAAGTGTGTTGTGTCACTCCTACGAGACTCGGCCTACTAATGGTGGAACACCCTTGTGTCGATTGTACTAAGAAAAATGATTATATGAGAGTTTTTCCAAGAGAAATTTTGAAAGAAGTATATTAGTCAGAGGTTTATAGACCAGAAGAGGAAGAAATTTCTAGAATTGAAGCAAGGCCGAATGACAGTAACAGAGTTTGTGCGTGAGTTTGTAATACTCAACAAATACACTCGAGAGTGCGTATCCATCAAAGCCATCATGTGTAAGAGTTTTGAGGATGGATTAAATGAAGACATCCGACTATTAGTTGGCATCCTAGAATTAAAGGAGTTTGTTGTGCTTGTTGAGAGAGCGTACAAGGCCGAAGAATTGGCCAAAAGAAAAGAAAAGTAGAAATCGAGTCTCGTGACTCGAAGAAGAGACAGTTGAGAAAGCATTTTAGTCCTCTTCCAAGAAATCGAAAGAGTTCACTACTCGATCAAATGCTTTAGTAAGGTTCTCGAACAGAAATAGGAGTAAGCAGTACTTGGTTTCTAAGGCTCAGACCACTTTTATTGCGAGTGTTGGTAGTGCTCGACCAAATAAACTGGAGTGTTCACAGTGTGGAAGACGATATTTCGGTGAGTGTCGAGGAAATGATAGAGGCTATTTCAAGTGCGGTTCACTAGACCACTTCATTCGAAACTATCCTAAGATGGATGAGAAAGACAGAAAGCAAGATGTGCGAGCGAGTAATGCTCCTTCTAGAGGTAGACCAAAGAAGATCCTGGGAAGTGAGGCTAGCAGCAGAGGTGTGCCTAGAGATTCCGTCGTGAGGTTTGAGGGTCAAGAGCCTGCAAAGACTTATGCCATTCGCTCTTGCAAAGAGGCATCGTCATCGGATATAATTACGAGTACTTTTTCTCTTCACGATATTTCTGTTGTTGCTTTGATTGATCCAAGGTCTACCCATTTGTATGCTTGTGTGAAATTGGTGTCTAGCATGAATATGCCTGTTGAATCTATAGAATATGTGATAAAAGTGTCAAACCCGTTAGGCAAGCATGTGATAGTTGACAAAGTGTGTAGAAATTATCCTTTGATGATTAGAGGTCTGATAAATCGTAAAAGCAACATATTTTAGGCCCACATTTAGTATGCTTTTGGATGATTTAGCCCTTGTTTTATGTAAAAAGGTGCTCTTAATCTTTTCTTTTCATGTTTTTTACTCAGGAAAGCACCCGAGGACAAAAAGAACGAGAAACAGGCTTAAAACGGGCCAATTTGGGCCAAAAAGGAAATCGACACGGCCTGGACTTCAAGCCACATAGTCGTGCCTCAACAATTAACTAAGACACGGCCATGCCATGATTTACACGGTCGTGCCTCAATCGACAGAATAGAGACACGGCCTAAAAATGATTTATACGGGCATGTACCATGGACGTTCCCCTACTGCGAGGAGAGCAATTTCACTCGGATTTGGATACTTTGAGGCAAAGAAACATATTACAAAGCCTATTCAAACACCGAGTAGGAAGTATACTTGAATTGGGACACTTAGAGGCCAAGTAAAGCATCCTAACAGTCTATATAGACACCCTAAGTGTAACCTGAAAGGAGGCGTTAGGCGGCAAGCTAGGCCAAGGAGCCAAGCCAGGAAGGTCACGTCCTGTGGGATCACTCGAAGATAGCCAAGTGGATCCATCTCGAAGAGCCAGAATTATACTCAAGACGGCGAATTTCTCCTTCAATTCCTTCAAGGGGTTTTAGGAATTTTCTATGTTTTGTTTTATATTTTCTCTTGAGATGTTTTCTTTATTTGTTATGAACGAAACCCTTCAGATACCCGAAAGGGATGAAACCTAGATGAATTTTGTTATTGATTTCTGAATTATATGATAAATAATTAGTTTGTTCTTAATTATGCATGCTTAATCCAAATCTATGTGCTTAGGTGGAGGAGGAATAGACCCTGCTTAAGAGTAGACTGAGCATAATTAAGGGAGTTGATCGCACGCCTAGAGATAAGGTGACGAGGTTTTGCCGGATTAGGGTGAAACCTAATATGGAAATCCATAGATCGATTTACTGCTATTCTAGGGGGTTATTGTAAGCGAACGAGAGTTCCACTAATTAATCTAGGGTTAGACATTATTCGCCTCGAGAGAGGGTTTAATATATGTTAGGGAGTCTTACAGATCAAATTAAGTAAATAAATCATATGGTTCAGTATTAAATAACAAGTGAAGTCTAGGAGGATTCTTCCTAAGGGTATCGTTGTGATCAATTGAGTTTTCTTCAAGTTATTTCCCAATTCATTTTTTTTGTCTTTGTGTCTTTAACTTAGTAGTTGTTAAACTAGATTAAATCAACCAATCACTCCATATTTTAGGCTAAATAATAAAAAGAAAGTCAGTATTAGTACTTTTAGTTCCTTTGGGTTCGATAATCCGGTCTTGTCTTAGCTATACTACTGTTCGATAGGTACACTTGCCTTTAATCGTTGTCAAAGTTAGTCTCAAGGTTCGATCTCATTCATTATAAATTTTAAAGCTCTGATTTCAGCGATCAAGGTTATTATTTTTCGGCTAACCTGATGCTACTACCGTTTGATGAATTTGACGTAATTCTTGCCATGGATTGGTTGACTGCTCATAACGTGTTAGTAAACTATAGTAGTAAATTTATTGAACTGAAATGTGAAAATAGGGATATTATTCAGGTTGAATCAGGTGAATTAGATAGCTTACCTATACTGGTTTCTTCTATAACTACTGAGAAATACATGAGAAAAGGGTATGAGTTCTATCTTGCATTTGTGTTGAATACCCAAGAGTCGGAAGTAAAGAATGAGTCAATGCCTGTGGTATGTGAGTACCTGGATGTGTTTCCAGAAGAGTTGCTCGAATTGCCTCCAACTAGGAAAGTCGAATTTGGTATTGAGTTGGTCCTTGGTACGGCACCTAATTCGATTGCCCTGTATAGGATGGCACCGTTGGAGTTAAAAAAGCTGAAGGTTCAGCTACAAGAGTTAATAGATAATGGTTTTACAAGACCGAGCTATTCACCGTAGGGTGCTTTGGTACTTTTTGTGAAAAATAAAGATGGGCTGATGAGGTTATATATAGACTACGGACAGCTCAACAAGGTGACTGTGAAGAACAAGTATCCTTTGCCAAGGATCGGTGATCTATTTGACCAATTGAAAGGAGCTACAGTGTTTTCTAAGATAGAATTAAGGTCCGGTTATTACCAACTAAGAGTTAAGGAGCAAGATGTATCGAAAATAGCATTTTGAACGAGGTACGAGCACTATGAGTTCCTTGTTATGCCTTTTGGCTTAACAAATGTTCCCACCGTATTTATGGATTTAATGAATCTTATTTTTCGACCGTACTTGGATAAGTTCGTTGTTGTTTTTATCGATGATATATTAATTTATTCTAGTGATGAGAGTGAGCACGCGGAGCATTTGAGAACTATTTTCCAGACTTTAAGAGATAAGCAGTTGTATGCCAAATTTAGCAAAAGTGAATTTTGGCTTCGAGAAGTAGGATTCTTAGGACACATCATGTCGGGTGATGGAATTAGAGTTGACCCGAGTAAGATCTCGACTATTGTTGAGTGGAAACCGCTGGGGGATGTATCAGAGATTAGAAGCTTTTTAGGCTTAGCAGGTTACTACAGATGATTCGTTAAAGGATTCTCCATTATTGCTACTCCGATGACGAGGTTGCTATAGAAAGATGTCAAGTTCGAATGGACAGAGAAGTGCCAACAGAGTTTTAAGAAACTAAAAGTATTATTGACTAAAGCCCCGTTTAGTGCAACCAGAACCGGGAAAGGAATTTGTAGTGTATAGGGATGCATTCTTAAATGGATTGGGGTGTGTACTTATGCAAGAAGGCAAGGTAATAGCATATGCCTCGAGACAATTGGAGCCGCATGAGAAAAACTACTTGACTCACGACTTAGAGTTAGCCGCCATAGTGTTCGCACTGAAGATTTGGAGACACCATTAATATGGCGAGAGATGTCGAGTATTCACCAACCATAAAAGTCTAAAGTATTTGATGACTCAAAAGGAGTTAAACCAATGGAAGCGGAGATGGTTAGATTTGATAAAGGATTATGAGTTGATGATTGACTATCACCCTAGAAAGGTGAATGTGGTTGCCAATGCTTTGAGTAGGAAGTCATTGTTTGCCTTGAGGGCTATGAATACCCAGTTGTCTGTAACCGATGATGGTTCGATTTTAGCTAAGTTGAGAGCAAAACTAATACTTTTTCAAGAGATCTGCGAAACTCAGAAAGGTGATAAAGAATTGCAAGTGAAGATAACTCAGTGCAAGACAGATATAAAATCAGACTTTCGGATTGGTTCAGATGGTTGTTTAATGTTTCAAGATAGAATTTGTGTACCCAAAGACGATGAGCTTATTCGGAAAATTTTGCATGAGGAATATAGCAGTTGTATGTCTATCCATCTAGGCAGTGTGAAAATGTACAATGACTTGAAGAAAATGTATTGGTGGTCGGGAATGAAGAGAGACGCTTCAGAGTTTATCTCTAAGTGCCTAATTTGTCAGCAAGTGAAAGCCGAACACCAAGTACCTTTGGGTTTACTTCAGCCTGTGATGGTTCTCGAATGGAAATGGGATCGTATTACTATGAATTTCGTGTCCGAGTTGCCTTGGACGCCATGGAAGAAAGATGTTGTATTGGTTGTGGTTGATAGACTAACAAAGTCAACTTATTTTATATCGGTGCGTATGGATTATCCGCTTGAAAAATTGGCTGATTTGTTTGTTTCCAAAATTGTGAGACTCCACGGAGTGCCCTTATCGATTATTTAGTATAAAGATCCGAGGTTTACCTCGCGATTTCGGAAAAAGTTACAAGAAGCTTTGGGGAAAAAGTTAAATTTTAGCACAAATTTCCACCCACAAACCAACAGTCAGTCAGAGAGAGTAATTTAAATTCTTGAAAACATTTGCGGTGTTCTGTCCTTGAATTGTAAGGCAGGTGGGAAAACTATTTACCCCGATAGAGTTTGCCTACAACAATAGTGATATGTCGAGTTTGAAAATGGCACCTTATAAGGATTTGTATGGGCGTAAGTGCCGAACGCCCTTATATTGGACCGAACTCAGAGAAAATCAGATTCATGGGGTTGACTTAGTCAAAGAAACTGAAGAGAAAGTAAAGGTAATTCGTGACTATTTGAAAGCCGCTTCGGATAGACAGAAATCCTACCCGGATTTGAAATGAAAAGAAATTGAGTTTCAAGTCGGTGATAAGGTTTTTTTGAAAGTATTCCTGTGGAAGAAAGTCCTCAGATTCGGTAAGAAAGGAAAATTAAGTCCACGTTTTATTGGACCTTATGAGGTGACCGAGAGAATTGGACCAGTAGCATATCACTAGCCTTGCCATCCGATTTAGAGAAGATCCATAATGTTTTCCATATGTCAATGTTACGCCGTTACCGTTCTAACCCTTCGCATGTTCTTTTCCCAACAGAGGTTGAGATTCGATCAGACATGACTTATGGCGAAGAGTCGGTTAAGATATTGGATCGAGAGGTCAAGCAATTAAGAAATAAAAGCATAGCACTCGTGAAGGTACTATAGCATAGACATGGGGTTGAAAAGGCCACATGGGAGCCCGAGGAGACTATGAGAGATCAATACCAAACCTTTTTAACGGTAACATTTTCGGGGACGAAAATCCCTAAGGGGGAGAATTCTAAAAGCCTAATTTTGGGGCTAGTCAGAACAGTGGTTTTGGAACAACTAATCTGAGGCCGATGAAAATATTTTTAATATTATTTTATGTAACATCCAAGGTTTAGGGGCTATGCAGTTGAGTATAATTTAGGTGTTGGAAGGTTTTTGGGTGTGCTTGGATGTGTTTAGAGGATTTAAGAATGCTTGGATGAAAGGAGAAGGCTTTGGAAAATTTTAGATTTTTAGTGTAAAAAGGGGAAATAGGGCAAGAAGGCCTTAAAATAAATTGGTGGAATTTAGGACACAAGAAACGGTTGGGTGGAGTGGCATGGAGGCGCTGCTTGGAGGCTGGGAAGGTGACGCCTAAGGGAGCAAGGGTTCGAGCTGCTAAGGCAAAGCAATTTTGTTTTATTTTTTGCGCCAATAAGGAACTGGGCGATTATGCCTTAAAAATAAATGGCCAGGTTATTGGACATGAAAGACCAGTTGGCAAAGTGGCTCCGTGCCCTGCTTAAGAGCTTGGGGAGGACGCCATTAAGGACCTGGGTTCGAATCCAGTGACAATGATTAAAGAGTTTTATTTTGTTTTTAGGGCGTTAAAAGGAAGGGACTAAGGAAGTAAGGCTTAAAAATATATATTGCGGGTTTATGGCACAAAACAACGCCTTGGCCGAATGGCCTGAGGCGCTACCTGGAAGCTTGTTCCACCAGGTCCTGCGTTCGAACCATGGAGGCTGCAGGTGGGGTTTTCTTTTGCTGCTGACATGAAGAGGTGGCGTGAAGGTGGAGGGCACCAGGGAGCTGCAATGGATTAAGCTGCTGTTGTTTAATTTTTTTTAAATTCGGTTGGTAAGTAAGTGATAAGCTTACTTTATTTTATTTATTTTAGATAATTGTAGGATTATTTTATTTAGTTTAAATTAGTAAATAAGAGTTGTTATTGGTTTATTTGAATTTGATAAGGAGATAAAATATGGGATAAATTGGAGAAGTGGACTAATTCAAATTAGTTTGAATTAGTATGTGGTGGCCGGATTTTGGAGTCTTCAAGGGGGAGGGGGGTGCCGAATTCTATAAATAGGGGTGTGCTCATCCCTTAACCGAATTTTAGCCCTATTTCTTTTATGCCAAATTATTTCTAATTCTTCCCTTAGCCTCTTGCCGAAACCAAGTCAAGGAAAACACTTCCTCTTTTCTTTTATTCGTGGAAGCCATAGCAAAACCTTTAGCCCTCCATCTCTTTTCTATTTTACCAAGCTTGAAGTCGAACACGTGAAGTGTGGTGTCACGACATCTAAAGCTTGTGGGTAAGTGTCCTAGTTACTTGTTTTAGTGGCCAAACCGAATGGTTGGCCTTAGTTTTGTATGGCCGAATGTCCCTAGGGCCATGGTGATGTGTTTCGTTTATTGTAGCTAGCACCAAGGAGCTAAAAGGATTCTCTTGGGATTTCGACGAGATAAGGTAAGGTGAGGATAAATATTCGCCAAAGGGGGCCTTTTCATAGATTCTTGTTGTAGACCGATTCTAATAGTGGTGTGTGGGGATTTCGGCAACACCATAGGACCATTGGCGTTTCAGGATTCAGGTAAAAGAGGATAAGTGGTTTGATATTCGGCCTTAGGCCATTGGTTGTGTTTTGGTGTTGACTGAATGGTGATTATGGTTTATAGGGCAATCGAAAGAAGCAAAGGAAGCGTTTGGGATTTCAATTTATTTCGGTAAGGATGATTAGTAAGTGACTTAGATTCGTTAATAGTAGATTATGACTTTGTTGATTAATCGTGTGGTTCTGATTAAGTATCGTCGATGGATGCGAGTGCCAGTCAAGAGGAGAAAGGGAAAGCTCCCATCCCGAAGTTCAAAAAGAGATCGATTTCTGCTGTACGAGATTGGCCACCGGGGTGTGGGCGTGCAACAGAAAACAATAGGCAGATAACGGTAGTCTCGCTAAACGATAGCGTCGGGATCGAGGGTTTAGAGCTTCAGGTTATAAGGTGTGTAGTTAGACCATTGTTTCCGGATTTGTATGATCTCTGTTGTGCTATATGTTTGCTAATGAATGCCAGTGCCATATGTGTAATGGATACCCTAAAGGGGTATGATGACGACCAGGTTAGTAGCAAATTGGCTAATAGGTGATAATTGATTTTAACTATGTGAGGATGCCTATATTTGTGAATATCATGTACATGCATCATCTCAAAGATCATATTATGTTACATGTGCATGGGTGGGTTTTTGAAAGAAGGTGCGGTGTACTTGAGTACGTGGTTGATGTCGACTTTGTGCTACATCGTGGATTGGCATCGATCGAGGTCGCATTTTGGATCTTTGCGATTTAGTTCGCGTGGTTACCTTGATTGATATCGGCTTTATGCCATATCGTGGCTTGATGGATTGCTGTGTGCTCCATCGTGGTTTGATGTTAGATACACGCTACATCGTGGATGGCATTGGTTGCCTTTTTGGAGATAAAAGGAGAGGGTGACTCGATAGTTCCCTGGTGTGTGGTAGGCTGGATAAGGGGGTGTGTAGCGGTTGGACCTTAGGATTGGGTTGGGTTTCATGTTGCATTGTTCCGTTATGAAATGCTATGGAAATGGACCAAGCCCAATATGACATGTGAATTGGTATGTTATGAGAACATACGTGGAAATGGGCCAAGCCCAGTGATCAGTGGATTAATGAGAAAAGGGCCTAGCCTAGTACTTGAATGCGGATTGAATGTGGGCCAAGCCCAGATTGTGGTAATGTTTAAATGATTATATTTATATGTTGCACTTGATAATTGGGTTGACTTGTGGCTAGCATGAGGGTGGATAACAGTGGTATAATTACACACTGAGTCTGTATGACTCACCCAATTATTTATCCAACATCGCAGGTGACTTGTTGACCGGACCGGGTCGGAGAGGATGCAAGGTGGCCCATGCAGAAGGAGATTAATTTGATTATCTTTAAGAAATTTTTAATACTAAGTGTTTTGTTTAATACTGGTTGTAATAAGGGCCACTTTTGATTAAAGTACTCTATTTATAGTTGATAAAGGTTATATCGTATTTAGTAATATTTTTACAAAGGATTTATATTATAATAAATTATAATAAAGTTTTAATTCAAACCAAGCTTATTATTTAGTAATTTTAATGGAATTACTTCCTGAAAATAAACAAAATTTTCAAGTTTTATTCTAAAGACAAAGATTTTCAACATTTTTCCACGGTGACATAACCAGATCCGGTCAAGGCTCATGGGCGGGGTTGGGGATGTTACTGATTTAATATCGAGCCCGGTTCAAAACTCGACTTTGAGGGTTTTGGGCCCAAAACATTTTCAAAATGGGCTTTTCAAAATATGGGCTTTTATTTCGTGTTTTTCCGGCATGGCACTAGATCAATTCAAGTCCACCGTAAGTACTTGGACTTTTGAAGTGCTTTACTATTATGAACTGTTATGGGCTTAGTTGGGCTCGAGAATAGAATGATAGGCTATTGGACCCTAGGACTAGTCTACCCAAACATATGCATAAGACTTAAGGATTATTAAACCCACTGTGAAGCAAGTCGTAGGAGTTAAGGTGTGGCAACCTTGGTACGCATGTCTAGGAGTGGTATTCAAGAAGAGCTTGGTATTTAAGCGATCCTAGCGACTCACCTCCTCTTTACTCAAACCTACCGTGCATAGCTACAGTTCACCTTAACCAAAAGGACTTGTTCATAAAGCAAATCAATTATTAAAACCTGAAAGGGACTAGCTTTACTGTTTTAAAAACCCTTAGTATTAGAATTTTCAAATTTACCCCTTCGATTTGAAAACCCTAAATTTGATTTTGAAAGACATTTTCTCGATTTACAAAATTACTGAAATACCCCTACTTGTAAAATTACAAAAATGCCCCTGTATTGTAAAATTACCGTATTACCCTCAACTTTTGTTAAAATGATTTTACTTTGCAAGATACCAAAATTTTAGTTTTCAAAGTATCAAGATACTCTGATTTGGAAAAAAAATTTACGAGAATACCCCTGTGTTGAAAATTACTAAAATGATCCTAACTTTCAAGATTTTCGGTTTAACCCCAATTTAAATAAAATTCCTTTACTTTGCAAAGGTATCCAAATTTTGTATTTCAAAATAATACCCTGACTTTGGAAATTCTGAAATTACCTCGATTGACAAAATTACTAAAGTACCACGGTTTTAAAATTCTCAGTATTCTAATTTGGCAAATTTTCAGAGATACCCTCCAGTTGTGGAAATTTCAAAATGTCCTGGTTTATTAAAGTTTTAAAATTTCTCTGGTTTATTAGGAAAATGTCCTCAGAGGAAAATGACGAAAATACCCCAGGGTAGAAGCAGGCGGTGAATGTCTCAGATAGTGAATGTGTGTGTAGATACCACTGAATGTGCCTCTGTTGAGGAAGGAATATGGCTTCATTGTGAAATGAAGGTGGCTCTATTGATGTGAAAGTGATTCTCTGAATTAGAGTAGTAAACTCGAACCGAACCTTTGTGTGATCGAAAGAACCACTTCTAGAATCTCTTTTCATAAAATTGTTTGCGGTTAAATAGTGGAACCAAATTTCTAATGCATAAAACTTGTTAATCAGATTAAATCACGACGATAGAGATGAGCTCTAGGGGACGCGGTAGTGGTAGAATGGCAGGATCGGAACCGGTAGGTCCCACCATGGGTCGAAAGTGAAGTGCCACCACCAAATAGTAGCGGAGGAGCAAGATCGATCGAGAAGATGACGCAATGTCGCGGGCCATGTTGCGAAAAGTGCTAGAACGAGTAGCGAGGAGTTAGAAAGGAAATGAAACTCTAAGTCGATTTCGGAAAGGCTTAGATCTAACTGAGCCGAGATCTTTAGAGTGTCGTCGAGTAGCTCGAACGTAGTGGAGTATTGGCTAGAAGCGCTTGAAAGAATCATGGACGATTTGGATTGTACCAATGAAGAAAAGTCAAGGGTGCTATTTCATTACTCGTGACGAAGCTTATCGTTGGTGGCTCACCGTCAAACAAGGTGTATCGGCAGATCGATTGGATTGGGATTACTTTAAGACTAAGTTTGAAGGGAAGCGTAGAGGAGCCGCTTATTTGGACTCGCAAAGGAAAGCGTTTCTAAATCTAGTACAGGGAATAAGTCGATAGCGGAGTATGAAGTCGAGTTTGTGCGACTAAGTCGATGACGCCAAAGGAATCGTGGCTACCGATTACGAAAGGAGTGTTCGATTCAAGATGGGCTACGAGATGAGTTATGGAGTTGATTGCTCATACGAGAGAAAGGGATTTCGCCATTCTGGTGGAGAAAGCACGGATCGCTGAAGAGGTTAAGAAGACTATATGAGAAAATCGAGAGAAGAGTAGGAACGAGAATAAGAGAGGTATTGGACCATCGGTATCATTTGGTAATGTCCAGAAAAGACCAAGGACCGAGAACCTTGTACGTGCACTTGTACCAAATTGAACGAGTCATTCATGTGTTAAGTGTGGGAGAACCCATTTAGGAGAGTGTTGGGGAAATAGTAAAGAATGCTTTGGTGCGGATCTAAGGCACATCCGTTAAGAATTGTCCTCGAGCAATGAGGGTCGTGGTTCGAGCCATAGAGGAATGGTTCGATCAAAGTCAACCAAGGATGTAATATCGGGTAAGCTCCTTTGCTTTGGTACATGCTTTAATTACTTTACTTGCTTATGAGTTAGCCTTTTCGTGTTGCTAAGAGAGGTGCTTGGAATTTTAATGCGAACTTAGAGACGTGGTGGGAAGTATGGTAGATTAAGTTCAGAGTCTTGAAATGGTGTAGAATAGCGAGTTATGACTATCCCAGTAATAAGTAATTTCGAGGACGAAATTATTTTTAAGGGGGGTAGAATTGTAACATCCAAGGTTTAGGGGCTATACAGTTGAGTATAATTTAGGTGTTGGAAGGTTTTTGGGTGTGCTTGGATGTGTTTAGAGGATTTAAGAATGCTTGGATGAAAGGAGAAGGCTTTGGAAAATTTTAGATTTTTAGTGTAAAAAGGGGAAATAGGGCAAGAAGGCCTTAAAATAAATTGGTGGAATTTAGGACACAAGAAACGGTTGGGTGGAGTGGCATGGAGGCGCTGCTTGGAGCACAGGAAGGTGACGCCTAAGGGAGCAGGTTCGAAATGCTAAGGCAGCAATTTTGTTTTATTTTTATGCCAATAAGGGAACTGGGCCGATTATGCCTTAAAATAAATGGCAGTTATTGGACATGAAAGACCGTTAGGCAAAGAAGCTCGTCATGCCTTAAGAGCTTGGGGAGGACGCCATTAAGGACACAGGTTCGAATCCAGTGAGCAGCGATAAAAGAGTTTTATTTTGTTTTAGGGGCGTTAAAAGGAAGGGACTAAGGAAGTAAGGCTTAAAATATATATTATGAGTTTATGGCACAAAACAACGCCTTGGCCGAATGGCTCGAGGCGCTACTCCGGCACTTGTTCCACTGTGTCCTGCGTTCGAACCATGGAGGCTGCAGGTGGGGTTTTCTTTTGCTGCTGACATGAAGAGGTGGCGTGAAGGTGGAGGGCACCAGGAAGTTGCAATGGATTAAGCCTGCTGTTGTTTAATTTTTTTTTAAATTCGGTTGGTAAGTAAGTGATAAGCTTACTTTATTTTATTTATTTTAAATAATTGTAGGATTATTTTATTTAGTTTAAATTAGTAAATAAGAGTTGTTATTGGTTTATTTGAATTTGATAAGGAGATAAAATATGGGATAAATTAGAGAAGGGGACTAATTCAAATTAGTTTGAATTAGTATGTGGTGGCCGGATTTTGGAGTCTTCAAGGGGGAGGGGGGTGCCAAATTCTATAAATAGGGGTGTGCTCATCCCTTAACCGAATTTTAGCCCTATTTCTTTTATGCCAAATTATTTCTAATTCTTCCTTAGCCTTTTGTCAAACCAAGTCAAGGAAAACACTTCCTCTTTTTCTTTTATTCATGGAAGCCATAGCAAAACCTTTAGCCCTCCATCTCTCTTCTATTTTACCAAGCTTGAAGCCGAACCTGTGAAGTGTGGTGCTGTCGACATCTAAAGCTTGTGGGTAAGTGTCCTAGTTACTTGTTTTAGTGGCCAAACCGAATGGTTGGCCTTAGTTTTGGTATGGCCGAATGTCCCTAGGGCCATGGTGATGTGTTTCGTTTTGTTGTAGCTAGCACCAAGGAGCTAAAAGGGATTCTCTTGGGATTTCGACAGATAAGGTAAGGTGAGGATAAATATTCGGCCAAAGGGGGGCCTTTTCATAGATTCTTGTTGTAGGCCGATTCTAATAGCGGTGTGCAGGGATTTCGACAACACCATAGGACCATTGGCGTTTCAGGATTCAGGTAAAAGAGGGTAAGTGGTTTGATATTCGGCCTTAGGCCATTGGTTGTGTTTTGGTGTTGACCGAATGGTGACTATGGTTTATAGGGCAATCGATGTAAGCAAAGGAAGCCTTCGGATTTCAATTTATTTGATAAGGATGATTAGTAAGTGACTTAGATTCGTTAATAGTAGATTATGACTTTGTTGATTAATCGTGTGGTTACGATTAAGTATCGCCGATGGATGCGAAAAGCCGCCAAGAGGAGAAAGGGAAAGCTCCCATCCCGAAGTTCAAAAGAGATCGGTTTCATTGCACATGACGAGATTAGCCACCGGGTGTGGGCGTGCAATAGAAAACGATAGGCGATATAACATAGTCTCACTAAAAGATAGCGTCGGGATCGAGGGTTTAGAGCTTCAGGTTATAAGGTGTGTAGTTAGACCATTGTTTCCGGGATTTGTATGATCTCTGTTGTGCTATATGTTTGCTAATGAATGCAGTGCCATATGTGTAATGGATACCCTAAAGGGGTATGATGACGACCAGGTTAGTAGCAAATTGGCTAATAGGTGATAATTGATTTTAACTATGTGAGGATGCCTATATTTGTGAATATCATGTACATGCATCATCTCAAAGATCATATTATGTTACATGTGCATGGGTGGGTTTTGAAAGAAGGTGCGGTGTACTTGAGTACGTGGTTGATGTCGACTTTGTGCTACATCGTGGATTGGCGCCGACCGAGGTCGCGTTGTGGATCTTTTGATTTAGTTCGCGTGGTTACCTTGATTGATATCGGCTTTATGCCATATCGTGGCTTGATGGATTCTTTGTGTGCTCCATCGTGGTTTGATGTTAGCTACACGCTACATCGTGGATGGCATTGGTTTCCTTTTTGGAGATAAAAGGAGAGGGTGACTCGATAGTCCCCTGGTGTGTGGTAGGCTGGATAATGGGGTGTGTAGCGATTGGACCTTAGGATTGGGTTGGGTTTCATGTTGCATTGTTCCGTTATGAAATGCTATGGAAATGGGCCAAGCCCAATATGACATGTGAATTGGTATGTTATGAGAACATACGTGGAAATGGGCCAAGCCCAAAGGATCGATGGATTAATGAGAAAAGGGCTAGCCTAGTACTTGAATGTCGATTGAATGTGGGCCATGCCCGTTGTGGTAATGTTTAAATGATTATATTTATATGTTGCACTTGATAATTGGGTTGACTTGTGGCTAGCATGAGGGTGGATAACGATGGTATAATTACACACCGAGTCCAGTATGACTCACCCAATTATTTATCCAACATCGCAGTGACTTGTTGACCTGGACCGGTCGGAGAGGATGCAAGGTGGCCCATGCGAAGGAGATTAATTTGATTATCTTTAAGAAATTTTTAATACTAAGTGTTTTGTTTAATATTGGTTGTAATAAGGGCCACTTTTGATTAAAGTACTCTATTTATAGTTGATAAAGGTTATATCGTATTTAGTAATATTTTTAGAAAGGATTTATTTTATAATAAATTATAATAAAGTTTTAATTCAAACCAAGCTTATTATTTAGTAATTTTAATGGAATTACTTCCTAAAATAAACAAAATTTTCAAGTTTTATTCTAAAGACAAAGATTTTCAACATTTTTCCGCAGTGACATAACCAGATCCGGTCAAGGCTCATGGGCCGGGGTTGGGGATGTTACATTTTATGTGTTATAGGATGATTATATGAGTACATGAAAATTTTGGTGAATTAATTTTAGTGATTACTTGTTTAATTTTGAAAAAGGACTAAATCGCATAAGGTGCAAAAATTTTGTTCTACAAGCTAAGGATGTTAATTAGCTATGGAACAATAAAATATAGGTCTTTATTGAGTAAATAGACCAATAAAAGTGGTGGCTGGACATGAATTTTTAATTCATGAAATTGGTCAAGGTTAGGTAGATTTTTGGTGACTTAATTGATAAAATAATCATAAAGTAAAAAAGAAAGCTTCATCCTTTTCATTCTTTCTCTTCACCATCGAAAGTTACAACAAAAATGGGGGTTTTTGCAGTTTAAAGTTTCAGCCAAACTTCCCTCTTGCAAGTAAGTGTTTTTGATGGTCATTCTTGATGATTTTTGTATTTTTCTGACCCTTGTAGCTTCAGCTAACTAATGGATGGACTATTTTGCAAAATGGTTGTGTAACACATCTAACCCGTATCCGTCACCATATTAGGGTTACGAGGCATTATCGACTAACCACAACTCAGAACAGTCATTCCATCTAAAATTATGCACAAAATTAAATTTAGCTCATTCACCAAAAATTTCATATATTTTTGTTTTTGTTTTTTTTTAAAACTCGAATAATAATTAGCAACTCAATCATATAAGTCATGTAACACCCCAAACCCGACCTATGCGTTTCGACCAGATCTAGCGTGTTATGGAACACATAACACTTTATCGAATTTTGAAAACACAAGTAAATTATTTAAATTTTGAATAAAGAAGTGACTTTTTGGAAATAAACCTCTTTGTATTATTATTACGTATAAATAAACCTTGTCATGATTTCATAAGTTGCATAACATTGAAAACTACTTAGTTGAATAAAACTAGGGCCTTATTACATAAATATTCCCAAATAAAATAAAATAAAAGTTAAAGAAATTCAAAAAACTAATTTGTAGAAATAAAACTTGATGGCCCCTCGAGTCCGTCTTGGCTCCCATGTCCACGCTCTACTGCTCATCTGAAAGCGTAGAAAAAAAAAAGAAAGCGTGAGTCACCAAGATTCAGTGTATAAATCTCAAAACACACAACGACCTGAGCCCACAAACACATTATAGGCCCCGCCCATACATCAGGCAACAATTATAATCACATGGTAAACAATAAATAATGAATAACCCAACCCATCCTAGGTTTCCATCCTCTACACACCAACCCGAACCAACCATCACACCGTGGGGATTTCTACAATCAACCCTCCATCCGCTACACACCATAAACACAGCCGAACTGCCTATTCCTATTATTTAGGAATTATTAAATGTGGCATTGCCACCGATCACTATGTGACCTAGCATTTATATTTGTGGGTTTTCTACCACCGATCACTGTGCGACCTGTCATGCACTTCCCCTTCATCATATCAAAATCCCACCCCATGCATACATATATAAAGAAAACATCATGTAGGCTTACATTTATTTCGATACACAGAGGGAGTTCTATGTTTACGTACCTGGCATCCTTGCCTAACCCTTTTAGGGTTCTATTCGACTGTCTATACAGCTTCTTTCCGGCTTTTTAGCCCATAATACATACATATAATCATACATACAGGATTAGTAGTGTGTTAGAGGTCTACACACCTGATTACCGATAAGACGATGCTTTCCATGTCGACACTATCCTTAGTCGACACTACCGCTATCTCGCCTAAGGTGTTGTTCGAAGCCAGTCCACAACCAAGTGGCCAATCTCGAATGGCGATATCGCTTCTTTTCTTAAACTTAGGATTTTCTCCTTTGCATGATCCATATTTAATTCCATCACAAGTCCTTATCAGAACTACTACCACAATATTTAATCGTTAATTCTCATTATAACCTTAAGATCTTACATATAATGATCAAATCTAATAGAAATCTAGGGAAATCTTCTTACCTTAAAAATCCCGAAAGTGGAGAGTAGCTATTTTTGGCTTTTAGATCTAATTGACCAAGCTTCCTTCAAATCTCGAATTTCCGCCCAACATAGAATCATTAAACTGTTAATTTTTTAGCTTTTGTCTTTTAAGAACCGAAATAGAATATGAGATCTAACAGAAATCGACACTTACCTTAGTATAGGGAGTTCGGTTAACACTTGGAAAGGAGATTCGACAATGCTAAAGGAAAGTTTTAAATGCCGGAAGAATAGAACTAATTCTCAAATAGGATGAATAAAAGAAAAGACTATAGATGCTTCTGCTTTTTAGAGAAATCGGCACAATGGGGAAAAAGTGGAGAAGAGTTTCAGGTTTTAAAGAAATTGGAGAAAAGAAATTGGAGAGGGAGAGGCTAAGGAATTTCGGCACAATGGGAGAAGAAATTAGGGTTTTCAATGTCAGAATCAAGGAGCTATCCGCCCTATTTATAGATATTTCGACACTTCATGTATAAAACCGAAAACGCCCTTCCTAATTAATTAAAATTCAAGCTAAATGAGAGGGAAAATTTGGCACCCCCTTTGCCATGCAGTAGCCGATTTCTACACTGCTCTAGGTGATGGATTTTCGGCCATCACCTCCCTTGTAGATAAGCTCCTAACTTTTCTCCTTTTTATCTACTATTTTATCAATTATAAAATCCATCTAAATCTTCCTATTTTTTAGCCTTGTAGCCGTCCACCTCATCAAATCTTAATGCCTAAATTTAACTCACTTAAATTAAAAGATTTGGGCTTTATTAAACTTAAATTTTGGGCCCCTAACTCCTTGTGTGTGGCATCACTCCTTGCTTTATTTTAGGTGCCGAAAATAGCCCTAAAAACATGGGCTCATTGCGACCCAAAACTTGTCATTTTTAATTGTTAATGATGCCACTTTAAAAAAAATTTAATATGGGCCTCTGCCTAATTCTAAGCCCAAATTTAAACCCCTTTCACTATATTAAACATATTCCTATACTAAACGCATAGACCCATAAATTCAGAATGTTACAGTTCTACCCCCTTAAAGAACTTTCGTCCTCTAAATTTCTAATTAACTAGTAATCAAACTACCTAAGTCTCACTACTATGCTTTCGCTGCGCACTCTTATTCTAAAGCCAAAATAAATACTTAGTATACTATGGCAGGGTACGCACCGATATTCACATCTAGAGCGTCCTCGTCCCCTTGGCGACGTGCTGCATAGACCAAGGCTGGCTGGCTCGCCTCAGCATAGCCTGCACCTCTACGACCATATCCTGTGCCATTGCCACCATTGACTTGACCACGACCCATTGGTGGTTGTTGACCTCCTCTTTCCAGTGGTGCATTCTCTTGACACATGGGCCCTTTATCGCCTGCTGTTTGCGGACAGTTTCTGACTTGGTGGTCCGTAGATCCACACCTAAAACACTTCCAGGTGCACGCCCAACACTCACCGGTATAGAACTTACCACATCGAGCACACTTTTGTGTCCGTTAGCAAGAATGGTCTTTCATCCTGTTTCGGCCCGTCTGACCTAGGTCTTTTCTGAGTTTGCCCAACTGTCCCTGACGATTCAAAATTCCTCTTACTTCTACTCCTATCTCTATCCCGATTCAGTTTCTCAATCCACTTTACCTCTTCAGTTATCTTAGCATTTTTCACAAGCACAAGAAATTCTCTCCATTGTGGGGCTATCAAAACACACAAGTCATCCCTCAGGCCATCTTCGAACCTAACACAACGTTCATGCTCGTGGCTACCATCCCACGAGCAAAATGGCTAAGGCGTAAGAATTCAGCTTCATACGCACCACTAACCTACTCCTCGAACCGATTCAAATGCTTACGGCAAGCATCCACATAACTCGATCCAATATACTTATTCTCAAACGCCATCTTAAAGAAATCCTGGTGATACGGCCACCATCTGTACCATCCTTAACCGTAAGCCACCATTGATAGGCTTCATCCTCGGAGGGTACAACCCTTTCAACTTCTCCTCCTCCGTGAAATCCAAATCATCCATTATTCGTTCTACCGCCTCTAACCAATACTCAATGAACTTGGGGCTACCTCGAAATTCCCTAAACATTTACGCCCCATTGGCCCTAAGCCGCCCAAGACATGATTTTCGCCTCTGTGCCCATGCCTACTCCAAAGAACCCTCTAAAACCCTCAACATCACCGAGATACAAGACCATCTCCTATTGCGATCCCGACATTCGACCTCTTCAACTGGCATTTCGTTTCCTGACCCGTGGCCAGATCCTGCTAGTTCTGACAGAGTCATCCTACCCCTACCACAACCACATGGCGAACGTCCTCGACCCCTTGTACTTATTCTACCGCTTCACGTTTATCTGATTAGAATTTTTATGAATTAGTAGTTTTCTTCCACTGATTAACCCCAAACAGTCTTATGAATAATAGTTTTAAAAGTAGTTCTTTCGAATTTGTACTCACAATACAGTCTCAAGTTCATATCCTCTAGGAAACACATACATTCAATCATCAACATCCATGAACTTACGTTCATCACAGAAAAGTGTTGTTGTTGTGGTTGTTGTTGTTTTACTACCCAGGGGTATTTTCATAATTTTTCCTATAGGGGTATTTTCGTAATTTTTCAAAATAAGGTTCCTTGGTAATTTTGTAAAATAAGGGTATTTTAGTAATTTTGCAATCCAGGGGTATTTCGATAATTTTTGAGATTCGGGGGTATTTCAGTAATTTTGACATCCAGGGGTAATTCAGTAATTTTACAAACCAGGGGTAATTCGGTAATTTTACAAACTAGGGGTATTTTGGTTATTTTACAATCCAGGGGTATTTTGAAAAAAAAAATCTAGTTACTCTTGTAAACATACGGTTTTTGGGTAAATTTTCAAAACATAGGCATTTTACAAATTCATTGCTCGTTGGAAATTTTCACAAATCAAGTGTATTTCTTTGAAATTTACAAAACTTAGGGGTTTTGTTTGCAAAATACGGTGGTGGTCCCTTTCGGGTTTTAATTATAGGTTTGGCCCATCAACAAGTCCTCATAATTAGAGTGAATGCACCACTACGCACTGTAAGATTCGTGGAAGAGGAGTTGAGTCACTAGGATCGCTTAAATACCAAGCTCTTCCGGATCTATTCTTGACATGCGTATGCCCGTTGCCACACCCTAGTCTTGCGACTCGTCCCATAAAGCCCATTAAGCCCACATAGATATATAACACACGAGAGTTCGAATACTTACTCACAGGATCGGGTGCTTAGAGACTCAAAGCCATATCCTCAAACCGTACATTTTTCTAAATTTTTTCCAAAACACCTCTAGGCCCATTTCACGTTCGAAGTTTTGAACTGGGCTCTGATACCAAAATGCAACACCTCAAACTCGGTCCATGCGTTTTGACCAGATCTGGCGTGTTATGGAACACATAACACTTTATCGGATTTTGAAAACACAAGTTAATTATTTAAATTTTGAATAAAGAAGTGACTTTTTGGAAATAAACCTCTTTGTATTATTATTACGTATAAATAAACCTTGTCATGATTTCATAAGTTGCATAACATTGAAAACTACTTAGTTGAATAAAACTAGGGGCCTTATTACATAAATATTCCCAAATAAAATAAAATAAAATTTAAAGAAGTTTAAAAAAATAATTTGTAGAAATAAAACTTGATGGCCCCTCGAGTCCGTCTCGGCTCCCATGTCCACGCTCTACTGCTCATCTGAAAGCGTAGAAAAAAAAGGAAAGCGTGAGTCACCAAGACTCAGTGTATAAATCTCAAAACACACAACGACCTAAGCCCACAAACACATTATGGGCCCTGGCCCATACATCAGGCAACAATTATAATCACATGGTAAACAATAAATAGTGAATAACCCAACCCATCCTAGGTTTCCATCCTCTACACACCAACCCGAACCAACCATCACACCTTGGGGATTTCTACAATCAACCCTCCATCCGCTACACACCATAACGACAATTAAACGCCTATTCTCGTTATTCAGGAATTATTAAATGTGGCATAGCCACCGATCACTATGTGACCTAGCATTTATATTTGTGGGTTTTCTACCACCGATCACTGTGCGACCTGTCATGCACTTCCTCTTCATCATATCAAAATCTTACCCCATGCATACATACATAAAGAAAACATCATGTAGGCTTACATTTATTTTGATACACATAGGAGTTCTATGTTTACGCACTGCATCCTTGCCTAACCTTTTTAGGGTTCCATTCGATTGCCTATATGACCTCTTTTCACTTTTTAGCCCATAATACATACATATAATCATACATACAGATTAGTAGTGTGTTAGAGATCTACACACCGACACCGATAAGACAATGCTTTCTATGTCGACGCTATCCTTAGTCGACACTCATCGCTATCTGCCTAAGGTGTTGTTCGAAGCAGTCCACAACCAAGTGGCCAATCTCGAATGGCGATATCGCTTTTTCTTAAACTTAGGATTTTCTCCTTTGCTCGATCCATATTTAATTCCATCACAAGTCCTTATCGAACTACTATCACAATATTTAATCGTTAATTCTCATTATAACCTTAAGATCTTGCATATAATGATCAAATCTAATAGAAATCTAGGGAAATCTTCTTACCTTAAAAATCTTGAAAGTGGAGACTAGCTATTTTCGGCTTTTAGATCTAATTGACCAAGCTTCCTTCAAATCCCAATTGTCGCCCAACATAGAATCATTAAATCGTTAATTTTTCTGCTTTTGCCTTTTAAGAATCGAAATAGAATATGAGATCTAATGTAAATTGGCACTTACCTTAGTATAGGAATTGGCTAACACTTGGAAAGGAGATTCGACAATGCCAAAGGAAAGTTTTAAATGCCTAAGAATAGAACTAATTCTCAAATAGGATGAATAAAAGAAAAGACTATAGATGCTTCTGCTTTTTAGAGAAATCAGCACAATGGGGAAAAAGCGGAGAAGAGTTTCGGCTTTTGAAGAAATTGGAGAAAAGAAATTGGAGAGGGAGAGGCTAAGGAATTTCGGCACAATGGGAGAAGAAATTAGGGTTTTCAATGTCAAAATCAAGGAGCTATCCGCCCTATTTATAGATATTTCGACACCTCATGTATAAAATCGAAAACGCCCTTCCTAATTAATTAAAATTCAAGCTAAATGAGAGGGAAAATTCGGCACCCCTTTGCCATGCAAGAGTTTATTTCTACACTCTACCATCACCTCCCTTGTAGATAAGCTCCTAACTTTTCTCCTTTTTATCTACTATTATATCAATTATAAAATCCATCTAAATCTTCCCATTTTTGAGCCTTGTAGTCGTCCACCTCATCAAATCTTAATGCCTAAATTTAACTCACTTAAATTAAAAGATTTGGGCTTTATTAAACTTAAATTTTGGGCCCCTAACTCCTTGTGTGTGGCGTCACTCCTTGCTTCATTTTAGGTGCCAAAAATTTCTCTAAAAACATGGGCTCCTTACGACCCAAAACTTGTTCCTTTTTAATTGTTAATGATGCCACTTTAAAAAAATTTTAATATGGGCCTTTGCCTAATTCTAAGCCCAAATTTAAACCCCTTTCACCATATTAAACATATTCCTATACTAAACGCATAGACCCATAAATTCAGGATGTTACAAGTCACATTCACACATATGTATCACTTAACTGACTAAAAACCAAACATGCTTATGTACTTATGCACATTCACTTATTAAGTCAAAACAAGACATACCATTTAACCTATGAAATATTCATGCATGAAACATTAGCAAACATTTTCAATTAGTCGAATAACATCTTGTTCATTATAATTCATATGCAATTTACAATAATATTATTTATCATATTCGGTCATAAATAGGCAAATCTTATTACACCCAACTCACATGCTCAATAACCGATCCAAAATTTCATGTATCAAACCATTCATCACTTCATCTATTAGGTTAATACATTATTCATTTTAAATTATCCATACGGCATACTAAGCATATAAATAAGTAAATATTATACATAGACAAACATCATTTCAAACCAAATATACCTCTTCTCTTATCACAAGTATATGCGCATATAACCATATGAATTAAATCATTTTGAGTACAAGTAATAACCAAAATTTAACCAATTCAAATGCTAATTAATATTCCCAAAATATACATATACATAACCACTCAATTAATCACATATAAATATTTGGTCAACCATAAAAAAACTTCCATACAAACCACTTAAACTATATTCATTTTAAATAACTATCTATTCAAGTATAAATGTTGCACATAGCATATAAAACACACCAAAACAATTTATCAAACTAATTAAATAGCACATTCATTTCTTACTTCACCATTATATCATTTATCATTATCCAAACATACATCATCCCTTATCTCATTTCTAAATGAATTATAAGACTATCCATCACAAGCATAAATCAACGTTAGTTAACTTACAAGCCATTCATGCCATAATCAATCAAACCATATACTTAATTACCTATCATGACTTCATGAAACATACTTACCAAAACAAAGATATACCTTGACCGAAAACATACACACAAACATAAACATTGTTTCAAGCCATTTTCGCATGGCTTATATTTACATACCCCAAAATCAAGTATATTATCTAGTCTATACATGCCATAAGTTTGAAATCAAACTTAATAAAATATCGAAAACAGTCGATAGTGTGATAGACTTCTCTGACGATCCCCCGAGCTCGTAACCTACTACCAAAATCTATAAAAACAAAAGCAAATACACACAGTAAGCTATCACAGCTTAGTAAGTCATAAGCAAAGAAACATTTAATCATTTACATAATTTAATCTAGATAAATAGTAATAAGTCATCATAATTATATATATTTATATATATATATATATATATTCCAACTTATCATCTCATATATCAAAGCGTATATAACTTGCAATATCTTTCTTTTGGTCGAATACTCAATTGAACATTAGTATATTTAACCTTTACTTTCTATAATACAATTACATCATTAGGTCAATATATATACGTTCACATAAATGTACACATAATTCACATTAACATATAACATTATAACATCAATTCAAACATTCAACTTACCTTATTTTCATAACTTAGTATGAGTACATACCTGAGCCTTTCTAACTCGATTTTTCCCTCGATCTTAACTTATCATTGCCCGTTGAACCATTAGAAATTAAAAAGGATACCCAGATAGTGGAACATATCGTACAATGCCAACGTCCCAGACGTGGTCTTACATGTAATCACATAACGATGCCACTGTCCCAGACAGGGTCTTACACGTAAATACAAGTCGATGCGAACATCCCAGACATGGTCTTACATGATAACACATAACGAAATCCTATGTCATGACATATGTATCCTAGCTATTCCTAAGGTTCGTATGAGACTTTTGGGACATCATATCTCTATTGAATCGAACTCGTAAATATAGCTACCAAGCTTAAATACATTCGGCCAATACATATGTATATTCGTAAAATTCAATTCAACATATAAAATTTACATATATTCAAAATTAACAACATTTATATGCTTATAGACTTACCTCGGATATCGACGGACAAAAATAAACGACTATTCGTATATTTTTGTTTTCCCCTGATCCAAATCCGTTTTCTTTGGTTCTTGAACTAAACATATTCAAATTAAACTTATTTAAACACCATTTTATTCAATTTAGTCTAAAACACATAAATAGGCAAATTACCATTTTGCCACTAACATTTTACACTTTTCACAATTTAGTCTCTATTGCATAAAACACAAAATATGCAAAATTTCATAATCCCATGCCTAGGCCGAATCTACCCCATGATCATAAAAGTCATATTTTTCATTTATTTCACATTTTAATCTCTTAATTTATTATTTTTACAATTTAGTCCTAATTACTCAAAATCATCAAAATTTCCAATACAAAACATTTTAATCTATCACATATCTTTAATATTTTATCATCAAACAACAAAAATCACAAGCTATCATCAATTTCAAAACACAAAGTCATCATCAAATTCAAAAATTAGGACATGGGTTTGTAGTACTCGAAGCAACGATCACAAAAACATAGAAATTATCAAAAACCGAACAAATTACATACCTTAATTGAGAAAACACAAGGCCGAATGTGGGTTTTCTTTTCTTTTTATTTTCCTTAGCTAAATTTGGCGATGAAAAGATGAACATGCAAAGTGGTGTTTATTTTATGTTTTATTATAATAAATTAATTTGCTAAATTACCATATTATCCTTTATAAATTAATATACACATTTTATATACAATGTACATAACGTCCATCAATATAAATCATGGTATAATTGAAACATAAACACCTCCCATTAAAAGAACAAATCAATTTAGCACTTTAACAAATAGTTAGAAACTTTTACTATTTATGCGATTAAGTCTTTTTATTAAATCGGACACTCAAATGGTAAAATTAAATCACGAAAATTTCACAATTATCAATTCACACAGTATAAACACAGATAATAATATTTAAATATTTTTTACTCGGATTTGTAGTCCCGAAACCACTGTTCCGATTAGGGTCAAAATTGAACTGTCACAGGTTGAGAGTCTAGGGTTTTACCATGTG
Source organism: Gossypium rotundifolium (assembly GCA_025506655.1). NCBI lineage: Eukaryota > Viridiplantae > Streptophyta > Magnoliopsida > Malvales > Malvaceae > Gossypium > Gossypium rotundifolium. The sequence goes on along the minus strand of CP106724.1, from coordinate 26,142,369 downwards.
AGTATTCATGTTCTTTTCTGAAATTTTATGGAATAAAATAAATCTTGATTGTTAAATAGACAACTTTTGTGAAAGTGGTTTTCATCAAAACACCTAAAAGAACCATTTTGTGAAGTTTATAAAATAGGTTGTAAATGTGTGAAATAATTGAAAATTGTGAGTTGCTATAAGAGTAATAAAGGTTCGACTAGGCTTTTTAAAGGAGGAAATTTGATTAAAATCGTTTTACAAGCCTAGGGGCAAAATTGTAATTATGTAAAAGTCTAGGGGCAAAATGGTAATTTTTCCCAGGTCTGAATTATAGATTGTCTTGATTAATGTAGTGATTAAATAAGTGAAAGTGTCATTATAGATCAAGAAAAATAGAGTCCGGACCCAGACTGGGGGAAGACCAAGCTAGTAGACTAATTCAATCTAGTCGCCCACTTTTTGTATACCGAAGTAAGTTGTACGTAAATAATACAACTTTATTATTATGGATTGAACAAGTAATATGGCATAAAGTGTTTGATTATTGTTGTGAATATGCATGAGGAGAATTGATGTAGTAAAAACTCTCGGTTGAACATTGGGAATAGATTGGATATCCATGTCATGGCATCGACGTTGATATGTGTACTAGTGTAAGACCATGTCTAGGACATGGCATCAGCATTGATATGTGTACCAGTGTAAAACCATGTATGGGACATAGCATCGGCCACATTATGAGAGCCAGTGTAAGACCATGTTTGGGACATGGCATCAGCGTTGATATGTGTGCTTGTGTAAGACCATGTCTGGGACATGGTATCGTCCACTTTATGAGAGCTAGTGTAAGACAACGTCTAGGACATGGCATCGGCATTGAGACGAGAGCTAGTGTAAGACCATATTTGGGACATGGAATCGGTATTTTACCCTCTTGTGTGAGGCTCATCGGATATCTTTTAGTATTCCAAATGGTTCCACGAGTATTTAAAGCTTATGATAAAGATACGAAAGGATATAATCATGTTGTGAGTGGTACAGGTTCTTACTTGAAACTCATGAGATATGAGCTTAGTTATGATGCATTAATGGTAAGGATGAAATTGAGTAAGTTCTATCTATGAGAATGATTTCGGGACGATCTTGTAATCTTTGGCTTATACTTATGATGTGTAAATATGTAGTAAATCTACCATTGTTGAATCAAGAATGTTGAACTGGTTTATAATATGCTATGTGTTTAAAGATGCATGGTTGATGTTGTTACTTATTTAAATGCAACTTACTAAGCTTTATGCTTACTCCCTCTCTTTTCCATTTTCTTATGGTGCCGCCAAGCTAGCTCAAGAATCAAGGGACGTCGGAGGCATCGATCACACTATCACCTGAAGTTTTTGGTATAGTTAGTTTAAATGTTCTGAGCGTGGCATGTATAGGGACTTAGTCTTTTTGTTAAGTGTCATATTGTGGTGGCCAAATGTGTTGGTTTGTCATAAAGTTGATTCATTTTGTATAAGGCCATAGTTGATGGCTAATACTTATTGTTGATAAATACAAATGTTGGTGTTTCCATGAATGTGGTTAATACATGATTTGGTCAGATGTTATGTGTGGATTGGTGTTACTAGATGTGGCTTATGTTAGTACAAGTAAGGGTAGCAAAAGGGCTTGGTAAATAGCATTGTTTTTGTCCACACGGTCTGCCCCATGGGTGTGTAGTCCGGTAGTGTGCCCCCTGCACCTTAATTTGGTAAAACAGAATGCCCAGTAGTAACCACACGGGCTGAGGCACGGCCGTGTGTCTCAACCGTGTGGATGACACCACCAGAATACATAGGCATGTACCCAGGCTGTGTGAAGTCTGCACCTTAAATGCGAAATTTAAATTTACAACACAGCCTAGCACACGGGCGTGTGCCTTGGCCGTGTGACCCGAAAATGTTGCTGACGTCAAAAATAGAATGTCAAGGTTTTAACACACGAGCGGTGACACGAGCATGTCATGGCCTTGTGAGGGACACGGGCATGTGCCAGGCCGTGTGAAAACCCTTATAGGTTCGAATTGAAAAATAAATCCACACGGCTAGGGACATGGGCGTGTGTGATCACACAGTCTTGCCACACGAGCATGTCTCTTGCCACACGGGCGTGTGCCTCTATTTTCAGGGAAATTTTCCAAAGTTTTCTAAAGTGTCTGGTTTAGTATCGAACCATTTCTAAAGTATGTTTTAGGCCTCGTAGGCCAATATTAGGGACTTCAAGATGAAGTTTGAAAAGTTTTAAATTTGAACGAACTTATATGACTCAGAATTATATGTTTGTATGCATTTAAGTAAGGTAACGCCTCATACCCTGTATCGGCGTCGGATACAGGTAAGGGGTGTTACGGGTGGGTACCCTAAACACGAAAAATTAAGGTTCGAAGAAAGCTAAAAGAGGGGCTGTCGACGCCACACGGGTGTGTTCCCGCCCGTGTGGAATTCATTACCATGTGAATGTTGTAGGTGTGGCCGTGTGTAAGACACGGTCGTGTGACGACGTTAGTGTGGCTGTGTGGGCCGCACGGGCTAGGCCAGATTTGGCGTGTGGGCCACATGGGCATGTGGGCCCAAAATTTTAAAAATTTCCCTAGGTTCACACTGGTCGTTCAGATTGACTGTGGGCCTACTGTAAGGTCTGTAAGGGCTAACCAAACCCTATTTCATGTTATATGATACTCTGATAGTCTGATCTAAGTAGGAAACTGATGTGTATGTCTGACTATAGTGTTAAGTATGTATTTATCTGTATACGAGCATGTTAAACATGTTTATTCTGTTATTTTTGCATCTGTATTCTGTATCTGTGTTTGGGGTGAGATTTGTATATGTGGAGGAAATGATTTGTACAACAACCTTTCGCCTATATTCTGGCAGCTTGACTGCATATTATCTATTATGTGTCGCATCGACACTATATGGTGTGTAAGGATAGGTGGGTGTTTTTAACCCCACATGGTATGATGAGATGGATGAAGATGGTGTGTAGAGGATGGGGGTAAGATTCTGTACGTTTGATCTATTATATGTTATCTAATTTTGATATATGTTTCTGTTATGAACTTAGGTCTGAATCATATCTGAATGTATATGAAATTTTGTGTATGTTGCATGACTATCTCTGTTGGGTTACACACTAAGTTTACGAAAACTCACATCGGTTTGTCTGTTCTGTTCAGGTAATAAACAATATAGGCCGGTCAGTGTGACGGAGGCTCAGCGGTTACCACTTGACGAAAACTATTTTCATTATTATTATTTATCAGTTTTACTAAAATTTCTAGTTTTTGTGAGAGTTTTGTAATTTTTGGAATCTCCAGAATTTTTGGACTGTTTGGTTTGAATTTTTGGGTTTGAGTGCATTATGATTTCTAAACTGCGATGATTCGAAAAAAATACCGATTTTACGCGAACAAACGTTATTTTTGAAAACACAAGCGTGGTTTTGTTTTAAATGATTTTCAAACTTCCGCTGCGAAATAATTGGTTAACTTTAAAGAACAACATGTAACAGTTTCAGTAATATATATAAATGAATGTGTTTTATAAAACTTGGACGTTTTATCAAATAACTAAACATTGATTTATCGAAGTATCATCGGTTTTAAAACCCTTCTTCATAACACTCCCAGATTCAGCCATAACGTCTAGGTCAAGTTTGGAGTGTTACAATTTTCACTGCTTCTTAATCTATCATTTAACACCAAATTAAAGCAAAATCATCAACATTTTCTATGTTCGCTTCACCAAGGTCAAATATGACATTGTGGTTTTCCATCTATTTATTTCATTTTCTCATTTCTAACAACTAAATAATCATCTCCTAATCATTTTTCATCCAAAAACTAACTTATTTATCTAAGTTTTCTTAAGCTTCCATCAAAGAGGATTTTAACCATACATGATAATTTCAAAAACTAATAGTAGATGTAAGTAAAACAAGCTTCAAAGATTCAAAATCTATGAAAAGGCTAAAGAAAAACCATACCTTATGCTTGAGAATTGAAGAAAAATGATGAAAGAGTATTTTTTTCTTCTTCCTTAGCTAGGTTTGAACATAAAAAGGAAAGATGAAGAAAATGTCATATTTTCTTTACATATAATATTTTATTACTTTAATAAAATAATAGTATTTTAAATAAAATATTTAACAATTATTAATTAATAAAATATCATTTAAAATTTATCATGAAACCATTTATTTTTTGAGGTAATGATAAAATTGCCTCAAGTCCTTTCCATAAAAAAATGTGTAATTTTTATTTAGTCCTTGTACATTTTACCATATTCAATTTAGTCCCTAAACTTTTTCCAAGTTTCTAGTCTAATCCAAATATCTCAACTAATAATTCTCTACAACTTTGTGTTTGTCAGTTTTCTCTAAACATGATCTTGATTTCTTGTACAACCAATTATTTATAAATCACTTATTCAATAATGCCTACCATAGATATATATTTGATAATACTACTTATAATATGATATTAATGTGGGGATGTTGCATAACAACTTTCATTTGAAATCACATAGATATAGCCAATATGCACAAAACAAATGCAACACAATTATAGTAGTAAGAACAACAATAAATGCCAGAGCTTGAAATGATACTTGAAAAAACAATTTAGTTTGCCTTTATTCAAGTTGTTGTCAAAACAGATGTTGTAACAAGTTTTCTTAACCAAGTTGTTTAACAAGTTAAATAAAGGAGTAAAAGAATAACGAGAGACCAGAATTCTTAATGCAATTTAGATTAAATAATCATATCTCCACGAGCCTTGCTTAGAGAATGAATCCACTAAATAATTTTCTTGGTACAACAATTAATTTAAGCCCAACCTACCCAAAACTCAAACATATAATTGCAGCATCAATGTTATTCAATTGTTTGCATTCGTTCTCCCCAAATAACCTCAATTGCAAGTATAACTTCTCCAACAAAAAAAAAAAAAAAACTACAAAATATTCCCAAGAATACAAATAAACACTCCCCAATAAACCACAACCAAACTATAATTTTTGGCTATCTTATTCCACACATTTTATCTCATGAAGGTAAACCTTTAATCACTTGATTTTCGAATTTAAAACATATATATGCTAAGTTTTGAAACCATCAACATCTCCAAAAGCTTATCAGATTTGGCCATTAAACTCAACTAGATAAAGCCATAACATTTTAACTCTTCTTTGTTCTCCAAAGGTTTCTCTTAGAAAATGGACTCTATCAATATATAATCTAGTTCCCTTTTTACAACAAAAATTTGCATTTGTTGCCTATCTCGACATTTAAACACGTCATTTAAAATATTATAAATCAAAATTGTCAATTCAATAAAATACTTTGATTGTTTTAAAAGCTTGATAAAACTCATGTTGTAACAGAACATTCGACCGCTAAAGTTTCTAACAATCTCCCCCTTTTGGCATTTTAATATAACTTTGCAGCAAATGAAGCACACAAAATCCTAGGGAAAGGATTGTATGAAATAGTGACGTCACGTCATTTGTATCCCTTTTCCAATAGTTTTATGCAACATCAGTATTTTCATCCTAAATTTCAGCATTTTCATCCTGAAAAAAAATCAAATCCAAATTAAAATCCTAAAATTCAGGATATAATACTAATGTGACATAAAACTATTGGAAAGGGATAATATCACTGTTTCATACAATCCTTTCTCCAAAATCCTATACATGATAAAAAGTTAAAAACTAAACAAAAAGAACTAGATTCATCATCAACAAACTCAAAATGATAGTTTAAACTTTTCATTAGCAACAATCATGCATAAGTAGAGAGTATGAAGCAATAATCACATCTCCAAGATAATAATCTTCAAATAACTAATGGAACAATCATCTAGTAGTCAATAGAGTTATAACATAATAGCAACAAAAGTCAACTTCAAAATAATAACATAAAAAACTAAAGAAGCATAACCACAACACCAAGTTCAAAATATTGTCATTTGCAACCCATAACTTTTACTCTTCCTCTTTTTTGGCAAAAATGCTAAAGAAAATTTGCCTACCATGTCATTTTCTCAAAGTTATAAATAAATTTAGCAAATATGACCTTCTTGACATTGTGTTGCTCTTTTAATAGTTGAGCAAGGGTTTCTTCCGCTTCATTGTTATAAATAAGGTTAAATATAAAATTAATATATAAACTTGTTCACTTCTCTCAAATTAATTATTATGATTTTTTTTGTCCCAAATTGATACTCAAACTTTTGTTTCTGTCAACCAAACCGGTACCTAAGTCTAGCGCTGTTAAGTTTAAAGCACGTGGCAGAATAAGATTATGACATACGGCATAAATGACATCAAGGTGATGTCATAATTAAGAAAAAAATTTTCCTTTTAATTTTTCTCACATCCCTCCAATTTTTTTGAGTTCCTTCCTCTTTTCCTTCTTTATTCTTTTTCCTTCAACCCAAGTTTCTTCTTCTTGTTTGGCAGTAACAGTCAACAACTTTTTTCACTAGTCTTTTCCTTCCTCAACCTTAAGACCATTCTCTTCCATTTATTTATTTTTTGTTTCTAGAGGAAAAAAAAGCTAGATTTTCGATTTTTCTTTTTTGCAGATACACTTGAAGAGATTGGAAGAATTTTTTTTGCTACTTCTGGTAACTAATCGTGAATATTTCTTTTTATTTTCTTGAAGTTTTTGAGAATCTGTAAGAAAAATGAAGAACAAAGTTGAAGAGATTTGAAACTACTGTTATGTTTTGATTCAATTTTTCTTGTTTGATAGATACATTTGGAAGACATAAGAGCTATTTTGGGGAGAAATTTCAACTGGTCAACTTTTTCCTCCTACTCTTTTTTCCTCTGATTTGTTTTCACAAACATTAATGCCCAATCTTCACCTCCCTTAGAAGAAACATGAAAGAGACACAGATAAGCTATTGATTAAAAAAATTGAAAGTTTTTTAGATTTGAAAAGTCTGACAAAGGAAGGAGATGAAGTTGGAGAAGACAAAAAAATCGTTGACTGACACTCCGGTGCCATTTTTAGGCTGAAAAGGAGCCCAACGACGACGGGGGCAGCAACTCAGGTTGAGGGAGGAAGAAGAAAGAAGAAGAAGACGAAAGAAGGGAAGAAAATGAGCGTTAAAAAAAATTAGGGAGAAAGTCAGTTGAAGGATAAACATACCTTCACTTGTATTTTCTGTTGCAACATAATCTTCAACAAAAATCGGATCGGCATTAGCTTGAGTGTTCTACTTTGTTTGATTTACTATTTCAGCATATTTGTTATCTTAAATAATGTGCTTTTCTAGTGTCATGATCAGATTTGACCATATCTTTAATAAGCTAGTCAATAATCTCCAGATATTAACATCGATAAAATTCAAATCAACATTCAAATGAAAATACAAACATTGGCCTTTTGAGATGTTTCTAAATCTTGTTGGAAAAAGTTGTTGAATCAAATGTTGTAACAAGTTTTTTAACAAATCTGTTTTGCAAGTTAAATAAGGGAGTAAAAAAAGTGAGATACCAAAATTCTTGGCATTGTTTAGATTAAATAATCTTACCTCTACAGAGCCTTACTAAGAGAACGAATCTTCGAAATATTTTTTTCAATACAACACTTGATTTAATCCCAATCTACTCAATACTCACTGAATAATTATAACTTTAATGTCACCCAATGATGTACACTCACTCTCTCTTAAATAGCCTCACTTACAAGTATAACCTCTCCAAAAATACTTGAAGTAACAAAGTATAATAAACTCAACAATGTAATCCCTAGAAATACAAATAAGGCACTCCCTAAAAAACCATACATAAACAATTACTTTCAGATGTCTTATATAAGGTTCCTACTCATGAATAAACTCTACCAATATATCATTTAGTTGTCTTCTTATAACAAAAGTGATAATACCACGTCTCTCCATTTCTCTCATCTTTACTCTTAACCTTCTTAATCATGCAACTTCTTAAAATGCATGACAAAGGAAGATGAAGGTTTGAAATAAGCTATTTTGACCATTCCATATCACATGGATAATCATGTTTTATTTTTATCACAATTTATAAAAATAAATACAATAAATCCCCCGTGACCAAATAAAATAGTAAAGATGATAAGATTGAAGTCTACAATCCCATATATTCCATGGTATCCAACCCACATGCAAAGCAATTTATAGTTTCTATACTTTGAGAAGGAAACAAAAACAGACAAATAAATAAAAAAGAAAGGGAAATCTAACAAATATCGGCATCATCCACCAACGTTAGCTTTATTACGCCTAGATATTCCCCAGCTTTTCACACTGACCTAAAGCAAAATAATATTTATTATTAAATAAATATTTCATTGATAATCCCAACGAAACATGATTTCATCCCAATCCCAACCCTAATTGAGCCCCTTATCATTTATTATCATTGTTCTAGTAGTAATGATTTTGTTTATTTGATTCAATTTTATTAAGGGTATGTTTGATAATATTTTTAAAAAGTATTTTGAAAAGTGATATAAAAATTATTTTAAAAATTTAGTTTAAAATTTAAGTGTTTAGCATTGTTGTTAAAAAGTATTTTGAGAGATAAAATGTCTGCTTTTAGACATGTTATTATCAAGTAATAAATATGTATTTAAATAAAATTTAAATTAATTAATATTATTATATTTTAGTAAGAATATAAAAAATTTACTATAACTTATTAATATTTTAATATATAAAATATAAATTTTAAATATTTTAAGTAATAAATATTAATTACTTATAAAATTTAATTAGAATATATAAACTACATTTTAAATATTTGTAATTAGTATTTTAAAAATATTTTTTATTTTTAATTAATAATTTTAACACATTTATAATTAAGCACCAAGAAAACAAAAGAAAAAATTATGTTATTGGAGGAATAAAAAGTAATTAAGCATTAAAATTACTTTTAAGAGAAGAAAAGACTCCTGAAAACTCAAAAATTTCAACTAAAAATAACTTATTCTGCACAACTTTTCTTTCAAAAGTATTTTTAGAGCTAGAAATATTTTTTAAGTACAGAAAAATAGACTTTATTGTTCAGAATCTAACTCCTCATTATTAAAAAATAATGTGCGTTCATTGAAATTCATACATAAATGTTTTTGTAAAATTTAATAATTGAAAATTTTATAAAAAGTATTTTTTGATATTAATTATTAATTAAGTAAAAAAGAGGAGAAAATCACACCTTCACAAGTCACAATCCCAGTCCACACAAAAAAGACGCGTCGTTTGCAAGCAGATTCTTCGTAATCCATATATGACGATATAAATTGAAATTTTGATTTTTCTTCCTCAAATTTTCTTTTTTTCTGCTTTTTAATGTATATTATATTAATATTATTTGGCGAAGGCCTAAGCAGCCCAGCCCTTACAGCAACAGGCGTCTGGATGCTACTATAAAGCAAGACCAAAGACCAAGATAGTGTGGCCTCTTTTTCTCTTTCAGTGACCTGTATCCAGCCAACCCGAGATTTTCTATTTTCCGATTCTTTTTAGGTCTTTTTCCCAATTTTTTTGTATTTCTAAAACAGAAACAAATAGGTGTCTCAATGGCAGAAGAGAGCGGTGCCCCTGTAAGTTGTGCTGATTTGCCCGTTAAAAGGCCCAGAGAAGACGAAGAAAACGGGGTCTCTTCTGTTGCTGCTGCTGTTGCTATGGAAATGGAAGCTGATACCAATAATACTTCCAAGGAAGCAGATGGGATTTCCTCCGTTATTCCTGGATGGTTCTCTGAGATTAGCCCAATGTGGCCTGGTTCGTTTTTCAACTCTCCTAATTCCCCATTATTTCTCCTAATCTTTTCTTTACGTTTCCTTTTGGAGAAAAGAATGTAAAGTTCTTTTTTTTTCTTTCTCTGCTTCGATTCCAAAGAGGGCTTTTTTCTTAAATCTGGGTTTTCTTTTCCTTTCTGATTTTCGATGTATGTTTTAATCTATGTATATTTTTTATGGTTATTGATTTGTTTTAGATTATGGGTGAGCAAGTTTCTGTGCTTTTTATTTGGCTTTTAACTGATTTGAATGAAAAAAATTTATTTTATTTTATTTTATTTTATTGTGCTTATTTTGATTGTGTAAGATATTGGTTCCATCTAAGGGCGATACTTATTCTGATTGAATTCATGGGTTGGGTTCTTTTCAACTTCGTTCCCCCTTTTATTCGTCATTTCTGATGTGCGTTCTTATCTGATATCTTCTGTTTTTGGCTCTTCTTTAGGGAAAAAAAGGATTCTCAAATGGTCCCATCTCCCATATTGAGGATGTTATTATTTTGCACATCTCATGTAACTTGGTTGTCATTTCTGCTTGTGTAGTGGGTCTGTTTGTGATTCTTTATAGTGAAAAAGAAAAAGGAAAAAAAAAGCTTCATTTTTATATTTCTAACTACTAGTTAACTACATTTTCATTGAATGTTAAGCGTTTACGCTTCTTTGTGTACATTTGCTTGTTTATATGATTGACATCTCGAAGAGCAGACTGCTTGCATGTTGTCACTTGTGTGTATTTTTCTTATTTGGGAGTGTGTACTATTAGTTTAATAGCGACGTCTGATCTATATTCATTCATAATTCAATGTGTTAATCCATTGCTGCCCATCTTGATTCTTGGATTTTTGGGTTCTTTCTTAGTAGTTACTGTGAAAGTTGTGGAGTATGAGGCTGGTGTTACTTTTGCAAGTTAGGGTCTTTTTAGTGTGCACGGGGGTTTCCATGCAGTAGGCTTTGTAATTTACTTGAAATTAAGTGTAAGGGAGGAAGTAGCATAATAATTCACTGAAATGATACTTTATTTTTATTTAGTATCTGAGAAGAAAATATCTTTAGTGGCTCTGTTTTATATGAAATATGCAGGAGAGGCGCATTCCTTAAAGGTTGAAAAGGTCTTGTTTCAAGGGAAGTCTGATTACCAGAATGTTATGGTCTTTCAGGTATTTCATGGTCCCATTTTATTTTGCTTCTTTTTTCTCCCTGTTTAGTTTCTTTTAAATTTTTATTTTTTGAAGCACTGCACTCTTGCAGTCATCAACATATGGGAAGGTTCTTGTTTTGGATGGTGTGATTCAGCTCACAGAGAGAGATGAATGTGCATATCAGGAAATGATCACTCATCTTCCACTTTGCTCCATTCCAAATCCTAAGAAGGTATTTCAGCTACTATATTACTGATTATATCAAGAGCCGTTTTCTACCAGATTTGCATTTCTCAGTAAACATTTGAAGTGAATTCCATGCCATGTTTTAGATTCATTAAGGCTTGGATGGATATTAAGGTAGTCCTCATTTTTTACATTTAGCTGCAAGAGAATGACTGAAGAAAATGCTTAATTTTCGTTAAGTATAGTGAAGGAGCCATATAATATTACTGAGATCCACTGGAAATGATTTTGTTTATTGTTTTGACTCCATATTTGGATTATTTTTAATTTTATTAGTTTTTGGTGAATGTGGTCTTTTCCTATCTGCTGTTAAACCCACAGAAGTTTTACATGTTCTTTTCTCTTTTTCCTGAAGGAAACTCCCTCATTTAGAAATGAAAACCAATAAAATTTAAAGAATACAAACTGCTGATGTTTAACAGCAATGAACTATTTGTGTTCAATAGTTTTGGGTGGAAGTTGAACATGCTTTAGTCATAGTCTGTTTCCATTTAATGTGGGTTCTCTTGGGAGCTTGCTTTTAATGGTATTGTACCAAAGATAAAATGACTTGATAGGCACCTGTTGTCTTCTTCAATTCCCACTTACTTGTTTCTTTCACCAGGTTTTGGTCATTGGTGGTGGTGATGGTGGAGTTCTACGGGAAGTTTCTCGTCATTCTTCTGTTGAGCAGATTGACATCTGTGAAATTGACAAGATGGTCATCGATGTTAGTAATCTCTTTCTTGCTTTCAACACATTCTTTATGATTCACAATTAGTTGCAATTGATTGATGGAAAGTGGGTAAAGTTACTTTTTGATTAAATGTATTAAAGCATAGGAAATGGTTCTGCAAAATTGTAAGTTTACAATTTCAGCAGGCCAACTGGCTAGGAACGTCCAACCATCCCTTAGTGGAACCTTGTTGAAATAACGATATGCACTTTTTTTGTGCCAGGTTTCTAAACAATATTTTCCTGATGTAGCTGTTGGTTATGATGATCCCCGTGTGAAACTTCATATTGGCGATGGTATGGTGAACTTGTTTGGTTTTTTGGGTGTGTTTTTATACTCTATTGCATGATATCAATCATTAATGTCCTTTTGTGTTTCAGGAGTTGCATTTTTGAAGGCTGTTCCAGAAGGTACTTATGATGCAATTATAGTCGATTCTTCTGATCCTATAGGTAATGCTTTTTGGTGGAAATTTGGTATTGTTTTTCTTTGTTATTAATGGTTTGTAATCTTTAATATTTGAGAATTGGGTCATTGTTTGACATCTCAGGTCCTGCTCAAGAACTCTTTGAGAAGCCCTTTTTTGAGTCTGTGGCAAAGGCTCTTCGTCCAGGAGGAGTCGTCTGCACTCAGGCAGAAAGTATCTGGCTACATATGCACATCATTGAGGATATTGTAGCAAACTGCCGTCAAATCTTCAAAGGCTCTGTTAACTATGCGTGGACTACAGTTCCTACATACCCAAGGCATATACTTATAACCTTTCCTTCACCTTGTGACAAACTGCTGCTTTCTTATTTAATTGTTTCACCCCACTCCCTATATTTCTCTGTGTTGTTTTATGTTGTTAATACCTTCTAAAGCAATGGAGGTTTTCCTTATGCTACTGCATCATCATGTGGTGCATTCCATTGTGTTTGCATGACTTTGGTTTACCATTATACATGTTGCCAAAAGCTGCGTATTATTGACTTTATTTAATTTTTTACAGTGGTGTGATTGGTTTCATGCTTTGCTCAACTGAGGGGCCTCTTGTTGACTTCAAGCATCCGGTGAATCCTATAGACAAAGATGAGAGCTGCTGCAAATCAAAACGACCCCTTAAGTTTTACAACTCTGAGGTGAAACTTTGCTCCACTCTAAATCCTTTATAATCGTGTGAAAATAATAATGCTGAGTCACATATTTAACCCTTTTCCAGAAGTCTTAAAACCCTATTTTGAAATCTTTGTACATTTGCTTGTTTATGATTGCAGATTCATTCGGCTGCTTTCTGTTTACCATCCTTTGCAAAGAAGGTGATCGAATCAAAACCTTAAGAGTGGAAATTTTGAAGTTTTAGAACAAAATTCTAGTTATTGGTGAGCATTAGTTATCATCCTTTGCTTTGATGGCCCAATGTAGCAACGAACCTTGGATTTGGAAATTTAGATAATGCACTTTCTTTTTTGTCTCGCTTAGGAAGAGAATTTGAGGTAATGGTTGTGGAAGGATATATGTCCACAAGGGATAAAATGGTCATTTAGCTGAGACATAAATGCTGTTTCTTGCAATCGTTTATCAGATTCACATGTTTGTGTTATTATATCATTTTTGCAATATATTGTCATGGATGTTTAGGATCATTCAGCTGTTGTTTGACTTTCACTTTGTGTTTGTGTTTTTGGAAGTACGTATATTAGGATCAAGTTAGCTTTGAAGGTTGTGTATTTTCATGTCTTAAGAAAATAAGAGCCCCCTTCCGGCCGAAAAACGTACTTAGGATCTCCAGTATATATGCCAATAACTCTTATGCTGATCCATCCATCAGAACATATTAGCGTCAGCTCATCTCATTTGCATTTTGGTAGTACTTACAGAAGTTTGGACCCTCTTATCGCACCCCAAACTTTTTGGTTGTCAATGTCATTTTGTTTTTTGCTGTTTATTCCTAGTGCTTTACATGGTCCAAATATAACTTGACTACTCCAAACACCTCTTCTTATACACACACACCTGTAATATATCGTCAGCGAGAGAGACCCGGTTGTTAGGCAAAGGTCTAAGTCTTCCCTGTCAAGCACTATTAGCCTAACTTGGTAGTTGGTACAATGTGAAATCACTTTATAGACCAGCTAATAAAAGAACAGGCTTAGGGACCAAAAATAAGGGCCATAGGTATTAATTCCCTTGTGGGGGTCATCCCCTACCTCTCTTCGCGTTCTTGAGAATTTTATTTTTTACTTTTTTCCATTAAAAAGTTCCTTCACTCATTTAAGCATAAAAGAGCATCTCAAAGAACAAGATTATCTTCTTTTGCAAGAATCTAAGAGCATTTGGGCTTATCTCCAGATTTTATCCTTCAAAAATAAACCAATATCATGAACGAGTTATAATTTTTAATGCTGTTTACCATAAAACAACAGGTTATCACAAACCCTACCCTGCTAAGTGTTAGAGGAGAAGAGATGAACTATATTTGATGAAATGAAGGGACCATTTAACCTTGCTTGACGTATCATCATCATTGTCATGTCTTTGAATCTGAATAATAAGTATACATAGGTTGTTTTTGTTAGAATCATTCGTGACGGTGGCTTAGTACGAATAAAATCAACAACAAAGCTGAAATGCTATCCAACAGAACAAGTTACAAAGACAGATCATTGAAAAATAGTAACTTATAAAGGCACCAAAATCTCCTCAATCACAAGGTTGGAATATCTAGGAACCAAAATCTAATATATTCAATAACACTAAAAAAATACAAATAAAAATAATACCTAGGATGGTATCAAGTTGTGATTAAGTTGATGTATATATTATAAATATTTTTTTAATAAAAATCTATCTTATAAGTATTAACTAAATCATTAACCATCATTATCAGTAATCACCTAGTAACCTACGTATACATTACGTTCACGCTAAGTTGGGGTAATTACTCCACTAATTCGGCATCCCTTGTCCTTGTGTTTTACTTTGTGACTCCAATTAGCAATAGGCATGATGCAAGCTATAATCCAAAATGAAATTAAAATAAAAGTAAAAGCAAATTGCTAAATTGAAAACCCAAAATCTAAACTCTAGAACAACTCTTCTTTTAATTTAAGGCTTTTAATTGGATTAATTTATTGTCTCAATGAAATTGACTGTGTTTGGTTTTGCTCCTTGGATTTTAGATTTGTTTATGTATTTCATGCTTATATTATTTTTATTATTACTCATTCATAATAATTCAATTTAAAATTTAATTTACTCGTTTTTATTGTGTTTAAATTCATAACATATATTACATAATTTGTTATAATGAGTCCATTTTAAAATGAAGTGTTTGTGTTATTTTTTCTTCTATAAAATATTACACATTCATATAATCTTTCATATGTTAATAATTCGCTTTATGTAAATTTTGATAAATTTATATATTTATATTTAAACTACGATTATTTTATTTTTTATATATAAATATAACGAGACATATTTTCAATTTTGTTTTATATTTTAATTCATTCCACGAGTTATATAATTTTAATTCAAGCTTAAGTTCATTTTTTTAAAAAAAAGAGAATTATTACACTAATATTTATACACATTTGTTCAATTAAAACTTTAATTTAATTTTATGAAGAGCGAGATAGTGTTAAAGAATTGTAAAATTTTAATACAAAATATAATAAATCGGATTTATCATGTCAAATTATCAAAATAAATAAAAAAACAAAACTAGATATAAAAGCATACTTGAATCAATTGATATTTTCAAATTTTCAATTCTTGTGATTTTGATCTTTTAAATTAACACAAAAGTATTTTAGAGTCATGGTTCCTCTTTTTGAATATGGAATGTCAAACAAGTTACGTATTTATAATTTTGAGATTATAACCTTGATATATAACTTTTGCACATTAACCTTAATTTTTTGTTAGACCATCATCAATTAGAAATTAGCAATTATATTATCTACACATATTTGACTCATACTTTATTTAATAACTTAAACCCAATAAATCTTAACCAAATTAGATCACTTTGAATCGGACTAACCTTTTATGGTAGTAAATAATATCATGTAATTATTCTTATTATATATATGTGATGTTCATATTATCCAATAATCTCCCACTTGAACAACATATATATACTAATTATCTCATAATTATATGTCATTATATAACCTCAGAGTTCAATACTTTTCTATCATATCAAAAGATATTCCAAACAATCTCGTCCATTAATTATGTTAACATAGAACCAATGCGACTTTGGTTACATATATAGTAATTAAATCCATCCCTAATCAATAACACAACCAAATGACATAAATCAAGTATGGATATGTAGTATGAAAATTACATGCAATGTGATCTAAATATATCTATTTCTAATTGGCCCTCCTTAACCTTAATGGGATCAAACTTTACCAAAATCAGATTATGATTAAATTAAATAAACCTTGTTTTTGTAGAAAATATTCTTAGTATTCGTAAACTGAAATAACTGAAAATGCATCTGTAACATAAAAGCATTTAAAACTACAAACTCCCACTAAATCCAATTATCATGAAACGACGTTACACCCATATAAGCAATGTGCCCATCAAAACCATGGGCATAGTCTCTTAGTAAGCGGAGCCACAATAATGGAGTTTGCCCCAATATGTTATAGACACCTGAGTACTCTAAACTCTTTATTTAACAACTAAGAATTTAAAATCTATGTGTCTTTTTAATGTGCTCTTGTTATTATTTGAATAACGGGTTGCAATTTGTTATCATATCTTAGTGAAAAAATTTTGCATCCATATTCTATAAAAATCGGAGTTTGTATACATGACGATCTTTAACTTATCAGACCTTCAGTATGTTAGCATATAATGTTGTTGTTTTCTAAAGATAATGTATGAATCATTTAGTTGTTTTCCAATGATCCATACCCGAATTGCTCAAATATTTACACAGCATCCCAACAATGCACGCAATACTCAAACACATACAAACTTGAACATACATTAGATTTCCCACTTCTAAAATATAGGAAATTTTATGCATTTCCATAATTTCAAAATCATTATTGGGTCATTGATTGAAACTATTCTTACTCCTATTGATCTTGTGATATATACAATCATTGACTTTGGATGTCTGCTTAAGCCCATAAATGGATTTCTTTAATTTGCAAACCATTGACTTTGTATCACTGAACACAGTTTTCTGGTTGCACCATATAAATTGTCTCATCAATTTTACCATTGAAAACATAGTCTTGACATCCATCTAATGTAGTTCAAGGTCAAAATATGCCACTAAAATCATTATAACTCTTTCTCTAGTGGACCTTCTTAATAGTATTAGTTCTTGAGGTTGTAAAATTTGCTACTTGATTGTGAGATTCTACGACATTGTTTAGATCCAGAGTTGTTATTTAAACAATATCAAACGTAATAAATTGTTCCTAGTCTTTATCAATAAAAATTAAAAGAATGTGTTGAAGAATATCGACATATTCTTCTTCAAAGACAATGGCATTAGTTCTTTCTCCGCCCCCCCAAACCTAACATCCACAAAGAATTGACATCATCCATCTTAAAAATAGCCTTAGTAGTGGGATCATAAAATTTATAATCCTTAAATCTTTTAGGGTATCCAAAAAACCAAAGGAATTAGGAATATCGTTGGACACAAATCTCTCAATTCTCCTTTTGAGGATATAACCTAATCTTTTGTATCATAACGAAGTCGAATTCTTAGTGGTAAATTTATATCTCTTACCCATTATGGTAGTTGTAAGGATTCATTAAACTAAGCAATAGTATCAAATAAATATATATTATCATAACCTATTAAAGAACTACCAACCAATTTTGGATTATGAAAAAGAGTAAATTTTTCATTTCCAAATGAACAAGAATAACCAACTTTGTCCAATGTTGAAACGGAAATCAAGTTCTGCCAAAAAGACGGTACAACAAAAGTCTCATTCAAATCCAAAGAAAATTTAGTTTTTAACAATAATAATCTAAAAAGTCCCTATTGCTTCAAGTTCTACCGAATTTCTGTAGCCTACATAGATGTATCTTTCACCATTATTAGGCTTTCAGTAGTTCGACAACCTTGCATAAACACACTAATGTGATTATTGTACCAAAATCTATCCACCAAGTGTGTCTATGTACTGAAATCAAATTAACCTAAGAATAAGCAAAAATAAGAAGTATACTTGTTGCACCACAAAAGAAACAACCATCCTTGGTTAATTCATTTTATTGTTTCTTTTGTAATGTCGTATATGCAACTCTTCTTCTTTTTTTTTTCTTTATATACCTCATTGAAATTAGATTAGTTAATCCCAACCTTTTCATTGTTGGTAAACCTTTTTTCAGTGTTGACTATTAGTTCCTTAATCGTGGCACATGGTGTCCATGAATGTTTCAAAGCATGCAATGATGTTGGAAAATATTGTAGTAGCTAAATCAATCAAAGCAAGCTCACATAAGATTTCAAATCTAAACTAAAATAATTTGAATAAGAGTGCCAAAACTATTTTTTAAAATCGACTTTTATTTTTAAAACAAAAATTGAGAGTTGTCACCAATCTTTTTTTTAAAGGTGTGATTGGGTCACCTCGTAATTTGATTGTTTTAATAAAATATTTTGATAAACAATGATTTTCATCTACGAAATTCGAGAAAACGGGTTCGAGAGTCGTTACAGACGAGGAAGGATTAGCACCCTCGTGACGCCCAAAATTGGTACCTAATTGATTACTTTGTGTCTTAGTGTCGAAAGTTGAAAACTTGAAAATAATTTAAAATACGATCTCTCTTTGTATTGATGTTAATTTCGCTCACAAATTGCTTGAATAAATCGAAATAAACGTTAAAGACCCTCTTTTCTCGAGATAACAAAACGCCACATCCCGTAAGTTAGGACACGACACCTTGAACTTTTGAGAATAAGTTTGCCTTTTGTTTTTCTTTGTTTAAACCTCACGTATTTTAATTTTGAAAAGGATATTTGATTATTCGAATTCAACGAGAAAAATCGAAATCCTGTAAGTTAGGGCACGATTTTATCGAATCTTTCAAATACGAAACATTGCTTATTTTTTGAAAATTTTCCCTTTATTACGAATTTGGGTGAAAACTAATAAAATATTTAAAATGATATGTGAATAAAATATTATGTTAATGAATGACAACAATATAAATGTAATAATAAGCAATTTATAGTACCTATAATGACAATAACCACATAATACATATCACTTTAATACCAACATTAATAGTCAAGGAAAAATAAAATAAATAATACAATAAATAAAAACAATGATAACGACAATAATAATGACAAAACAATGCACACAAAAGAAAATATCAAATTTTCAAATGTTATGAGGACAAAGAAATAAATATATACATAAATAAATATTGAGAAAAATAATTTATAGAGTATTGAAAATAAAAGGCCAAATTAAAATATAACAAGTTGAGGTGCAATTTGTGATAAAGTACTCAAATATAATAATAATAATAATGATAATAATAATAATGACAGTAATAAAAACAACAACAACAACAACAACAACAACAACGACACAACAACAACAACAACAACAACAACAACAACAACAACAAATAATAATAATAATAATAATAATAATAATAATAAGCAACAAAATATACGTAAGTAAAGAAATAAAAATAATATGAACTAAAATAATAATAATAATAATATAAAATAAAGAATATTTATATATAAACAAATAAATAAAATGATGAAATTAATACATATAGGATCTTTAAATGAATACGGATTAAATTGAATTGAAATAAAATTTAGAGTCTAAATTATAAAAGAAATAAATGAATAAACATAAAAGGGACTAGATAGAAATTTAAACAAAATAAAAGGGATAAATTAAATAAAATAAATAATAAAAGGCCAAAATGAGACGCACGCGAAATAGGGGACCAATTGGGAAATTATTCCCTATTCCCAAAACACACTGTTTCAGTAGGGATCAAAATGAAATAAAGGTAAAATTATTGGGTTGAATTAAAAAACAAAAGTACTAGATCACAAATTAATTAAAAAGCAGCAGGACTAAGGGAGTAAATAGCCCAAAAATCAAAAAAACGTAGATCCTTCAGGCAGGTCGGGTTGACCCGAAACGACACCGTTTCAGGTGTCCGTCTTCCCAAATGGTTTGAGGACCAAATTGAATTAAACATAAAAATGAATGGCTACTTTAAAAAAATAAAAAGGGATAGGACCCAATCGAACTAAGCTTCAAAAGCGGAAGAGCCCATCGCGCAAATAGACCCTTCTGCAAAAAACATGCGGATCCTAGGTCGGGTCGGGTCCAGACGCTGGTCAAAGGCGAAGAAACGACATCATTTTAGGGCTTCAGAAGCCTGTCCTAAATGACGTCGTATGGGGGGCAGTATAAATGCAAAGAAAAACTTTAAAAATTGTCATTTAGCCATAGTTTCAAAAAAAAAAATTGTTCTCTTTTTCTCTCTGTTCTCTCTCTCTCCGGCCTATGCTCCGACGAGCTTTCGTTGTGGACGGTGGCCGGAGGTGCAGAAAATCTGGCCTTTTCAGCCGTTTTTGATCCTTTTTCTTTTTTTAGCAAAAAAAAACCCTTAAAATTCGACTTGGTTTAGAAATAAAAGGAAATACATACGAAATACCCTCCGTTGCCTTTCGAACCCTCATCAGAACCCATATGGGTTCTTGGGTATTCGGATATCGGCAACATTCGACGGAGGGGAAGACGAATTGACAGGTACTCAATGGAGGGGAAGATGAATCGACAGGTAATATTTATCGTTTTTCTATTTATTTATTTTGAAAAAATAAAAAGAGCACCTTAGATTTTTCGATTTCGATCTTCTTTTTGTATATTCGAAATCTTTTTTTATTTGTATTTGATGCAGTCTGCTTTTCATTGACAAAATTAAGGCTTTTTATAGCCGATTACATAGTCTATTTTTTATTTATTCTACTGTTTGCTTTTTGAATTTATGCTCTTTTTCGTGTTTTATTATTGTTCCCTTTTTGCTTGTTGCAGGCGTTGACGAAGGCGGGGGAAAGGCATTTTTTCTCATTTGGTGAAACAATAGTAGCGAGGTGGTCAGGCCTCGGGACGAGACGCGGGCGGTACGCCTGAGGAGAACAGTGGCGCTAGAAACCCTAGGGTTTCTAGCTTTTCTAAAAAATTTTAAGTATGTTGGGCCTGGTGGGATTTGGGCTTACGATTTTTTATTTGTTTTGTAATTGGACTTGAAACAAACTTGGACTGTTTAATATTTTTATTTTGGTTTTGGTTTTTTTATTTGTTTTGTGGGCCGGGCAAAATAGGTCAATTATAGCTGCCCCTCTTTGCTCGTTGTCGTGTAACGAAGATGGAACAATGACTTTAAAAAGGCCAACTTTGCCTGGACCTGCCGAGGCTGGACTTCTTTTGGTGTTTCTTTTCTTCAAGTAGCTTTATTCTAACCCACTGCAACTTCAGGGTATAAGATTTTCTATCTTCAATCTGCTCCACAACAACTTCAGGTAGATAAAATTTGAAGCTTCACTCCACTACAACTTCAGGGAGACAAGGTTTGTAACTTGTAGCTTTAGTCTATTCCACTACAACTTCAGGGAGATAAGACTTGCTATGGTAGATCTAATCCGACCCACTGCAACTTCAAAGGTATAGGACTTGTCGCTTCAATCTATTCCACTGCAACTTCAGGGAAATAAGATTTGTGGCTTCAATCTACTCCACTGCAATTTCAAGAAGATAAAATTTGCCATGATAACTTCAATATGCTCCACTACTACTTTAGGGAGATAAGATTTGTAGCTTCAATCTACTCCACTGCAACTTTTGGGAGATAAGATTCGCCACGATGACTTCAATCCGTCCCACTGTAACTTCAGGGGTATAGTATTTGTGGCTTTAATCTGCTCCACTGTAACTTCAGGAAGATAAGATTCGTCATGGTAATTTCAATCCGTCCCACTGCAACTTCAGGAGTATAAGATTTGTGATTTCACTGATCTGTTACACTGTTCTCTGGGGAATATAACCTGTAGAATCCATTTCATGGGCCTATTTATGCCTAGTGATTAAGATATCATGATTGGGATGAATCAAATGCTCTTAACTAAATGTGAATAAATGATATTTGCATGAATGCAGAATGTCATTTTTTTTGGAATGATCTCTTTTTAATGCCTTGGTTGTCATTACTCGTTATTTATCAAGGTTCTATCACTGATATGTTACCATGTCTTCTTGTTCAGCTGGTATCCTTGATGGGAAATCCGAAGAAATAGTCATAATTTAGACTATTCTTTCTCAAATGTTTCCAACCCTTAAGTTTGGTTAGTTCTGATTAGTGGTCTCGTTTTTAGATCCTTGTACTATTTTAGAAAACCTTTCAGACAAATATGCAGAACTCCCTTTACTTGAATATTATTAGTCTATTCATCGTTATTTCAATGTAAAAATGCTTGAAAAATATTGTAGTAATGGACAAGATCGATGTTTATTAGGAGCAAGGCTCGAAATGAATAGATTAATCAAAATAGAAAATTTGCTTAAATACAAAGTGAATAAGACGAAAATAGGTGCCTCGGATATCATAGCATGAGTTCCTTTGCACTAACTTCTCGAGGGCCCTTTTGAACTTGATATGTGTTTCGGAGATCCAAAATATTTTGTTGATGCCCTAAGATGTAACGCTCTTCCTTTTGAGAACACTCACCTATCACATGTTCAATTTTCGATCAAGATTTGAATTGCTCTTTTCCGGGGTTTTCAATTTAAAACCCCTTTTGGTCTCAAGGCGCCATTTGCAGGTTTTCACTTTGGCCTCTCCTTTTTTTTTAGGTGAAGTACTTCTTGACTGAGTCTAAATTCACGAGATTGGGCAAGCTTTTTCCATCCATGTCAATCAAAACCAACGCTCCTCCAAAAAAGGCATTCTTTACCACATAAGGTCCTTCCCAACTTGGCGTCCATTTCTCTCTAAAATCTTTTGTATGGGCAAAATCTTTTTCAATACAAGGTCCCCCTCATAGAATTCTCTAGGAAAAACCTTTTTGTTGTAATATTGCATCATTCACTTTTGGTACATCTGATCATGACAGATTGCTTTCAACCTTTTATCCTCAATCAAGTTTAGCTAATCATATCGGGATTGGATCCATTCTACTTCATCCAACTTTAATTCTGCCAAAAATCGTAGAGAAAGAATCTCGACTTCAATAGGTAAAATCGCCTCCATTCCATAAACCAAAAAGAAAGGTGTTGCCCCGGTTGAGGTCCTGACAGATATTCAATAAGCATAAAAGGCAAATGGTAGTTTCTCATGCCAATCTTTGTAAGTTTCAGTCATTTTCTCCACGATCTTCTTGATATTTTTATTGGCTGCCTCTACTGCACCATTCATTTTTGGGCAATATGGTGATGAGTTGTTGTGTTTGATCTTGAGCTGACTGCAGACTTCTGATATAGTGCTGTTGTTTAAATTTAGTGCATTGTCAGATATGATCCTTTCCAGCATTCCATATCGACAGATGATCTCCTTCTTTAAGAACTTGCTGACTGCCGACTTCGTGACATTGGTATATGAAGTGGCTTCTACCCACTTTGTAAAGTAATCGATGACCATGAAGATGAATCGATACTCGTTAGAAGCTTTGGGTGAAATTGTCCCAATGACATCCATGCCCCACATGGAGAAAGACCACGGAGAGGTCATAATATGAAGAGGTGAGGGAGGTACATGAATTTTATCTCTCTAAATTTGAGATTTGTGGCATTTCTTGGCATAACTGATGCAATACCCTTCCATGGTGGACCAATAATACCCGAATCTCATGATTTGCCTGGCCATTGTAAAACTATTGGCATCTGTTCTGCAGACACCCTCGTGGACTTCTTCTAAGATTTTCTTAACCTCAACAGCGTCTACAAATCTTACTAGCACCTGATCCTTTCTCCTTTTATATAGGATCTCCCCATCTAAGATATAGTCATTGGCCAGTCTTCTCAACGTCCTTTTATCATTCTTAATTGCTTGGTCAGGGTATTCACGATTCTTTACATATCGCAATATATCATTGTACCAAAGGTGGTCGTCCTCTTCTTCTTCTTTTTCTTCGATGTTGTAACAATGAGCTAGAGTCTCATAAATACTTATCTGGATAGGCTTTACATCCTCTTGTTTGTTCGCTTGACCATCGAAGCCAAAGTAGCCAATGCATCAGCTACATGATTTTCATCTCGTGGGAGGTAATAGAAGGTGATGTAATCAAACTCCTCAATTAACTCAAGAACCAACCTTCGATAATTGATTAATTTGGGATCTCTTGTCTCCTATTCTCCTTAAGTTGATAGATCACTAGTGCAGAATCCCATATACCTCTAGCACTTTGATCTTACATTCTATAGTCGTACGGATACCCATGATGCATGCTTCGTATTCAGTCATATTGTTCATTCTATCAAAATCCAATTTGCTAGTGAAGGGATAATGATCTCCATTTGGGGATATTAGAACTGCCCCAATTCTGTTACCCACAGCGTTCGAGGCTCTGTCAAAGTTTAGCTTTTAAAGATGACCTTCTCGAGAGTCTTCTTCAGTGGTTACAACATACATTATATCTTCATTCAAAAATCAAAGTTCAAAGGCTCGTAATCCTCTAGAGCTTTAATGGCCAGAAAATCCGCTATTGCGTTTCCTTTGATTGCCTTCTGGTTCACATAGACTATGTCAAATTTGAAAAGTAAAATTTACCATCGGGTCATTCTTCCATTTAGAGTAGTCGACTCCATCATGTACTTTAGAGGGTCCAGCTTTGAGATGAGCCAAGTTGTGTGGTACAGCATGTACTGTCTCAATCTTCGGGTTGTCCAAATCAGAGCGCAACATAACTTCTCAATTGGCTAATATCTTGTCTCACATTCAGTGAATTTCTTACTGAGATAGTATATTTCTCTTTCTTTTCTTCCCGACTCATCATGTTGACCAAGCACGCATCCCATAGAATTCTTGAATACTGCCAAGTATAGTATCAGTGGCCTATATGGGTTAGGTGGCATCAGTACTGGGGTATTGGACAAGTAATGTTTGACCTTATCGAAATTCTTCTGGCACTCCTCATCCCAAACGCTTGGGTTGTGTTTCTTAAAGATACGAAATATGTGATCGCATTTCTCAGTTAGCTGTGAAATAAACCGAGCAATGTAATTTAGTCTTCCTAGGAAACCTCGAACTTTTATTTGAGTGCGTAGTGGAAGCAATTGTTGTATAGCCTTTACTTTGTCTGGGTCGATCTCAATCCCCTTTTCACTGACTATAAATCCTAACAATTTTCCCGACCTAGCCCCGAAAGTACATTTTGCTGGAATGAGTTTCAGTTGGAATTTTCTTAATCTCAAGAACAGTTTCCTCAAGACTTGTACATGCTCTTTCTCTGTTCGGGACTTTGCGATCATATCATCAACATAAACTTTGAGTTCTTTGTACATCATATCATGAAACAAAGTTACCATAGCTCTTTGATACGTTGCTCCCGCATTTTTCAGTCCAAATGGCATCACCTTATAGCAAAATGTTCCCCACATAGTAACAAATGTGGTATTCTCAATGTCTTCAGGATGCATCTTTATTTGGTTGTATCCCGAGAAACCATCCATGAAGGA
The DNA here is from genome assembly GCA_025506655.1 of Gossypium rotundifolium. Lineage (NCBI taxonomy): Eukaryota > Viridiplantae > Streptophyta > Magnoliopsida > Malvales > Malvaceae > Gossypium > Gossypium rotundifolium. The sequence goes on along the minus strand of CP106724.1, from coordinate 26,116,775 downwards.
GAATAGTGAGTAACCTGCCGTGTTGTCCACTAAAGTGTCGATATGTGGCTATGGAAAATTATCTTTCAAGCTGGCTTTGTTCAAGTCTCTGTAGTCTACGCACATTCATACTTTCCAATATTTTTTTAGGGACGGGCACGTTATTGGCTACCCATTCTGAGTATTTAACCACCCGTAAGAAACCAGCATCGAATTGTTTCTTGACTTCCTCTTTTATTTTCAGTAAAATATCGGGCCTCATCCTTCGGAGCTTCTGTTGAACTGCCTTGCACTCTTCCTTTATGGAGAGTCAGTGTACCATGATATCAGTACTTAACCCGGGCATGTCTTGATATGACCATGCCAAGACATCCTTAAATTCTTGGAGTAATTCAACGAGGTCTTGCTTCGTCTCTATGGTAATGCAAGCTCCTATCTTCACCTCTTTTTCCTCTCCTGAGCTCACAATTTCCACTGACTCTTTATAAGGCAAGACTTGTTTCTCATCTTGTTCTACCGTTCTCAACAAATCAGGAGATAGGTTACAGTCTCGATCATATTCAAAATCTTGAGAATCTTCCGTGCACATATCTTGCTCAAAAGGAGATTCTGAGTCAGTAGCAGCGTCGCTCATATCATTGATATCTGGAAACCTGTTATAAGGATGAAGAAAAAATCCAAAGAATAAAAGAATCTAAGAATAATTATTTGTATGGTATGATTATGAATTAGATGAAAAGAATAAAAGAATATTTGCTCAAGATGATACGCAAAGATGCACTTTATTGAAATAAGGATTTTGAACATAAGCCTATTTCATAAAAGATTCTTATTGCTCCTGGGCTTAGAACAATAAGCATGTTTTGAACATTACTCTGTATTGGCTCTAAAAACTACAGGAATCTCTTCTGCAATATAGTTGTTCAAAACACTTCTAGGTACATAGGGGCAGATGTCTGATAAATTTTCTCCCTAAATTCCTCATTCAGATATGGAGTTGATGTTCAGGTTTCCCAACATTTCTTCAGTGGTCTCTTCTCTTGACATCTTTCTTTTCAGATGAATAGTTCCTCTTGATACGAACATCTTGGATATATGGGGAAAGGTCATTGATTCTCACTTAACCTTTTCCCTGCTCAGTCGCGCTTTTCCCCTTTCTTGATTCTTCGTCATCTCTTTCTTCCTCTGTTTCGCATCTGGCTTAAATCCTAAACTAAAGCGGTCTCGTTTGTCCTTCAGCATAGATGCCTCAACTTTTCCTTGCAGGCATTTTCCAAGTCCTTTCCCAGCAAGGCTACTTTACTGACTATCAGTTGCAGGCCCATCCTTGTAATTTTGAAGATTTTAGGCATCGGGATCTTGTTTCCTTTGACAATGAAGGTTGCATTCACAAATTTCAATGATCGAAGGAACATTCTATCACTTCATCGTCTGTCCCTACGTATGGCGCGTCACTGGTTATGGATGCAATGATGTTTTCTTCTGCATTTATCATTATTAACTGACCCTCGGTTACTAAATTTAGCTTCTAGTGTAGTGATGACAGCACTATCCCAGCTGTATGAATCCAAGGCCTCCTCAACAAATAATTATAAGAAGGCTTAATGTCCATCACCAAGAAATCTACTTTATACGTGTTTGGATCAATCAAGAGGGGTATCTCAATCCTTCCCGTCACCCTTCTTTCGATTCCATCGAATGCTCTCACTATGTTTTGACATGTCTTCATATAAGAGCTATCCACAGGTAACCTATTCAGGGTGGATAGGGGTAAGACATTTAATGTAGATCCGTTATCAATCAACACACATGGTAATGTATACCCTTTGCAGCGGGTGGTGATGTACAAAGCCTTTTTAGATCCCATGCCCCCTGGCGATATCTCATCATCATTAAATAAGATGAAGTTGTCGGCACTTATATTATTGACTAGACGGTCCAGCTTGTTCACAGAGATATCGTTAGCGACATAAGTTTCGTTTAGCACTTTTATTAATGTGCCATGATGTGTCTCCAAACTTAAGAGTAAAGCTAGCACTGAGATGCGAGTCGGTTGCTTGTGTAGCTGTTCCACAATGCTGTACTCACTATGCTTTAAGAATTTTAAAAATTTTTTAGCCTCGTTCTCAGTTACCGGTTCGTTAACTGACGATTTGAGCTTGACCGTCTTTTCTTTCTTTTGTTCAACTATTGGGGTCTTTCCTTTAACAGGCTCAGCTCCTGCATTTGATAGATCATAACACCTCCCACTGCGTGTGTAGAAACCCACCTCTTGGCCTTCTTCTGAAGTACTAATCGGGTTCACCTCTCTTGGGATCGTTACGTTGTAGTCATAATTCTAAGGAACCTTTTTGCTATCCTTGTAGGAAAAAGTTACAGATTTCTGGATTATGACCCTTGGTGCAATTTACACTCCGGCTTCATTGCTTATTGGTCGTGAAATTATAACCACTGGGTGGCTGACTTTATAGGCCTTCTCTATTGACCCCTCTTCTAAGGCGCACACGTCTTCTCTTTCAAAACCCATAGCATATTCAAAGAATTCTAGCTCCTTATTCTCCATCAGATTTTGCACTAAGGCCCTGAATTCAACACACTCTTGGATCTTATGACCATCTTTTGCATGGAACTCACAGTAGTTCCTTATCCCTTCAGCTTTTTCTTCTGAATCTTGTTTGATTAATCTTCCCTCTATTATTTTCTTCCAAACCCATTTCAGTGGGGTTTTTACTTTTGCTACATCTATCTTGGTTCTTTTCCCTCCATTCTCGATTATCGCATTTACCCCTTTATCAAAATAATTGGGTAACGGATTTGCTGCCACATTAAGTCCTGATGGGTCGTTTAACTTTACAATTTCTATTTTAATGAACCTTCCGATCAATTTTTTAAATGCGGTACAATTTTCAGTTGAATGTCCTGTGATTCCGTGGTACTCGCATTGAGCATTTGCATCATACCATTTGGAGAATAGAGGTTGCATGGGCTTCAGGTAGAATGGGGATACCACATGTGCATCAAATAGGCTCTGATACAGCTCCCTATACGTCATCGGGATAGTGTGAACTGGAGCCTTTCTATATTTGGCCTTTGGTTGGATTCTTGCCTTGGGGGGCTTGAAGACTAGTAGTTACTATCCTTGGCGGGCGAACGGTAATTGGTTTTGAGTAACCCTTGTTGTATGTGCCTATATTATTCACCTCATTTTCCTTATTTCTCGGGGCCGATCTTTTAGAGTTTTCACCCGCGTCTATCTTACCACTTCTCACTATATTTTCAATCATTTCACCGGACATGACTATATCCAAAAAAATCTTAGTAGCGCTCTCCAACATATGGTTGATGAATGGGGCTTTCAAAGTGTTGATGAAAAGTATTGTGGTTTCTTTTTCTAGAAGAGGTGGCTGGACTTGCATTGCTACCTCTCTCCATCTTTAGGCATATTGCCTGAAGCTCTCATTCTGCTTCTTCTCCATATTCTGCAGTGTGATTCTATCGGGTGTCATGCCCGTCACATGACTATATTGCTTCATAAAAGCTTGTGCTAGGTCTTTCCACGAATTGGTTTTGGCACGACTCAGTTGGTTGTACCATTTAGCTGCTGACCCGATCAGACTGTCTTGGAAGCAGTAGATCAATAGTTGATCATTATTGACATATCCTGTCATCCTTCGATAGAACATGGTGATGTGAGCTTCAGGGCAACTAGTCCCGCTGTATTTTTCAAACTCTGGAGTTTTGAACTTGGGAGAAGTACTAAATCTGAGACCAAACTTATGTTCTTGGCATCGATTTTGCAATGGTAATCAGCGTTTTCCATTGCTCTAAATTTTTCTTCTAGCCATCTGCAACAATCCTCAAGTTGCTTTGGCAGTTCCACTCTTGTTTTTTTTTATCTCTGTCATATCATCTAGATCAAGAACAACGGGATTGATTGGGTTATCCCTCGGATTGAAATCTGAGCCTGTTTGAAAGTTCATCGGTGCTGAGGTATCGATTTAATACTGTTGTGGTTTAATTATGACGGGTACCCTTCGTGGATACGCTTCTAGTTGTGCTTGGACATATATTGGGGTAAAACCCGGGGGGTAAATAGGATTCTCATTATCATCCCCTGAGTTGACCGCAGTGCCTTTCCCTTTTTCGCGTTCTCTAGCCAGTAACTGCGCCAATTAATTTATCATACTTCTTTGGGATTCTAATATCTGAGCCCTTATCTCCTGTTGCACTTTCGCTAATTGTTCTTGTAGTTGTACTTGCAACTGGTCTTGCATCTCTTTTTGAACTTTCTCTAGCCATTCCAATCTTTGGTCTATTATTTTGGTTTTGGCACGAGTACTGTAACGATGTTCGATTGGTTAATTCTTGTTGGTTTCCAGATTAACTGAAATAATTTTATTTAATTAGGGTCTTTTAATACATATGATGTAATGTAATGTGAATGCATGAAATGAATGCAAAAAGAGGCATTGATTCTGATTCAATTTCGTTAGAAAAACTTTACTAGAAAATAAATTTCTTTACATAAAACGAATTACACATATGAATTTGCCCTAATGCTCAAAGCCTTAACCTTCTAAGAAGCCAAGCTAACTCTTGACCCCGATCCGATTCTAACTCATACTTCAAGCTTAGCATGTCAGCCTGAACTGCTAGGATTTGTAAATGATCGGCCACCTCTCGTATTTGAGCCACAACTTCACCCATGATATGATCTCTATCTCCGACCTGGCCTTGAGAATGGTGAAGTTGCTCTTTCCACTGCTCGTTGTTTGCTTCAAGGAGTTCAACTCGGAGTTCACAATTTTGTAATACGATCTCAAGCTCTTCTATTTTCCTTTTTAGCTCTTCATTCTTGCTCAAGCTCGCTTTTAGCTCAATTGTGGAGTTGCGATTACGATACTGATGAAGTGACTTTTCTAGATCAGCTACCCTGGCCTTTAATCTGACCTTTTCATTTTGGCATTCCGATAGGTCTCTTTCTAGAGCATTTTCTCGAACCTAGGCATCTTAGCATTTCTTTTCCCATTGATCGACTCTATTCTTTTCTTCTTTGATCTCTTGCCGTCATTGTTCTGATGTCTTTCCCAAACAGGCAGTCCTCATTGATAAGCCTAGCTTCTTGTAATCCGTTTCTAAACTGTCCAGATCTTCTTCAGCCTTATTATTTCCTTTTCTTAGCTTATTGGCCTCTAACTTCTGAACGTCACCGTCTAGTCTTAATTGCATCTTTTCTTCTTCCAATTGCTCTATCTTCTTTCCTAGCTCTAATTCCTCTTTTCAAAATCCTGTTTGATGATCTCTAGCTCAAATGGGACCACTCGCAAGTATTCTTCCATTGGTCGAATGCCTTCTTGACTTGGCCCAAGAATGTTATTATTGACTCTTTTACCCCACCATCCATCATATTTGTGAGTTGTCGTCGGACCTGCAGTAAATCTTTTCATTTGACGGGTTTGGTTCCAGGCGTTAGACATTTCTCAAATATATTTCTTTTAGTTATCGCCTTTATACGAAAACTCACATTGAGCCAACCCTTATGTTGCTGGTATGAACTGTATCGATCTATACTGCCTCAACATGAGTAGAGGAGCATATCCAACAGCTCCCCAAATTCCAAGTAGAGGAACCCAGTTGAGATCTCCACACCCGTATAGAATCTCATCGGGGATCATCAAAGGGGCTCTCCATTCGACGTCATCATCTTGGAGATTCTAGAGTATCGTCATCTATTTTTCTTCTAAAATGTCGTCTCGTCTCGGTGCAGCTATTAATTCTTTTAATGGAGAGTAGTTCTAGGAGAATACTCGATAAGAAAAATTTTTTACCCTCCAAAAGTGACTATGAAACCATGCCACCAAGAATTGTGCGGATCCAATGAATCTTCATTCACCTACTCTTTGGCATACATTCAAAGATCAGAATGTTTCAGCCGAAATTGCAGGGACGAGCGTGACCCTCTTATCAAGTCTGTCAAACAAATTTGAAACTGCCTCGTCTACGTGCCCTAGTGCTTTAGGGAAAACAACCAGCCCATAAATGCTCAAAGCGAAGACATCGACCCTTTTCTTCATATCTGGGTGTGCTAAGATCAAATCTCGCAAACTATTCCAAGGGATACATTTTCCATCTCCCTTTTGCTTGATCTGGGCTGCAACCCATTGTTCACTCATCCCCGTGATATTCATTAGTTTTTTGAGGAAGGTCGAGACATTAATGGCTCTAGAATAAACCTTGTCAGGCCAAATTTTCGGGGAACGAAGTAAGATCGTGTATTCTTCCACAATAGGTACTATGTCCATTTTTCCAAAAGTAAAACAGCTGTAGACGGGATTCCAAAATTGAGCCAGAGCTCGAAACAAATGCTTGTCCACTTTAATATCGAGTAGATAGGGCAAATCACCATACAGTAAAATAACTGCTTGATTTCTTCATCCTATTGGACCCATATCTCTTTCAATTCTTAGAGATTGTTCTGGGTCATGTTGATACTAGTGAAGTCCCACAATTCTGATACGTACCCCTTCATCAGACTATCACATTTCTCTAGTTGCGTTTTCTCGGACCATATTCGGACTATCGCGTTTTCTTCCACTTTTTCAAGAAATCCGTTCTCCGTGGCAAGCTCTCTATTTAGTAATCGAATATGAATCAACACTTTTTTTATGATGAAAATGTCATGCAATCATAATCAAAGCAAAACAAACAAGTCAGTATACATAGCTAGAATTTAAAGTAAGCAAGAAATAATAAATAAAGCACCTATTCAGGTAACCATTAGGGTTTGGTGCGGTTCTACCTAGGGTAAGCTCTTAAGGCTCATTATATGCGGTTCGATTCTAAAGTAAGGGTACCTGAACCGGTAGATTCCTCGATCCTCACCCATTATAGGTTCATACGGACCGAGTTCAGTTCAGGGGAATACATTTCCGTATGGCTATACGGAGATGAAAATCTCACGAAGACATAGGTACGGATGTATCCCGAAAACGATCTGCTATCCTATACGGAGTTGAAGACCTCACGAAAGAATAGTTTCTCACTCCCACTTAAAGGGTAAAATTGACCGATTATGCAATGTGCGGAGATATATTAAAAGACTCAAACCAATAAAGCAAACATATCAAAATGATGCAGACCACAAAAATGAAATGCGACGAAAGGATCGTAAATTTAAACCAAATTATCAATTTTCGACAAAAAGACAAGAAATAATCAAATCATGGCTTGACTCTCTTATTTTGTCCCCAGTGGAGTCGCCAAGCTGTCGAAACCATTTTTGAAATTGATTTTTATTTTTAAAAACGAAAATTGAGAGTCGCCACCAATCTTTTTTTTAAAGGTGTGATCGGGTCACCTCGTAATTTGATCGTTTTAATAAAATGTTTTGATTTACTAAAACAATTATTTTAATCTATGAAATTCGAGAAAACGGGTTCGGGAGTCAGTTACACACGAGGAAGGATTAGCACCCTCGTGACACCCAAAATTGGTATCTAATTGACTACTTCATGTCTTAGTGTCAAAAGTTGAAAACTTGAAAATAATTTAAAAATACGATCCCTCTTTGTATTGATGTTAATTTCACTCACAAATTGCTTGAACAAATCGAAATAAACGTTAAAGACCCTCTCGTCTCGAGATAACAAAACGTCATATCTCGTAAGTGAGGACACAACACCTTGAACTTTTGAGAATAAGCTTGCCTTTTGTTTTTCTTTGTTTAAACCTCACGTATTTTAATTTTGAAAAGGATATTCGATTATTCGAATTCAACGAGAAAAATTGAAACCCCGTAAGTTAGGGCACGATTTTATCGAAGCTTTCAAATACGGAACATTGCCTACTTTTGAAAATTTTCCTTTTTTTACGAATTTGGGTGAAAACTAATATAAAATTTAAAATGATATGTGAATAAAATATTATGTTAATGAATGACAACAATATAAATGTACTAATAAGCAATTTATAGTACCTATAATGACAACAACCACATAATACGTATCACTTTAATACCAACATTAACAGTCAAGGAAAAATAAAATAAATAATACAATAAATAGCAACAATAATAACGACAGTAATAATGACAAAACAATGCACCCAAAAAGAAAATAACAAATTTTCAAATGTTATGAGGACAAAGAAATAAATATATACATAAATAAATATTGAGAAAAATAATTTATAGAGTATTGAAAATAAAAGGCCAAATTAAAATAGAACAAGTTGAGGTGCAATTTGTTATAAAGTACCTAAATATAATAATAATAATAATGATGATGATGATAATAATAATGATAGCAATAAAACAATAATAATAAGCAACAAAATATACGTAAGTAAAGAAATAAAAAATAATATGAATTAAAATAAAAATAAAGATTATTTATATATAAACAAATAAATAAAATGATGAAAATAATACATATAGGATCTTTAAATGAATACGGGATTAAATTGAATTTGAAATAAAATTTAGAGTCTAAATTATAAAAGAAATAAATGAATAAAAATAAAAGGGACTAGATTGAAATTTAAACAAAATAAAAGGGATAAATTAAATAAAATAAATAATAAAAGGGCCAAAATGAGACACGTGAAATAGGGGGACCAATTGGAAAATTATTCATTGTTCCCAAAATGCACCGTTTCAATAGGGATCAAAATGAAATAAAGGCAAAATTATTGGGCCGAATTAAAAAAACAAAAGTACTGGATCACAAATTAATTAAAAAGAGGAAGGACTAAGGGAGTAAATAGCCTAAAAATCAAAAACACGCGGATCCTTCAGGCGGGTCAGGTTGACCCGAATCGACACCGTTTCAGGTGTCCGTCTTCCCAAATGGTCTAAAGACCAAATTGAATTCAACATAAAAATGAATGGCTAATTTAAAAAAAATGGATAGGACCCAATCGAACTAGGCTTCAAAAGTAGAAGGGCCCATCGCGCAAATAGACCCTTCCGCAAAAAACACGCGGATCCTAGGTTGGGTCGGGTCCAGGCGCAGGTCAAAGGCGAAGAAACAACGTCGTTTTAGGGCTTCAGAAGCTTGCCCTAAACGACGTCGTATGGGGGGCAGTATAAATGTAAAAAAAAAAACTTTAAAAAATTGTCATTTAGCTACAGTTTCAAAAAAAAAAAAAAAATATGTTCTTTTTTTCTCTCTGTTCTCTCTCTATCTAGCCCTAACTCCGACCTATGCTCCGGCGAGCCTTTGCCGTGGACGGTGGCCGGAGGTGCAGAAAATCGGGCCTTTTCAGCCCTTTTTTATCCTCTTTCTTTTTTTAGCAAAAAAAAAAAAAAAACCTTAAAATTCGACTTGGTATAGAAATAAAAAGAAATACATGTGAAATACCCTCCATTGCCTTTCAAACCCTCATCATAACCCATATGGGTTCTTGGGTATTTGAATATCGGCAACGTTCGACGGAGGGAAAGACAAATTGACAGGTACTCGACGGAGGGGAAGATGAACCGACAGGTAATATTTATCGTTTTTCTATTTATTTATTTCGAAAATAAAAAGAGCACCTTAGATTTTTCAGTTTCGATCTTCTTTTTGTATATTCGAAATCTTTTTTTTTTGTTTGTATTTGATGAGGTCCCCTTTACATTGACAAAATTCAGGCTTGTTATAGTCGATTACATAGTCTATTTTTTTGTTTATTCTACTGTTTGATTTTTGTATTTCTGCTCTTTTTCGTGTTCTATTACTGTTCCCTTTTTGCTTGTTGCAGGCGTTGACAGAGGCGGGGAAGGCGTTTTTGCTCCTTTGGTGAAACGACGACAGCGAGGTGGTCAGGCCTCGGGATGAGGCACGAGCGGTACGCCTGGGGAGAACAGCGGCGCCAGACACCCTAAGGTTTTTAGCTTTTCTGAAAAATTTTAAGTATGTTGGGCCTGTTGGGGTTTGGGCTTAAGGTTTTTTTATTTGTTTTGTAATGGGCTTGAAATAAACTTAGATTGTTTAATATTTTTATTTGTTTTGTGGGCCGAGTAAAATAGGCCAATTACAATGAATTAAATATAAAATTAATATCTGAACTTATTCACTTCTTCCAGATTGATACCCAAACTTTGTTTCCGTCCACTAATTTAATACCTGAGACTAACGTTATTACTTTTTTGCTGATGTGAAAACATTGACCAATCACATGTCGCACGTGGCATCCTATTTGGCCTTTTTTTTAATATATTTTCCCTCTCTTTTTTTTCAATTTTCTTTTCTTTTCTTATTTTTCTTTTTCTTTTCTTATTTTTCTTTTTCTTTTTCTTTTTCTGGGCTTGCCTTTTCATCTCCCATTTCTTGTCTTCTTCAACTTGGATTTTCCCTTTAACCCCCATTTTTGTTTATAACGTTGAATTTTCGAAACTTGGGTTTTCCTTTTAACCCCAATTTTTGTTTATTATTATTTGGGTTTGGATGCTCTAGGCTCTGTTTTACCTTTGTGTTGTAAAAGAAGCTATCTTTACCCTTTGAATTGGCTGAAGATTTGGTGTTTGTCAATTATATTTTTTGGTACATAATCTGTCATTTTGGCTCTTGATTTTTATGTTTTTTTTTCTGTGTTTATAGAGAAAATGATGTCGAAAATTGATCTGCTTGAATCGAATCTGAATTGGATTCGGTTCATAAAAGAAGCATTTTCACCTCTTGAATTAGGCATTAAGAAAGCTGCAAAAGATCTTGAAAGTTGTTGGGGAGTGTCTACTGATAAAGAAAAAATTCGAATTGATTGCCCCATTGAATGGTAAGGATAGTGATTGGAATGGTAAGGTTCAAATCTTCGGTGTGAATAACAGAATCAGTGTTAATAATCGTTCGAATCATGTTGGTACTGAAGAGAGAATGAAAAGGTTGTCTATAAAGGTTCTGATGGATTTTTTATCGGCATGTTTTCGCCGAAAAATGAGCTGAACGATAAAAAGTTCGAGGCAATTAGGAAAGGATTGAAAGGAAAAGCTGTTGATACAGTTGAAGGGACTTGTATGAATCAGTTGTTGTTTGCAGCGAATTGGTGAGTGCTGGTTAACAGATTTATCGAGGCTATATCGGGCTCATTCAAGTCTGGGAAGAAATGGATTTGGAAAATGGACAAAAATAAAGGGTGTCTAAGTTCGTGTACTCATGACATTGAAAGTGGTGGGTGTTTGGATAGGAGGAAAGTGAAAGAAAACAGTAATGAAGTGAAGGTTGTTTGGATGGGAGGAAAGTGAAAGAAAATGGTGTGGTGGCCATGAAGCTCAGAAATAGGAGATGAAGAGGCAGTGAAGAAGAAAGATGAAGAAGACAGGAAAAAGTTGAAGACAATAAATGGGAGATGAAGAGGCACGGCCAGAAAAAAAGAAAAATAAAAATAAAAAAAGAAAAGAAAATGGAAAAAAAAATAAGAGGGAAAATAAATAATAAAAAAAACAGAAAGAAGGCCAAATAGTATGTCACGTGGTGGCACGCGATTGGTCAGTGCTATCACGTTAAAAAAAAATAATGGTGTTAGTTTTAAGTATTAAATTGATGGATGGAAAAAAAAATTGAGTACCAATTTGAAATAAAAAAATTATATGTACTAATATAAGAGAAGTGAGTAAATTCGAGTGCTAATTTTATATTTAACCCTGTGAATGAAGGTAAATCACATCTCAAAATATCGAACACTCTATTAATATTTTATATTTGGATAAAAATATTAACTTGTAAGTAATTTTTGTTGTAATAATCTAAAACGACAATAAAAACATGTCGAATAATTAATATTCATTTAAATTAATTTATTACTCACACGTAAAATTAAATAACTATCACATGTTTATTATTATAAATGCACATATAATTTTGTTAAAATTAACCTTCCTTTTAGTGATCAATATTAACATGGTTTAAGTTATATATAATTTTTTTTATATTTTAAAAATAAAATAACTCCCACATAAGTCATTTTGATAACTTATTGTTTCAATTAAGTTATTTTAAAATATATTAATATTTAAATTTAAATTGTTAAAAAATTTTAAATAACTTATTATCTTAAATGGCGCATCAAAATTAAAAATTTAATCTTTAATTATTGTTATGTATATCATAAAAATAAAATTATGTGCTATTAAAATTCTTTTACCAAAAATTAAAATCATTAAACTAAAAATCACAAAAATAAAAAGTATGCATATTCCAAAATTCTACTATAAACATATCATATGCAAACTTAAGAAACAATAAATAAATACATATTACTTAATCAACCTAAAAGTATCACTGAAACCAAATATATACTCATTACCTGCATTTTGGATACGAAATTTAGTAACTTCAAAAAATTTTATGAAAAATATATCTTTTCCCCATAATCTTAATATATATCTTTTGCATATGCACGATTTGAAAAGCATATATTTTAGGATCTAGTTTGCCAAGACCAGAAAAATTAAAGAACCTGATGATTTCATGGTCAAATCAGCTGGCTGAGAAAATTTTATACTATGATTGGCACCTACAATACCAGTGGCAGCCGTTGTTTTGAAGCAAATGCCTAAGCTTTTAGAAAGAAAATAAAAACGAAAATGATAAGTCGGATGGTGGAGAGGAGAGCGCACCACCAACGGGCACGACAGCACTGTGCATTTGGCCAGAGAAGAACCAGTCACAACGCCGAATAAGGCGATCCTACAGATAAGTTTGGGTTATTTTAAAAGAAAAATTGTTTAATTTATTTGGAAAATAGGTGAAGAAATGTTGATATGACATGTCTAATCAACTTTTCGTTATGAAGATAATGATTGTGTTCACTTTGAGAATTTTTTTTAAAATCAATGACTAATTTGACAAAAAATAACAAAATAAAAATAATCTTATTTTAGGTGACTAATGGTGCAGGCTACCCAAAATTAAAAGATGATAACATGTCACTAGTGAAATGTTGGACAATCATTTTATGGGCATAAATTAAAACATAAATTTTAATAATATTTATATATTTTATTTGATTAAAGTTCTTATTAATGTTTTCATTCAACTACTATATATTATTATAATATTTTCATGTGAGATGAATTAGATAACGTAACATACAAAGTTGAAATAATATACTGAAACGCTAAAATGTGCTAAACTAAATTGAGCATGTACCTGATGCAGCCCAAACAATACTTTCAATATACCTAATTCTCTTATCCTAACTTATTTTTCAAGCTAATTTTATCTAACCTCTCAAATATCACATCAAACCAAAGATCAATACCTCATGAATAGTCATTTCATATTTAAAAATATTTCAAAAAATAATCTCAAAATAGGTAATTTTGGGGAAAATATTAAAAAATGAAAATGTCTAAATGCTCATTATAAATTTTTTAAAGACTTACCCAAAAGACTTTTAAGAAAAAATAACAAAACTACTTTATGAAATTTTAAACTTTTCGTAAGTCTTTCAAGACTTCGAAAAAAAAAAAATTTTATTTTCCATTCAAAAGACTTTTAGTCTTAATTACTTTTTCACCCTCTAATAACATAGTACTTTCATTTTTTCGGTTTAATTACAAATGTGTTAAAATCATTAATTAAAATAAAAAATATTTTAAAATATTAATTACAAATATTTAATGATTATATTTAAATATTTAAAATGTAGTTTATATATTCTAATTAAATTTTATAACTAATTAATATTTATTACTTACAAATATTTAAAATTAAAATTTATATTTCATATATTAAAATATTAACAAATTATAGTAATTTTATATTCTTACTAAAATATAATAATATTAACTAATTTAAAATTTATTTAAATGTATATTTGTTACTTGATAATAACATGTCTAAAATGGACATTTTATTTCTCAAAAGACTTTTGACAATGCTAAACACTCGAATTTTAAAACAAACTTTTCAAAAGATTTCAAAGTCTTTTTCAAAAGACTTTTCAAAAGATTTTCAAAAGATTAAAACTAAATTAAATAAAATTATACACTGTTAAAGCCAATAGAAAAAAAAAATTCTAAGAAACATTTACCTACACAATTACAAACATTGAATGTTTTGAATTGAAGTATATGAAATAACTTCATTTCAAAAATCTTTTAAATTTTAAAAAAATTTATATTCCCTAACCAACCAACCTCTTATCAAATCATAAACAATGATAGTTAAAATCAAGGTCAGAGAAACAATATAAAAAAACTTTGATGGCAATGCTTCTAATTTTGTTTTCTGGTGTGTAACCAAAAAACTATCTGGCTTCATCTGCATAAGAAATTAGAAGAGCTTTGTTGCAGATACATGCACCAACACAAGGTCGCAACCAAAATCCGATAGTTACTACTAGCGATTCGATACGATGCGATGCGAATTCAACATGTAACTCAAGCTTCTACAATATGCAGGGAGCGATGACTAAGTAGATCAACTGATTCAAGTGGTGCACTAAGATGCATTAAAATGGCCAAAGGATTGGATGCTCTGCCCTTACTTCCAAATCTCACACCTCAACACAAAACATATAAAATCCTTCAGATAAATAAACTTACAATAGCAAAATAACTGAGCTAAATTTTAAACATAACAGTTAACAATATAATAAGTAGATAACCATATAAAGAAAGAAACAGGACCTCCGAGTTTCATACGCTGAAGAAAGTAAGCAAGCTACCGCAGAAGGGGGTCCAAGGAACCCTAACACTTTGCAGAGTGGAAGCCGTGCAAAACCACAAGCTCTAACAACCTAACCGTCACAAAACGAACACAAGTAACCTAAATCCTTTTCTCACTGAACCTATTTGAAACTATAGTATTTGAATATTTGTCTGCCATAGATGCTGTCATTTCAGATTTTGCTTCAGTTCCCACTTTAATCTCTGCAAAGGAATTTAAGCAAATGCATATCAGACTGGATAAACACTGAAAGTATCATAAAAGAGATTCCTGACTGTTCAAGTAATTAAGTTCACATGACTTTACCCATTTGCATAAGGTGAATCACGACGAGAATAACGATATGGAGGCGACCTGCTGTAACTCCGACCACGGCGAGGTGATATGCTGCGGCACCGAGGAGATCTTCCCCCACGTGGACTATAGCTCCTGCCACAAGATTAAAAGAATTTATGTGCCACATAAAATAGCAAGTAATTTTTTCTGAGTAGCTTGCATATTCTTGTTGAGAGGACCAATCAGTAGAAGCCAAATCAAGTATAATTAAAATAAAAAGCCTTCATCAAATCCATTCAAATAAAAAGATATATGCTTCTTGTCAGTATAATAAAAAACCAGTTGGACATATTGGTAAACACAGTCCTAAATTGACAGACATTGTTTTTGCATAAATATCAATTCTAGCCACTAAGTTTCAAAAAGGGGGAATGGGGTTTTTTGAATAGCATAGGAAAAGGCATGATATATAATGTACCATCACTTTGTATAGCCTCCTTTACAAAAAAGATCACAGTAGGAGCTACCCTCCTCTACACACTCCAATAAAGAGAGAGAAAGAAAAGGAATCTTTAAACCCACCTGCGCCCATACCCATAACTTGGACTCCTACGGCGATGAGGACTGGGGCTTCGACGCCGGCCACTTCCCAGGCCTCGTGATCCATAACGTGAGCGGCATTCGCGAGCAAAGTGACCAGGCTCACCACACTCATAACACTTTAAATCCTCACCCCCACCACGGCGCCCACCACGGCCTCCACCACCTTTTGAATTATGAGAAAGTTCCACACGCCAACCATTTTTTCCTTAAGTGAGAAAAAAGGATATAGTTAGAAAATTCTAGAAATGGTCAATAAAGCAACATAGATCAGAAATGTCATTTGAATCTAAGGAACCAAAAGAACTAAGAGCCAAATGCGCAAACTTAGAATTATTTTTCTGGAATAAACAATCAGATTACACCAAACCACTAAAGCAACTGGCTGCAGACAACTAGAAAACAATAGCAACTTCTTGAAATATAAAAGAAAATCATTAAACTACTTAAACCGGTTAGGAGATCTCTCTAACATTCAAATGAAAGCTCAACGCTCACCAAATTAGAAGCATATGCAGCACATAAGTGAGGGCAACATAAATAATCAAGCAAAAACTAATGAATATGGCAACTTATATAAGGGTATTGGAGTAGAGAACCACCATAATTCAAGCATGTAAGAGTAATACAACAAATGAAAGAAATAAACACTAGAAAAAGAGTATACACACCATCCAGTTCACGAATTGCATCAATAGCATCCCTGCGATCGTCAAACTCAATAAACGCATACCCAGGAGGCCTTCGAGCTACCCATACACTGGATTCATTCCATCAAAACATAAATCAATCAATAGCACAAACAGCAATTATTTTTTTTATTATTTTAAAGCTTGTTTCAAATGGAAGAAAGCAAGACTTTATCTTGTATGATATTGACGAACAAACTAAATAATCAATTAAAGCTAGCAAAACCTGACAATCTTCAGAGTGGAAAATAAAGTTGAACAAAAAAAAAAAAACACCCAGGTCCCTATCAAAATACAATTTTTCCCCTTCATTCACAAAAAATAAAAATAAAAATACCTGCGGAGAACGCCGAAAATCCTAAACTCGTCTTCGAGATCCCTCTCAGTGACCCGAGGATCCAAATTCCCAACATAAACCCGAGACATTCTCGTAAAATCACTGCACACCTTAAACAATAATAAATTTATTCGGAAAAGTGAATAAAATCACAAAAACGGAAAATCTAATGGTTTTGAATAGCCATCAAAGCTCGTTATAGAGACATCATAGAAAAATTAGGGGTTTTGCAGAAAATTATCGAAGGAATCGAAATTATAGACGGAGGAGATGATAGAGAGTAAGGGTTAGGTTACCTTGAGGAAATTTCTATAGGGTTTGCAGGATAGAAGAAAGAGAGATGAAAATTCGATTGATCAAATTAGTTCTGCGGTAGCCAATCCTAAAACCCTCGAATAATAAACAAGCCTATAAAAATCTCAGCTGAAAATGAAAAGGTTCTGCTTTGCTAATTAATATTGTACAAGGCCTTGGCCTTTCTATAGTATTGGGCCTCTCAACAAATCCCCAATGGAAAAGTACAAATTTTATGTTGGAAAGAACTCAAGTTTATTGAATTCCTATCTTCATTTACATCAAGTTTTAGATTCTAAGTCATAAAAGAAAAACTTGGCAAGATTTAATATATCAAGTTTGGTGAGTTTTGTTCTTACTAAAGCCGAGTGTCTACCTAATTAATCACTGCACCAATTTACCTTACTTTTAATTGGTATAATAATAAATTTAACCTTCAATATTTATAAATTTTATTATTTTCATCATGATTTTAACCATTTAATAAATTTACTCTCACCGATATAAAAAAAATAGAATCAAGATCAACTTTATAAAATGTGCTAATGTTGAGAGCTATATTTGTTTAATTTTTAGAATTAAATTTTTTGACAAAATGTGTAAACATTGATGACTATTATACCAATCAAAAATAGAATAAATTAATGAAAATGTGAGAATCATGATTAATTATCTTTAATTGCTCACTTTTGAAACTAAAAAGAAGTATTTTTTTTTTTTAAAATACTCAATTTACTCAATATTGATATTGAAAAGACTTTTTAACATGATGCACTTTACCTATATAGATTCAATACTATATGAATCTAAGTATTAACAGTTTAATTAAAACCAAAAATACTATTCAACCCTAAATATTATCTTTCTCACCATTTTACAATAATCATTTAAATTTTGAAATAAGAAGAAATTGTTATGAATATCTTATTAAGTGGGTGTCTATCAAGATTAAGATAAGTTTTGATTATTTTAAATTCTAATAGTCATTAGAAATAAATTTCTACTTCATTTATATTTCTTATGCCTATAAATAAAGACTTTGAAGAAGTTTTGTAAATATCTCGCTTGATCAATAAAAATACGCTCTCTCTTTGCTCTCCCATTCTCTTTGTTCTTTATTCTTCGTCTTTTATTTTATAATACGTTATCAGCACGATTCTCTTCTAATTATCTTAATTGTGGATTAAATCAGCGGCAATTTTGCGAACCATTAAGCCTCATCCATAATACCAAAATTCAGCCTCTAACCACTAAAATTACTCTTATTTTTTTTTTTTTTTGTTGGCTCTTTTGCTTCTTCAAATGGCTATTTATTGTTGCCGGTTGCTATTCAAATTGAGTGCTTTCTTCCCTGATTCTCCATTACTTGTTGTCTTTATCCTGCTGTTGTTTGCAACTCTTTGCTGGAAGTTTTCATCTATTTAGTGTTTTATATCTAGATTAATTTTTAATTAAATTAAATTAATTTGAGATTATTTTAATTAACTTGTTTTACTTCTTATTAAAGTTGGTAAAAGAATATTATTCCGAATGGAAGGTTTGGGTATACAATAAGAGGCTCAACACCAAGATGGACACTGCAGTCCGTTGCTTTGGATGGTGGAAAAATTTTGATCTCAGCATGAATTTTGGATTTATAGAGCACAATTTAAATTGGTAAATAGCTTCAATTTTTTTTTTTGAGAAATGATTATTATTATTTATTTGTTTTAGGTTTGATCAAATTATTAACTTATATTATTGAATATTGATGGGTTCATAAGGTTTACTAATAAAACTTTATAATATATTATTTTTAAATAATTGTCTAAATATATATCAATTGTCGACGCAAAATATAAGTTTTGTGATATTGGTCCTCTCTAAAGATTTTTTTTTTTTACTAATGAATGATTGGATTATATATTTTAGATTGAATTATAAAATAAATAATTTATTAGAGCAACATAAGATTCTATAAGTTATATGTAGTATGTTCTTATGAAAGTATAGTTATTTTAGTACTTGTAATAGTGCTTGTGATAATACCCAAAGTGACGACGATGGTGTTAAAGATCTTCAAGTATATTTTACTATGATTTATTTATTATATCATATTTATTATAATTGGAGACTAATCATGACAAACATGAATAAATAGATTTTGATTGAAATCCACGTATATTTATGATGGTGATTATGAAATAAAGAATCAACGGAGGTGTTTAGAAATCTGTTCTACTAGATTTGTTGTATTCCTCGAAGTGAATGCAAATATAAAGAAAATAAAAGAAATAATCATGAACAGCTAAAAGCGGGAACATTGTTATAAATAAGAGAATAATGAAAGTTCTTAAGATAACTCTTCAAATGGTGAAGATAACTTATGTCATCAATGTAATATGAAATATTATTGGCCATATATGTGATATATGCTCAAATATTTTGTTTTTGTTAATATTCGTTGAGGAGGATTTGAGAATGTTGTAATGAATTCTATCATTACAAATAGAAAATATTTATTTTATTTGATCTGAAACAAGCAAATGTTATTCTAACATTTAATAGTACAAATTAGTTGAAAGCACCGGAAGAGCTAATATATCAATATCTAAAAGCATAAAATTTGTGATGGTTAATGCATTAGTTTTAAAATATATTCATTATAATGAATATCATATTGAGATTGTGAATGAAGAAATGATTATATTTCATATGAATCACTATTGCTATAAATATCTATTTTGAAATGATGAAAACAGGGAGGATTGAGTTATTGATTACTTTTGTTATTAAATTGAATTAATTGTGACTATCTTTGTGATCTTTTGTCATCATCCTTGTTAAAGGGTTGAAAGCAAAATATTTGACTGTGAAATATCTACTTATGAGCAACAGAATATGCTAATTCTATCTAAAACTCGTTATGGTTGGGTGCACCTGAAGTTGAATTTTTTTAAAAAAAACTGTGTGTATAACTTTACAGGATTCGAATAAGTTCTCAATTAAAATTACGTGGAAAAATATTACTGATGAGAACTTGCAATAAAGAAAACTTATGTATGAAAAGTCATTGGTTATATACTTATTGTACACCTGAAAAATAAGATCAACTCTCAAAGTTTGTTATTAATAGATTTTGATTGGATTCAAAGTCTACTATTAGAGTTTAATTTTCTTACTTCTTAATAAAATCATCAAGACTCAACATAGATAAAAAAGGTGCATCTTTAAATATTAAATCAACTTGATATATGGTTTTAAATATTTGAGATGGTCATATTTTTAAGTTTTGATTACATGAGTTACATATTGTTTTAAGCATCTCATTTGTTCATGAAAATAAATATTAACCGATTTATTTATGTCACTATAGTAGGTTTTATAATTAAATAATGTATTTTATTAAAATATATCTAGTATGCAAATTTGTATTAATAAACCAATTAATTTTATGGTTATTCGGATTTGATTTAGTTCAAAGAATTGTTAAAAGTAGTAGTTCATACGTTTTATATTATTCCATTTGTTAATTATTTAGAGAAATGGCATGAGCAATTGTAAATGAAAATTTATATAAGTATGAATGGTAGGGTTTTGAATTAAATTTCATGCATGTTTATGATGATGGTTAAAAATTGCTAGTTTTTTATTATGTCATATTTTTATATTTGAGATGTGACTTTTATTGATATATTTAATATAGGCTTGTTTCTATACATGACCTAGGCAGTTATTCTTGATAGTTAACTAGTTGTGCAAAACTCTTATTAAAAGGGTTTTAAAAGTATTTTGAATCGAACTCGGGACCTCTCGCACTCAAAGTGAAAATCATACCACTAGACCAAATGCGTTGCATTTGAAGATTTTGGCATATTCCCTGAAGCGAATATTGCATATAATTATTTGAAAATTATATTTATTGACTTAGTGGCATTATAGACTTCACATTGATTTAGATATTTCCAGTAGTAAATATCATAATAGTACTTATATATTGATACAAAGTAAAAGGAATGGTAGTAAAATTATCAATTTGTTACAAATTAGTACAATTGAAATGCATATTAAAGTAAATAAGAAGTTTACTGATACAAATACATTTACTACTTGGCATGACCAGTTAGACCATTTTCGATCATATATGATGCGAAAATTAATTGAGAATTCATATGGACATTCATTAAAGAAACACAAGATTCTTTAATTTAAATAATTCTCATTTCTTGCTTGTTACTAATGATAATTGATTGTTAGAAACTCACTAGCTAAAGTTGAAATATAATGTATTGCATTTTTTAAATGAATATCAGCTCATTCATCCACCATGTGGATGGTTTTGACATTATATGATTTTGGTAGATGCATCTATAAAATAATCACATATGTGTTATCAACTTGTAACATGTGGTTTGTAAGCTTACTTTAAATAATATATTTTAGACCATGCAATTAAGACAATTCATCTTGCTAACACTGGTGAGTTTTTATCTCAGTCTTTTATTGATTGAGTTTGATTTTTTTTTTTGTAAAAGTTTGTTATATATGCGCATAATGGTTTAGAAAAATTATTGATTGAATGCCTCTTGTTAATGTCTAAACCATTACTTATGAAAACTAAACTTCTTATTTTAACATGAGATTATGTTTATTTTTGTGTTGTATGCATCGAGCCAATAAGTTATAAATACTCCCCATCATAATTGATTTTGGTCAAGAGCTAAATATTTCTCATCTTTGAATTTTTGTATGTGTATATGTTCCAATTGCTCCACCACAACAAAGATGAATAAATACTCAAAGAAAGTTGGGAATATATATTAATTACGAGTCTCTTTGTATTATTATACGTTTTAAATGTATTGGAGTTTCAATTATGACATAATTTGTGATTATTATTTTGATTTGATAGTTTTCTCGACATTAGATGAAGAGAAATAATAACTTATAATGAGTTAGAGGGAGAGTAATTTGAACCAGAAGTTCAACAATGATAACTAATTACAAGTTCCAAATATAAAAATTCTCATAAAAAAATAAATAAATCTAGATGGTCATATAGTGAAGGCAGGACTGAAGATTAAAATAGTGAAAATAAGAGATCTCGACAAGTTATGTCAATTTAAGAAAATGTCAAACCGATAATAAAAGTAGTCGACAATAGTTTTGCATGCAATATTATTGTTGAAATAATGAAATAAAAGGAAGATCTTGAATAAATCTATTGAGAAATATAGATATGAAATAAATTGACCAAAATAAAAAGACGCAACACAAGTAAAATTAAATTTGTGAAGCTTTTGGACCAATAGTCCAAATATCTAAAGGTATAAAGCTAGTAAGTGTACAAATGAAATAGTTTTGCAAAATGAAATAAAATATAAAGTTTTTGCTAAGTCCTGGCATTGATTATGAAAAGATATAATATTCTTTTGTGGTGGATGTAATAACCTTTAGATATATTATTAAACTAACAATTCATAAAAGATTTAACTTGCATCTAATGGTTGTTGTTACAACCTTTTATGAATCACTATATAGTAAAGTTTATATTAAAATCATTGAAGGATTTAGAATGCCGAAGAATATTAAAATTATTGGGAAATTATTCATTTATATGAATTGAAATAATTGAACATATGTGGTTAATTTGACTTAGTCAATAGCAGTTGAAAGAGGACTATAAAATGACCAAAAATACCAATTTGTATTTTTATAGAGTGATCATGATTAAAGTTTGTTATGATTATTATTGAAACTCTTAAAGATATCAAAATATATTCCCTCAAAATTTTCCCTTACTCATGACTTTCAAAAGAAGGTATATATGCTTAGCAAATACGTTCAAATGATCATTTGAAAAGCTAATATTCAAGATTAAATACATAGAATATTAGATATTATGTGATGTTTTCATGAAGAGGAGTAAATACGTGTTGTACTCTTTTTCTCTTAACCGAGGTCTTGTCCCATTGGGTTTTATTGGTAAGGTTTTTAATGAGGTAGCATATTATGTGTATTATATATATGTGCACTCTATTTCCTTCATTAGGAATTTTTTTTCCCACAGGGTTTTTATCTTAGTAAGATTTTAACGAGACAAATTACCGGACATTAAAGGTAGAGTGCTATGAATATCTTATTAAGTGGATATCCATCAAGATCAAGATAAGTTTTTATCTACTTTAAATTCTAATAATAATTAGAAGTAGATCTCTACTTCATTTATACTTCTTACGCCTATAAATAGAGAGTTTAGAAAAACTTTGTAAACATCCCAATTGATAAATAAAAAGTTTTATTTTTGCTCTCTCATTCTCTTTATTCTTTATTCTCTGTCTTTTATTTTATAACAAGAATTTTTTATTGCTTTATTTATAGGAAAATTTTTGAGAAAAAATCATGATCATGTCAAATAATTTTGTGACTGAATCCTAATGTTTATCTAATGGTCAGAAGATCAAAGACCTTACCAGCCTAGAAATTTCAGTCCTAAAGTCCAAAATTGATAAAATCAACACCTACCAAGCATTAACACACCCAACTTACACAACAAAACGCTTGCTCAAGAAAATTGCTCCCCAAACAAATCAAAGCATCTGTATATCTATCCTTTTCTTTGAATACGTGCTTCATCACTTTCTGACTACTAATATGACTAATGAAAGAAGGTTTTATTATTTGCCCAATCCTATTTTTTGGACATATATTTTTGTCCAAACCCTTTCACTTTTCGGACAGACCTTTGAGCTTGAACAAATAGTCTAGTCATGATAGCTCTACTTTCAATGAAACGATCATCCACTCCCTTCTAGATTTCCGATGAGAATTCCAGCTCCTATCTTGCTCAAGTTGGTTATGGAAGATTCTTCCCAATTCAATTTTAACCAATCAAATGCAGGTGTTGTCCATGTAACTCCCACTATTGAAGGTGTTGGCACACTCATCAGCTTTTTCCCTTGTTGTTTGTGGATTCATATCACTTGATTGGATTTCCTTAAATACCAAAGGAATTGTTGTTAACCAAAATTCACGAAGCATGAAGGAGAAAACAAAGTTCTAAGGAGTCATGTGCTGCCAGAACCATATTTTCGAGTTGGCATTCACGTCGAGCCATTCTTTCCAATCCTGATTTGAATGAATTACAATTTAATTGCATCCTTAAGTTTTCCATGTCATCAAGTTAATGACATTGTTAACTTTCTTTTTTTGTCCATGACCAATTTGACAAACAACAATAATTCGAGAACTTAATAAAGAGCAAAAGAAACAAAAAAAGAAAGGAAAAAGCCAAAAAAATTAGTTCAAGACCATATTTTTAATGTTCAAACTTGGCTCTATCTAAAATTTTACTTATTTACTTCAAAATAAATTTAATTTTACAGTAGAAAAACTAGTTTCCGCTTTAGCTTATACTATATAGATTCACAATTAAAAAAAATTATAGCATTTATAAGTAAAGGTGTAATTTTAAATCAAAATAAATTATAGCATGAGTGAAATTTTTGAAAATTCATTTTAAATCAAATTTAACGTGTAATTTTAAGATTTATATTTAATTTATATTTTCTATTTTATAATTATTTTTAGGATAAATTATTTAATTAATCATTCAATTTTTTAGAATATTTTCATTTTGATCATTTAAATAAAAAAATTTACAATTAAATACCGTAGTTGGTTGCGTATGCCACGTGATTTTTTTTATTACCATTTTTGGCCCAGCACTGTTCATCATCTTTTTCTTCCTTAATCCAATTTTTTTCCACTAGATTGACAATGCCAAGAGTGACGCCATATCTAGAGTGACACCCATTTCTCTTACCTTCCTCATGCAGCGTGCACGAGACCGAGAGTGAATTTCGATTGGGGTCCTGATGATAAAACCATAACCAGCTTCATTATATTATGGCCTGCAATTGCCAATCCAAATATCAACATGACAATAACTAAAAAAAGAACAATTTTTTATGCTAAGCTACAAACAAGCTAACGAATCCATAGAATATTAATAAGATTACATCAACTTGAACCTGTTACTTATTGTCCAAATAGGAAAAGATGAAAAAGAAATTTATTTATAAATATGAGAGGAGAAAATAATTGTGAAAAATATAACGTCGGTAATGACAATATATTGCAAAGAAAAGAGAAATAAAATTTAAAGAACACACAGATTTTACGGGGAAACCCTTTCGAGAAAAAACCACGGGTAGAGGAGAAGAAAATTCAATATGTCGAATTCGAATCAATTACAAGTGGAATAGACTATGTCTATTTATAGGCCTGTAAAGTCATATTCTAATAGGAGTGAAGAAAGATTGAAACACCTTATTCTAATCAATATCAAATAGATGAAGTTTAATAAGGTTTAAAAAACCTTATTTAAAATAAAATAAAAGAAGTGTAGTTCTATAGGGATTCTTCTTTTATTTTATTTTACCATTATATTTTATTTAAATAAGGATTCGGGTCACTTAATTCTAACAATCTCTACCTTGACACGAATTCTCAATAAACAAATTCTTCATCACGAACTCTCAACAAACAAGTTCTCCACCTCTTCCATAAAACCCCTTAAGAGTTTAACTTCAACAATGAACACCAACCAAGTCTAAACAATGCTCAACCTCGATTATAGGAAGTGACTCAGTCATCATATCTGTAGGATTTTCATGAGTACTAACTTTGCTCACAACAATATCACCACGAGCAATAATATCACGAACAAAATGATACCGAACATCGATGTGTTTTGTTCTCTCATGAAACATTTGATCTTTTGTAAGGAAGATAACACTCTGACTGTTACAAAATATTGTGCTAATTTGAAGGTCTTCATTTAGCTTACTAAAGAGTCCCTTCAACCAAATAGCTTCTTTACAAGCCTCAGTAATGCCATGTACTTAGCTTCAATGGTAGACAAAGCGACTGTAGTTTGCAAAGTAGCTTTCCAACTGATTGCACAACCTCTGATTGTAAAGACATAACTAGTTAGAGATCTTCTTCTATCAAGGTCTCCAGAAAAATCAGCACCAACTTACCCAATGGCTCCATCTCTAGTTCTTCCAAACTGTAAGCAAACATCAGTAGTACCTCGTAAGTATCTTAAAATCCACTGAACTACTTTCTAATGTTCTTTACCGGGATTCGCCATGTATCTGCTAACTGCACTGACTGCATATGATAAATCCGGATGTGAACAAACCATAGCATACATGAGAGATCCCACTGCACTAGAGTATGGAGCATGTGACATGTACTAAACTCATCATCTGATTGTGGAGTCAAAACCGATGAAAGTCTAAAATGGGCTGCTAAAGGAGTACTAACAGGCTTAGCACTCTGCATATTGAACTTGCAAAGAAGTTTCTCAATGTACCCCTTCTGACTTAGGTACAATTTACTTGCTTTTCTATCTCTGAGAATCTCCATACCAAGTATCTTCTTTGCTGGTCCCAAATCTTTCATATCAAATTCTTCACTTAGTTGAGCTTTGACCTTTCTTATTTCTCGTTTATCATTTGCCGCTATCAACATGTCATCAACATAAAGAAGTAGATACACAAAAAAACTATCACTATTTTTCTTAAAGTAAACACAGCTTTCAAAACTACTTCTTTTAAAATCATGAGAAGTCATAAAGGAATCAAACCTCTTGTACCACTGACTTGGTGACTATTTCAAATCGTAAAAGGACTTTTTCAGCAAGCAAACATAGTCCTCTTTTTCTGAGACTGTAAAACCCTTTGGTTGTTGCATTTAAATATCTTCCTTAAGTTCTCGAGGCAAAAATGCAGTCTTTACATCTAACTACCCAAGCTCCAAATTATGCATGGCCACAATACCAAGCAAAGCTCGAATCGAACTATGCTTCACAACTAGAGAGAACACATCTGTGAAGTCTACTCCTGAAATTTGACTGTAACCCTTTGCAACAAGCCTTGCTTTATATATGGGTTCTTCAACTCCTAGAGTCCCTTATTTCTTTTTAAACACCCATTTACAACAAACAACCTTTTTACCTTTAGGAAGTTTCACAAGATCTCATGTTCTATTTTTGTGGAGTGATTCTATCTCCTCTTGCATAGCAAACATCCACTTTTCTGAGTCTTCACAGCTAACCACTTCAGAATAATTAGACGGCTCTTAGTTTGCATCTATATCTTCAGCCACATTTAAAGCATAAGCAACTAGATCAGCCTTGACATACTTCTTTGGAGGTTTAATTTCTCTTCTAGTTCTATTTTTGGCGATAGAGTATTGTGGTGAAGAAGAAACTCTATTCTCAATTTTTGTACTGGCTTGAGGATTCGACTCTGTATTAATCTGATGCTCCACCTGCTTTTGATTTTCTTTATTGGAGAAGCCTTTAAGAGATAAGTTAGGTAGCATAGCAGTTTCGTCAAAAACAACATCTCTGCTAATAACAACTTTTCTATTTTCAGGACACCATAACTTATACCCTTTTACACCAGCTTTATAACCAAGAAAAACACATTTGGTAGATCTCGGTTCCAATTTTTCATTATCAACATGAGCATACGCAGGACACCCAAATATTTTTAAATCAGACTAATTAGCAGGATTACCAGACCATACATCTTGTGGAGTCTTTTTTCAATGGCAATGGATAGAGATCGGTTGATCAAAAATATGTAGTAGAGGCTACTTCGGCCCAAAATGACTTTGGTAAGTTGGCATTTGACAACATACATCGAACCTTCTCCATGATCGTTCTGTTCATTCGTTCTGCAACGCCGTTTTGCTGTGGAGTATGACGAACTGTCAAGTGTCTCACGATCCCTTCTAACTTGCACAATTTATTAAACTCATCAAAACAAAACTCTAAGCCATGTCTATGCGGAGGTATTTTATTTGTTTTCCCGTTTGTTTTTCACTCATAGTTTTTCAATACTTAAATGCGGAAAACACATCGCTTTTCTACTTCATGAAGAATTCCTAAACTTTTCTGGAAAAATCATCAATAAAAGTTAGCATATAATTAGCTCCACCTCTCGAAGGCACTCTTGATGGCCCCCACAGATCAGAATAAATATACTCCAACGTTCCCTTTGTTATGGATTCCTCTGGTGAATCGAACTCTCTTTTGCTTCCCAAAAACGCAGTGCTCACAAAACTTCAATTTGCAAATTCCTTGTCAATCAAGAAGTCCTCTTTTGCTCAATTCTGACATGCCATTCTCACTCATATGTGAAACACCCCAAACCCGGCCCACGAGCCTTGACCGGATCTGGTATGTCACTGCGGAAAAACGTTTGAAGACTGATTTCACTTTTGGGAAAAAACATTAAAAATTTTGTCTTTAATAAAACATCGTGTGTTAAAACTCCCAATAAAACTAAGTTGTTACAATCTCCCGGATTAAAACTTTTATAACTTTTAAAAAAAATATAAGTTGCCAAAAATAGAAGCATTTCCAGATAATAATTTAATTGTCATCTAGCTTAAACATAATAAAAATGCTCAAATACTTTAACTGGGCCTTATTACAATAAATAATTAATCAAGGTACTTCATAGTAAAATTTCATAACATAATTAAAACATCTTCTGCATGGCCACCTTTGGATCCCCTCCAGCCCGACCCGATCAACATTTCTCACCTGCGATGTTGGTAAAAATTGGGTGAGTAACACAGACTCAGTGTGTAATTAATCCACTGAATTCCACCCACATGTTAACCACATAATAACCCATATATCAGATAACAATTATCATATTCACATATTATCACATTCTGGGCTTGGCCCATATTCAAATCACTTATCAGGTAATAGGGTAATTAACCGCATAATTTCCACATATCGGGCTTAGCCCATTTCCACACTGATCCACAATCATATACTGGGCTTGGCCCATTTCCACATTAATTCACGTATCCATTGAAATTATGCAAAGTGCACCCAACTCAACCTAGGGTCCATCCTCTACACACCCCCGTACCCAGCCACCACACACCAGGGGATTACAAAATCACCCTCTCCTTTTCACTCCAAAAGGCAATCAATGCCGTCTACGTGCAATTAAGTATAATAATCCACAACGCGACCTCAGTCAGCGCCAATCCACGATGTAGCCGTAGCTAACCCCAAAACCACGATGGGACACATAGTCACTCATCAACCACGATATGGCACATAGCCGATATCAACCACGATGAGGCACATAGCCACTCATCAAGCCACGCGAACTAAATCACAATTAATCCACAACGTGACCTCAGTCAACGTCAATCCACGATGTAGCTCAAGGCTAACATCAAACCACGTACTCGAAGTACACCCGTACCTTCTTTCATATCATATCCCAACCCATGCATATGCAACATAAAATAATGGTATGATGATTAATACAGGTACATGCAAATCAGGCATACTATCACATTTTCATTGGCACATTCACACATTTGCACATTAATACTTACATATCATCAAGTTTGGTACTTACCGGATTATCGACATACCCTTTGAGGGTATCTACACCACAATTTCCACTGCACTAGTTAGCACATATTTAACACATACAGATATAACACAAATTTTCGGAAAACGGTAGGCTAACTAGACACCTGATCACTTGAAGAACTACGGTTTCGATCCCGATGCTATCACTAAGTGACACTACGGCTATTTGCCTATAGCTTTCCCCCGCTGCTAGTCCACACCCCAGTGGCCAATCTCGAACCGCCGAGACAGATCTTTTCTTAAACTTTGGGATAGGGACCTTCCCTTTTCCTTCTTGAATGGTACTTGCCTCCATCAACAACCACTTTAATTAAACCGATTAATACGAGATCTATAAATGAATAAAAATCCACAACTTAACATCCTTACCACAAATGGATCTCGAATCCCGAAGCCTCTGTTACCTCTATCGATTAGCCCCTAAAAATCATAATACACAATCGGTCACCACTTAAACCCATAATATGGCCTATGGCCGAATATCACAACCACTTACCTAGCTTACTTAAACCCCGAAGTGTTTGCTTGCTCTTTGAAGTTTTCAATATCCCTGCTAACACTATTAGAATCGGCTTACACATAAATCTAGAAAAAATGGCCCTTGGCCGAATATTAGTAACTACCTACCTTAATAATGGATCCCTTCGGCTTTGCAAAGAATCAGCCCCCACTAGGATTGAAATTCAGCTATCAAAGAGAATAGGTGTTTCGGCACTTTGATGGTGAAGAGAAAACGCAAGAGTGGGGCTATAAGGTTTCGGCTATAGTTCTTAATAAAATGATGGGATATTCGGCTAACAAATGAACAAGTGTGGAGAAGTAGTTTCGGCAATAGGAGAACATGTAAAAGAGATTTCGGCTACAAGTGTTTCTCAAAAATTTGGAAAAGAAGAGATGAACACTTCACCTAGATAATTTCGGCACTTATCAAAGGGAAAAATAAGGTACAATTTCTAAGAAGAACCAAGATGAAAAAGAAAGGTTTTGAAAGAGGAAATTTAACACACACTAGCACCATATTTAAACCGAAAATACAAGCTCCTAGAGTCCTATATTCGGCCACCATATCTCACTTATCAAATCCCAATTTAATCTCCTATTTTATCCCTTATCCTATCATTTAAAAAAATAAAAATAAAATAAACAACAATTATCCTACTCTTCTTAGCCGAAATTTAAAATAAAAACAACCTTAATCCTTATCTTTTGGAAGCCCATATGCCGTCCAACTCCTTCCCCTTTTCTTGACGTCACATGCAAAAATAAAATCCCACACGCTGCTATCAACAAGGCTCGAACCTGAGCCCTATTTGCTGCAAGCTACAGATAACGCCCCAAGCCACTTTGTTGCTGGCTCCTTTTTGTGACATAAACTCCCCACAATTTCTTTTAAGACCTCCTTCACCTAGCTCCCCCCTTAACGCCAAAAGCAAAAATAAACCACGCCTCCCTGCTGCCAACAAGACTCAAACCAAGGCCCTTGCCCACTGCACATGGCGTCATTTCCAAGCCTTTAAATAGCGCCTTTCCGCCACTTTACCAAGGCCTGTTTTATGCCAAAAATGCCTACAATTTTTCCCTTAAGGCCTCCCTAGCCCAACTTCCCTTCTTGACACAAAAATACAAGCCCATTGCTTCCCACGTTGCTCGAACCTTCTCCCCCTGCAGCTCTCTTTTGACGCAACCTTCCAAGCCTCCAAGGTAGCATCCCTTGCCACTTTGCCACATGATTGCTTGTGTCATAAATTCAACACAAATTTTCTTAAGGCTACCTTAGCCTAGCTCCCCTTTTTAACTTAAAATCCAATTATTTTCCAAAGCTTTCCCTCATATCCTAGAGTTCCTAAAACTCCTCAGAACACATCCAACACACACACTGAGCCCACTATCTCATGAATTATATACGAACGCATAACCCCTAATCTAGGATGTTACAGTTCTACCCTCCTTAAAAATAATTTCGTCCTCGAAATTACTTACTAACTAACGACTGAACAATCCTACTCATAACACTACGCTTATACTGCGCACTCTGATCTTAATAAAACTATCTTACCTTCTAGGTACAATCTTTAAGTTCACATCCAAGGTTCCATACACTTCACTAGTAATACAACAATGAACTATCTCTAAAGCAATAAATAGTATTCCAAAAACAAGGAACTTACCCGCTATCACATCCTTGGTTGTTTCCATCCGAACCTTCAGCACCTCTGCCGGGTATTCCACGACTTCGGCCGGAACCATTTCCTTCATGGTTTGGACCACGAACCTTCGTTGTCTGAGGACAATTCTTAACCAAATGAACCTTAGATCCATGCCGAAAACATTCTTTACTATTACTCCAACATTCTCCTGTGTGAGCTCTCCTACACTGAGCACATAGACGACTTTAATTCTCAGCAACTGGTACTGGTGCACGTACATATTTCTCGATCCTTGGTCTTTTTGAATGTCTACAAACGATGCTAATGGTCCAAAACTTCTCTTATTCCCGTTTCTTTCCTTATCTCGGTTCTCTCTTACAGTCCTCTTAACTTTCTCAGTGATCCGAGCTTTCTCCACTAGAACAGTAAAGTCCCTTTCTCTTTGCGGAGCAATCAACACTCGTAGCTCGTCTCGTAATTCATCTTCGAATCGAACACACCTTTTGTAACCAGTGGTCACGATCCCCTTGGCGTACTGACTTAACCGCACAAACTCTGCTTCGTATTTCGCCACCGACTTACTTTCTTGTACCAAATTAAGAAACGCCTTCCTTTGCGAGTCCAAGTAACTGGCTCCAACGTATTTCCCTTCGAACTTAACCTTAAAATAATCCCAATCTAATCGATCTGGCGGGATACCTTGTCTGACAGTGAGCCACCATCGATAAGCTTCGTCTCGAGCAACGAGACAGCACCTTTCAGCTTTTCCTCATCGGTACAGTCCAAATCATCCATGATTCTTTCGACTGCTTCTAACCAATACTCCACTACATTCGGAGCTACTCCAGACACTCCTCTAAAAATCTCGGCTCCGTTCGACCTGAGTCTTTCCGACACTGACTTTCGAGCTCCGTGTCCTACACTAGCTCCTGCCACTCGCTCGAGCACTCGTAACATAGCCCGCGACACAGCGTCATCGCCTCTTGTCTGATCTTGATCCTCTGTGCCCACTGTTGGCGGCGACACTTCGCTTTCTGACCCATGGCCAGACCCTACTGGTTTCGATACTGCCATTCTACTTTTACCACGTCCACGACGACCACGTCTCCTAGAACTCATTTCTAACGTCGCGATTTAATCTGATTAAAGAGTTTTATGCATTAGTATTTTTGTTTCACTGATTAACTGCAAACAGTTTTATGAAAAGAGATATTCAGAAGTAGTTCTTTCGATCAAACAAAGGTTCAGTTCAAGTTCACTAATCTACCTCAGAGGATCACATTCACATTCATAAGCAGATACACATTCATTCACTACACTTCTATGGTCATTTCAGTCTTTTCCCAACCCAGGGGTAATTTCGTCATTTGTCCTACAGGGGTATTTTGGTAATAAATCGGGGTCAATTTGAAAATATTTTACAAATCAAAGGTATTTCAGAATTTACAAAACCTTGGGGGTTATCTTGAAAATTTGTTTTCCAAATCAGAGGTGTTGCAACAATTTCAGAAATCGGGGTTATTTCGGTAATTTTAGAAGTTAAGGGCATTTCCGTAAATTTTCCAAATCAGGGTATCTTGATATTTGTAAAACAGAAGTTTCTGGTATTTTTGTAAAGTAGAAACATTTTAGCAAAAGTCGAGGGTATTTTTAAAAATCTTAAAAACTAAGGGCATTTTAGTAATTTACAACACAGAGGCATTTTAGTAATTTTCTCAAATCAAAGTACCTTGAATTTTCACATAATAGAGTTTTTGGACACTTTTGCAAAATAGAGAAATTTTATTAAAATCGAGGGTAATATAGAAATTTTAGAAACCAAGGGCAGTTTTGTAATTCTACCACCTGGGGAATTTTAGTAATTTTGACACACCGAAAAAATTTTTCGAGAAATTTTCAAAATAGATTTTGTTACAAATTGAAGGGGTAATTTAAGGATTTTAAAAAAAAAAACTAAGGTGTTTATAAAACAGTATGGCTAGTCCCTTTCAGGTTTTAATCATTGGTTTAGCCGATGACTAAGTCCTCTTGGTTAGGGTGAACGGTTACTACGCACCAGGTAGGATTCGAGTAAAGAGGAGGTGAGTCGCTAGGACTGCTTAAATACCAAGCTTTTACTGAATCCACTCCTAGACATGCGCACAACAGTTGCCACACCCTAGCTCGGCGACTTAATCACAGGTTTGTTTAATGGTCCTTAAGTCTTATGTACTTGTGTTTTTGAGTAGACTAGTCCTAGGGTTCAACAGATCCTAGTTCACTAATCTACGTTCCCTTCATGCTTATAGAATTTACATTCACAATCCACTTCAGTAGTTGGAAGTACTTACTTGGTGGACTTCGGGCCGGAGATACAGGTGCCATGCCAGATTAACCTGAAAAATTTCTTAAAAGTCCATATTTTTTTGAAAAGCCCATTTTTTTTGAAAACATTTTTCGGGCCCAAAACCTCAAAGCCGAGTTTTGAATCGGGCTCTGATACCAAACTGAAACACCCCAAACCCGGCCCACGAGCCTTGACTGGATCTGGTATGTCACTGATGAAAAACGTTTGAAGACTGATTTCACTTTTGGGAAAAACATTAAAAATTTTGTCTTTAATAAAACATCGTGTGTTAAAACTCCCAATAAAACTAAGTTGTTACAATCTCCCGGATTAAAACTTTTATAACTTTTAAAAAATATAAGTTGCCAAAATAGAAGCATTTCAGGATAATAATTTAATTGTCATCTAGCTTAAACATAATAAAAATGCTCAAATACTTTAACGGGCCTTATTACAATAAATAATTAATCAAGGTACTTCATAGTAAAATTTCATAACATAATTAAAACATCTTCGCATGGACACCTTTGGATCCCTCCAAATTTTACCGATCAACATTTCTCACTGCGATGTTGGTAAAAATTGGGTGAGTCACACAGACTCAGTGTGTAATTAATCCACTGAATTTCACCCACATGTTAATCACATAATAACCCATATATCAGATAACAATTATCATATTCACATATTATCACATTCTGGGCTTGGCCCATATTCAAATCACGTATCAAGTAACAGGGTAATTAACCGCATAATTTCCACATATCGGGCTTAGCCCATTTCCACACTGATCCACATTCATATACTGGGCTTGGCCCATTTCCACATTAATTCACGTATCCATTGAAATTATGCAAAGTGCACCCAACCCAACCTAGGGTCCATCCTCTACACACCCCCGTACCTAGCCACCACACACCAGGGGATTACAAAATCACCCTCTCCTTTTCACTCCAAAAGGCAATCAATGCCGTCCACGTGCAATTAAGTACAATAATCCACAACGCAACCTCAGTCAGCGCCAATCCACGATGTAGCCGTAGCTAACACCAAAACCACGATGGGACACATAGTCACTCATCAACCATGATATGGCACATAGCCGATATCAACCACGATGAGGCACACAGCCACTCATCAAGCCACGCGAACTAAATCGCAATTAATCCACAACGTGACCTCAGTCAACGTCAATCCACGATGTAGCTCAAGGCTAACATCAAACCACGTACTCGAAGTACACCCGTACCTTCTTTCATATCATATCCCAACCCGTGCATATGCAACATAAAATAATGGTATAATGATTAATACAGGTACATGCAAATCAGGCATACTATCACATTTTCATTGGCACATTCACACATTTGCACATTAATACTCACATATCATCAAGTTTGGTACTTACCGGATTATCGACATACCCTTTGAGGGTATTCACACCACAATTTCCACTGCACTAGTTAGCACATATTTAACACATACAGATATAACACAAATTCCCGAAAAACGGTAGGCTAACTACTCACCTGATCACTTGAAGAACTACGCTTTCGATCCCGATGCTATCACTAAGTGACACTACGACTATTTGCCTATAGCTTTCCCCCACTGCTGGCCCACACCCCGGTGGCCAATCCCGAACCGCCGAGACAGATCTTTTCTTAAACTTTGGGATAGGGACCTTCCCTTTTCCTTCTTGACTGGTACTTGCCTCCATCAACAACCACTTTAATTAAACCGATTAATACGAGATCTATAAATGAATAAAAATCCACAACTTAACATCCTTACCACAAATGGATCTCGAATCCCGAAGCCTCTATTACCTCTGTCGATTAGCCCCTAAAAATCATAATACACAATCGGTCACCACTTAAACCCATAATATGGCTTATGGCCGAATATCACAACCACTTACCTAGCTTACTTAAACCCCGAAGTGTTTGCTTGCTCTTTGAAGTTTTCAATATCCCTGCTAACACTATTAGAATCGGCTTACACATAAAATCTAGAAAAAATGGCCCTTGGCCGAATATTAGTAACTACCTACCTTAATAATGGATCCCCTCGGCTCTGCAACGAATCGGCCCCCACTAGGATTGAAATTTAGCTATCAAAGAGAATAGGTGTTTCGGCACTTTGATGGTGAAGAGAAAATGCAAGAGTGGGGCTATAAGGTTTCGGCTATGGTTCTTAATAAAATGATGGGATATTCGGCTAACAAATGAACAAGTGTGGAGAAGTAGTTTCGGAAATAGGAGAACATGTAAAAGAGATTTCGGCTACAGGTGTTTCTCAAAAATTTGGAGAAGAAAAGATGAACACTTCACCTAGATAATTTCGGCACTTATCAAAGGGAAAAATAAGGTACAATTTCTGCAGTAACCAAGATGAAAAAGAAAGGTTTTGAAAGAGGAAATTTAGCACACACTAGCACTATATTTAAACCGAAAATACAAGCTCCTAGAGTCCTATATTCAGCCACCATATCCCACTTATCAAATCCCAATTTAATCTCCTATTTTATCCCTCATCCTATTATTTAAAAAAATAAAAATAAAATAAACAACAATTATCCTACTCTTCTTAGCCAAAATTTAAAATAAAAACAAGCTTAATCCTTATCTTTTGGAAGCCCATGTGTCGTCCAACTCCTTCCCCTTCTCTTGACGTCACATTCAAAAATAAAATCCCACCTGTTGCTGTCAACAAGGCTCAAACCTGAGCCCTCTTTGCTGCAAGCTACAGATAACGCCCCAAGCCACTTTGCTGCTGGCTCTTTTTTGTGACATAAACTCCCTACAATTTCTTTTAAGACCTCCTTCACCTAGCTCCCCCCTTAACGGCAAAAGCAAAAATAAACCACGCCTTCCTGCTGCCAACAAGACTCGAACCAAGGCCCTTGCCCATTGCACATGGCGTCATTTCTAAGCCTTTAAGTAGTGTCTTGCCGCCACTTTACCAAGGCTTGTTTTATGCCAAAAACGCCTACAATTTTTCCCTTAAGGCCTCCCTAGCCCAACTTCCCTTCTTGACGCAAAAATACAAGCCCATTGTTTCCTACGTTGCTCGAACCTTCTCCCCCTGAAGCTCCCTTTTGACGTAACCTTCCAAGCCCCCAAGGTAGCATCCCTTGCCACTTTGCCACATGATTGCTTGTGTCATAAATTCAACACAAATTTTCTTAAGGCTACCTTAGCCTAGCTCCCCTTTTTAACTTAAAATCTAATTATTTTCCAAAGCTTTTCCTCATATCCTAGAGTTCCTAAAACTCCTCAGAACACATCCAACACACACACTGAGCCCACTATCTCATGAATTATGCACGAACGCATAACCCCTAATCTAGGATGTTACAATATGCCTTAGGCGCATATGCCAAAGTTTAGCAATATCATTATCTGACAAGGAAGAGAAAACGACAGTTGCATCACCAATAACAGTAAAACTCTGCAAAACATATAACTTGGCAGTCTTTCTCTGCCTTTCATCACAACGAGGGAACCTTTGGAAACTTCAAAATCCCACTTTTAGCTGTGTATTTATACCCTTTTGAATCAAGAGTACTTAACGAAATTAAAGTTCTCTTCAATTCTGGAACATGTTGTACGTCACTAAGTATTCTGATAACTTCATCAAACATCTTAACTTTAATTGTTCCAACACATACGATTTTACACGGAGCATTATTTTCCATCAAAACAACACATTCAGACATTATTTCGTAATTTATAAACCAATCCCGATTGGGACACATGTCGAAGGTGCAACCTGAATCAAGTATCCACTGAGCGACTAGTAGTTCACCATCGCTGTAGTCTTCTACAACATCAGCTTCACCAAAATTTTCTGGTTATTTTCCCTTTTGATTCGCAGCCTCCCTTTTAATCTTATTCTGTAGCTTATAGCACTCAGATTTAATGTGTCTTTTCTTCTTGCAGAAGTTACAAGTTTTACCTCTGTTTGAAGACTTCGATCTACCCTTAGATTTACGGTGAAGATTTCGTTCCTGTATCCTTCCACGATCATCATTAGCATTCCGATCTTGTCTCCCACGAACAATGAGACTCTCTCCCTAAGAGTTAGTTTTAACCACAAGATGCTTCATCTTATCATACAAGGTTAAAGAATCATAAACCTCATCAACTGTGAGAGACTCGTGGCTATATAAATCGTGTCTCTAAATGTTAAATAAGACGGGGGCAACGAACAAAGTAGAATCAGCCGTAGATCTTCCTTATCATACTGAACCTCCATGGCCTCTAAGTTTGAGAGAATTTCTTTAAACACTGTTAAGTGTTCGTGCACAGACGCACCTTCCTCCAAACGATGAGCATAAAGATGTTGCTTCATATGCAACTTGCTAGTTAGAGTTTTCGGCATACATATTTGGTCTAGCCTCTTCCATAATGCAGCGGCAGTCTTCTCCTTCATCACATCCTGTAAAATTTCATTAGACAAATGCAGATGTAACTATGTTAACGCCTTTCGATCCTTGCGTTTCTTCTCTTCCTCTATCAATGTCGAAGGCATCTTATCTACCCCTAGCAAGGCTTCCTCTAAATCCATCTGTGCAAGAACTACCTGCATTTTTATCTGCCACAACGCAAATCTGGTATTGCGATCCAATAGCAGAATTTCATATTTTAAAAACGCCATTACCGTGATTGAGATGAAAAACTAGGAAGCTCTGATACCAATTTGTGAAAAATATAACATCCGTAATGACAATATATCGCAAAGAAAAGAGAAATAAAATTTAAAGAACACATAGATTTTACGTGGAAACCCTTTCGGGAAAAAATCACGGGCAGAGGAGAAGAAAATTCACTATGTCGAATTCAAATCAATTACAAGTGGAATAGACTATATCTATTTATAGGCTTGTAAAGTCATATTCTAATAGGGGTGTTGTAAGATTGAAACACCTTATTCTAATCAATATCAAATAGATGGAGTTTAATAAGGTTTTAAAAACCTTATTCAAAATAAAATAAAAGAAGTGTAGTTCTATAGGGATTCTTCTTTTATTTTATTTTACCATTGTATTTTATTTAAATAAGGATTCAGGTCACTTAATTCTAACAACAATGATTTAACCTTTTGCAGCACTATTACTAATCTGAAATTTTGATTTTCTCATGCAGGAAATCCCAAGTCAATTGATGTAGCATTCACTACATGCTTTACTTGAAATCGTTTTCTTTCTCAGAAGAAGTAAACAAATAAATAACAGCATAACCATAAATCGAATTGTATATATGCAAAAGCTTATCTGAGTAAACTATATAACACTCTACTGTTATAGGTCACTAACAAAAAAAAGCTTGTAAGTAAACTACATCAGTTATCACATATTAAATTCCTAAAAATTTAAATATTTCTCTTCACTTTCACAATTTGGCAACAAACGATGCGAAATCAAGTCCGAGTCATACCTCGACTTAAAAATTATTATTACAAAACGATCAAAGTTGATTGGCAATAGAGATCTCGTTGACTTCATTTGCATCAAGCCAAACCTTTCATTTTCCACACTATAGAATGCTCTTTGAGAGTTGTTTTTGGAGCTTAAGTGAACTCATCTCTCCCTCCCTCCTTTTGGTGTGCACCTACCTGCTGTTAACAAAGAAAGATAAGAAAGAAATGGCTTAGAGAGAAAAATTGATTCAGGAGGAAGAAGATGAACAGTGCTGGGTCAAAAGGAAAAAAAATGATGACTAATCAGCTATTTTTAGAGATTTAAGGTCTGGAGGACCAAAATGAAAGTCTTCTAATGGAGGTAAGTAAATTACAAAAAGAAAATTATTTGGATGATCAAAATAAATACACCCTAAAAATCAAGTGACCAATAAATAATTTACCTTTATTTTTATCATTAAAATTGTATATCGGCTCGAGCCAGGATTTGCATAGATCAAATCTACGGAACAAACAGATAACTCTACTTTTAGAGAGACCTAATCTATTACTTTTTCTTTTTTGCTGGGCTTGCCGGTTTGGACTTCTTTATGGGCATGTAACCCTCATTCTTCAATGCTTAGAAAAGACCTCATGTTGGCTTTACAGAGTTAAAAAAGTTGTGATTGATTTATACGACACAAAGGATTTGGAAGAATTTTAAGCATTCACACGTCATGATTATGATAATCTAAAGGTCAAATTTTGAAGCACGCTGCTAGTCCTTATGCTTACTACTAATAATTCTATTCAAAAAATAAATAATATTTGTAGTCAGAGTTTAATGTTACAAATCAACAATAATACTTGTATAAATTAATTTCATCACATACATCATACATGGTAACTCGGCTCTGTCCATGGAATTAAATCATAGGTAGATAATAAAAGAAAATGGATGCGTGAAAGATACGATATGGAACATTCTTAGCTAAAATGGGACCCATCGAATGGGTTTTGGATAGGGACGAAATGGGGCCCGCCTTTTACATTGATCAGCCAACCCGCGGAATGCGGCGACCAGATAATGTTGGGCCCCATGTATTCGGTTCGAAAATTTTAGGAGTGAGTAAAGGCCGCCCCAAGCCAGCACTTCTCCCTTTTTATTCTCACGTGGTTACCACGTGTCGCGGGGGGCTAACT
Source organism: Gossypium rotundifolium (assembly GCA_025506655.1). Lineage (NCBI taxonomy): Eukaryota > Viridiplantae > Streptophyta > Magnoliopsida > Malvales > Malvaceae > Gossypium > Gossypium rotundifolium. The sequence goes on along the minus strand of CP106724.1, from coordinate 26,076,404 downwards.
AAGATAAACCCACGATCTTCCCCTGTTTAGGACGACGTGGACGGATGATGAATATGGGCCCCACTTCTTGTTGAGGTCGTTTGCGAGGATACGATGCGGGAGTGTTACACGTGTTTCCATGTCCGTACTGGGTGGTAGGTGATAGTTGGGACGGGTCGACGGAACGCTGTGAATTTTTTTTTTTTTCCTTTCTCTTAAAGGAATAGGATAAGAAGTTGTTATTATTACTTTTAAATTAAAACAAGGCTCTATGTTTAAATAAATTACGGTAATGCTACTTCCGTTTTCCTCATATTAATCCAAAACATAATTGGAGTGGCAAATTTTAATATACAAGAACAATTAAATTACAGATTCAATCCTAATTTAATTGATATAGTTGTTATCCTAATATTAAACCCTATTTTCTCTAAGTTATGAGTTTGAGGATTTATTAGTAAAAGTCAGTATTATATAAAAATTAATTAATTTGAATGGGTTGGATTTTATATATTGTAATCATAACAAGTTGTTTTGATTAATATCTGTTTGTATCGTTGTATACAAACCCTAACTAATTGATACGATATTTTAATATTTGAAATCATTTTTTATATAACCATTTAATTAATTTATTGAAATTAATTAATAATTTTAAATTTATATTTGTATATAAATATATTATATGTGTTTATATAATTGTTGAGTAATTTTTCATGTATCTCATTAAAAGGAACATTAGAGTATTTATACATATTATTATTGTTCGTGATTTGACTCTACTATTTATGGACTTGACCTCACTATTCATAGGACTGACATTTTGAGTAGGCATCGTGTATGTTGAACACGTGTACTGTTTTAGGTCACCTCTTAGGCCTCACGGTTCCCTATGTGCAAACTCTTTGGGTATATCCAAGCTTGGGCTGCAAAATCCTCTCAACTCGTGCTAGTTGATATTGCGGGCTCTCCTAGATGTCCCTTCGTTGTACACCTCACACATATCCATTTGATAGGGCTTGGCCGGGACATAGGTAGACGACTTAGATCTTACCTAAGTTTCATATTGGTGATAATTGGTGTATAACAATAATATATAAAAAATACCTATAAATTTAAAATAATACACTAAAAAATACAGAGGACACACATCACTATCTAAATAAAAACGATACATCTACTTATATAACTTATTATCTTAATTTTCCATAAATAAAATCTCCTAGCAAAGTTTTTGGAATTATTCTTGTAAAATTGGCATAAGAAGATTTTTAAATTTTGGAATACTGTGGAAAATATTTGTTTAAAAGAAAAAACAGCACATGATGTTGATTAACGAATAAAATCAAGTTATATATAACCTAACTTGCTGTTGTGAACCATATTTATATTTAGAAGTTAGGTTGGTATACCCAACCAAAAACTTCGAGAGTTAAAAAGTAAATTTTAAAATTATAAATCCACGCGTGTATAAGTACAACTGTGTATTGGATGAGATTGAAAATATTATATTTTAAAAAATTAAATTTACTTGAAAGTCTATTCAATTTGTCCATTTAAGTTCATTTTCAAAATTACTATTAAAACGCTTATTGTTTATTTAATTATTTATTGCTTTAACACGGGAAACGTTCAATTTTGTAAATATTTAAATAATTTCAAAATTAAAACAAAGTTAAACATTTATACTTTATTTAATTATTTAGTGCATTAACACATGTAGACGTTCAATTATTATAAATATTAAAATAAGTTCAAAACATAAAAACAAGGTCTACTAGAAGTCCCTCTACTATTCATTTTAATCCTTCTGCTAAAATTGCTCTAGATTTATACATTAAAATTTTATTCAAATTATGGTATCATTATAATTTTTCATTAGACTACAAATAATTAGGACAAAATATATAATGCCCAACTAATTTATACATAATCCAACTCGACCTATAAAATAACTCGTCCATCCCTCAAAAAATATATGTATTCTTTAAACTATCGTGTTGCTGAAAATTTCATTAAGCATATATTTTTTGGATCACACGATAATTAAAAAACACATTGATTTGTTGGAGGAGATAATTATTTTTTTTTATGTGCCTCTTTATTGGGAACAACATATATGAATAGTTAAAAATTATTGAGTGAAATTAATTTATTATCTATATCAAGATGTATTAAAAATAATATTATTATCAAATATGGCATTATAATATAATTAAAATTAAAATAAACGAAATACTCGTTGGGTGAATTTTTTGAAAAAAAATTATATACATATGAAGAACCTTAATCATGTGAAATGAAACTATTATTATTGCATAAATATTGAAATTTTGGGGGATAGGGTAGGGGACTAGGGGCCAACTATTATTTAGGTAAAAAAGCAAGAAACACGAGGGGTGAGCGAAGACAAGAAGGGTTTTTTTTTTTTGTTAGAGATATTAATAAAGTGGATAAGGTTAAGGTACTACTAAATGCTAATGCTTATCCAAATTTGCCAGCTAATCGGCGTGCTGTCTGGGGTCATATTCGTCCCCAAGTCAATTTAACTCTCCCCCCTTTTTTAATTTTTTTTTTTTTTAAGGTTTTGAAAAAAAAAGGAAAACAAATAAAATATTTACTAAAATTGAAGCCAGCCAAACGCGTAGCAATGACAGGAGTTAACTGGCTGCCTGCCTGTAATTTATTAGCTCACAGCTCACCTCATCCATTTCCAACTTCCAACTTCTATAACCGATTATTTATTTGTAATTAATTAATGGCCTTTGTTTTACTTTAGTAAATTAACCCTTTGCATCCCACGTATTTACAATAATATCCTTCTCCAGTTTTATTTTGGTACTGTTCCTGGAATATTCCATTCTTCTCTCAAGTCAAATTCCAATTATATTATTCTCCGTTTTTCTGTTATAAAATAAATCCAACTACTAGATGCAATTTACTTAAAAATAAAATTAATTATTAGGGGAAAAAAAAGGTGATTGGAAGAATATGGTGTGAAGGTTGTTTTTTGACCTGTCGGCCGGTGCATGCAGGCCCCCCCATTTTTGTTTTTAAAAAAGTGTGATTTTTTCGTAAGTATTAGAAAGTATGTACCTACAATTTGTTTAGCTAAATTAAAGTATCTAGAATATCCTCTTAGTATGATCGGAAATTTGTATAAATTTTTTAGTGTTTTCAGTGTATTTAAAATGAATTTTTTTTATTTAGACTATTTATAAAATTTTAAATTAATAATAAAATTTTATTTTATTTTAAAAATAAAAAATTGATTTAATCTTTTAAAACTATTAAAATAATAAAATTATATTTTTACTATTATAAAATGTACAATTTAATTTTGGTCCCTAAAAATATTTTTAGCTCCGCTATTGCATGTTTTGTGCATTATATAGAAAAAGAAAATAAATTAGACGTGATAATTTAATTCTTAAATAAATAAATTTAAAATTAAATATTATAATAAATTATACAATGAAAGACCATCTACACAAGATATTTGTATATTTAACGCATAAAAAGATGTAATATATTAGCGTGTCTATAATGTTGGCAAAAGCTTAATATAATATATAGCACAAGACATTTAAATGTGATTTATGCAATACATAGAATTCAAGTATTTTAACACGTTTATATTTATATTTATATTTTAACGTAAAAAGGTTGATACAATATGTGTACATAAATCATGATACGTAGTCGTACCATAGCTATAGTAAATTTGTGTGAAAAATAAGAAATTGCAATAAGTGATAGAAATACCAAAATTGAAACTCCAATGATTTGTATTAAGTGAGATGATGAAAGCAAATCCTAATTAGCAATGCTCATAGGATAGGATAATGTAAATTATTTTACCTCATCACTAGGGCTTTGTTGGACAATTTGGACTAAGAGTTTAAGACAAAAATAAAATAAAGGATTAGATGCCATCTTTGATTTGCCCATTAATTTATTAAATACAAATCAAAGCCAAAGAAAACGTGCGTTGGAGGATAATTTTCTTTATTCAATACCCAAATTTATAGTTTGTTTTGGTTTATCAACCTACCCCCTACTCATCCAAGAGGATAATCATGTTTATACTTAATCTGTTTTCTTTTACTAAAGTTACGAATATAAGCACAATTATACACCATGTTTTTTTAAGTAAAAATGGAAACAAGATTATGTGGCAAGCTTTTTTGTTGAAAAGTGGCATTACATTTTATATGCCACATGTACATCACTACAACAAAAAAGGCCTATAGCGACACTTTTTTTGACATAAGACGACGCAAAAAAGGTTGCCATAGGTTTCACGACGCTTCGTCCGACGCTTCCAAAATGGTCGTATATAGTGGGGTTGGTATATGCATTATGACGCTTTTGAAAAAGCGTCATATAAGTCAACATAAGTTCAACGCTTATTGAAGGGTTGTGAAAAGTTTAGTCAATGCCGACCTTTAAAATGGTTGGGAAAGGCCTAGTCAAGTCCAACTTTTAAAAAGGTTATTACAGACATGTTTAAGTCAACCTTAAAAGGTTGGTATAGTTTTGTCTAAGGCAACTTTTAAAAATGGTTGGGATAGAGTAGTCTAAGGCAACATTAAAAAGTTAAGATAGATCTTGTCTAAGACAACTTTTAAAAGCAGTTGGGATAAAGCGTCTAATGCAACCTTAAAAAGGTTAGGATAGACCTTGTCTAAGACAACCTATAAAAAAGGTAGGATAGACCTATCTAAGGCAACCTTAAACAAGTTGGGATAGACTATATCTAAGGCAACCTTTAAAAAGGTTAGAATAAACTCGTCTAAAATAACCTTAAAAAATTGGAATAGACACATTATAATGTAATTTTTTATTTCAATATTAATATATTTTATAAATATTTACAAGTGAATAATGAAAAGAATTGTGCTTTAAATACAACTAAAAATATAAAATTAAAATTAAAATTAAAATAAATATTGAATATTCACTACAAAAATCGATCCAACAATTAAAATACACTAACATTTAAATTGAAATGTATACTACGAACATTCAACTCAATGTACAAAAGTAAACAAATAAAAACTACCTAAGATGATGGACATTGATATTGATGTTGTACTACATAAAAGCTAATACATTTTGAAGCGCAACTTCAATTTCAAGAAACTCTGTTGATCTCTTATTTCTACGAAGGTAGCCCCAAGAAAAATGGCTACTTAAAATTATATTTCGATTGTAATGTATCTTGAAAATATACTTGGTGAAGTCAAGACTCTTCAATTGCCAGATGCTCCAACTGAGGAAACATGGAACCGATAATGTCAAATTTCAGACGCAATCTTCGTGAAAATGGGCACCAAGAAGCATAAAAGAGCACAGAAACGTAACCATTTCTCTGTTTGGAAGTCAATGCTCTATCCAGGAAGTTTCCATCCACCTGCGAGCAAAATGAATATACATATATGTGAATATTATCACAATGTTTGTCTTTAAATACAGAAAGTTAAGCAAACTACTTCCAGTTGCATAGAGGATTTAGCTAACTACAAGGTCATAACACACACGAGCATACAACAAAGCATTTCGAGTTAAGAAACATAATGCGATGGATGCATACATTAGACATACAATTAATCACTTTGGTTGCAAAGGTTTAACTTAAGAAACTTGGAAGATACATGCTTGAGCAGGCACTCATTTTCATGAAGATATCGCAAAGCGAAGGCCCATGAAAGAAACATTATTTGCTTTATTTCCTACTATTATGTCCGAAAGCGAAATGATGGATATGCCATGATTTAACTTTCGAGCTATGAACATCATAGCATATATGTTCTAAAGCAATTTGATGAAGAAAGAAATCTAACTTAAACTCTTACGATTCTTAAACCCATTGAAATGGTACCTTAACCTAAGGTACAAAGATTACGATTTCTTATAGAAAATCAAAATGCATACTAAGTGACAACATTTTCTGTTATTTATGAAGAAAATTCACATTCCTAGTAACCGTGCCATATAGATTCTTTTCTAACCATAACCTAATGAACCTAATGCCATGCCAAAGACTACTTGATAGTCGATATGCCATTTTAGCAAACAAGTTCAGAGCTTTAAGAAACGGATGCGATCATTAACAATGTGGCAAGGTCGAGCCGAAGTGAATAAGGCTTAAATCATAGCATATAACACTTAAGCTATACAGTCAGGCTTAAATCATAGTATTATTGATCACCTGAATCTGTTCCTTGTTTCCAGCTGTAATGTTTGAGATAGTCCAGCATGCTTCCTTCTTTATATTCTTTTTATAATTATTGGTCAATAGGTTCATAAGACATGCTAATGCACCATGATCAATAGTACATTTGAAATGGAAAGTCACGAGATCGAACAAATTAAAATAAAATATAAACCAAAGATGCGTAAGGACTAAAATGAGACAAATCCTAAACCATACCGAATCAGATATCATCTCCGGTCACAATATTTCCAACAAAGATACAAGAGCGGGAATGAGCATCAAGGAGATGGATTGTGCTAAAACACAAGTATAATCTCTCGAGTTAACGGAAAAGTCAAAACAACCAAAGATGTTATGAGCGGTTCTACTCACGGTAAGAAGAGCTCGACAAGGCGTGGCAAACTCCCGCTTGAATCACGGCTTGAATTTTGTCATTTGTACCATCGACAGATAAGAGAGAGCCCAACAGCATCGGTCAAAACTTCTTCATCATTTGAATGAACAAGGCGTTCAAGCGCAGTGTAGAGTGGTGTCACCTAGTGAGCAGATTGCGAGATTTGAAAGCTCTATTAAAAGAAAGGGAGGGAGCATAAAAGAATACTTGCGAACAAGATGAAAACCGCTCAAATAGAGGCGTGGCTTGCCCTACGAAATTTGATAATGTCAAGTTGCATTTCTCGGCATTGACACTTAGCATGTTCATTTAACTGTGCTAATAGAGGCATCAAAGCTCCATGATCGAGAACAAGATCACGGCATCTAGGGAATCACCAGCAATATTCCCCAATGCCCACATGACTAAGAATTAACAAATAAATTACTCATCCAAAATTCTATATTCTCCTTTCTAGTTAAAACAAAGAATCATACGGAAAAAAGTTGTCAAGGGCACAAAGTGAAATCTAGGGCTAGAACCCTTATATTGAATAAGGCTGAGGCCAAAAAAAAAGCACTCCACAGTGAAGTGAAGTGCAATATGTATGTGTTTTTCAATGTATATATATATATATATATATATATATATAAGTTTAAGATGTATAGTAAACTCTAAAGGGTAGTCCGGTTTACCTACAAAACATGTAACTTTTGTTTGCCATTATGAGCAGATTCCTTATGGTCCATATCATTGTTGGACTCAAAATTTTCAAAAGTAGAGAGTTGATACTATCCCCTTCTTACCAAGAAAGAAACATCTACCGAAAAGAATCTTAAAATAAAATAAACTAAAGAATGATTACTATCGAGCAAGCTTTTAAGCCTATCACCTTACGAAAAAGGGCACCTAGGCTATCCAAACATCGTTGTATCATACAAAAGACGCGTTTTGTTGTTTAATGCTCCTTTGACAACAAGAATCCTGAATTAGAAGTATCACACTTAAAGGGTATAGTTTTTACAGCATACCGTCAGCACATCATCACTTCGTGAAGCGAAGCTTTACAAAAATAGGAACAACACCAAGATCAATTACTACCTTTGTATTTTCGAGGTTCTAGAAGCAATATTCGTGGCGTACCAAGCGACCTCAAACTCTGATTCCAAAAAGAAAAATACTACCAAAATTAGGATATAAAATGAACTCCCGATTCTTGAAAAAGTGATTATTAACGGTCATTAACTTATACGAAGTCGTGGAAAATCTTCCTACCAAGGAACTCAACAAAGCGGGAATGACGCCGATTTGTGTATAACTTCCTCAATTGGAGGACTTATTCTCTCATAACACATGTATATTTAATTAAGAGAATTGAGATAAAAAATAAAAGAAAAACAAAGTGTTAATGATCTAAGATTCCATTTTTTCATAAAACCAATCTAAAAAAATCCCACCAAAATTTGAGGAAAAAGAACGAACCTCGAGAGGGGGATAGGAGATAACAAAGGAGAGCATTGAAATCGAAGGTTTTCAATGAACACAACAACTTCATAGAGCAAATCGGAGAACCCAAAACGCAGCGTATTGAGCAGATAGCAGTTATATAGAACAACAAAAGAAGAAAAGAACAAGAACCCATCTTCTGGATTCGATTTATAAAACAAAGGAAAAATTAAAAACAACAAGAACCCGGAAGAAAATGGGCGAATGACACCCAGAGAAAAAGAAAACAAAAAACGTTAATAAATTAATAAAACCAACGGTGGGAAATTGGGGGGAAATAAAAGTGGGAAATTGGGGAAATAAAAGTGGGAAATTGGGGAAAATAAAAGAAGAAGAGATTTTAGGTGGGATTTATGGGTGGGGGAAAGGGAAAGAAAAAAGATTTCATTTGAAATTTTGGGATAAAATAACTAATTACAAAACGACATTTTTTGCAAAAAAATAATTTTTATACTATTTAAATCAATTAAATAAATCTAAATTGTATTAGAATTAACATTTGTAATATAAAAATATTTTTCAATTTCAATTCAATTAAAAAACAAAAATTCTATTTACAAAACTATAAAAAATATTATTATTTTAAGCAAGAATCTTAACTCTATTTTAATTTAAATTTATTTAATAACACAATGAATAAATAGATCCATTTAATATTATAAAGACTAAAATAGAAATTTGTTAGACTTCCACCTTATTTGATAAGGTAATTCTTTTTATTGAGCGAGTATAAGTATAAAATAAACATTAAAAACATGACTCAATCATGACTTTTATAGACCATAATAACATTGGACAAAACCGACATATTGAAAGATCTAAGCTAAATATAAATCTTAATATTTATACAAAATGAGTGGCTTAATCTGAGCACTCATCACCGACATCAATTTTATCAATAATGCTTAGTGATATATATTTTAATTTGGACGTGATTGTGTGGTTGATTTTTAGGTTTTTTTTTTAATTTCTAAATCGAATAACTAAACAAACCAACACTAATGTTTTTAAACCGAACTAGTTCACCTTCAATTCACCAATCAATCGGTTCGATTAAAATCGTTAAAATTAAAAAATAAAACCCCAATTCAACTGTCAATTTAATCGGTCCATGCCGATTCTCGGTCTAACCAAATCAAAACCATTCTTCGACTAGTAACCCGGCTAGCTCCCAATCCGACCAGCCAACATTATCCGGTTCAAACATCATTGACCAACACTTAAATAGTAAATTGATTTCTAGAATAGTATCATTATCTAGCCTAACAATGAATGAGAAACTGAAAAACCTGGTCAAACCGAACTAATTAATTCTAATTAGATTAGTTCGATTTCTAATCTGATACTGAACATATGACATTCTAAGAACCCTACAAATAAGGGTGAAAAGGCTTGATTAAAAATAGCACAGCCCGATTGACATTGGTTAACTAATTTATGAGACCAAACCGTTCTTTAGTAGCATTGGCCTCTCCTTCACTCACGTCTTCATTTGATCTACCATAAACCCTAAACCTTATCATTCTAAACCCCAAATTCTAAAACACTCACTCTAAACCATAAACCATAACCCTTAAATATTGGAACCCTAAACTCAAAACCATATCTCATAGACTACAAACCACTAAACCCTTAACTCTAAACCTTAAACCCTAAATTAATTAGATAAAATTTTAATATTATATATTCTTTCAATATTTTTTAATTTTAATTTTGTTTCCATAAATTAATTTTGTTTCAAATTATGTTATATCAATAATTGTGTTAATAATTTACAAGAACTGAATCAAATTAAAGTTCATATATTCAATTGCACATTAAACCATTGTTCATGAATGCTTTTGGATTTATCCCATTTTGATATTTTATTATTTGAAAATAATAATTTATATTTATCTTAATTATGATTAAAATTTTAAATATATATAACATAAATTTTGAAACATTTATATTAAATAAACTCTAAAATCTTAAACCCCAAACCCATAATCACAAAATCCTAAAATCATAAACCCCAAACCCATAAACACAAAACCCTAAAACCTTAAACAATAAACTATAATCCCTAAACCCTAAACCCTAAACGCTAAACGTTAAACCCTAAACTAAATTGATTTTTTTTGCGACATTTTTATTAAAACCTTATTCACACTCGAAGCTATATTAAGTTATTTTTAATTTCAATATATATAATTATTCACAAACCGATGATGTAAAATTTTAAGAATATTCATATTTAAAATCCAATTTTTTGGTGCTACACATTTAAAAAAAGCCCACAACATTTAGGAAAATATTGTCTTAGGACTAGACAAATCCAACTCTTATTTAAACGTTGCCTTAGGCATGCATATCTCAACCTTTATACAAAGAGTTGGCTAGAGCTTATATTGACATGTCTATCCTAACACTTAAGAAAGTGTCACCAAAACTGTTGTCTTAGGACTACACAAAAGCCAACTCTTATTCAAGCGTTGCCTTAGACATACATATCCCAACCCTTATACAAAGAGTTGGCCAAAGCTCCCAACACTTAGGAAAGTGTCGCCACAAAAGTGTCATCTTAGGACTACACAAAAGCCAACTTTTATTCAAGTGTTGCCTTAGGCATACATATCCTAACTCTTATACAAAGAGTTGGCAAAAGTGTAGTCTATCCCAACACTTAGGAACGTGTCGCCCAAAAGCGTAGCCTTAGGACTACACAAAAGCCAACTCTTACTTAAGCGTCGCTTTAGGCATACATATCACAACCCTTGTACAAAGAGTTGGCTAAAGCGTGTGTTGGCAAGTCTATCCCAACACTTAGGAAAGTGTCGCCCCAAAGCTGTCAGTCTTAGGACTAGACAAAGCCAACTCTTATTTAAGCGTTGCCTTAGGCATGCATATCCCAACCCTTATAAAAGAGTTGGCTAAAACGTATGTTGGCTACCTATCCCAACACTTACGAAAGTGTCGCCCCATAAGTGTCGCTATAGGCCTTTTTTATTGGAGTGCATTTAATGTGTAGATATTTTTTATGAGTCTCATGTTTTAGTGTAAAAATGAGAACAACAAATGTTTAAATATATTATACTCATTATGACAACAATTAGAAATTTTAGTGGAAAAATAATGAAGTACTAAATTTTTTATTTTTTATTTTTTTTCTTAGTGACACTAAACTAAAATTCTTGGAACTTTTGTATTAATTGAAAATATATTCAATACTATAAGTACATGTGTTGAGTTGATGGTTAAGGTGTTCACCATTTCAAGTATAGCCTAGGTTTGAATCACACTAAACGCATTGTTGTTAACGATTTGTTCTCATTTTATAATTCATCAAAATAAAATTCAATAATATCAAATATAACTTCTCATGCTCAATAATTTAAAAATAAAAACAAATTAAGAGAATTTTGAATAAAAATAATTTGAGGAAATTTAAATAACTTCACATTCTTCACCCCAGTACATTTATATTAATTTATTTCGTTTTTACCCTACAAAATTTCTTTTAAAGTAAACTAAAATCAATTCAAATTAATCATAATATAGATTATCAAGAATCTAAAAATTTTGTTTTTTTCCACTTTTTCAATCAAAGTTACAAAATTTGCAACAAATTTTAATAAATAAATAAAGTATATTTTACTTGATGTATATAATTAAATCCGTGCGCCAAACAAAATAAAAAATTGTAGTTATAACTATAATATATTATTAGAAAGTACAATTCCAACATATAACTGGTATCTATCATTGTAAGCTAGAATTTTTTTCCTTAAATGTTTCTATATATAATATATCTTTAAGCCTAAAATTGGAAATTTTAATTCTAAATTATGAAATTTTATTTGATTATAAGATTTATTAGTATTTGTTATTATTTATTTTGAATATCTAAAATAAAAGTAATATTTGTATTACTATGTAAAGTTTGTTTCATTCAAATTACTATAAAATTATTATTTTAATATTAATGCAACTATATATTATTATAATTTTTTATTTTTTATTTATTAACAAAATATTTATAATAATAATAATAATTGAAAAAACATGATGAGTTATACTTACCATTACATTAGCTCAACAGATTTATCTTGTTCATATTTTTTTATATATATTATAGATAAATTACAGATTATAAATAATAATATAATTTTTATTATAATATTTGTTTTATTAAAAGGGTCTTGGCCCACCAATAAGTAAATTTGTATTGATTTTTATGATTAAGAAAGGCAATTGAATATTACGAGACAAAAAAAAAGGCAACTCAAGCTCTTTCTTCCCCTTCCCCTTCTTCTTCGAGGTGGGGAAGAGCACTTGCATCAATTTTTGTACCCGCCATAATCAAAGCATAGAATTTGTTAAAAGAACCTATGCTATTAGTAAACAGTTGACTAAAATTTATAAGCATATTGAAAATTGAAAGACACTGCAAGCACAAAATGAAATATCATGAACTCGCATCAGCAGCGATAGTCGCACCTACAGGATTCTCTACATAGGATCCAAAAGAACCTTGCATGAGATGTTCGACAATGGGAGCCTCAACATGCACATGCTCACACATATACCAAAACACAAAGTCAACAGACTCGCTCTTCATGAGGTCACATCGAGTGAGACGATGAAGAATCAATGCCAGGAATGTTAATAACTTCAACCATCTCTTCTAAGGTTGCCCCATTAGGTTTGCGCTCATTGAAACAAGATCATTAGAAGTTGTTCAGAGTACAAACCTCAATAAATGTATCCTCCTTAATCTTTTAAGCGAATGATTTATTAAGGGTTCGTTTGTTTGCCAGTAAAATATTTTTCGGAAAATAATTTTTGGAAAATGATTTACTTTTCTTGTGTTTGGATGAATCTGTGTAAAATATTTTCTGTTGTTTGGTAGATTTCCTGAAAATATTTTCCGAAAAAGTTATTTTTACATATATTAATAAATTAATATATATATATATATATATATTTATATTTTATTTTAATTTTTTAATAAATTTATACTTTAAATTGTTTTTATATATATAATGATTTATTTATAAATAAATAAATCAAATTAAATATAAATAATACTCAAATCTAAATATAAATATAAATTGAAAACAACCAAAGTCAAATAAACTATTTGTAATTGTGTTATAAAAATAAAAACAATGATTAAATAATAATAAATTAGCTTCCAAACCACAATTAATACTAGAAATTAATAATATTATCCAAATGCATAATTAGTAGTACACCACATAATACCAATATTGTCCAAGTGCATAACTAATATTACACCACATTAAAAGTATCAATATCTTCAACCTTGAGATAATTTTTGAAGCCAAATTTTTCTATGCTTCTTACTTTTTTAACTAAAAAAGCTTTGGCCTCGGATTCACGACTTACTAGATAATCAAACACGGAACACAAGAAGTCATCATCAGATCCTTCTTCCTCCATCAACATCACTTCTTCGTAAAGATGTGGTGTCTTATCCGCAGTAAATTGTTCCAAAGCATTAGCAATTTTGCCAAGTTGTTCACCCACAAATTTAATTTGTTTATCAACGATACTTTCTTGAACATTTTTTCTTTTACGTTTGGATGTGCCAGATAAAGATACATTTGTTCTTACCTCTTCAATCTCTTCATTATCTCTGTCTATAGGCACTGAATCTTGATTACCATCATCCAAATCTATGTAAGCAAATGTTCTGGCAAAACTCCCTGTTGCCTTATCTTTACCAACAACCAAAGTCATTTCATCATAATGATCAATGCTTTTATTCAAAAATGGTTCATACTTCTTGTGTGCCTGTTGGATATTATACACAATTAGAATAACAAGTAAAAAACAATTGAAATATACTTAACATATATATACATATATTACCATCACTGCTGCATCATATGTCGCTCTATCACATGTGACCATTTTCATGTTATCATCCCATTCAAAACCACTTTTATCCCGAATTATGCATATAATCTGCCACTAGTTTTTTACAGTTCTCAAATGATTTTCCACATGCTTCGCATCGCATTGGACTTGAAATCTTTCAGAAATAGCTACGACAACTCGATTAAAAGAAACTACTTTGAAAGTGTTAGAAGGCTTATTTCCTTTCTAGGCCTCCTCTACTAGAATTTTAAGAAAAAGATGTTCCATCGGTTTTGTCCACCTGAATTGCTTGGAGGTCCCTTCTTTGTTTCCCTTACCCATTCTACATTAATAATTTTCATTGTCAATCATTTCAATATCATTATCCAACCAAATAAATTCAATATCTAACATAATAAATTCAACAAGCTTAAAACATAATAAATTCAATATCTAACAAATTCAAGACATAATAATTTCAAAATCCAACAAACTAAAATTTCAATATCATTATCCAACCAACATTGACAAAAAAAAAAAATAATTTTAATACTAAAACATACATAGCATAGAAACAATAACGCTAAGCCCTAAACCTACCTAATATTTCTAGCCATATAATCAGTTCACATAGTCTGTGCAATTTCGTCTCTCTTAGAAGACCATTCTCTTACTTCTTCTCTTTCTTCTTGCTCCGTAAGAGTTGGTATTATCAAATCAGACTCAAGCTCCTCGTATAATCCATAATTAAGTAAATCACAAGGATCAACTCCCATTATATGATTATGAATGATACAACAAGCCAAAACTACATCTACTTGAGTTTGAAAATTCTAAAATGGTTCAGCATCTAATACACGAAACCGTTTCTTCAAAATCCCAAAAACACGTTCAATGGTGATTCGCAATGATGAATGATGAAGATTAAAAAGTTCCTTTGCATTTTCAGGCCCCTGATCACTAAACTCTTTTAAATGATATCGGACACCACGATAGGGAGTAATATATCCATTTCGGATGCCATATCCAGCATCAGCAAGATAATATTTACCTACAATTTTACAAAACATAATATTACTAATAAATTATGAGCTTACTAGAACTATTTGGTATTTAATGTTAATTCTTACCTTCCAGAATTCTTAATCCTCTTGGTTGTGAAAGTGCATCACTTAAAATACGAGAATCATGTGCACTACTTTCCCAACCAGCTAGAATATAGGAAAATTTCAAATCAAATGTGATGGAAGCCAATACATTTTGTGCCGTCCCCCTTTTACGGTTACGAAATCTTCCTTGAATGTTAAGTGGAACGGATGCATGAACATGAGTTCCATCTAACGCTCCAATACAATCTTTAAAATAAGGATAAAACCTTGGATTGTTTCTGATCACACTAGGAGTTAACTCATCAGGTAATCTAATAACTAGTTTATACAATTTCAAAATAGCTCTCAATACAACCTTAAAGTAATGGTGAATTGTCTCAGTTGATCTATAATATCTAGATCCAATCACTTGAAACCTTACATTATGACCAATTATATGTAAAAATATAACTGTAACATCCTGAAATTGGGCCCAATAGGCCTTGAGAATGGGAACGTTTAAAATTTTTGAGATGCATGTAGCACTTAGAATGTTATGGTAAGGTATTAATGGGCTTGTGCATTGTGTGTTTAATATGTTAATTTGAGGTTCAGTTGGGCCCAAAGAATTGGGTCAAAATTTTGGTAGCCAGGGTGAGCTAAGGGGGGACAGCACAAGGCTATAATTTAGGGATTATTTTTGTTTAATTAATTAGGATAACAAGCTGATAAAATAAAGGGAGAGTTGGTGCAAATGTGGCCTCTTATGGATGAGTGTTTTGATAGGGATAAGGGATAGAAGGATAGAGGAGAAAAGATAGGAGTTATCTTCTGAGCACAGAGTTGGCCGAAATTCCATCTCCTGGAGGGTGCCGAAATTCCTATAAATAGGGGGTACCTCTTCAATTTCGCATTTTGAACCCCATTCTCTTCTCTCATCTTCTGTGCCGAAATTCTCAGTTCTTCTTGGTAATCTCTTTTCTTTTGATTTCTTTTGAAAGTCGAAACCCCTAAGTATTCTTTCTCTCCACTTTCTTTTCACTTTCTTTCTAAGCCGAAACACTTCACTCAGTTTTTCTAAAAGCCAAAATGCATCATTCATCTTTTTGGGATTTTCATAAAAGCAAATCGCTAGATTTCATCTCCTATAGTTACCGAATCCTCTTTAATGGAGTCTGCTAAAGGAAACAATAGGTAAGTGTTGATTTGAAATCTAAAGGAAATAATAGGTAAGTGTTGATTTTAGAATTTCAATGTTCTTTTGGCTTTTCAAAGTCCTTAGCCGAATGGCTATTAGAAACTAATCTCTTATTTCACACTTCTTTTCGGCATTCTAGGATTTGAAGAAGGAGGTCAATCGCATAGATCTCTAAGTTATAGAATCGTGTTACTTTCGGGATTTCAAGGTAAGAGGATTTGTTTATTTATATATATAAAATCGGTAGAATACTAACCATGGCGAATATAGGAGAGGCATATTTTCACGCTTTTTCGCTTTTAAACAAAGTTATAGATTGAGGATAATAGATCCAGATATCAAGGACATCGACTAAAAATATTGGATTTCACGATATCAGGTGTGTAATACTTCCCCACCATTTAGATCTGTCAGTTAAATACCTGTTTATAAGTATTATATGTTGTGATAAAAGTCGAAATCCCGGCATTAAGATGGAAGCCCAAAGAGGGTAAAAGCGAATCACCGTGTCGTTGAATATTCGATTATATGTTATAAGTGTATTGATTTTTGTGATTGCATGGGGTGGGTTTGATGAAAGGAGGAAGTTATACGTTATATGTGTAGCGGTTTTTACCGTGATCTGTTATATGTTATAGCGACTTTTGCCGTGATCTGTTATAAGGGCTTCGGCCATGATATGTTGATGAGCAGCATGACTGCCATCTTGGCGTGTAGCGGTGTGGGTTGATTGTAGAAATCCCCAATGGTGTGAACGGTTGGTACGAGGGCGTGTAGCGGATGGAAACCTAGGCAAATGGGTTGGGCCTTGCATATTATTTGTTATATATGTACATGAATTTATTATTCTATTTTTATGGGTTAAGGCCCAAATCTAATGGTGCATGAGGGTTGCTGCTGAGTCTCATGACTCAACCAATTAATTATCATTTTAGGTAGCATTTAGTGCATCGGACCGGCCGGAGAGGAGCGCAAGGTGGCTATGCAAAAGAACATTTGGATCCAGCAAAAAGACTCTAGTTATTATTTTATATTTTTATTTAATGGATTTTAAACCTCGTTGTAATAAGGCCATGGGCCACTAGTTTATATCTTGTTTTATTATGGGATAAATTATTTTTAGTTATTCAAACATTTATTTTAATTAAACTAAGGCATGTAATTAAGTTTGGGTTTTATTCATAAAGGCATATTTTATATAAATTACATTTGGGCTTTCTAACAACACGATTTGTTTTACAAAAATTTCCTTAGTGACATACCAGATCCGGTCGTGGTGTTTGGGCCAGGTTTGGGGTGTTACAATAACTACTTGCTCCCTAATATTCACAGACTTAGTTGATTGTAACAAATTATTCCTACTAAGAATATCACACAAATTAAAAAAGGCAATTGGTCTCATCCTTATCAGATCAATACAATGCTGGTTACCACTATATAAAATACTATTAATATAATTTTCCCTTTCATAATCTCGATTCATACGAGAGTGAGAAGCAATTTCCTCTCTAGTTTTTAATTTTTTAATCCAAAGAGCCCTAAAAGCTAAAACTGAAGCCACAACTCTGACAATTGCATTTTAATCTTGATTACGATCCATCTACACAAATTAATGACACACAAATATTTGATCACTACAAAAAAGATGCAAGCTTATCATAAGATCACATATATGAATAAAGTTACCATGACTAAAGTGCATACATAAATATATGAAAATAACTTGAAAATTTGCTCAAAATATGAAAATGTTTGAATAAAATTATAAATCAAAAAAAGGGTTTGAACTTAAAAATAAAATCCGTTTTAAAAATTTCAAGCTTTGGATAAAAAAATTTTAGTTTGAACCTGACTCAAATATTTTAACCTAAAATTTTAACCATATCCCTTTTCCCCTACCCGGTCTCACATTGCCGCTCCCAAAGACCTAATTCCCTTCCCAACTGCTTTTTTGGTCAAGCTTCAATCGGGTTCTATTTCTTTTTCATGCTTTCAAATTCGGTTTTCTTGTTTTTGTGAATTTTTTTTGTTTATGATTAAACAATTTCAACTTTCATTTCAAAGTATCTTAGCGACAACAAATGACCTCAAATGTCACCATTCATTATGATTAAACAATTTCAACTTTCATTTCACAGTATTGGTTTGATAATCCGAATTTTGAAGTTTTAGCTCAAAATTTTTAATATTTATTCTAGTTCAAGATTAATTTTGTTGTAATTATTAGTAAAATAATGTTACAAATCTATTTCAATTGTTCATTAAAGTTTCAACATGATAGACCAAGAAACAACATCCCTCAAAAGCATTACCTTAAGAAAAGCACTGTGAATAACCAATTAATTCCAAGTAACAATGTTTCATTCAGGAATTTCATCGAACAATTTACATGCATCATCAAAATAATAGATAACACATTGTTAAAAGTTTTGAGGAACACATAAAAAGCAAAAAAAATGGAAGGAAAAAACAAAATTTGATTCATTGATTTCATTCTCTTGCCTTTCATACAGAAAAAAGAAGCTGTAGTTAACAACTACTTCCTGTAAATTCAGCAACATGTTCCTTGATCTTTTAGTGTTCTTTTTTTGTCGACCTCCATATTTTAGCTTAAAATAAGCTATGTTAAAACTAAACCAAATTGCAGCAAACAACAAAACCAAAACTGCTATGTTTTTTACCGAATTGATTTTTTACCTAATCTTAAAACTAAATTAAAAATACTTTATAAAGGGTTTTTTTTTTTTTTTGGTAAGAAGGAATGCCCTAGTTAATAGAATTGCAGCAAACAGCAAATTACAACAAACAGCAAATAGAGAAAGTAGAAGGAGGAAAGTTACCTGGATGATGATGAAGGAAGATGAAGAACGGCTTGGCTAGGAAAGATTTGTGAGAGTTGGAATCACAAAGCGAAACGAAATAGCAGCCTTGAGAAGAGAAGACATGCAAAAAGCTAAAGGAAAAAAGGAAATTAAAAGATGAAAAATAGAAGAAGTAGGAGGAAAATTCCTGGATGGAGAAGAAGGAAGATGAAGAACGGAGCAAGGAAAGACTGTTGAGAGTTGGAAAATGTCTTATGGAAAAAATTTCTGTAAGACATTTTCCCTAAAGGCATAGGCATTTTACCCATGATTGTGAAAACATTTTCTCCTTGTAAAAGGTTTTCAGTCAAACAAACACCAAAAAATCAGGTTTCCTAACAAACAAACACACCCTAAATGGAGGAACAATAGTCCTCGTCAACTCATGAATGATTTATCTTAAATGGAAGGAAAGCCCTCTTACGTGTTCCTTATTAGAATGTATTTTAGGAACAAAAGGATATGTTTTAAAAATATTGATACACTTTGGACATTTTTTCATTCCATAGTTGAAACTAGCCTACTTTAGGGGTACCTCCAAATGAAAGTGTGAACAAGTTTCTGAAGCTAGTAGTAGAAGGAGTTCCGGATGTTATCTACAATCTAAGAATACCACACCAAAAAATGCCAATATGTCACTCATAATTTCCCAAGGGCAACATGATATAATCAGATGATCCTTATAAGCCAATGATGAAAGGTAGATGAAAGCCTACTTCGGACAAATGTAAGGGGAGGAAAATGGTCTTCCCAACAGTTGTGATTTCACTCATTCAATGAAAGCCTCAACAAAATAAAAAGTTCATACCTATATGAATAGGCTTCAGCATCATAATTGTAGCATGGCTACAGTTTTCTTTGCAGTAGTGGTGTTTAACGATTATTTACCATTCATCGAAAATTCGACTATTAAGGGTTTGGTGACCAATTTAGAAAAAGAAACAACAAATAGAGAAGATATTGAGAAGGAAAAGATGGCCTTGTGGTAAAAAAAAAAAAAATAGAAGTAGAAAGAAAGTGAAAAGACATCGATCTCAAAATCCAAAAGCTAACCTATTTATAGGTTTTTGGGTGGGAAAATGAAGTTGCAATCCAAAAGAAATGATGACGAAAAGAAACGTTGCATTCTCAAAACCTCCAATAAAAGACAATTATGCATCTAAAATTAATTAATATAAAGGCACAACAATCTCATCAATATCAATGATGCCTCAAAATCCTACAAAAGCTTCACCAAGTAACTTTAATAAGTCCCACCTACAAAATTAACTCAACCAAACCACTTTATAACCTGCCTTTTGTTTAGGGGTAATTGTTATATCCTCACCTTAAACCTTGTCACCATATTATTTTATTATAGAAACCTATCGACAGATAACCTCATGCATGGAGAAGCTTGACTCCATGGCCTCGCTAGAAGAGTAACATAGTTTCACATAAACATCATGTCACACTAAGTAGACCCACACAATCTGCAAAAGATATATCGAGAAGGGTTCCTAATGACATTCTGGGCTTGGCAAACACCTCGTCTACGTTTCTTTGGTTCAACCCAATAGTACCCTAGTTTGACATCCGCCACCTTATCATGATACTTGTGGAGTAAGGAATTCATTGGTGGAACCCACATTTAGCCATCTTCCCTCTATAGATACCCCTTCAAAACCAAGGTAAAAAAAGGCCAACCATACAACATATGCTCTGTAAGAGCTAACCCCAAACTATTTCAAATCACCAATCTTAACATCTTTCTACACCATTCACAGTGTGAACTGTCTTCACCCTAATGACTCTCTACTCTCTCTCACAATATGAATTACCCTTAGTGTATCATCAAACATCTTGTATAACTTTAGTGTTATAACTATTTATAATCACTAATTTTTTATGATTTAACTGATTCATGAATATTATAATAAATATCAAAATTTATATTAAATCTTGATTCTCTAAAATTATTTTTAACTTTATATTGTAATAAGCATAATTTTACCTATACAATTTTAATACTAGCTTCTAATGTTATACATGTTATATTCTTTTAATACATTTTATACATTCTTTTAATTGATTAAGTAATATATTTTATAATCTTAAAATATATATTTGTGCTATTTTTTATAGGTTATTTTCTTACAAGCTACTTGATTGAATATACACTACACCAAAACAGACTTTTAACGGCATTTTTTTGGCTTTTAGCGGCGTTTTTAAGCGCCACTACTAGTATTTGCGGCGCTTTTGAAAGCGCCGCTAAAGGTGGGGACTTTTAGCGGTGCTTTTCCAAAAAACGCCATTAAAGGTGGGGACTTTTGGCGACGCTTTTCCAAAAAACGCCGCGAAAGGTGGGGACTTTTAGCGATGCTTTTCCAAAAAACGCCGTTAAAGGTGGGGACTTTTAGCGACGCTTTTCCAAAAAACGCCGCGAAAGGTGGGGACTTTTAGCGATGCTTTTCCAAAAAACGCCGTTAAAGGTGGGGACTTTTAGCGACGCTTTTCCAAAAAATACCACGAAAGGTAGGGACTTTTAGCGATGCTTTTCCAAAAAATGCCGCTAAAGGTGGGAACTTTTAGCGACGCTTTTCCAAAAAAATGCAGCTAAAGGTGGGGACTTTTAGCGACGCTTTTTCAAAAAAATGCCGCTAAAGGTAGCGTCGCTAAAGGTGGGGACTTTTAGCGGCGCTTCTCTAAAAAATACCGCTAAAGGTAGGAACTTTTAGCGGCGCTTTTAAAAAAACGTCGCTAAAGGTTGGTACTTTTAGCGGCGCTTCTCTAAAAAACGCCGCTAATTTGCACAGATTTGCAATACTCTTTTTTTCCAATATCCTACCCTCCCTGCATTAAAACCAACCAAAAACAGTAGCAATTGCATATAATTTTAACCCAAGACATCAAATAAAACATTTAAATCTCACCAAAAGCATTAAATCTAAACGATACTTTAAATTTAATAAAAGATATATGATATACATTAATAAATGAAGTATAATTCAAACAATTCTTACAATAATGTTAATTGTAACAATGTTAAAAATCATCTTACAACAAGAAAAAAATGTCTAAGATGGTGGCCTCTGCGACTACTGGAATAACTTCATCATAGTTTGAAGCTGAAGCTGGAGTTCTTCATACTTTCTGTTCTTCTCTGCCTCCCTCGTTGCTACCTCCGCTCTAAGTTAAGCAATATGCTTCGCCTCCCTCGCTGCTGCCTCCGCTCTAAGCTGAGAAATTTGCTCAGCTGTGCTTGCTTCCATCTGAGATATCTGGTCCTTTAGTATCTGAACTTCAGCACGAGATTGACTCCCGAAAGGCATGTATTCTTGAGCCGGATCAAAATATTGGGTCTGGGTAACATCGGATCCTTGACATTGAACCCGACCATACCTTTTAAGACCCAAAACATTAGTGATAATTACATTATAAATATACTCAAGATTAATAGAACTATCAATCGAAGCGATCGTACCTTTCAGACCCAAACATCGATAATAATTACATTATCAATCTCCTTGAGATTAACAGAACTATCGAACAAACAACGACTTCATACTCCACCTTCTTCTCCTTTAGTTTATCCTAATAACTCAATTAAGGAGTTAGAAATGAAATATATAATAAAAAGGAATGCAACATAACTTAAAATTATAAATTTAAAACTACAAACGATGAATTAAACTATTGTAATTAAACATTATAAATATTTATAATAAATCAAATTTTATTAAGTAAATATACTAAAATTTCGCAGCTTGGATGTCATCGGAGATCCACCCTTCTTCCTATGCGTAATGTCAAAAAGCTGAAGGCGTCCAACTTTTTGACCAAATGAAGCTTCCTACATTATAGTAGAAAAAATATAATTTAATAGTATAAAGTCATTAATATTTGAAAGAAATAATAAATTATAATACCTCTACCTCATTTACACAAGCAAAACTTTTGGAACTCTTGCTGTAATGCGTGAATTTTTATTTTTGTTTCTTTGCTTGTTCCAACTCGCTCACGGTCCTAAATAATGGAATTTGAATTATGTATATAATAAATATTATAAACTGAAAAATTTATAAGACTTTAAAAGCACGTAATACCTCTCATTTCTTTGAATTTCAGAATCTAACTTGATCTTCCCATTGGTACCTCAACATTCCCGGTGGAACATTTCCTAATTTTTCGTCGAGGCTTATTTCTTTCTTAAAATATTGTTTTTTCAGTATGCTTTTATTGTCTCTTCATTTTTTACTCAATGTCTTCTTAACATAGTCATCGGAGACCTCTAGAGCAAATCTCTCCTGAACAAAAATAGTTTAAAAAGTTAGTATAAGCGAAAGTTAAATCACAATATTATAAATTACATTCACGTTTTGTTACCTTAATATTATCCAGAGCCTGATTTTTGTTGGCAGCAGGCATGTGATGCCATGATTCGTAATTAATGGGCAACATATTGACATTTCGTGCTAAAATGCCCAAATAGCCTGCTAATAGTCGAGCTTCAGATCCAACAGGCTGGCCATGATTGTTTCTCCTTACTTTAACACGCTCGATAGGCTCTAAGTCGTATAAATCTTTAAGCAATGTACGTCCCCGGCCTTTGCGCGTCCCACAACCTTCAGCTGAAAAATGATATATTATTATATTAAAATTAAAAATGAATGAATAATAAAATTCAACATGCATGTAAAATAAACTTAACATTACTTTGAAATTTTGCAGGCTCGTCATCTATGTCCGGCAGAGTAGAAGATCCAATAACTGTTTGCTCTTCACTATTTGCTTCTTCTGAATTTGGAGTATTGTGGACAATATTTAAATCTCGTAATCATCTTCTAGGCATTTTTCCTGCAATACACATGAAATAGTTCAAAACTTTAGTAACAAATAACAATAATAATAGTACATTTAAAATAGTTAAATTATATAACATGACCAACATTAAAATTATAATATTACATATAAATAATAAATCATAAAATCTTATTAAATCATATTTCGTAAATATCTTCGTCCACATCCTGACGAGCCCATTGAAATTGTTAACTAGTACTAGGGATATTTTCATTTAAGTTTTGTTCTGGAAAAGGCAAAGTTTCTGATCTTTCGACTATGTCATCTCTACTTCCACTGCCAATATCAAACAAGTTTCTAGGGGTGTTTCGAAGTACAACGTACCAACCCTCATCAGTTGGATCTTTGGAGGAAAAAACTTGTTTAACTTGAGAAGAAAACACATACAACCCGTCCATCAGTTGTTCTCCGGTGTGAATCAATCGAGAGAAATTCACTATCATAAAGTCATATTGATCGTTTTTAATTCCGTGAGCCGCATTCACATCAGCCCAATCACCTCGAAATAAGAAAACTTTGCATTTGCCGTAATAATCCAACTCAATGATGTCAGTATTAAGTTCATAATACTCCAGATTCCCCTCGACAGGATTACTGTCCCTAGCACTAGCATAACTTGTAATTGAAGAATTAACAACAATTCCACGATTTGGGGTTCTCCTCAATCTCTCGCGATACCCTGTATGAAATCTGTATCCATTGATGAGGAAGGCACTATATCTTTTCACTATTCTGTTTGGACCTTGTGAAAGCCATTTAACTTCGTCATTTACTTCATTTCGACTCCAAACCTATTGAATCGAAAGTAAATCGAGTAATTATGAATGTTATGAGAAAACATTATTACTTGTCAATGAAAACTTAAATTGCATACCATTTGGCTTAACCATTCATGGAATGATTCTGCGAAAAACTTATTAATTTCTCGTAGATTTAATCTTCGGGATCGTGAACGAGCTTTCAATATTTGTTTATACTCACTACGGTAAAAAAAGTTTTACTTTCTTAAAAGACAAACAAATTATAATTGATGAGTATTTATCAAATTCTAGAACTTACTTCCAAAATGGTTCCATTGAATTGTGATGAAAAAGAACGTATCGATGTGCTTAGACCCCCAATTTATCGTCAAATTTTGTAATTTTGACTTTGCCGATCGGTTCTCCGAAACTTTGAAATAAATAAGTTTCAGCCAAATTATGATCTGTAAGCCCAGCATTTCTACTTGGTCTGTTTATTCTTGTTTCAACATCTTCCAAATACCTCGAACAGAAAGTCATACATTCCTCTACCAAGTAGCCCTCGGCAATTGATCCTTCCGGATAACGCTTATTGCGGCAGTAAGACTTTAATTTGGATAGGAACCTAAACACGATATACAACATTATCAAAAGTTACAACTAAAGGCATTGAGGTGAATGAAGGAATATTTTGCAAATAAAGTAAGACCTTTCAATGGGATACATCCATCGATAGAAAACGGGTCCACCAAGTATTGCTTCACGCAGGAGATGAATTAACAAGTGCACCATAATAGTGAAGAAGGAAGGCGGGAAGATCTTCTCCAGATTGCATAAAGTCAATGCGGCTCGATCTTGTAGCCTCTCAAGTTCTTGAACATTCAAAACTTTACCACAAATGCCTTTCATAATATTTGACAGTTTAATTACACAAGCCGTCACCTTTTTCGACATACAACACTGCAGAGCAACTGGCAGTAAGTCTTGCATCAAGATGTGATAGTCGTACGATTTTAAGCCATATAGTCTTCGATCCTTAAGACTCACACATCGCGATATATTTGATACATACGCATCCGGGACCTTTATATCATTCAACACCATACAGAACACTTCTTTCTCCATCTTCGACATTGCAAAAATAGCAGGCGGCAACCGATATTTCATATTCAAAAGTGCTTGGGGATGAAGCTCACGCCGAATTCCCATGTGGACTAAATCAAGTTGATTCTGAAGATTATCTTTTGATTTTCCATCGACATTCAAAATAGTCCCAATGATATTCTCGCAGACATTTTTCTCAATGTGCATGACATCAAGATTATGGCATAAAATCTGATGCTCTAAATAAGGCAACTAAAAAAAATGCTTCTTTTTTTCCACAAGTCCGCCTCATTAGAATCATCATCTTCATCAGATTCATCATCAGATTCATCACTAGATCTTCTATTTCTTTGCAGGTTAGATGGTTGATTCATCTTCCCATAAATAAAATTCATATCTTTTAACATTAAGAATATTTCGGATCCACCGGCTCTGAAGAAGCTTCTACGAACTCTCCAAGGTCTTAATCAAACCGAGCATTCGAAATCTAAATCTATAATTTTTGGTAATCACCGACGATGCCCCATGTAAGAGAACTTCTTCCCATTATATAACCATTGCGAACATGGCTGCGCAGCACAACACGGACAAGCATAACGTCCCCTGGTACTCCAATTAGATAAATTAACATAAGCGGGAAGTCATTAATAGTTCACATCAAAGTCGCACGTAAATTAAAGTTCTCTTTTCTAATTGCATCGTATGTCCGAACACCAGCCCATAGTTGTTTTAACTCTTCAACAAGTGGCTGCAAATAGACGTCAATATCATTCCCGGACCCTTTCTCTCCAGGTATAATCATAGACAAGATAAAAGATGATTGTTTCATGCAAACCCATGGAGGAAAATTGTAGGGAACAAGCACCACAGGCCAAGTATTGTACGTTATGCTCATGAGTTTGTAAGGGGTAAATCCATCGAATGCTAGCCCAAGCCTCACACCCCGAGGATCGCTTGCAAAGCTTACAAATTTGGAGTCAAATGATTTCCAAGCTAAAGAATCTGCAGGATGCCTTAACAATCCATCATCGGTTCGTCCATCACGGTGCCACGTAATTGACTCGGCTGTCTTCGACGACATGAAAAGCCGTTGAAGCCTTGGTATTAGTGAAAAATACCGCAAAATCTTAAATGGCTGCTTCCTTGATTGTGTATCGTGATCTTCCTTATTACCATCCTCTATATTTCTATTAATCAATGGGATTGACCGCATATATGATAGCATTGTTGGTTTATCCGGTCGCCCCAATACAATATGCAGTCATTTGGGCAACTATGAATTTTGTTGTAGCCAAGGCCCAAATCCTTTATCAGTTTCTTCATGTCTTTGGAAGATTGGGGGATTTTTGCAAACGGGAACATTTCTTGCAGAAACTCTAACAGCATTGTCAATGAGTTTCCGGTCCATCCTCCCAAATATTTTAAGTGAAAAAGACGAATACAGAAAGTCAGTTTGGAAAATTTTGATCCCTCATACAATTCTTCATTCATTTCACCAAGTAACGTGTAGAACCTCGCCACTTCTTCATTTGGCTGTTCATCAGGTACACTTCTTCCCCCTTTGTGAAAGTATTTCCACCAAAATTATAATCATCGGTTGCACCCAAGTCGTGGAAATGACCAAACCATCATCATGCATATTAAAAGCATCCCGCAACATGCCTTCCATGTTATCATCTCTAACATTGTCCTTGTAAGCACTATGAGGATAACCCAGATTCATCGATGAAGATGCTCCATTAGAGGTACACTCTTCATGAAAAATCCATTTTTTGTACCCCCGGACAAAGCCATCAACAACTAGATGTTCGTAGACAACTTCACGATAATGCCAATTAATATTGCAACACTTCTTACACGGGTAAAGAATCATATTCTCTTGGCTTGCATTTTGAAATGCGAAATTCAGAAAAGTTTCTACTCCATTTCGATAGCCGTTGCTTACCCTTGACAATTTCATCCAAGTCCTATCCATTTTGTAGTTCTTAAAGTCTAAAGTTGACAATAAATTTCACGGGTAAATTGTTAATTTATAATTTATGTAAATCTTGATATGATCATATATATAACCGAGTACTATGTAAGTTATGTAAATTATGTAAGTTATGAAATTTATGTAAGTTATGAAATTTGATCTTAAAATTAAGTAAGTTGTGTATTCTTTAAGATTTATCATACGTGGCATTGTTACACCTGGGGATGATCCATTATATCTAACGATGAGATATAAAGCAACCCGTCAAGTTTCCAACTATATACTTTGAAATTTTTTTCTATACAAGTATTATGTAAGTTATGTATTCTTTAAGATTCATCATACGTGGCATTGTTACACCTAGGAGGATCCATTATATCTAATGGTGAGATATAAGGCAACCCGTCAGGTTTCCAGCCTATATACTTTGAATCTTTTTTTTCTATACAAGTATTATGTAAGTTATGTATTCTTTAAGATTCATCATACGTGGCATTGTTACACCTAGGGAGGATCCATTATATCTAATAGTGAGATATAAGGCAACCCGTCGAGTTTCAACCTATATACTTTGAATTTTTTTCTATACAAGTATTATGTAAGTTATGTATTCTTTAAGATTCATCATCGTGGCATTGTTACACTTAGGAGGATCCATTATACCTAATGATGAAATATAAGGTAACCCGTTAGGTTTCCAAATTTATATACTTTGAATCTTTTTTTTCTATACAAGTATTATGTAAGTTATGTATTCTTTAAGATTCATCATATGTGGCATTGTTACACCTAGGGTGGATCCATTATATCTAACAGTGAGATATGAGGCAACCCGTCAGGTTTTCAACCTATATACTTTGAATCTTTTTTTATCTATACAAGTATTATGTAAGTTATGTATTATGTAAGTTATATATTATATATTATGTAAGTTAAATAATTTGATGAAAGCTATGTAAGTTAAATCGAGAATCAATTGAGGTGTGAACATATATGCATGGCATGCATTACATTGTAGTTTTAATTTTAAATATTATTATATGTTATTATATGTTTTTTAAATGTTATTATATGTAGTTTTTTTAAATGTTATTATATGTTTTTTATAATTGAAATTTCTTGTGATGTTGTTAAATTTAAAAGTTTTAACTTGCTTCTTTTAAAAAATTTATTTTCTATACTAAAACATATTTAAATAATGATCTATATTATTATATTGATAACAAAATATTTATAATTTTTAAATTTAAAAGTTTTAAATTACTTCTTTAAAAAATTATTTTTATAATAAAACATATTTAAATAATGACCAATATTATTATTATACTGATAACAAAATATTATTACCATTTTATATCATTTTATGTCATCTTATATGCATGATTTTAGTCATTTTATTTTATAAATTTTAAAATTTAGGTCTCATTATTATTATTATTATTAGTATAACGTAATTAAATTTAAAATATAAATTTAACCAAAAAAAAGAAATTTATAACATATTTTAACAATTAACTTTTATATTTTGTTTATGTTATTTTTATATCGTATCGTACCTTTAATTTTAAAAACAATACACGAGAGCTTGTAAAAATCTAAGCGGCATGGTTAGATAGCAATTTGGAGGTTGTTCAAACACTATTAATAATAAACAACAATATTAAACAACAATTTAGATGTAAATTCTTTAAGATTCATCATACGTGGCATTGTCACATCTAGGAGGATCCGTTATATCTTAAAGTCGAGATATAAGGCAACCCGTTAGGTTTCAAATTATATACTTTGAATCTTTTTTTTTGGACAAATAGAACAAACAACATATATACCAACCAAGCATGATAATAAACCAAATTTAGGCGAAGAATTTGGACAAATTCATCATGATATAATCATCTCGATCTAAATTTTGAACTAAAATGTACCTTAATAATGTCAAGAAGATGGTCTACTCCACTCTCACGAAGAAAGCAGTGCAATAAATACAAAAGATTAATAATCTTGACTAACAATTGGATATCTAATGTTTTTTATCAAATGAATATAAATCAAAAAATGAATATAAATAAGAATAATCTGATTTCATACATTAAGTTATGTTATAATAACTAATTTGAAAATAAATTACATAAATTACTAAAAAATATAATTTAATAGGAGATTCATGCAATGTTATTATTGTGTTTTAAATATAAAAGTTAATTGTTAAAATATGTTATAAATTTTATGTATATAAATTTCTTAAAATTATGAATTTTATTTCAAGATTAAAATAAATATGAATAAATAATTGTCTAATTATCGATCTAAATATGAAAAATCAATTATTTATATTCATTGTGGATGTATTTTCTTTTAGTAAGTATATATTTCAAATTTTTTATAAAATACTAGGTTTAATATTATTATATTAATAATTTATGTAATTTAAATAAGAGAAATTTAAGTATATATTCATTGTGTTTTAAATTACTTCTTTAAAAATTATTTTTATAATAAAACATATTTAAATAATGATCAATATTATTATTATCTTGATAACAAAATATTATTACCATTTTATATCATTTTATATCATCTTATATGCATGATTTTGTCATTTTATTTTACAAATTTTAAAATTTAGGTCTCATTATTATTATTATTATTATTATTATTATTATTATTATTATTATTATTATTATTATTATTATTATTATTATTATTATTATTTGTTAAATTAACGTTAATCATCAACGTAATTTTTACATTTTAAATTTAACAACAATAAATTTAACCAAAAAAAAGTATAAGAATAAAATTTAAAATATAAAAAATTATAACATATTTTAACAATTAACTTTTATATTTTGTTTATGTTATTTTTATATCGTCTCGTACCTTTAATTTTAAAAATAATACACGGAGCTTGTAAAAAATCTAAGCGGCATGATTAGATAGCAATTTGGAGGTTGTTCAAACACTATTAATAATAAACAACAATATTAAACAACAATTTAGACAGAAATTCTTTAAGATTCATCATACGTGGCATTGTTACATCTAGGGAGGATCCGTTATATCTTACAGTGAGATATAAGGCAACCCGTTAGGTTTCCAGCCTATATACTTTGAATTTTTTTTTTTGGACAGCAATAGAACAAACAACATATATATCAACCAAGCATGATAATAAACCGAAACTTAGACAGTAATTTGGACAAATTCATCATGATATAATCATTCTCGATCTAAATTTTGAACTAAAATGTACCTTAATAATTTCTAGAAGATGGTCTACTCCACTCTCACGAAGAAACAGGGCTGCAAATCCAATCCGCGATTCTGCAGAAGCGAGAGGGAAGCAATAACTGAAATACAAACAACATAAGAAATTTAGCAAATTAAATATACATTCCTTTTAGAAATTTAGCAAATTAAATATACATGCTTACAAATTGTAAATTGGATGGTAGAGTCGATTCCAAAGAACTACTATTATCTTTGAGCAAAGGACGCCTAAAACTTTTGAAAAGCTACAAGAAGAATAAAAAAGAAACTCCATAAAATCGAAAATAATAAAGTAAATGAAGAATAAAACGGTATAAATAGCAAAAGTACGAGTGAATTAACTTACACGACGAGTAAGAATGGTGCAAACAAATCGAACTACAGCAAATACTAAGTATTTTTCCCTTCTATGAGT
This sequence comes from Gossypium rotundifolium, assembly GCA_025506655.1. Lineage (NCBI taxonomy): Eukaryota > Viridiplantae > Streptophyta > Magnoliopsida > Malvales > Malvaceae > Gossypium > Gossypium rotundifolium. Next base: position 26,044,965 of record CP106724.1, on the reverse strand, counting down.
CAATAACAGAACTTTGTCTATAACATTGTCAGGGATAAAATTACACCTGCAAGCAATGATGGTAAGGTAATTAACACCCAAACCAAAATATTAAAATAAAATTTATAAAACATAAAAAATGCCAATAATCCAAAAAAAAAAAACTAATGTAATTAAATGATGTAATAGAGGGAATAACAAGGTTGCCAAGTTTTGAAGCATACATCGATCATGAATGTGGAAATCGTTCTTAAATGTTTAAGGATTAAGGAATTAATAACCAATAAGAAGAAGAACTATATGTGTAGTATATTGCTATTAGTGTAATAATAATTAAGTTGGCATGTATGAGGTTGCTGTAGACGGTGACATCAGAAGCAGAAAGGTCAAGTACATTCAGTCAAAATATTATATATAGGGAATCTTATAAGCAAACCGCATGGTCAAGAAAGAGGCTTCTATCTTTGTTGCTCAAAACCAAAACCCCATGAAATAAACAAAAAGGAACAAGAAAACAGAGTAATTCAAACTACTAGTCATGTATCAATTAATAAGACCCTAAAACAAGAATTACATAAACAAAGAAACAGGATAATTGAATCGACATCCAATCACTGTATACTCAAAGACATTCTCGAATTAAATGACACCATATCTTATAAAACTCTGCTGATGATAATTACAAGATAATTACATAAACAAAGAAACAGTAGCTATAAAACTCTCGATTATAAAATTACTCCAACGTGTATACTCAACACATTCCGGATTAAATGACACCATATCTTCTTGTTTTGTAGAAAATCCAACACATTAGATTAAAGATAGCTAGTAGACTTTTCTCATGGACAATGTAACATAATAATTACTATTACAATCATTTCGAATTACTAAAGGGCTTTGATTCAATTGTTATTCGATGTTAAAAGATTTAGTTTATTATTATAAATAATACAAACAATCATGGAGAACCAAGGACCCAAAGTAAATCATGTAAAATAATAATAAACAACTAACCAAGGCATAGAATACCATGACAATATAATGTATCAAAAACGAGTAACCAACCTTAGATGTAGTGTACCCAGCTGCTAAAGCAAGCACAGAATTCACAGCAATTCTTAGTGCATGTTCAACTCTTTATGTATTTGATGGATATCAAGAGGATCATATCGATATGGTCATGTTTGAATATGCATCGGACATCAGTGTTCTCTCTACTGCAAATATTTAAGGTGAGCTTGAAAGAGTGAAAAGTGAAGAAAATCAACTTTGAATGTGCTCGAGAGGAAAAGTCAAAGGAAAAATAGGAAACATGATCATTTTCTTTCCTCTTGAATATAAACAAATCATTCAAATTTGAAATGATAAGATGAGAGAAAATAAGAGAGATGTAAGTTTAGTGTACAAAATTATGCATTTTTTAAAAAAAATTTTTCCCTCTTATTTTTCAACTCTACCGAGCATTGAATGGAATGGAATTAGTTGTCTTCTAATTTTGCCATCTTTCCTTTCAAGCAAACTAATGGAAAGAAAATATATTTTCTATCTTTCTACTTTTTAACTCCACATTTCCGTATTTTCAATTTTATTTCCTCATTATCATGTAAAACCTAAGGGTTTCTAGCTATCCACCAATCATCATTCAAGAAATGAACACATACTGCATTTTCTCTATAAACAGCTAGATTCTTTTCGGCAAACATTATATAAAAAATATAACCTAGGAATAAACTGTTAGGAATACACACACATATGAAAAACATTTGTAAATGCTTACACATACGAAAACCACACTCACCTCTCTTGAATGGTTGATTCTGGCACAAGGAAGAAGAAATGATAAAAAGAAAATCTCCCTCCCCTTTCTCTTATCTTTGATCAGCATTAGAAAAGAAGAGATTACAAAATTTCAGTCTACTTTTCGAGAATAATAACAAAAATAACCGATCGACATTACACATCTATATTACACAGATTAAAGCAAAAAATCATAACAAAAAAATACCCAGCGACAAACCAGCCTCGTACCTTTGCTGAAGACGACCCTATGGGCCACCAAATCAACCAAAATTTTTTAAAACCTAGTTCATACTCAGCATAACAAAGATAAAGAAGTTAAACAAAATGAAAAACAAAATTATATAAATAAAAAAAAAATCCCTAAATAAAAAAAGTTTCTGCTTACAAATTCCATACCATCGTTGTTTGTTGAATATTAGAATATTGGGAAATTTGAGCAGAAAACAAAGGACGACGGAACCTACGGAGAAGTTTGAGCAGAAAAGTTTAGGGACGACAGAATTTAGGGTCAATGGGGATGAAGGGGATTTCGGGGAAAAGTTGAAGCAGAAAACAAATTGAACACTTAGGGATTTCGGGGGTGAAGGGGGATAAAACCGAGCACAGCAAAACGACGACGTTTTGCTAAACACCAGTTTATGTTTTGCGGCATTTTTAAAAAGTGCCATTAATTGTTGATAAAACGACGTCATGAAGCTTAATGTGCATACATATTTGCGGCGTTTTTAGGAAAACGCCACTAAAGATGGACTTATTGTGGCTTTTTTATCTAGCGCCACTAATATTGGACAGATTTTTGTGGCGTTTTACCGAATGCGCCACTAACAAATAGCTTTAAACGATGACGTCTTCATTGTATTGATATACTTTTGTGGCGTTTTAGTCAATAAGCGCCACTAATTCAAACGACGCCGTCTTAATATATGTTGATAGGTTTTGTGGCGTTTTTTTATTAAACGCTGGTAACTTTTAATGTCATTTAATCTATATATTTTTATACTATTATTAATTACTCCAATTACTTAATATTATTAACCCTAATTAATCTAAACCATCAATCCTAAACCATTAAAACTTAAAACTTAAAACTTTAAAATTATTTTAAATATATATAAATTTAAAATATATCACCCATAAATCTTTAAAATTATTTTAAATCATAGTATTTTAATTTTTTCATTTTAACATATATTTTCTATGTTATAATTTGTTTCAAATTTTTCTATGTGTTATTAATTTTTCTAAATAATTTAAATATAAAATTAAAAAATAACATTTTAGTTAATACGAAGTTAAATAATAATTATAAGAAGAGATCAATGAAAGAGTGCTTCACTTTTATTACAATTTTATATTTAATTATTACATAATTCATATCAATTTTAAATAAATAATTTTGGAAATTTTGAGTAATATTTAAAAGAACTAGATACATGACATAATTTTTATATAAATTTTTATGTAAGAAATAAAAAGAAAATTTCAAAATATGAAATAAAAAGGTTTAAAAACTATAATGATAATTATTTAATATATAAATTTAAATACTTAATTTCAAAATATGAAATTTCAAAAATTCAAATAATATCACTTTTACGATTATATAATAAATTATTTAATATATAAATTTAAATACTTAATTAACCACAAACCACAAGACATAACCTCAACTCCAAACTTCAAACCTTAATTTCTAACACATAACCCCAAACCCCAAACTATATAATGATAAAATTTTAATATTAAAAATCATATTATCAATTTTACAATTATATAATAAATTATTTAATATATAAATTAAGGTTAAAAACTTGAACCTATTTTAAATAAATAAACAGTTAAATAATTGATACATATACCATTCGGGGTTATGGGAAGACAGTTTCACAATAAAAGGAAGGATGGGTATACGGTGGTTGGATCCAATAGCTTCAGGCCGGGTTATACAATTCTAGGGATTTTGTGGGTTTGATTTAGGGGAAACTAATTTGAGGGATTTTGGGTCATATACCCTAAACCCTAAACCCTAAACTCTAAACCATAAAACCATAAACCTTAAACTCTAAACATTAACCCTTAACCTTAACAACCCATAAGCACTTAACTCTTAACCCCTAAACCCATGAACCCTTAACCTTAACCTTAACCCCTTACCACTACCACTTAAATTTAACTTTAATATCGTTAAACACTAAGATCTTAAACTACCCTAAATAACAAACCTCAAATATATATATAAAACAAACTTTAAAACACTAAACCCACATCCCACAGTAATAAATCCTAAACCATACAATTAGCATACTAAATATGAAACCATAAATCAAATTTAATAGCTTAATTTGTAACTTAAATGAAAACTTATAAATTGTTTAGTTAGAAATTTATAATTTTCATAATTAAGTAACTAATTAAAATGAAACTTTCTCATTGCTTATAAGTGTATGTATCAAAATAAAATACAATTCAAAGCAAGAATAGGAAAAAAAATTATGAAAATTAAATCGGATCAAATCGAAACGAGTCCCTACACAAAAATGACTACTCAACTTTTAGCGGCGTTTGTACAAAAAAGCCGCTATTTCCTAGATTATTAGCGGCTTTTGTACAAAAACGCCGCTATTGCCCAGATTATTAGCGGCGTTTGTACAAAAACGCCGCTATTTCCCAGATTATTAGCGGCGCTTATGCAAAAACGCCGCTATTTCCCAGATTATTAGTGGCGCTTATGCAAAAACGCCGCTATTGCCCAGATTATTAGCGGCGCTTGTACAAAAATGTCGTTATTGTTTTATTTTTAGCGGCACTTGTTAAGAAACGCCGCTATTACTTTATTTTTAGCGGTGTTTTACATTAAAACATCGCCATATCACTGTTTTTAGCGGCGTTTTACTCCAAACGCTGCCGATGTATAATATTTGTGTCGTTTTTCGTCAAAACGCCACTAAAAACACCGCTAAAGCCCTGTTTTCCTGTAGTGATAGCTAATGTACTGAATGTTATTTCTAAAGTTATAGTTAAATTTTAATTGGTATATAAATCTAATACTAATTAAGTGATAATTAAAATGTTTAGAATTATATTAAATTAATAACTTTATTTCATATAAATAAAATTATCACAACTTTTTTAAAAATTAAAAAAAGTTATTTTATAATAATGTATATTTATTTTTAACTAATAATTGTAAATTAAAATAATTATAATTATCATAATTTTTCTTATATTTTATGCTTAAATTTCTATTAAAGTAATAACTCTATTTTAAAATAGATAATTATTTGATACACTAGTAGTGGAAAGTTTTAACTCCACAATCAAGTTAAGATTTTACCATGTGTCCTTAAGTTATATTTTAATAATTAAAAAAAGAAAAAAAAAAGAAGAAGACATGTGACAAAATCTCAACCCCACTTGTGGATTAAAAACTTTCCACCGCTTGTATATCATGTTGGATATTTGAATGGAAACGATAGAATCGGAGACTTATATAAAAATAAATAGTAGACTTCGAGACACGGATGACGCTTTCCAAAGAGAACTATTTGCCCCCACACGAAGTTGCTAGAGGGTTAAAACAAAGGTCCTCCCAAGATACAACGAAGTTTTGGATTTCCTTTGATTAGCAAAATTGAGGAATTTCCTAACTCTTACTTTAGTTTTTGAAAATATGATTGATTGTAATTGTGTGATTTGTAAGCACCTTAATGCCTCTATTTATATGCACTCAATGAATACAATTTTAAAGAGCCACAACCCTTCATATTGGACATACTTCTTGAGAGAAACATGTCCCATGGAAATGTATCCATTGGATGATAAATCATCACTTTTAATTTGAATAGTGCTTATGAATAATTAAATTTGTAAGATGATAAATCATCACTTTTAATTTGAATAGTACTCATGAATAATTAATTTGCAATCTATAATTTCCAACAATCCCCCATGAGATTGCTAATTCCAGAAAATAAGTACACAACGATTATGCATAAAGAAGGGTGTTCGCAGATTGAACCTTCCTTTAGTGCAAACTTTCAGAGTATCAACAAAGTAAATGGTAGCTAGTCGCTTGAATCATTACTCTTAAAGTCAATATCAAAATTTTCACACATAATCGTAAAGTATTAGAGTAAGAGTTAGATTTGCTTTAGCACCGTTATGGCTATGTGCTCATCCCATTTCATGAACATGTACGAGAGAAAACCATAAAGAAAATCTCGTTGAAGCGGCACCGCTTCATGTCCATATAGGTTGATTTCATGACAATTAATGACCATCTATTAAGAGTAAAACTCATCCTCCTAAAATATAAACACTAAATCCTGATCCTTAACGTACGTTGTCATTCGATAACTTATTATTACCCTTTGAACCTTGAAACTAACTTTTAGTTAGAACAAGGTAGGGTTTCCATTATCAATGACATGATTAGAATGGTTTTAATCCCATCTTAGTAGTCGTACTCTTAACCAAATCCCTTGACAAACCTTTTGTTAATGGATCCGCTAAATTGTCAATTGACTTAACATAGGTAATAGTTATTACACCGTCCCTGATTAATTGTCTCACATACTCATGTCTCAAACTTATATGTCTAGACTTTCAATTGTACACCTTTTTGTACTCTCAAGACATGGTAGATTCACTATCACAATATTGTGGCCACAACTTTATATCTAGCAAAAGATCTCTAAGCTATTTCGCTTCCTTGCCAGTAGCCACTAAAGCTATAAATTCAACCTCTATAATTGAATGTGAGATGCAAGTTTGTTTCTTGGAGGCCCAACTAATGGTTCCACCTCCGATTTTAAAAATCCATCTCGATGTGGACTTATTGTCACTTAGACTTGTAATCCAACTTGCATCCGAGAAGCCTTCTAGTACTGCGGGATAATCATTATAAAATAATGCCAAATTTTTTGTTTTCTCAATATAGCCAAAAATCCTACAAATTTATTTCCAATGATCAGTACTAGGACAATTTGTAAATCTCGCCAATTTGCATACAGCAAATGCGATATCGGGTCTAGTGTAATGCATTGCATACATTAGAATTTTGATTGCGCTGGCTACTCAAGTTACACTATTACCCTACCATTATTCTCACTTAACTTGAAGTTTGAATCATATGGAGTGTTTGAATCCTTGATATTCAAGTGTTTAAACTTTTCCAATACTTTTTCGATGTAGTGAGATTGACTTAGTGTAAAGCCTTTTTCATGTTTTTCACCTTTATACCCAGAATTGTATCTACCTCGTTGAGATCCTTCCATGTTCGTACCAAAGATCAACAAATTCTTTACATAGAGACAAATAATTACACCATATCTATCGGTGAATTTAGTGTAAATATATTTATCAGTACCATTATGTAAAAACCATATGATTATTTTAAACCATATAATGACTTGATCAACTTACACACTTTATGTTTATTCCCAAGAAGCATAAAACCTTCTAGTTGCTCCATGTAGACTTCCTCTTCGAGATCACCATTTAAAAAAGCCATCTTAACATCCATTTAATGTACATGTAACTTATGGATAGATGCAAGTGCTATAAGAATTTGAATGGAGGTCATCCTAGCCACTGGTACATAAGTGTCAAAATAATTTAGGGCTCTTTTTGCATAAATCCTTTAGCCACCAACCTAGCTTTAAAGGTTGGAGAACCCCCTGTTAGAGTATTCTTTCTTTCAAACACCCATTTACACCCGATAGGCTTCGATCTGTGAGAAAGATCAAATAGAATCCAAGTATTGTTGGATAATATTGAATCTATTTCATCATTGATCGCCTCTTTCCAAAATGTTGCATCCTTAGAAGTCATGGCTTCACCATAAGATTGTGGATCACCATCCATATTAAACATTATGGAGATCTTCCTAATTACGGATTCTCTATTTCCTTCAACAAGGAATGCTAGAGATTGCGAGAAAATAAAATCAGGACCAAAGTCCATTACTTTTCTCACTCTTTGACTTTTCCTTGGCTCTGTATCCTTATTATCACAAAGAATTCTTTTGGTTTGATCACTTGAGATCATTGGTTGATATTCTTTTTTCGAATCTATTGAATCATTGAAAACCTTATTTTCAATGAATACAACATCTCTTATTTCAATTATCGTATTTGACACTAAGTCAAGAACACGATAAGCCTTAGAGTGTTGGGCATATCAAACGAATGCACCTTTGACGGCTCTAGGACCTACCTTTGTTCTCCGTTGGTCGGGAACTCTATAGTAAGCCAAACACCCCCATACTTTGAAATAATCTTAGTTTGGCATCCGACCATTCCATAACTCATATGGAGATACTCTGAATGTAACACGCAGTCAATAATGTTTCACCTCATAGATTATATTGAAGTTTAGCATTTAACAACATCGAGTTAACCATATCTACCAAAGTACAGTTTTTTCTTTCTGCCAAACCATTTTGTTGCAGCGTATAAGGAGCAGAACACTCATGTAACACACCTTTTTCCTCATAAAATACATTAAATTCATTTGAAAAATATTCACCACCTTTATCACTACGAAGCACTTTGATTTTCTTACTAAACAAATTTTCAACCTCAATTTTAAAACATTTAAACATATCAAAAGCCTTGTATTTACTTCTCATGAGATACACATAAGTAAATCTAGAGAAAACGTCTATAAAAGTGATAAAATATCATTTTCCACCTCTTGTTAGTGTTTCATTTAATTCACAAACATTCGAATGAATTAAATCTAACACTTGTGAATTCCTTTCACACTTATTAGGAAACGGCTTCTTGGTCATTTTTGATCGAATAAAAATTTCATATTTATCCACAAACTCATCATTACTTAGACTTATATAATCATTCTTTTGCATATATTGTAAAATTTTAAAATTAAAATGTGTTAAACGCTCATGCCACAAAGGATAAGATTCAACATTATAAGCAGAAGAATTAATTTTATTCATATTAATGCTCAACTTGAACATACCCTTGTTACAATATCCCTTTCCTACATATATATCACCCTTAAGCAAGACAAACTTATCGGATTCCAAGATAATCTTGAACCTCTTGTTATATAGAAAACTTGCATACATTAAATTCTTTTTCACATCGGGAACATCCAACACATTGGTCAGAGTCAATTTCTTCCTAGATGTGAAACTGAGTTCCACTGTCCCTTGACCGAGCACCTTAACCGATTGATAGTTGCCCATAACCACTTCATAGTTTGCCACTAATTCATAGCTCTTAAATTATTGTCAGTCATTACACACATAGACATTAGCTCCGGAGTCGAGCCATCAATTACAAGACTTATCAGTCATGGTTATGTTGAGTTCAGTAATCATACCAATCTCCAAACTCTCGATTCCTTTCGTAACCACGACCATTAAGTCCATGTCCTCCACCATATTTTCTTTGGAAGTTGTGGTATCTTGCTTCTTTTTGAGAAGCATGCAATCCTTAATATAGTGTCCTTTCTTATTGCAATAATAACAATGGTGAGATTTTTTCTTCTTGTCTTGCACGTCCTTGGTCTTGGATATGGCCTTTCGCTTACCATTTCGAGAGTTCTTGGACTCGCTCACATGGTTCACTTTAGAACTTTAGGGAAGATACACCGCATCACGCTTCTAAGTTTCCTCTTCAATATGCAAATGCCTAAGTATTTTCTCCACAGTAAAGTCCTCTGCCATATGCAGAAGTTTCTTCGATAATTATTCCAAGACGAGGGCAACTTCAAGATGATAACCTCGACTTGTAACAATTTCGAAATAACAACTTTCAAGTCACGAAGCCTACTTACAAGGACTTGTAATTCATGGACTTGATCCATGATTGGGATATTATCGAGCATTTTGAATTTGAAATACTTTGTCATTAAAATTTTATAAGTACTTTGCCGCTCGGTGTTGTTTTTTTCTTTAAGAGCTTTCCATATTTTCACCGGGGATTTCACCGGCATGTAAAGATCAGACAAGGTGTTGAGGATGTGTCATTGACATGTGAAATTGTTTTCTTTGCGCTTCTTCTTGAGTTCAGCCACTTTCACAATTTCCTCGAAATTTGCAGTAGGGGCGGGACCTCCACAGGTTGTAGGTTTGGATCCAGAACGTATGCCACATTTAAAACAATAAGAAGGAGCAACATCTTGTCTGTCCAACGATTGAAGTTTGAACCATCAAATCAGTCAAGTTTCACAAACTCTTGGTTCATCACTTTGAATGCGGTGTTAGCCTCCGTCGCCATCTCTAAAAATAGTTCTCTTTGATTGTTGGATATTTGAATGGAGATGATAGAATCGGAGACTTATATAAAAATAAACAGTAGACTTCGAGGCGCGGATGACGGTTTCTAAAGAGAACTATTTGCCCCTACACAAAGTTGCTAGATGGTTAAGACAAAGGTCCTCCCGGGATACAACAAAGTTTTGAATTTATTTTGATTAGAAAAATCGAGGAATTTCCTAACTCTTACTCTAGTTTTTGAAAATATGATATTGTAATTGTGTGATTTGTGAGCACCATAATGCCTCTATTTATATGCACTCAATGAATTCAATTTTGAAGAGCCGCAACCCTTCATATTGGACATACTTCTTGAGAGAAACATATTCCATGAAAATGTATCCATTGGATGATAAATCATCACTTTTAATTTGAATAATGCTCATAAATAATTAATTTGCTATCTATAATTTTCAACATATCACATAATTACCCTTTTAAAATTAGCAAAACTTTGTTTATATCAAACTCTTTTTCAATGTAAAATTATCACAATTTTTAAAATGTATAACTATAGGATATTGTATTTTACGTCAACTTTTTAACTATTATTTTAAATTATATATTATAATTATTTAGTAAAATGAAGATATTTTGATGGGCTTATGCTTTTATAGATATAGAGTAATAGTGGAGGGATAATTATATAGAGTAAAAATATAAAATATTTGAAGGGCTAAAATAAGAGGTTGAAAAGGTAGAAGGAAGCCAAGCTCCACCCACTCTCTCTTTACTTTAAAAGAAAATTCTACTTTTATCTTTCCCCAAAAGGAAATATTATTACAATTGAAAAAACGAAGCACGAGGAAAAGATTGGAGCATTCTATAATCTCATCATATATAATAGTCAATAAGCAATATGAGTTTTGTCCACTCAAATAATTTCATAAATCAAATCTCCACTACTGCACAAAAGGGGAAAAAGAAATTCAAATGCTCCACTACTACTTCTCGCTCCTCAATCCACCCATTTTATATATAAAACTATTTCGTAATTTTCTTTTAAATTTAAATTATTAAAATATTAATTATATATATATTAATGAAGATTATATAATCAAATACACAATTATTATATTTTATTTTTATTTTTTAATACATTACCTTATATGTTATATTATTCTATTTTGTTCATCTGGTTAATATTTAATTGTTTGATAGATGTGATAAAATCAATTTTTAAACATGTGTTAGTAAATAGGTCGAAATAATTTCAAACATACAAATTACTTTTTCATGGACGTTAATTTTTAAATTTTACAATAAAATTAGTAAAATAATATATATCTCAAAATTTAAATTCTAGTTTTGTGTAATTAAAGTCAATTTAATCTAAAAGAAATATAAATATTGATATAATAGAAGTGACCCATTTTATAAGAAAAAAATCTTATTCAATTTAACTAAACATGTACTTAATTTCGTCTAATGTGAAAATGGTTAATTGTCGTGTATAAAAAATAAGGCAAGAAAAAGATTACGGAAGTTAGGTGAGATGACAAGAGTCTCTCTTACATTAATTAGTGTCAAGGGTTTGATCTTTGCCCTGGATATGAGACAGTTTTAAAACTCGTGATTAGCATCTACTCCCTTAATAGGTCTATAAAATTCGAATTATTAAATACTGGACTCGCTTTGATAGATACATTGAAAGAAAAGCAAAAATAAAATTTGAATAATAAGTTGTAATATAGCAAAATTAGAAAAAGAAATGCTATGGAGATTACTTTCTATATTACCAAATTTTAGTGCTATTAAAATATAAAATTACATACCCAATGTTATCTTCATAATGTAATTTTGAATTCGTACATTACTATTAAAATATAAAATCTTGAGAACCATAAATAGTAAGATACTTAGTTGCTTACATATTAAAAAGTATGCTTAAAATTTCCTATAATTTGTGATTTTCTATATTGAAATACTGATATAAGGACAATTAATTTTACTGGATAATTATTTTTAATTGAAAATTTTAAATGTCTTTTATTTATTTTTATCATAATCTAATACTTGACTCTCTTACTACTTTAGTCAAGATTTTGTATATTAAATATAGATGTATATCAATGTTATACTAGAAAGAGTTAATTAAGTTGATATCATAAATAAATGGTTTAATATATTATTTAATTTTTAAATTTGAATTTTTAAATATAGAGTTTATATTTTTGGGTGGAATATGTTATATGTATTTTGGTATTCTAAGATAAAATGTAATTTTTAATCTTTAATTCAAGATTAAGGTTGGTGTGATAAAGTTAATTATTAATATTATTAGGTTTGAATTTTTATGATTTAAGAAAAAATAAATTTAGTGTTAATTATAATTTCGTTTAATTTGTTAAAAGAAGGTTGTGTTTTTCCTTCTTAGTTTTAAAGTTGATTTGATGAAAGTTAATAACTAATATAATTGACCAATTATGAGCTTTCATCAAACCAACTCTAATACTCAATTAAACATTAGATGTGTTTGGATAAAAATATAATTACTAAGGTAATAACTACACCATCTTGTAATTGTAAGTAATTTTAATTCTCTAGATGTGTTTGACTTGCAAATTGCAATTATAACTTAATTCACTATGTCACTTTTAGTATTATAAATGGCAACTATACAATTATAGAATTTTAAATTCTAAAAATAATTGTTATAAATATTATCAATAATATTTGACAAAAATTCTCTAAATAAGTAACAGAACCTAAAATCAAAACATCATATATAATACAATTACTAATAAAAATAACAAAAAAATATCATATGTACTATTATCTAATTATTATTGTATTCCATATTAATTGGGATATTCTCTCTAGCATTCAATATATACTCATTGTTATCATCAATTAATCTTTGACCGAATATAAATAATTAATAGTAATTTAATTAAATTTAGCATAAATATTATAGAATTTAGTAGGTTAAAATGTATAACAACTTATCACTCATCAATAAAATTATCAAAATTTTTAAATGATATTAGTAAAATTTTAAAAACAATATATATCTTAAAATTAAAATACTATTATTATTGTATAAAATAACTTTTTAAACATAAATTACATATGAATATATTTAAAAAGCTATAGCCTATAGGGTAACTAGATTTGAATGTAATTGTTACAGTCACCGATGTAATTACTTCAAAATCGAAGAGTGTAATTGAGGAGCTTCAACTACTCTCAAATTAATAAGACCTACTAATTATTGTCTTACCTAAACATGCCATGGATATATATAAATAATTACACTCAAATTTAATCACTCGATTACTTTACAAATATATTTTAAAAAGTTAACATCTTTATCTTGAGTATTAAAATGTAAAATTTTTACCAAATAAAAGTAGTATATTAGTAAAAGAAGAAATACCATATTAAAGAAATGTGAAATTTAAATATGAAATGATATATTAATTAAATAATATAATTAATAGAATAAAAGGTTGAAAATCTCAAAATTCGTTTCCCAAGATATGAGCTATCAACATTTATAATATTTCCTTTTCGGTGCATTCAATATCTATGTTGATTTCTTTTCATCTAAAAGTTGGAAGTGATGATATATTAAAAGGAATAAAATATTATAAAAGAGATATTTGCTGAATCAATTCAGTTTGAATTGTAGTTGTAGTAATTGTAAATTTATTTCATAAAGTTTAGAAATTCCTTAAGAAAAGTAATGGATAAAGGGCATTTATGTAAAAACGCTAGAGCAGTGAAAACCATGGTTAAAAAAGTAACCCAGGTAGAGACGGCAACTTCGATATTATCCTATTCGCAAATGGCAATAAATAAATAAATAACAAAACTGTATATATTTTCTTTTCTCCAAATTTTTATTATTCACGCTTTGATTCATTCATTCATTCATTCCAGCACATCTTCCATTTTCTTCTTCTTCTTCTTCCTTCTTTCCTCACGCCTTCCCCTTCTCTTTCTACTTTATCTTCTTCAACTTTAACGAACTTTCCCATTTCCTTTCGAAACCACAAATCCGCCTCTCCTCCGCCGTAGATTTTTTTCAACCGTCGTGACCTGCAAGTAAGTATCTCCTTCTCGAATTCTATTGTTTTTGCACCGTCTTTTTGTTTTACGCCTTCTAGTGTCGTTTGATCTACTGTTAAGTTGACTCACAATTAGTTTCTTCGGCTTTTATTTATCTCTTGTTTGGTCGCATAGAAAATGCGGGAGAAATAAACCAAATCTGTGCTTCGTCTTCTTCTTCTTCTTCTTCAAAACATTTATTTTGGTTATGTTGAACTGAGGAATCGGATAGCCTTGATTTTTTTTCGATACTTAAATAATTTTAATTTATAATAAGATAAAATGAAAGTATATGAGTTATTAAAAAACAATTGTCCTGCTGAGATTCTTGGCGTGTAACTTTTTCCATGAACTTTGTTATTACTTTTTGGATATATTGTTTTACTATATTAATTTTCTTTTAGTGCGGGTTGTGACTCCAGATTTTCATTTTTGTTTTTTGATTGCCTTTTTTTTTAAAAGAATAATATATATTTTTTGCGGCAAAAATTACCTGTGATAAAAGTAAGGTTTCGGATCTTGTTTTTGCTAAGAATAAGAAAGACTACAAATTAAGTATTCTTTTTTTTTTTTCCTGATAGTACAAATTAAATATTCTTGAGGCTTCTTTTGTACTAATTATTACATTATTTTATTATTACTATTTTTGCTATATTCGTCAACACTGAATAATAGTTCTAGATGATAATGCAAACCAGTGAGAGAACGTTTGAAAAATATTTGACAGGTGAAACTATGGGAAAAATAATAATTACTCTTATTTGAGGTCCAAATAGTTGCTAGAATCTTGGTGTTTAATCCCCTCTATATTTTTCATTGATAAATTTGGTTGATTAATGTGAACGAGCTCAACTGATTTATAAATATCGCTATGTCTGCAGATCTGTGAACATTTTAATCGAAACAATTTCTTGTAGTGAGGGTTTTGTTTGTATGCTTTCATGGCATCAAGATCATGTGCAAATTTTTTACACTTAGCCTCGGGGAATCTACTTGATATTCCTCAAACTCCGAGAGGTCTTCCTCGGGTAATGACTGTTCCTGGGATTATCTCTGACATGGACACTTGTAGCAGTAATGATGGGGATTCAGATGTTGCTTCATCTGGGTGTAGAGAACGCAAAATTATAGTGGCAAATATGTTACCTTTGCATGCTAAAAGAGATGGTGAAACTTCGAAATGGCGCTTCAGCTGGGATGAGGATTCACTTTTACTACATCTAAAGGATGGGTTTTCTCCTGAAACGGAGGTTGTATACGTAGGATCTCTCAAGGTTGATATAGATGTGAATGAACAGGAAGAAGTTGCCCAAAAGCTGTTAGAAGATTTCAATTGCGTCCCTACATTTTTATCTCATGATTTGCAGAATAAGTTTTATCTTGGCTTCTGCAAACAGAATTTGTGGCCTCTTTTTCACTACATGCTGCCCATGTGTCCTGACCATGGCGATCGGTTTGACCGTATTTTATGGCAGGCATATGTTTCTGCTAATAAAATATTTGCTGACAAGGTTATGGAAGTAATCAATCCAGATGATGATTATGTCTGGATTCATGATTATCATTTGATGGTTCTTCCCACATTTTTGAGGAAGCACCTGAATAGAATCAAGCTTGGTTTTTCCTCCACAGCCCGTTCCCTTCATCAGAAATATATCGAACATTGCCTGTTCGGGATGAAATTCTGAGGGGACTACTGAATTGCGATCTAATTGGTTTTCATACATTCGATTATGCACGACATTTCTTGTCTTGCTGCAGTAGAATGCTGGGTCTTGATTATGAATCTAAAAGAGGGCATATTGGTCTTGATTACTTTGGTCGCACGGTTTTTATTAAAATTCTACCTGTAGGAGTTCATATGGGTAGACTTGAATCAGTCTTGAATCTTTCCTCTACTGCTGCCAGGGTCAAAGAGATTCAGAAACAGTTTGAAGGGAAAAAATTGATTCTTGGCATAGATGATATGGATATTTTCAAAGGCATCAGTCTTAAATTACTGGCTGTGGAACAGCTCTTACAGCAGCACCCAGACCTGCAGGGTAAAATAGTCCTGGTTCAGATTGTGAATCCTGCAAGGGGCTTTGGAAAGGATGTCCAGGAGGCTAAGAAGGAGACTTATATGACTGCTAAAAAGATCAATGAGGTTTATGGTTCCCTCAGTTATCAGCCAGTGATTTTGATTGATCGCCCTGTTCCCCGTTATGAGAAATCGGCCTATTATGCGCTAGCAGAATGTTGCATAGTAAATGCTGTGAGGGATGGGATGAACCTGGTTCCTTACAAGTATATTGTTTGTCGGCAGGGAACTCCTGGCATGGATGAGGCACTGGGTGTAAAGCCAGAATATCCACGAACAAGCATGCTTGTTGTTTCTGAGTTCATCGGTTGCTCACCGTCTTTAAGCGGAGCGATTAGGGTAAATCCATGGGATATTGATGCTGTGGCTGAGGCTTTAAATACAGCTATTACCATGCCTGAGTCAGAGAAGAAATTGCGACATGAGAAACACTATCGGTATGTCAGTACTCATGATGTGGCATATTGGGCTCGCAGCTTTGGAATGGACTTGGATAGAGCATGCCAGGATCACTATAGTAAACGTTGCTGGGGCATTGGTTTGGGCCTAAGTTTCAGAGTTGTGTCTCTTTCACCTAGTTTTAGGAGGCTAGCTATTGATCACATTTGTTCGGCATATAGACGAACAAATAGAAGAGCAATATTCCTGGACTATGATGGCACTCTTGTTCCTGAAGC
Organism: Gossypium rotundifolium; assembly: GCA_025506655.1. Taxonomy (NCBI): domain Eukaryota; kingdom Viridiplantae; phylum Streptophyta; class Magnoliopsida; order Malvales; family Malvaceae; genus Gossypium; species Gossypium rotundifolium. Next base: position 26,028,086 of record CP106724.1, on the reverse strand, counting down.
TTCCATTATCAAAACTCCTAGCCCTGAGGTTATCTCTATCATTAAGACCCTCTGTGATGATCCTAAGAACACAGTGTTTATTGTTAGTGGGAGAGGAAGAGCTTCGCTTAGTGATTGGCTTGCTCCATGTGAGAAGCTGGGGATAGCTGCTGAGCACGGGTACTTCATAAGGTAGGTGTAATCTAATGTGTTTGATATATGATTAGTAGTGATTCTAATATTATAAAATTAACTGAGGTCATTTTCCTTTCTCCTTCTGCAGATGGAGTAAAGACTCCGAATGGGAAACCAGCCCTGTTGGTGCTGACCTTGAATGGAAAAAGATTGTGGAACCCGTTATGAGCCTGTATAGAGAGGCAACTGATGGCTCCAGCATAGAGACCAAGGAGAGTGGTTTGGTGTGGCACCATCAAGATGCAGACCCTGACTTTGGATCATGCCAAGCCAAGGAATTGTTGGATCATTTGGAAAGTGTTCTCGCAAATGAACCAGCGGTTGTCCATAGAGGCCAGCATATTGTTGAAGTTAAGCCGCAGGTATGACAAAAGTGATTCCTCCTTTCTCATATTAAATATGTATAGTATAGTTGAACCAAGTTTTCTCATCATTCTTTATGGTTCAGGGAGTAAGCAAAGGGCTGGTAGCAGAAAACGTTTTGTCGAGAATGGTTAATGGTGGGAAGCCACCTGATTTCGTGATGTGTGTTGGTGATGATAAATCTGATGAAGATATGTTTCAGAGCATATTAACTTCAGTTTCTAATCCATCCTTGCCTGTGGCTCCGGAAATCTTTGCATGCACAGTTGGGCGAAAGCCTAGCAAAGCTAGATATTACCTCGATGACACTGCAGATGTTTTAAAGTTACTTAAAGGCCTTGCAACTGCTACAATTTCAAAGCCTAGGTGCCTGCCTGAGATTAAGGTATCTTTCGAGAGTAATGCTTGACACAAACAGGATAGCCGGCGTAAATTTACCAGTTCTATACGTTGGGAGTGTCTGATTTGCTTCAAGGGATTCCCTTGAATGAGAAAAACTTTGATCATAACTCGTCCGAATCGTGATTGGCACTTGCTAGCATAGAGATGGTGGGCAGGAGCCGAAATGCTAAGATTAACTGCGAGAGAGAGAGAGAATTGATATTATTATTGTAAATGACGATAGGTGAATTATGCATTTTTCTGGTGCTGGCAAAAACTAAATGGGGGGATGAGTTCGTAGTTCTCACTTTGTTTATAATGGTATTACTGATTAGAGGGGCACCTTTGACTTGTATAGATAAATTGCTTTCCAATACAAATCGCCAATTTGATTTTCGAGAAAATTTGGCTATTATTTTTGGTTCAGTGGTTCATTGTTTGGAGATTAGCAAAAGAAAAAAGGCACTTGACAGTTGGTATAACAGTTTTATAACGGAGGTGGAGTGGACTTGGTTAAATTTTAGTGCAAGGCAAGGAAGAATAAATGGGCTGTTTGGGTCTACTGGCCGAAGAAAAGATTTTACATTTTGGTGCGGCATTACTTGGGCCTTATTATTATTATTATTATTAATAAATGGTTTTAAGTAATGGAAAAAATGAATTAATAATTATAAAAATAAAAGTAATGAAAAAAAAAAGGCAAAGATAAATAATGGATATAAATTTACAAGTATATCCTTATAAATGCATATTATTTATCTTATAATTTGACAAAAAGAAAAACCTAAACGATACTACTTCATATGAATAAGCACTTACACTTCTTTTACACCTAAAACGGCTAATTGTTACCCTTAATATTTTTGAGCTGCCAATCATGTCATGTGACAAATAAAATGATAAAATAAAAATTAATAAAATTTATAAAAAATTATTGAATTTTATTAAAAACTAAAAATTATAAAATTGTAAAATTTTATAAAATTTAAAAAGTATAAAATTTTATAAAGAAAATTATAAAAATGTAAAGAAATATAGAATTCATAAAAAATTATAAAATTATCGTACAAAAAGAATCATTTTATATTTTTATATAATTTTTATTTTTATCATTTTTCATCACATGGCACGCTATGTTGCGACACTTGATAGCTTTAACTAAAAAATTAGGGGTCGTTAACTTTAAAGGTCGATTTATTAAAATTAATGGTGCATTTTATAAATCTTTATGATTTTTATAAAATTTTACAATTTTTTATAATTTTTTTACAATCTTTATAATTTTTTCATAATTTTTAATATTTTTATTAAAATTTAATAATTTATATATTTTTATAATATTTTTGCTACGTGTCATGCCATGGTTGTGACACTAGGTGACTTTAACTAAAAAAAAAAAAATTTAAGAAAGTTAACTTTAATGATCAACTATTAAAGTTAACGGTTAAAAATCTTTTAATGCATTTTGAAAGTTTAGGTATCCAATTAAGTGAAAAGAAGAAGAAGAGGAAGAAGAAGAAGCAAGGTTTATTTTTTTTTTAAAAAAGTTTGACGGCCTTTTTGATGCATTTTGAAAGTTCAAGTGTCTAATTGAGTGCAAAAAGAAGAAGCAAGAGGGCCTTTTTCATGCATTTTAAAAGTTCAAGTACCTAATTGAATGCAAAAAAAAAAAAAAAAGCAAGGGCTTAATTATTTTTTTTTGAAAAAGTTTGAGAGTGTCACTTCCTGAAATTGAGTTTAGAAGTTTCGAGGGTAATTTTAGAATTATGGCACGAAATGAGTTCAAAAATTCAAAATGTGGTAACCCAAAAATATCTTCGTCCATGGCTTTAGAAAATTTAAAGTAATTTATGAAAATAGTGTGAAATAGGCTTTAAATTTTAAAAAGAAGACTATTTTGTAAAACAGTTTAATTTAGGAGTAGCTGTAAAGCAATTCTATCAAGGTGTGAAAGAAAAAAAAGAGAACCACCCTCACCCTTTTCTTCGTGTCGTCCATTAGAGAGAAAAATCCCTAAACACCATTCTTCAATCTTTGGTTTTCACCACTCCAAACCCTTATTTTCTATCATCCTCCAAACATCAAACCTCTATTAAATACAAGAAAAACACCAAAATTACCATCAATTGCATTGATATTCTCCAAGTGGGTTTTCTTGAATTTCAATAAATCATTCGTTGTTTTCTTCAATCGGGATAAGATTTTTTATTTTTAATAGTTTTTAATGTAGTCTAGCCATTTAAATCAAGTTTTAATATATTAAATCAAAGATTTTCCATGTTAATCGAAATTGGGATTGTTAATGGTATATTTTATATTTATAAACGAAATTACTGTTTCTATGTCATTTTCAACTTGTTTTAATGTCATTAGAAGGTTTTTAAATTTGTTTTAAAGTTTCATTAAAAGATTTGAAGGTTTTGTTGAGTTTTTGTTAAGAAAAGTCACGAATGTCGAAATTTTCGGAACCATGAATCTGAGCAGTTTTCGGTGTTTTAAAGGTTAAAAATTGTTCTTAGATGAATAATTAAATGTGTGTATTTGTAGATACTTTGGCCTCGTGATCTCATGAAATCATTGGATATAGTTGGCATGCCATAGGACTGTGAGTACTCACCCTTATGTTTTGTGATTTGGGCATGAAAGCCTCGAGACAGATTGGAGGGATAAGGGAATGTCGAGCTAAGCTCCATTCACTGGGATATGTTGGTGTGTTGGAGAGTGTTTAGATTTATGCTACACTTATTAGATATGTTAGACTTTTTGAGTCATTGGTGCGATGGAGATCCGTGTATCCAATGTGTGGTGATAGAATCCACTTTTATATTTCATGTTTCCAAGTTGCCAAATTATCATAAATTGATTAAAATATGAATATGTTGTGTGTAAATGCATGTTAATATATAAGCTAGACTTGTGAGTGATTAAAACATGAATACATTGTTTTGTCTGATGAATTATCGTTAAATGAATTATATATATACGAGTTATGTGTAATTGCATGTGAGAGTATGTGATAGTTTTATGATTTAATGAAGTGTGAATATGTTATTTTTGACTTATTGAAAATGTAGTAATGAGTGAGCCGTAGTATGCTCTTGCTTAACATGTGATATTGTGTATATTTGCGTTATTTCCGAACATTTAAGCTTATTTAAGCTCACACTCCACATTAACATCTTGCAGATAAGTAGTGTTTTCGGTGTGAGCGATGCGACCAAGGAAGAGATCTGTGAACGGGAATAAACTTTTGAGCAGGTGGTTTTATAATTATTTTTGAACTCTTTCAATAAAGGCAATGTGGGTTTAGAAATTTTTGTTGGTTATTATTACTATCGTTATTGTTATTACTTCTAATTGTTTTGAAATGGATTTGGACCGATAATGTATTAATGTTATATTGGACTATGTTTTGGGCAAATTTGATGTTTAATGATGTGGTGGATATTGCATGTTGGAAAGGGAATATGTTGAGCATGAAATATACCTTATTTTTCAATATTTTTGTCAAATTGTATAGGGGTATCAATATTCGGGGCATAAGTATCAACACCTCAGTGTAGGAACGAGTGAGCAGGAAAATAGTAGCTTAATTTGGTATCAATACCCTTTCACGAGTATCGATACTTAGGGTAAAAATACCGATACCTTTGATTATGTATCGATAAAATGTTTTTGGTTCGAAAATGAGTCAAAAAAATAATGTTAGAAGGTTATCGATTTTCGTATTAGTATTGATAACTGTCATACTAAAATATCAATACCTAATGTTGTGTATCGATACCTACGTGGTTTTATTGAGAAATTTATTAAATGGTCCTTAAGCATGTTTTTAAATTGTTTCTAATGTCTATTAATGATTGTTTGGTTGTGAACTTCTCTGTAATTGATTAACTTATTAAAAGTTGACATTGTTTGTATGTTATGTGTGAATGTGTAAGTTACAATGGTTGATGTGACATCCTGTTACTCGGGTTCGACGATTGGGCCGAGTGTGGGGTGTTACATTTAGTGGTATCTAGATTCTTTAATGTTCAGAACTAAGTTATCGATATATAGACTAGGCTTACCTAACCCATGTATCCAGAACCCAAGTGTCTAAAATTTCCTAATATTTGAACTGTTTGATTGAGATATCTCTGTTTGAAATAGCATGAATTTGTTTGATTTTGCGGTAGGATCGGGATTGCATTACCTTTATTTAAATGTATTCTTATAGGAAAATGCCTTGGGATCATTTCCCCACCACTCACACTATTAGATTGTTTGTGAGTGTTAGATTAGATACGATATGCCTCGTTGACGTGTTAATGTGAATGCAAAGGCTCAAAAGGATGATACATTCTCTAATCCTCCTATTCCGCCTCGTAGAGTGAATATATCGGATGAGAGTGTTGGCCCTCTAATACAAGCCATGATTGTGGCATTTCAGAGGGTTACTGGTGCCAACCCAGCTCCTGCTAACCTTGCTCCTACCAATCGGGGATTGCCATTTGAATGCCTGCTGGCGTTGGACGGTAAAGAGTTTACTAGAGTGAAAGGAGCTGATCCGATTGTAGCAGAATACTGGCTTAAAAGTGTTGAGAGGATCCTCGATCAAATGTCTTATACTGACGAGAGAAGTTAGGTTGTACCGGGTCCCTACTCGATAGAGAAGCCCACCGTTGGTGGAATACTGTGAAGAGAGGTGCTATTGTAGACCGTTTGACTTAGGATTATTTCCTAGAAGTGTTTAGAAGGAAGTTTATGGGTGAGTAGTACATAGAAGCCTGTAAGCGAGAGTTTTTGGACTTGATTCAATGTAGTTTTTCTGTAGCTGATTATGAGTCGAAGTTCGTACAACTTAGTCAGTATGCTCCTAAGATGGTTCTTATTGAGGAGGATCATTGTGAGAGGTTCCGATTTGGGCTTAATCGTGAGATTCAGGTTTACTTAGTAGCTCAAAACATGGAGTTGTTTGATGAGTTGGTTGAGAAAGCCAAAGCTGTTGAGGAAACTTGAGCTGAGTCACCGCACTCTGTGGTGACTAAATCGGGAAAGAAAACTTCTGATAGTCTGGTGCATCTAGATGACCGTCTAAGAGATGGCGTGATACTCAGGGTTCTGATAGGAGTGCACGTCATGAGTTTCAAGCAAGTCAGTCTAGCCAGTAGAACAATGTTGTAGTTAGTACTGGTGGATCGTCGGGTGGTTTTGGATGGCCACTTTGTGTGTATTGTGAGCGTAGGCATATTATAGATTGCCATTGTAACACCCCTAATCCGTATCCGATGTTGAAATAGGGTTACAGAGCATTATATGACTTATAACTTACACAATAAAAGATTTCATAATCAAATATAATTCAAATAAAAAACCATTCAAAAACATTCATACAGTCCCTAGTACGAGCCCTCGAGGCCTCAAATAGACATTAAAAGTGGTTTGGGACTAAACAGGGGGTACTCAAGGAATTTTTAGAAAAAAATTGAAATTTTTCAAAGTGTAGGGGACACACGCCCGTGTACCAGGCCGTGTGCGCATTCTAAATGGGGATACATGACCGTGTCCCAACCAGTGTCTGACCTTGTGTAACTCACTGACTTGGGTTACACGGCCAAACAAACGCCTATGTTCCAGGCCGTGTACCCTTAAAATGGCCTCACACGCCCATATGCCAGGCCATGTGCTAGGCCGTGCGAAAATTGGAGGGTATACTAAATTGTGCCACACGGCCAAGCCACATGCCTGTGTGCTAGGTCGTGTGAGATTACTGACTTGATTTCTAAAGAAGTATTAGGGGACACATGATCGTGTCACTTGGACGTGTGTCACACACGGCTGAGACATACGCCCGTGTAGACAAAAATAGGCTATTTTGCAAGCCCTATTTCTCACCCAATGTAGTATCAACCTAGGCTCAACAATGCATATAAATCTATAGCATAAATAGGCACTCCAAAACCAACCAATATCAAATTTATATCATGCACTAGCCATACATACAATATGATATTAATAAGCACCTTTATTTGGCCACTTTTAAACATACCAAAAATACTTTCAGAGTCTACATAAATGGTTAATTTCGTATATGAGACTTTGTGCCTAACTTAACATGCATACACATTCTAAATTTCAACCATTTGGTACCTTAAATACCAAATCACAAAACAAAGCATCCATATAGCAAATATACACAACATATCATAAGGACATTGACACCTATTGGCATATCAAAACATACACCATTTTCAAGCCAGACCACTTAGCTAAATACACAACAAAACATTTAGGCCACATTAGCCAAAATACCTATACATGCCATTTAACCTAAAATGTGAAGTCCAAAATACCAAAATAAGAGTTTGATAGTGTGGCACGATCTCTGACGGCTTCAAAACCGAGCGCTTCCAAAATACTATAAAACACGGAAAACATAAACAGAGTAAGCAATTAAGCTTAGTAAGTTCGTATGACTATTAAATACAACTTACCAAATCATCTACAATTCATCTAAGCACAATTAAAACATAGGTAAATACCAATTCGGCCCAAAGCCTAATACAAAATCGCAATTATATTAACCATGTGTAAAAACATCAACTATGAATTATTTCTCGAAATTTTTCATGAATACCTGTACTGGTTTATATCAAACCAAATATCCTTGTAACATCCTCTGTACCCGTTGAGTCATTTAAACATCCATGGATACACATTATTTTAGATCAATACTAATAATAACCATAAGTCTTTCTATATAAATTTCATATATCACTTACTAAGTCTTTCCGAATCTGAGAACGACTTACAGATATGAGTGCATCATTTTCCTTATGCCATAGTCCAACTATGGTCTTACGTATACATTGCCATGGCCCTGCCATGGTCTTACATTCGTAGTGCCTTAACCCAGTTATGGTCTTATCATCCAAATTGCATAGCCCAGCTATGGTCTTACATAAAGATATTGCCATGGTCCAACCATGGTCTTATCCGACAATTCATCTTTTGCCATAAAACGATTATACTCAATCCTGCGTTTTACCTGTTTTGAACATTTAATTAAATTTCATAATTCAACAATAAATATGAATAAATTCATAATACCATTCATCAATTTAATAAATAGACATTAAATTTTAACTATACAAACTTACCTCGAAATTTGTACGGATTAAATCTACCGATCAGTCTACCACTTTATCTTTACCTCGATCTAATTCCGAACGTGGCTTTTCTTGATCTATATATATAATCAAATTTAAATAATTTAATATTTATTCTAATCAATTCAATCCAATTTCATGTTATGGTAAAATTATTTTGCCCTAAACATTTGACTTCCTTACAAATTAGTCCATAGGCTCGTAAAAATTGAAATTCATGAAATTTCACTATACCCAAGCCTAGCTGAAACTTATATATGCTTATAACAGCCCATATATTCCACAATTTCATACATTTAACACATAAATTTCAAAATTCTCAAATGAACCCCTAATTTGCAATTTCATTAAAAATCCCTTCACAAAAGTTGTCTAGTTAACAACAAAGACTCATATTCTTCCATTAAACTTCAAGAAAAACTAAAAGGCTCATGGAAAAACCCTAGAATTTCCACCATAATGCAAATTAACGCTCCATTTAGCTAGATTAAGTTACAACGGTCCTGAAAACATAAAAATCAACAAAAATGGGTCAAAAAATCACTTACATGCTAGGGGTTTATGTTGCTGAAATTTTGAGCTCTCCAATGGCTATTTTCTTGGTGAAAAATCGGTGGAAGATGAAGAAATATGAAGCTTGTTCTTTTATTTTTATTATTTTATCAATTTATTACCTAATATCAACCTAACCTTTCAAATTTCATGATCATACTCCATGTACATCCACTAACTCAATTAGTGGTCTAATTAATAAATAAGGACCTCTACATTAAAGTTATATAGCTATTTAACACCCTTAGCTAATGGAACACAACTTTCGTACTTTATGCGATTTAGTCCTTTTTCACTAATTGAGCATACAAACGGTAAAATTTCTTAATGAATTTTTTATACCATAATTCAATCATGCTATAGATATTAAAAATATAATAAAATAAATTTTACGACATCAAATTTGTGGTCCCGAAGCCACTATTTCGATTTCATTGTAAATGAGCAGTTACAACTGTAAACTAATAGGTGGAAGTTTCAAGTGTGTCTCTAAAGAACACTTGTTGAGGGACTGTCCAAATAGAATCAAGGTTTCACAGGCTCAAAGTTCTACGCCTGTGCCTGTTAGAGGTCGTGGCCAAGGTAGAGGTGGTAGTGCCTGCTAGAGGTCGTGGCCAAGGTAGAGGTGGTAATGAGATACAGGTTGGGCAACGGGTTGTTGCTCATATCGTTGCTACTTAGGTTGAGACTAGTGGAGCAGCTCACGTATGTGCTATTAAGGAGCCACAAAATCAAGATTTGATCGTCGAGATTACTGCTATTTTTGCCTTGTAATCCATTATTTTATTCTCGTTGGTAGATTTAGGTTCTACGCTTTTGTAAGTTTTGGATAACTTAGCTAATAAGTGGATAATTTTGATAGAGGCTATTAAAATAGGAACAATGGTTACAAGTTCTTCAGACTAGAGTCTCGTAGGGAATAGAGGAAATTGTTAGTGAATTTATCAAAGGATAGTCCGTGGTAGTGAATAGGATCTTCAAGAAGAGTTGTAGGAACTTAAAGAGAATAGGAATCAGAGTTGCGCAACAAAATTGTGGTGGCTGGTTTAAAACAAGAAATAAAAAATTTTGTGATTAAGCAGATGATGTGTTAGCAGGAAAATTTCGAGGACGAAAATCTTTTTAGAGGGGGAGAATTGTCAAATCCTGAAATTGGGTCTAGAAGTTTTGAGGGTAATTTTGGAATCATTGTACGAAATGAGTTCAAAAATTCGGAATGGGTTAACCTAAAAATATCTTCGTCTATAGCTTTAGAAAATTTAAATTAATTTATGAAAATAGTGTGAAATAGGGTTTAAATTTTAAAAACAAGACTATTTTGTGAAATAGTTTAATTTAGGAGTAGCTGTAAAGCAATTCTACCAAGTTTTAAAATCACCCCATATTTTTTGCCTTTCACCTTATTTTTGGCGTGAAAGAGAAAAAAAGAGAAACACCCTTTCACCCTTCTCTTTGTGTTGTCCATTAAAGAGAAAAATCCCCAAACACCATTTTTCAATATTTGGTCTTCACCACTCCAAACCCTTATTTTCTATCATCCTCCAAACATCAAACCTCATTTAAATACAAGAAAAATACCAAAAATACCATCAATTGCATTGATATTCTCCATGTGGGTTTTCTTGAATTTCAATCAATCATTCGTCATTTTCTTCAATCGGATAAGATTTTTTATTTTAATAGTTTTTAATGTAGTCTAGCCATTTAAATCAAGTTTTAATAAATAAATCAAAGATTTTCCATGTTAGTCGAAATTTGGGTTATTAACGGTATATTTTATGTTTATAAATGAATTTATTGTTTCTATGTAATTTTCAACTAGTTTTAATGTGATTAGAAGGTTTTTAACCTTGTTTTAAAATTCCGTTAAAAAGTTTGAAGGTTTTGTTGAGTTTTTGTTAAGAAAAGTCACAAATGTCGAAATTTTCAGAACCATGAATCTGAGCAATTTTGGGTGTTTTAAAGGTTGAGAATTGTTCCTAGATGAATAATTAAATGTGTGTATTTGAGGATACTTTGGCCTCGTGATCTCGTGAAACCGTTGGATATAGTTGGCTTGCCATAGGACTGTGAGTACTCACCCTTATGTTTTGTGATTTGGGCATGGAGGCCTCGAGACAGATTGGAGGGATAAGGGAATGTCGAGGTAAGCTCCATTCACCAAGATATGTTGGTGTGTTGGAGAGTGTTTAGCTTTGTGCTATACTTATGAGATATGTTAGACTCTTTGAGTAATTGGTGCGATGGAGATCCGTGTATCCAATTTGGGGTGATAGAGTCCACTTTTATGTTTCATGTTTCCAAGTTGCCAAATTATCATAAATTGATTAAAATATGAATATGTTGTGTATAAATGCATGTGAATATATAAGCTAGACTTGTTAGTCATTAAAGCATGAATACATTGTTTTGTCTTGATGAATTATCGTTAAATGAGTTATATATATACGAGTTAAGTGTAATTGCATGTGAGAGTATGTGATAATTTTATGATTTAATGAAGCATGAATATGTTATTTTGACTTATTGAAAATGTAGTAATGAGTGAGTCGTAGTATGCTCTTGCTTAACATGTGATATTGTGTATATTTGCGTTAATTCCAAACATTCACTAAACTTATTTAAGCTCACACTCCACATTAACATCTTGCAAATAAGTAGTGTTTTCGGTGTGAGTGATGCGACCAAGGAAGTGATCCGTGAAAGGCAATAAACTTTTGAGTAGGTGGTTTTATAATTATTTTTGAACTCTTGGACCAAATACAATGTGGGTTTAGAAATTTTTGTTGGTTATTATTACTATAGTTATTGTTATTACTCCTAATTGTTTTAAAATGGATTTGGACCAATAAGGTATTAATATTATGTTGGACTATGTTTTGGGAAATTTTGATGTTCAATGCTGTGGTGGATATTGCATGTTGGAAAAGGAATATGTAGAGCATGAAATATACCTTGTTTTGCAGTATTTTTGTCAAATTATATAGGGGTATTGATATTCAAGGCATATGTATTGGTACCTCAGTGTTGGAACGAGTGAGCAGGAAAACAGTAGCTTAATTTAGTATCAATATCCTTTCACGAGTACTGATACTCGAGGTAAAAATACCAATACATTTGGCAATGTATCGATAAAATATTTTTGGTTTGAAAATGAGTTGGAAATGTAACACCCCTAACCCGAATCCGTCGCTGGAATAGGGTTAAGAGGCATTATCGAACAATCAAATCATTTCACATCCCATTTACGACACAAAGTCAATCATCATCATCATAACACATCAAAACATAAACAAATAGTCCCTTATTGACCTTAAACACATGCAAGAGAAGGGTTGGGACTAAACCGGAACACATGCAGAAATTCTCAAAAATTTTAAACTTTTCTAAATTTCAGGGGTTACACGCCCGTGTGGGCAAACCGTGTGCCTCCCACAACTGCTAGACACACCCGTGTGTCCTCCCCTGTGGTCGAACTTGACTTAACTCCACGGTTACCAAGCACCCCCATGTGCTAAGGCCATGTACTTATAGGCATATACTGACTTATTCACATGGTTACTAGGCACGCCCGTGTACCATGGCCGTGTGTCCTTAAGCTAGCTACTGACTTAGACCCACGGTCACTAGGCATGCCCGTGTGCCACAATCGTGTGACAAAATAGGCCATTTACAAAGCCAAATTGCCACCCACCTAGGGTCAAACTTACAAGCCAATAATCAATACAATCAACGTGCCAAAATAACTACCAAATCTCTACATTCAAAACCAATTCCATTCATACCAAATTTACAAGACTAAATCTTATATAAACACAAGCATAAATACATCCATATACTTATCAAATATCAACCATTTCATATACTACCCAATTATACCAAAACATACACCACATATATCATAATCATAAAAGTATATAACTAACACATAACTAGCCAAATCACATGGCTAAATTCACATCTCATACTTATTCAAATAACTAGCCTATACATGCCATATTTCAACTATGTACATCTTTCAAAAAGTACCCAAAACAGATGGCCAATAGTGTGATTGAGATGTTGACGATTCCCAGACCCGACCTAGCTTTACTGACATTGTAAAACAGAGAAACAATCACATAGTAAGCTTTCAAAAGCTTAGTAAGATCGAAATACAATACATATTACTCAAATATTCCTCAATAGTACTTAAGTAAATCATCACATAAATAAATGCACAATTAGACTCATAATCAAACTCAACCATATACTCAAGTATCTTATTCATTCAACTTCTAAGATTATCATCAACCACATAGGTTTAACATACCTTGATCAACACATAGTTACTCACCATTCATGCTATTCTATAGCTCAATATTACATCTCATCCAACCTTTGCTATTCCTTTGAGTTATTTGCACACTTAGTGCCAAATTACATAACTGAAACATAGTCGTTTCTACACACTTAGTGCCAATATGTAACAACGAACTTATATCGGTATTGCACACACATTGCCAATTCATTAAGCTGAAGCTTTTATCATCTCGCACACACAGTGCCAATTCATTAAGCTGAAGCTTTTATCATCTCACACACACACAGTGCCAACCATCTCTATCTCGTATCTAAATTCACACACTTAGTGCCTTTTAGTTCAATTCCGTACTTAGCATTTCAAATCTAATAGTTATATAGATATTCATTCAATTCATATCACATAGAACATAAGTTAACAACATGTATTATATCCGAACTTACCTCGGACGTCGAACTATCGAGACGGTCGATTAATGGAGCACTTTACCTTTGCCTCGATCTTGATCCGAACCTCTCCTCTCTTGGTTTATACACATTCAAATTCAATCCATTCAATCACCAATTCATTCAATTTAATCCACACACACTTATTTAGGGCATTTTACAAAATAGCCCTCACAATTTCACATTTTAACATTTTAGTCCCTATTTTACAAAATCATCAAATACACAAAATTTCAAAACAAATATACTTAGCCGAATTCTTCCCATGCTAATACAAGCTCATACATTTCATTTATTTCACATTTTATCCCCTCAATTTCTTATTTCTTCAATTAAGTCCAAAATACTCAATTTCACTAAAAATTTCAATACAAATTATGCTAATTCAACACCAAGTTTTCATATTTCACTATCAACTAGTACATAGCTCAAGTATTCATCAATGGCTCATATCAACAACATCATCAATTCACAAAATTTCAACATGGGTTAGCTAGAGCATGAAGCAACGATTACAAAAACATAGAAATTAACAAAAATCGAACGCAAAACATTTACTAATTGAAGCTTGAAGTTGTTGAAACCATTAAAGCTTCAAACCCTCTTTTCTTTCTCAAATTTTGATGGAAAATACATGTTAAAGATGAGCATTTTAGTTTCATTTTGTTTATTATAACATTTATAATTGATTTCCAATTATACCCTTAATGAAAATAAACATTAAAGCTTATTATGGATGGTTATAAATGTCCATCGACCTTCCACTATCACTAAATATGGTCTAATTGTACCATAAGACCTCCTTATTTAAAAGAAAACAACACTTAGGTACTTATAAATCAGCACACAGCTTTTATACTTTACGCGATTAAGTCCTTTCTCTTAATTCGGCACACAATCAATAAAATTATCACATAGAATTTTCACATAGACTATGTCACATAGAATCAACACCAAAGATAACATTAAAATAATATTTTAACCTTGAATTTGTGGTCTAGAAACCACTATTTCGACTAGGGTCTTAACCGGACTGTTACAGGAAAAACATAATGCTAAAATGGTATCAATTTTCTTATTAGTATAGATACTTGTCATACTAAAATATGGATACCTACTGTTGTGTATCGATATCTACGTGGTTTTCTTGGGAAATTTATTAAATGTTCATTAAGCATGTTTTAAATTGTTTCTAATGTTGATTAATGATTGTTAGGTCATGTGTAACACCCCAAACCAGTCTATGCATTAAGACTAGATTTGGTTTGTTACATGAATCGAGCTATCTTAAAATCTTCAATGAGTTGAAATCTACAATATTAATTTTTAATTACAAGGTTTAATAAAAATCGGAAGAGTGTTTTAAATTTGATGTATATTAGAAAACATTAGTAAAAAAAAACATCATTAACATTGTATTATCAAAATCCTTAGATAATTTATTTGAGAGTTAAATATAATAAAATATTTATAAAGGAATTTCATATATTTGAAAACCCAATTTATTTTGATAAAACATCATATAATCATAAGCCCATATTTAAATGTCCAAAATATAGTTTAAAACCAAACACACATAAAATCCATAAATTATTAATAGAGGCCCTTATTACATTAACCCAAAATAGTAAAATACTTATTAAAAAGTTCGAGTTTAATAAACCCATGTTTTGCAATATGGCCTCCACGAAGACATCTTCTACCAAGTCCACGTCAATTTCCATTACGAGATGGAAAAATTTGAGGGTGAGTTACTTAGAACTCAGATGTATAACTCACTTACTTTGTCCATTGGGCCAGATTTTCAAATTATGGATTTGGGCCTTGAGCCCATAAGCAGGATTAACAACATAATTAATAACATAATTAATAACATGATGAATAACATAATTAATAACATGCATGTAAAATGAATTTTTCCTCCCAAACCTAATTCCATCCGCTACACACCCCCGTACCAACCATCACACTGTGGGATCAAGTCAACCCACCCCGCCATCACACCAATCGTAGGCATTAAGCCATTTTATATTTGTGGCAGAGCCACCGAACTAGATTGTGACAAAGTCACCGAACTAGAGGCATTGAGCCAATTATTATCTTTGTGGCAGAGCCACTGAACTAGAGGCAAATAGCCATTTATAAATTTTTGTGGCAGAGCCACCGAACTAGATTTTGGCAACAGCCTTCTTCTCTCATCATTTTCCCAACCCATGCAATATGTATGCAAAGTAAACTTGTGATTATACAATGATTTAATCAAAAGGCCCATTAACAAGAGTCAATATTTCAAATTTTTTAATTAAGGCCCAAAATAACATTTGGCCCAATTAACAATTTAACAACTTATGCCCAAATTTACGATTTAGCGAATTTGGCCCATTTATCAATCTAGCGAGGATTTCACTGGTTTAACAATTTTAACGAGATTACGCCCATTATGATCTAATGTAGATTTCGCCCAATTATCGATCTAACGAGATTTATTGAATTATCGATCTAATTTAGATTTCTACCAATTATTACGAGATATACAATTTTACATATTTACAACTAATTTCTCGAGGCGTTTTCGTAATTTCTACAATTTTATCGTTTTCATGTAATTTCGTGAAATACTAATTATTACGTTTTAAGCCGATCTATACGTTTTTACGATTTTACTCAATACATGCAATAACATCAAACCCGAAAAAAAGTGTGAAGTTACACACCTCAATATCGAGTACTAATCCTTCTCGCTCCTCGACACCTAAAACATATTTCGATCCGTTAGAACACTATTTTGTATAAAAATACATTATCGATATTAGATCCAAAACCTTACCTCTTGATTTTGAATCACTTGATTTTCGGTTTCTCCTCGTTTATTGATTCGTTATTCATTTGAGAATCCACTAACGTACAAAGGCTCTGGAGTTCTTACTACTTGAATAATTGATTTCCTTCTAGATGGTCCGCAACCCGTGGAAAATCCTGATTGCCAAACCGCTCTTCGTTTAAACTTAGGGGGAATAGTGGATCCGCCCCTCTTACTATAACTAAACACCGTCCTTTTCTTCCCTATTTTGAAGATCTTAAATAACAAAAGACAGTTAATCCTAATAATATATCAAAATAAGAATTTTAAAGATCTTAAAGGCAAGATTTCCTTACCACGAATATTCTTGTTCCACAAGGAGAATCGATCCAAGCGTTCTATGTCACTCACGACCACTTGATTTCCGATCTTCCGTTATCGCACTAAAATATAACCATTGGAAACGTTTAATAGAATGAATGTTAAATTTCGATCCAAAAGATCCTCTTACCACCATTAAAATTCGGCCAAACCTCTATTAACTAATATAAACCAAAAAGGAACCCTTACCTATTGTCCACGGTTGAAAAGAAAGGATTGAAAATGATGTCTCTAAGTGATGGAGGATTCGGCTATGATAACCAAAGAAAAGAAAAAAAAATGATTCGGCTATGGCTCACTGACATTCAGCCATGGAGAAAACAATGGAGAAAAGATGAGTGAAAAGAAATAAAATAAGAAAAAAGATGATAATAAAGATTCAATTTTCAAGGAGAAGAAAAGAGAAAGGAAAAGATGTATTAGAGAGCAAGGTACATTCGGCAATGGAGAAAGAAAAAAAAAAGAGAGATATGGTCTTTTTGGTACTAAAAATTTCGCACTAGGAAGAGGCACAAGAGAATATTCAAAAGATGAACAAATAAAATGACCAAATGGTCAAAGAATTAGGCTTTACCAAATGCACAAATTCGGTCAAGGGAGAAAGGTAGAAAAGAGTTTCAAAACTATGCACAAAATGCTAAGAATGACCAAAAGAGACTTCAAATCCTAGCCAAACTAACACCAAAATTCGGCTCCTCCCTAGACCATATTGTTAGTCAAATGCATGGTCAAATGGCCATGATTTTGTTTCCAAAACATTCTCCTTGATACTTGCCCCATGTCTCCATATTTTTCCTTAAATTCTTGATTCCATACCATATGTTAACACTTACCTTATTCCTTTGATATACTAACCAAAAATAACAAGGTCAACACTTACCATATTTATGTTTGGCCGACACTTGCTATACATGTGCAGAAAAATTAAAAATAAAATTTACCTAGATGCTAAACAAGGGATTCGAACCTCTCCCCTCATGCTACAACTCATGCGCCAACACCACCATGTCATATACTCATCTTATGTCACTTATTAACACTTAAATTAACTTAAGTATTAATGACACTTGCTTCTCTTCAATAAATTCTCAAATATAAAATTTAGTCCTTACCCAAATTATGCTATACTCTTCTTCAGGACTATAATAAACACAAAAATAAAAGTAAGAAAATTTTCCTTCATAATCGAAACACCAAATCATGCAATATATCAATATTCGGATTTTTAGGGTGTTACATCATGAACTTCTCTATAATTGATTAAGTTATTAAAAGTTGATATTGTTTGAATGTTATGTGTGTATGTGTAAGTTACGATGGTTGATGTGACATCCTGTTACTCGAGTCCCTCAACCGGACCAAGTGTGGGGTGTTACAGAGGGCCTTTTTGATGCATTTTGAAATTTCAAGTACCTAATTAAGTGCAAAAAAAGCAAGGCTTAATTGCTTTTTTTTTAAAAAAAAAGTTTGAGTGCTTTTTTACACCATTAGGCCTTAAATTTATAATATTAGTGCGACTTCCATCATTGACATTTTAAGTTTCATTATATGCAAATTAATTATGGATTAATTAAATAGTAATTTAAGTTGAGTCGATTATTTATTATTAGTGCTTATATTTATTGATTCTTATTGGAATTATTAATATAGTTAAGTTAGCTATTGAATATTACATTATTATCGTATAAATAAACCCTTCCATCAATCTAGCCATTTGCTTGTATGTTAGAAGTAACACCACTAACCCGTATCCGTTGTCGGAACAGGGTTACAGAGCATTACCAAAATTTAAAGAAAGAAATAAACAAATATTTCATATCATATAGCATTCATATCAGAAATCAATCGAAATCAAGCGTAATGTCCCTTATGTTAGCCCTCGAGGCCCAAAATACACATTAGAAACAAGTCAAGACTAATTTGGGTACTCAAATTTTTTCGGAAAACGTTAAAAATTTTCAAAGGTGCAGGGGACACATGCCCGTGTGGCCAGGCCGTGTGTCTCACACGATTAAGAGACACTGATCGTGTCAAACAGTCGAGTTTTGATATTTATAAAAAGAATGATCGAACCTGTAGACTAACTATGACAACAATAGAGGCAAGTGCACCTATCGAACAGTAGTATAGTTTAGGCAAGAATATCTTATCGAACCCAAGGGAACCTAAAAGTACTACTACTACTCACTTTCTTTCTATTATTTAGCTTGAAATATGGAGTGATTGGTTTATTAATCTAAAAACTAATGAAATATTAAGCTAAATGCAAAGACAAAAGGACGAAACTTTGGGAAAAGACTATGGAAAAACTCAGTTGATTACGATGATACCCTCAGGAAGAATCCACCTATAACTTCTCTTGTTATCTAACTTGTAATTCATATGACTTCTTTACTTGGCTTGATCCGTGAGACTCCCTAGCCTATATTAAACCCTCTCTCGAGGTGAATAATGTCTAACCTTAGGTTAATTAGTGGAACTCTCATTCTCTTATAATAACTTCCTAAGGAAGCAGTAAATCGATCAATGGACTCCCATATTAGGTTTCACCCTAATCCAGCAAAATCTTGTAACCCTATCTCTAGGCACTCAATCAACTCCGTTTAATTATGTTAGATCTACTCTTAGGTAGGGTCTATTCCTCCTCCACCTAAGCACACCAGATTAAATTAAGCAACATAATTAAGAACAAACTAAGTACTTATCATATAATTTAGAAATCAAATAACAAAATCATCATAGGTTTCATCCCTTGGTATCTCAAGGGTTTAGTTCATAACAAAATAAGAAAACATCTCAAGAGAAAAGATAAAACAAAACATAAGAAATCCCTAAAACCCCGTGAAGAAATTGAAGAGAGATTCTCTGTCTTGAGTAGAACTCCGGCTTCTTGAGATGGATCAACAGGCTATCTTCGAGTAATTCCCTGAATAAAATCTCTGGCAGAAAACTCTGCCCAAAAACTCCCCCTGTTTTGGATTCTACCGAACTCCCTCTTTTTTAATTGCCACGTTGAGTGTTTATATAGGCTTTGAGATGCTTTACTTGGCTCCTAAGTACTTCTTTCAAGTAGAATTACTATTAAGGTGTTTAAGTAGACTTAGAAGTATGTTTATTTAGCTTCCAGCATCCAAATCCGAGTGAAATTATTTATTCCCGTAGCAGGGGCACGGCCATGGCACACGCCTGTCTAAGTCGACTTCAGGCCGTGTGTCGATTCTGTTGATTGAGGGACGACTGTGGCACGGCCGTGTAAGTCGAGATTCAGGCCGTGCTTCAGGTCTGTCGATTGGGACACGGCCATGCAAATCGTGCTTGGGGCGTCTTTGAATGATTGGCAAGGCACGGCCGTGTGACTTGAAGTCTAGGCCTTGCCAATTTCTTGGGTTGGCCCAATTTGGTCCGTTTTAAGCCCATTTCTCATTCTTTTCGTTCTCGGGTGCTTTCATGAGTATAAGACATGAAAAGAAAGGATTAAGAGCACCTTTTTACATAAATTGAGGGCTAAGTCATCCAAAAGCATACTAAATGTGGGATTAAAATATGTTACTTTTACGGTTTATCAAATACCCCCGCACTTAAGCTTTTGCTTATCCTCAAGCAAAATTCTCAACTTACAATTGAAACGAACTTTCCATAATTCCTAATTCCTATGGACAATGTCTCATCATAATTCATAGATAATTTATACATGGAGAATTCAACTCAAAGAGGATTCAATCAATTCAAAACCATACCTTAGTAGCATGAAAACATAGGTGTCTTCCCTTATCTAAGTAATTACCTTTAATTCAAAATCGACAAGGATTGACATCCTCACAACAGATTCACTCAAATCACTCAGAGTGTTTAAGGTTCAAGAATAAGCACTCATAAGTCGAACCTGAAAAGTTAATCCCATAGGCTTGCCTAAAAATCAAATCTCCACCACTGTATATGAGATGATAGACAAATCAAAAGGTCTTTAATCAGGGTTGTAACGAGGCTTGGGTTAAAAGGTGTGGATACAGGCTGAATTAGAGGGTTAGAATCGAGATCGAATTGACTAATTACCTAATCTAAAAACAATGAACTAAATATGAATATTTACATCGAATAAAAACTAATAATACCACTATTGATAATTACAATATAATAAAGAGTATTTTCATCACTTAAAATTTGATAATACTTTAATACAAGCTTTTTCTTCAACAATTGGAATTTAAATGCTCTAAGCTTTTTTTTTAAAGAACAAACTAAAATATTACATCATAAATGATAAATGTAACTACTGAACTAATATAATTCGATAATTTAATCAAATCAAACCTTGATTAAAGGGTAGTCAAAAGAATAATGATAACAAATTCAAAGGGATTTTGGGTTAATATTAGTGGGTGAGTCAATAAAAAGGTTGTTATGATTCAACGGGGTTCACTAGGGGTTAATTTGTGAAGGTAGGCTTTTTATGGAGTAAGTGGGTTAAACTTAGGTGCCTTTATCATCTCAGTTTATTAAATTATTAATGTGGTCTCGACATGTTTAAATGAGGCAAGTTCTAGAATAACAGTTGAAAGTTGACATACTCATAATTAATAAAGTGAGCACGAAAAAGAATATATGCTCTATAAGGCTCAAAATCTCACAAAAATTATGGGTGTTTTTGACATTAATCCTTATAAATTCCAAATTTCAAGGTAGTACTCAAATTCAGTTCAACGACCTATTAATTTTTAATTTTTAGAAAGTAGACTTATCATGCTCGATTCTCTAGTATCCTTCAAATTTAATCATCAATGCACAATTATCAATGAATTATTCTAAAACATATCAATAAAAATTATAAATCATTAGAAATTTCATCCTAATTAGTAATATGAGAAGATTTCTTATGGCCAAGACTAAAATTCAGGATTTAGAATAATGCAAAAAATTTGACACTTTTACCCCCCACACTTAAGATGTACATTGCCATCAATGTACAAAGATAGATAAACAATTATGTAATAATAAAATCAAAAGAGAAGGGGAGAAGTAACACTTCTTGAATTTTTGGATGAAGTCCATGAAAAGAAACCGGATAAGATTGGAGGTGAACGTGGGGAAGCGTCTCGAACCGTTTGAAATTGAATCCTCGAAATAGTCGGCTTGGTTTTATTGTATCCTAAGCTAAATCTAAATGCCACTGAGAAAAAGGAGAAAATAATAAAGGAAGTAAAAATCAAAATAAAAATAAAAATAAAAATATGAATAAAAGTAAATAATTAAATAGAGATAAGGTCCACGCTCATGTGCCTAGTCGTGGTGTCTACACGGCCACGGCCACAGCCGTATGAAAGGCCGTGTGGGTATGGAAACCTATGCCTAAATACGAAAAGAAATAAAACCAAACTAATTAGTACGGTTAGTACTCGTGTTGCCTCCCGAGAAGCGCTCATTTAAAGTCTTGAGCTAGACTTACCTGTTGTACGCATAATCATGGTGGTTTGAGGAGGTAGAAATCCTTTCTCATGCGATCAACTCGGTTATGGATATAAAGTTTAAGTCGAGTAATGTTTACCTCAAAAGTGTTGAATTTAGGATTACTTACCTCAACTGTGCCGTATAGGAAGATATTAAGTACCTCAAAAGTGATTTCTTCGTTTGCCTTGAGTTCTAAATTAGTGATTCGAGGGTCTTCCTTATTCAACAATGCCTAATCCTCTATTTTGATGTGATTTGTTGTTCCTATCAGCTCGTCTGGGGTTTCTTTTGGTTTCACTTCGTGTGGTTCTGATTCTTCTTTAAATTGTGTTTTCCACTCTTTTAGTTTGTCGATCCTAAGGCTTTGTTCCTCATATAATTCTTTTTTATTGGCACAAGGTCTAAGATCTAGCTCAGCTAGGTGATTTCGTGATGTTTCCTATAAAGAAGGTTGAACCAAATGGTTATCAATGGAATTGACGTTTGTACCTTTATTACTCGATGTCCTAGTTGAGTCAAGAGCTTGAAGAGTGACTATCTCGTTGCCTAAACGAAGTATGAGTTCTCTTGCATAGATATCAATTTTAGCTCTGGCAGTTGCTAGAAAGGGTCTTCTTAAAATTAAGGGGATCATGTTGTCATCATCCATGTCTAAAATGACAAAGTCTACTGGGAATACGAATTTATCAATTTTGATTAGAACATTTTCTATTATACCCCTAGGAATTCTTATAGTTTTATCGATTAATTGAATGCTCATCCTAGTTTGTCTGGGTTTCCTAGACCTAGTTGTTTAAACATTTTGTAAGGCATAACATTGATGCTTGCCCCTAAATCCACTAACGCATTATCAATAGATAAACTACCAATTAAACATGGAATTGTAAAACTCCCTGGATCTTTCAATTTTCATGGCAGTTTATTTTGTAGAATTGTTGAGCACATTGCGTTTAGCTTCACGTGGTGCTCTTCGTCTAATTTGTGTTTGTTAGTCAAGAGTTGTCTTAAAAATTTCCTCGAGTCTGGTATCTGAAAAAGAGCTTCAAGAAGAGGTAGGTTAATATGTAATTTCTTTAAGAGTTTAAAAAACTTATCGAATTGTTCCTCTGAATCGTCTCTTTTCATTGATTCGGGATAAGGTATGCGAGGTTTGTACTCCTTGATTACCGGTTTCGGCTTTTCTTGTGTTACCTCTACCTTACCTTCGTCTACCTTGGCTTTTTGTTTTGGATTAGGTTCATCTAACCCCTTACTGGCATGGGCTGAGATGGCTTGAATTTATTCTTTTGGGTTTATTTCTGTGTTGCTTGGTAGACGTCCTTGTTGACATTCAGAAATCAAATTTTTGAGTTGTCCCACTGACCTAGTAAGTTCTCCAACTTGATTCTCGATCCGTTTGATCGATTTTTGTTTTTCATCAAGTGCTGCTTCAATCTTTTGGAAACGAGAACCTGTGGCTGCCATGAATTTCGTAAACATCTCTTCGAGATTCGACTCCTCTTCTTGTTGGTGAGGTGGTTGTTGAAAATCTGGAGGAAGTTCCGATCTTTGGCTATTTTGATCATCCCACAAGAAATTGGGATGGTACTTCTAACCTGCATTATAAGTGTCACTATAAAAATTATTTTGATATCTAGAATAGTTACCTGTATAGTGAGCTTGCTCGTTTTTCATGCCATATCCGTAGGGTGGGTACTTAGGACTCGCCACATTCCCACTCGCTTCGCATTGCATTACTGGGTGTACCTGTGAAGAACATAAACTATCAAGCTTTTTATTCATCATCACCACCTGTGTTGACAGCATTGTTACTGCATCTATGTTAAAAACTCCAGCTGATTTTATCGGTTTGGCCCTTGTAATTTGCCATTGATAGGTATTCAACGACATCTTTTCAATAAAGTCATAAGCCGCTTCAGGAGTTTTGTTATTCAAAGTTCCACCAGCTGATGAGTCAATCATTTGCCTCGTTGAAGAATTCACACCGTTGTAAAAAGTTTGGACTTGAAGCCACAAAGGTAATCCGTGGTGTGGACATCTTCTCAGGAGATCCTTATATCTTTTCCATGCATCATATAATGTTTCTGTGTCATTCTGCACAAAAGAAGATATGTCATTCCTAAATTTGGCCGTTTTGGCTGGTGGAAAGTATTTTAAAAGAAATTTTTCATTCATTTGATCCCATGTGGTGATTAACCCTCGTGGTAACAAGTTCAACCACTGCTTTGCTTTATTCCTTAATGAAAAGGGAAATAACCGAAGACGTATGGCATCATCAAAAACGCCATTTATTTTGAAGGTATCACAGAACTCTAAGAAATTAGCTATATGAGTATTTGGATCTTCATCCTGCAAACCATCAAATTGAACAAACTGTTGAATCATTTGTGTTGTATTAGGCTTTAATTCAAAAGTATTAGCAGCTATAGCGGGCCTAACAATACTAGATCCTGCTCCTGTCAAATTAGGTTTAGCATAATCATACATAGTATGCGGAGCATTCTGTTCTTACACATTTGGCGGCGGATTGCTTTTGTCCATCCCTTCAGTAGGAGTGGATCTGTCTTGTTCTTCTCTTTGGTAGTCTAGAGCTAGTCTAATTTCTCTGCGATTTCTGTGAGCGGTAGCTTCAATGTCACTTTCGTACGCTAAAGGCCCTCTCGGGTTCCTTCTAGTCATAAACTAGAGGTACCTGCTAGGAGAAGAAAGAAAGAAATTTAGTGCAAATAAAAATCTAAACTCAAAATAAAAGTAAATTGTGAGAAAAAATAATAAAATAATGGCTAAATTAATAGAAATAGAGCTTTCTTAATATTTTAGTGTTCCCCGGCAACGGCGCCAAAAACTTGATCGTGTCAAATAGTCGAGTTTTGATATTTATAAAAAGAATGATCGAACCTATAGACTAACTATGACAACGATAGAGGCAAGTGCACCTATCGAACAATAGTATACTTTAGGCAAGAATATCTTATCAAACCCAAGGGAACCTAAAAGTACTACTACTCTCTTTCTTTCTATTATTTAGCCTGAAATATGGAGTGATTAGTTTATTAATCTAAAAACTAATGAAATACTAAGCTAAATGCAAAGACAAAAGGAGGAAACTTTGGGAAAAGACTGTGGAAAAACTCAGTTGATTATGACGATACCCTCAGAAAGAATCCACCTATGACTTCTCTTGTTATCTAACTTTTAATTCATATGACTTATTTACTTAGCTTGATCCGTGAGACTCCCTAACCTATGTTAAACCCTCTCTCGAGGCGAATAACGTCTAACCTTAGGTTAATTAGTGGAACTCCCATTCTCTTATAATAACCCCTAAGGAAGCGATAGAATCGATCAATGGACTCCTATATTAGGTTTCACCCTAATCCGCAAAATCTCGTAACCCTATCTCTAGGCGCCGATCAACTCCGCTTAATTATGTTAGATCTACTCTTAGGCAGGGTCTATTCCTCCTCCACCTAAGCACACCAGATTAAATTAAGCAACATAATTAAGAACAAACTAAGTACTTATCATATAATTTAGAAATCAAATAACAAAATCCGTCATAGGTTTCATCCCCTTCAGGTATCTGAAGGGTTTAGTTCATAACAAAATAAGAAAACATCTCAAGAGAAAGGATAAAACAAAACATAAGAAATCCCTAAAACCCCCTGAAGGAATTGAAGAGGAGATTCTCTGTCTTGAGTAGAACTCCGGCTTCTTGAGATGGATCAACTGGCTATCTTCGAGTAATTCCCTGAATAAAAGCTCTGGTAGAAAACTCTGCCCAAAAACTCCCCCTGTTTCGGCTTCTGCCGAACTCCCCCTTTTTTAGTTGCTACCTTGAGTGTTTATATAGGCTTTGAGATGCTTTACTTGGCTCCTAAGTACCTCTTTCAAGTAGAATTACTATTAAGGTGTTTAAGTAGACTTAGGAGTATATTTCTTTGGCTCCAAGCATCCAAATCTGAGTGAAATTGCTTATTCCCATAGCAGGGGCACGGCCATGGCACACACCGTGTAAGTCAACTTGAGCCATGTATCGATTACATTGATTGAGGCACGGTAGTAGCACTGCCGTGTAAGTCGGGATTCGAGCCATGCTTGAGTGCATTGATTGGGACACGCCATGCAAATCATGTTTGGGCGTGTCTTTGAATGATTAGCAAACGCTGTAGTGTGACTTGAAGTCCGTGTAGTGCCAATTTCTGGGTTCGCCTAATTTGGTCCGTTTAAGCCCGTTTCTCATTCTTTTCGTTCTCGGGTGCTTTCTTGAGTATAAGACATGAAAAGAAAGGATTAAGAGCACCTTTTTACATAAATTGAGGGCTAAATCATCCAAAAGCATACTAAATGTGGGATTAAAATATGTTACTTTTACGGTTTATCAGACATGCCTGTGACTTAGGCCGTGTGGGTATTTGAAATAAGGACACACAGCCGTGTCCCAGCTCGTGTCCATACCCGTGTAACTCTTTGACTTGGGTCACACACCAAGTCATATGCCCGTGTGCTAGGCTATGTTGAGCATACTGACTTGTGCAATTTAAAAGATACAAGGGACACACGGCCGTATCACCTAGCCATGTGTCACATACGGCTAAGACACACGCCCGTGTCTCTGCCTATGTGGACAAAAATAGGCCATTTCCAAGCCACATTTCTCACCCTATTTATCATCAACCTAACACAACACTTTAGCAAAATATCAAGCCATAACAAGACATTCAAATAAAGCCAAAAATAAGTTTTATACATAACATATCACCACATAAATCCAAGTATTCAAACTTACCAAATTGACCAAATACACATATATGCATATTTTTACCAAATATACTATCTCTTACCAATCATCAATATGCTTATAAATTATCCCTCATTCAACCACCTCAAGCACACATCAAACATGATAAGGTCACAAGTATATATACATCAAAATATACCAAATACAACCATACAAATGGCTAATCTCAATAAAATATTTGTATGCCATCATTGGTCAAATTAACCTATACATGCCATTACAACCAAAAATTAGTTTACTATATGTACCGAAAAGGCCGATGGATAGTGTGAAGTAGCTCCGACCAACTTCCAACCAAATAGAGCTTCCAAATTACTATAAAACATGGAAAATAAAACAGAGTAAGCATTTAATCTTAGTAAGTTTGTATAACATGGAATTAACTTACCATTTAATCACATTTGAGGTAAGCATTCATAACATATCCAAACCAATTTGGCCAAAAGCCTATACACATATCCTCAACATGTTAGCCATGTGAATTTCATGTAATATTCCATAAACATGGGTGAACATAATCACCAAGCAAGTTCCATATATATGTATCATCCCTATCATATTTCAGTATATCATGTAATATCATTTCCATATAATTCAAGTATATACCCGTAATTGTTCATTTCGAACTCATATTGTTTCATATGAGAACTTTGCCCATTGAACCATTTAAAATATCTTTGGATACATGGGTAGTACACACGAAGTGTACAAAACTGTAATCCTTCAATTCATGTACATGTATGTTTATACAAACATGTAAACGGGAAGCTCTTCCGAGCCATATAACGGGAAGCTCATCTGAGCCAATTATTGAGAAGCTCAAGAGAGCCATTAATCTGGAAGCTCATAAGAGCTGTGGTGTGTCCGCAACACATGCAGGACCACAACCAATCCGGGAACCCTAATGACATGTCATTTGTATCCATCGAATTTCTAAGGTTCAAACCAGATTTTGCACTTGTCAGATATGTGATCAATAATATACATGGCATTTTATACAAATCACACACACAACAATATTCAATTCAAAACATACAAATATAAAATTTAGTTACACGAATTTACCTCAACAAGTATACGTAGATTTGTAAGCTACTAATCCGATACTTTTTCTTTTCCTCGATCCAATTCCGTACTAGGTCTATCCGGATCTAAACGAATGAATTTAACTCAATTTAATACAATTCATATTCAATTCAATCCAATATATATCTTTGGAAAATTACTATTTTCCCCTATACTTTTAATTAATTACGATTTAGTCCTTAGGCTCGGAAAATGAAATCCATACAATTTAACCCTTATTTCAAACCTAGCTGATTTTCATACATATCAATAGGAGCCCATATTTTTCACAAAATTTAAAATATTTTCATAAATTTATCATCTTTTCAATTTAGTCCCTAAATCATAATTTCATCAAAATTATCTTTACAAAAGTTGTTTATCTAACAACAACCTTTCATTTTCTATCATAAAAATTCATAATTCAAGCATACTCATTCATGAAAAAACCCTAATACTTTAATAGTTTTACAAATTAATCCCCGAGATAGCTAGATTTAGCTATTACAATCTCGAAAACATAAAAATAATTAAAAACGGGACAAGAATACTCACCTAATTAAGCAAAATAAGCTTGCTCGAACTTAAGTTTCCATGGCTAAGGTTTCCATATTTTATTTTAGGAAAGATGATGAAAATGATGAAAATTTATTTTATTTTATTTATTTATCATCATTTTGTCATTTACTTTCCAAAATTAACCTTAATAATTTACTAAATTCCAATGATGAATAATCATCCTTATCTAGTAACTCCTCAAAATGGTTTATTTGCCATATAAGGACCTCCAATTTTAAATTCCATAGTTATTTAATACCTTTAGCTACTAGAATTTAACTTTTGCACTTTATGCAATTTGGTCATTTTTATCAAGCTAGGCATATAAATGGTAAAATTTCTTAATAAAATTTTCATACGATATTTCTATCATACTGTAGAGCATAAAATAATATTAAAATAAATTTTCTTCCGGCACCAATTTGTGGTCCCGAAACCACTGTTCCGATTTCATTGAAAATTGGCTGTTACATTAGATGTCAGCTCAAGTCTTCCGTGGAGCATATATAAAACACGTGAATTAAATTGTAAATACATTTGTACCTATTGCAAGAAAAGTTAAGATCTCACACGCTAAAAAGAATGAATGAAAGAACCTTCTTAGACATTTTTTGGTACTGTCTATTTTTTTAACTCGTTAGACCAAACTATCAATACAATAGGTACATATGTATTTATAATTTGATTCACGTATTTTGTATATACTCCACATTAGATTTTAACTAGCATTTAATACCCAAATCGACGGTTGGACTAATGAAATGGCCTGATTGATAATATCTTGATACTTTAAAACTTAATTAAAATATTTTGAAGCTTAAGAACTATTTTAAAGTATGAATAATAGTTTGAAGATGTTTTGTGAAATTAAGAGCAATAATATTTTAATATTAAATAGTTTTATATAATTTAAATTCTAAACCATATCTATATTACTAAAACATTAAACAATTAGATAATGAAATTAAACAAGTATATGCAAGTTCGACCACGATCAAAATTTTAAAGATATCAAGTTAACTTTATTTAGGATAGACTCATCCTTGAATATCTTCGCATATGAATGAATTAATTGAGAAAATATTTTTATATATTTTGTGCTTTCAATTTATATTTTTTCACTAGGAATGCTTTGAATGATTTCATGGATGTTCGGATTATGAAAAAGCATATATATATTTAAAATTTAAGATAATATTTTGAAAAAGGAAGGATTGTTTTTTTAAAGGGGATGGTTTTTAATTAAGTTTTAGAGGTATTTTTTAAGAAAAGGGTTTTATATAAAATTTTAAAATATATAAGTATGCACGAATTTGTTCCTTTTAAAAAAATTATTTTAAAAATTTTAAATTAAATTTTGTCCAATTAATTCGTTACACCAAATTAATAAACAAAATATAATCCTAAAAGAACTAATTATTTAACTATTGATATTGGAATTGGGTTTCACAATCATCAAGAGTACAAGAAAATAAAGAAAATCTAAGAGAAAACAAATGTGTCAAGATGGAATATTCAAATTCTCTTTATTTTTGTTGAAAGCTTATGTATTATTAATTCTAAATTTATGGCTTTAAATATGTCTTAAAAAGTCATAAAGAAAAGGTTGAAAGATGAATTAAATAGTGTTTTCCGAATTAGAAATATAATACCCCCAATCCGATTCGATTTGTCGAATCCGGGTCTTGGGTATTACTACATGAATACAAACAAAAATTTAATCTACTTATACAATACACAATTAATTACAACTTAACTACACACCGACTCAAACTAATTTACATATGCATACATAATAGGTAAATACAATTGCGGTACATGGTAATTTAATTACAAGAAATTTGAATTGAAATCCTCATCTGTTATAGCTATCCCAAAGTTTAAATTTCTAATTAACATTTTTGACTTTGAACACGCCAACAAACTTGCTTTGTATGCATAATAACCTGACATGCCATTTCATGTGGCAAAACCTTGGCATCGTCCCTCCTAGCGCGAACTCACATTGTCTCACCTGAAACACAATATACACAAGACAAGCTCATAAGAACTTAGTGAGGGAAATATCATTTACTTGAGTAATACTTGCACATTGTAACTGACGAATAATATCGCTCTTAACCTTTAATTTTGTATCTGGCGAGTGCTTCCTCTAATTTTATTCAATTCATTATTTCTAATCGAGTCACCGTCTTATATAAAACTTTACTGTGTGAACCATAGAGACATTATACCTTGTTGGTCTTACTGATTATACTTAAGAACCATACTGGTTATGTCAATCAACTTACTACAAAACCCACCACAAGGAACATTTCTTTAGGGTACGCCACGAAAGACATTCCTTTAGAGTGCGCCACAGAGGTATTTCTTTTAGTTTATCATTACAAGGGTTGTCCTTTCAGAGATCGCCACAAAGACTATTCTTTCATAATTCGCCACAAAGGCTATTTTTTCATGTCGTGTTTACGATATGAATTTGCCTAAACTCATAGTACGTGAAGGTTGCCCATCATCAGCCTGAGACACGCAGAAAACCCCATTGGGTAATCACCATCCTTTAATTCCTTTCAGAGGTTTCCATAGTCATGGGATTTTCATTCAAAGGTTCATATCAGTGTTCACATTTTTAGTCTCGACGAACCCTTTTAGACCCCACCGCGGTGAACAGACACAAACTCACTTCACAGACTCTTCATGCATTGTCATCATTTAAAACTTAACACTTTAATTCACTAACATACACCTAAGCTAACACTCAACTTATAGCACACAATTCAGGCATAAACATACAACCATACTTTGACATCAGTACTCATACACCATCCGTTTCACATTCATGTATACAAAACTCAATAAACAATTAGCCATGTACCGATCATCATGCATTCAGACTCATCTAATCCTTTTGTCAAATGCACAAAAAATCTTCATCACTAATCATCTATATACCTCAATTAGAATACCATATCATAACTTATAACACACTTACCTAGAAAAATTATAGACATTTGTCTTAAGGATTTGCCTGAAAAGTTTATATCTTTCTACACTCAAACTTTACCTGCATACTCATCAATCCGCTTTTAAGTCATGAAAGTTCTGCATATACTATCATTGCTCTTGTATCATTTTTCCTAAGTTTTACTCGTCCACTAATCATTCCAAGTCTATCACTATTCAGTAAATCTTACGCATACGATTCATAAATAGGAGCCAGAGTGGAGATTCACCTGACACCCATTTACATCAGCTTGAATGCCAGATCCAAACATTTGACTTGAAATTAGTAGCCATCATTGCTAAAAAAAACATAGAAACATCATCAAAACCCATTTACATACATTTTACCCTCTTCTCAAACATTAACAACCCCAATATAAAGCCCATTTTCCTTTAATCTTACTTCTCACCAAAGTTAACAGACTTCCTTTTCAGGATTCCACATACATAACTGAAATACTCACCAAGGATATGATAAAATCTCCTACTTCAGATCTGATCTCTAATTCCAGCTCAAAGATAGCAAATTGTATTCAACTTCTAAAGGACCTATAACAACATCCTAATGGGAGGAAGATGAAAAACTCCTTTTCTCAAACCCATTTAACTAATATATATTTACAGATAAGACCCATGTTCCCATAGTGAAACTTGACACATGTCATGCTCTTTAAAAAATATCTTCATTAATGGTCTACAGTTGTAAATGCGATATAAATAAGATTCAAACATAGATAGTATCTGGTTACCCTAACCAAAGGGTCCCTAACTACACTTACAATGCAACTAGCACAATAACTCTAATAACATGGCGCACTACACCTTAAGCGAGTACTCCTTCAATAGTCATCTATTCTCTTGGTTGTTATCTCATTCCAGCCAACATAATAATCTATCATTAAACCACCTTCAACTTAAACAGCTTTTAGGAATACGACCATTCGATATGTCAAAGGAAACTCTTAGGCGGATACTGCCTCGCCAAACATATTAATTTGAGTCTACTCGCCAAAACCTTGTACACGCCATAACTAGAGTGTTACAAGATAAGCCTCTTTTGTGGTTGGTATTGTGTAGCCAGAGGTAGTGACATTCCCCAAAGGTGTTACTGCATCGTACACTTTTCTCCCTCATTTTCACTAATTCATCTTACCTTGAAAAGACCACTCGAAGGTAATACCATCTGATCTTTAGCCTTTATAGATATTTCCATCACCATAACAATGACCATCTATTATATATAAATAATTTATTATAATGAAAAGTTCCTATAAATACCATCATTCAAGAGAAACTTGATTGATGCTTCTCCAATATCAAGTGAAGCAACCTTTTCCTAAGTGCTCATGGAATAGAGAAATTGACCATTCATTCACATCTTTTTATATTTTCGTCCTCCTTCATTGCCGATGGCTGAGGAAAAAAATTTCTTTCATGTTTGAAGCTAAAAGGTTACTTGATTTAGAGTGGGTTTGGATAGGCGGTGTGTTTACTTGCGATTAGTGTAAAAACAACGATGGCAGTGAGATTAGATGCTGTAACGTGTGACGAAAAGTAAGCTAAATGAAGTGTACCGGCCATCCAAAGCCACACTTAGAATGCTAAAACATCATTAATGAGATTTGGAATCAAATAGGCTCAACTCTTCAACATCCAAACCTTAAGGACCATTTGAAAACCACAAACAAATACTTTAAAATAGAGGAATTGTAACACGCCAAACCCGACCCTATATTAGGTCCCGAAAATGGTGTATCACTACTTATAAACAAATTGACTTAAAAACATTTTGGCGGAAGCTTTGAAAATAATTCTTACAATTTATAAATGTAAAACATATTTTTACTACTATATTTCTAAGGTGAAAGAAATATTGTCACTTTGAAATGAATATACAAGTCAAATGGTATATTAACTTAAGTACGGTAACTTTATAAATAGATTGTATTGTCTTAAACCCAAATTTTAGTACTTCATAAAATTCTCATTTAATAGAGTCTTAATAAACAGAAGTTTTTTATGTACATTGTTTTCAAAATACACTTAAGCGCCACCCCTATTAGCCATGC
This sequence comes from Gossypium rotundifolium, assembly GCA_025506655.1. NCBI lineage: Eukaryota > Viridiplantae > Streptophyta > Magnoliopsida > Malvales > Malvaceae > Gossypium > Gossypium rotundifolium. Next base: position 25,994,594 of record CP106724.1, on the reverse strand, counting down.
ATGATATATACACAAAACAACCATCTCACAATCTTAATAGTTCTCTAGCGTAGTCCTGAAGAAAGTCTTCCTTCTATCAGCAAATCCTGATAAGGAAAAAGGAATAATAGAGTAAGTTCATTTGAATTTTGTGAGTTTCAAAGAGAAATCATACAATACAATACTTAAAACATTAACTAAACTTTTCTTAAGATCACACGTGTATTACATAGAGTACGCCTATTGGAGTATACAGCACATTGACAGACTCAGTATGCCAACTCATCTTACTTTGGCGTATACTGTATGCCAACTTAACATAACTCACACAAATCCATCTTCTTGTCAGCCACATACCTAGAATACAAAATTAGAAACATATCTGTCAAACTTGTTCACATTCATTCTCCCCCTTAACTCCTCATATTAGTTTCATTTAGAATAGTATGTTTTATCATGATCTGCCCATCCGATTTGCAATATATCTACCCTACTAGAGGCTACACAAACATATTTCCACTTCTCTTTCATCACATATCATATCATATCATATCATATCATATCATACATATTAAAAGTAGATAGTAGTGGCTTAAGATGAAAAAATGACACTTACTTCATATCTTAGACAGACTGCACTCAGACTGATGACTTTAGACAATCATTACTTATACAAATATTTTTCATCCATTTCTCACCCATATTCCTTTCATCCTTTACAAAGGAATAATACTTACCTTACACGAAATATAAAATAAAGAAACTACAATGGGAGTAAGAAGGAACTCTAGCACCAATCTATAAAACAGGTCCCTTACCCTTTTCACTTGAACCTTCGTTATCTTCTAGAGCTAAAATATAAATAATTAAACATATCAGATCATCAATCTATCAAATCTGATCATGCATGCAAAAATCACAACACTTATACTTGAATCAGAAAGTTTCCGTCCTCACATACCATTTTAACATTTATGCGTGCATAACGAAAACATAAAGAATAACCTAGGGTTCATCAATAATTACCAGTAAGCTGGTTCTAACATATAAGTTAGCTGAATATTACGAATTTTCAAAAAGATTTTCTGAAGTTAGGTTTTTAAAGAGTTGTAAAGAAAAATCGAGAAAGAAGAAGAAAACGTAAAGGTGTTTAGAACAACCACCGTTAACCTTATATATTTAAGCTTGAAGATAAGGATTAGTGAAAAAATCAGATAATTCCACTAACTTTCTTGATTCCCGTGATTAAGTACTCTTAATTTAATTTAGGTCTTATCATCTATAGTAGTCTAGTTCTGTTCTAACTAAATCTAAATTCAACTAACCAAATTATCATACTTCAATAATAAAAAAAATCTAAATAGTTGAGAACTTATTGAGTTCACCAAAAGCATCTGAGTTGGACAGATACTAAACAAAAGAGTCCACCAAACTACAAAATGCGCCAAAATAAAGAGTTCGCCAAATGGTGCATACACACAAAATCCTATACTTAATCAAAACAAACACGTTACTTACTCACATCAATCTTTATTTTACTAAAAAACATATCAAACAGTAACTAGATACAGAGACTTCGCCGGGCGGGCTATTACAGTAATAGTTTTAAGTTCAGTGACTTGAAGAGGGAGATTGAAGAACTACCCAAACGAATTGATACTTTAAAAGAATCCCCACTTTCAATGTAACACCCTTTACCCGTAATCCCCGCAGGAATCAAGCACGAGGTGTTACTGTACAAAACTATTTGATCACCACTTAGGCTCAACACGACTACTCTACTTGATTCTCTACAACAACAACTTCATTTTTGACTTACGAGACCTCACTCGTAACTACGAGGGCTCTCGAGACTATATCGAAAACTCCTACGATCCATAAAATTTCTTTCTCAACTAAACAAGGAGTACACGCCCGTGTTAGAAGACACACACGCCCGTGTGTAGTCTCACACGCCCATGTACCCAAACCGTGCCTAAAAACCCCATCATTCTGCCAAAGTCCCACGGCTAGGGCACACGCCCATGTGGAATAAGGCACGCCCGTGTACCCTCAAGACATGCCCATGTCTTCTACCCGTGGTCGACACTGACTAATTTTACACGGCCTGGACACGCCCGTGTGGTTAGTCCATGGTCTATCCTGACTTAAAATGCTAACATACAGGGGACACATGGCGAGGTTGCACGCCGGTGGGCTGACCGTGTGTCACACATGGTCTGGACACAAGCTCGTGTGCCTACCCATGTGGACAAGAACGAGACTATTTACCAAGTTCTTTACACTCCCCTAACTCATACCACATAATTCCATTCATCATACTAATAAACAATTCATGATTTCAATATGAACTCCCATAGGTATTTTACAATTTCATAAAAGGTAAGATGAGCCATCAATCTTGGCAATTTACAAAATAATTGTTTTAACAAGAGCCAATACACCTTTGGCCAAAATAACAAAATAAATTTAATTAGTCTAGCCACTATACGTGCCATTTACAAGTTCATTAAGACTAAATATACCGATATAAGCTGATAGTGTGGGCGGTCTCCTGGTTTTCGGCATATCCCGGCTCGGCTCTTAAGCTCTATAAAATAAGGGAAAGAAAAGGGAGTAAGCTTTAAGCTTAGTAAGTTTACGTGTAAATAATATAAGCATTTTAACATGCATTAAACAATTTCATAACATTATATACTAAGCAAGAAACAATCTACATTAATGATCATGCTTACTCATTTCCTCCATTCACACATTCCAACCATATCACAAGCACAATACATACATTCATTAACGGTTCCCCTGCACTTAGCATCACAAGGTCACACAATACAACACATCACTACATCTAAATCCATTACTCTTAGTCGAATTACTCGGTGGTTTCACACTTAGCCCACCATCAGTCTTTATTTACGGTGGTATCGCACACAGCCCACCAAAAGATTAGTTATTACATATTCACATGATTGTGTCATCATTCATACGATAATTATTCAATGACTACCATTTTCCAGCTACTAGTACCACATATGTTCTCAATCATACCATACTCTAATTAGCAATATAATTTTCACAAAATATGCATTGTTACACATAAACTTACCTCGGTGCAAAACGTGTTATCTAGCGATTTACTCGATCACCTTGCCTTTCCCACGGTCAAGGTTAATTCTGCGCTCTTCTTAATCTATAACAAAAAAAAATTAATTGATTTAGATCATTCTATGATTATAATACATCAAATTCTACACTAGGGCAAAAACGACCATTTTGCCCTTGTGTATTGGCAAAATTATGATTTTACCCCTGGGCTTGTAATTCATTTTTCAACACATTTTCTCAAAAAATAAGCATAGATAAACATTTATTTCTCTTACAACTACTCACCATTCTCACCATTTCATGCATTTATGACACAATTTCATTCTTTGCATTTAAGTCCTATCTAGGTGTTTTCATGCTAATGCCTTTCACAAAAGTTGTTTCTCATCTCCCTAACATTTATTTTCTTCCATAAAAATTAGCTAGCAACATGAACACTCCCATGGCAAGTCCTTATACTTTCAACCATATCACAAACTAGTCTCCTCAATAGCTAGCTTAAGCTTTGGGGACTCCTAAAGTGTAAAAAGTATCAAAAATAACCATCAAATTGACTTACTAGCAAGGATGAATTGTAGCTGAAATTTTGATCTTCAAAAGACCTTATTCTCTCTTCAAATTTCGGTGTAGAAGGCGCATGAATAGAAAAATATGATATCTCATCTTTTTATTTTATTTTATTTATTTTTTATTTTTCACCTAATCTCCATCAAATTTGACTAACATTTAATGCTATTGTCCCCTTCATTCCTATGGCCGACCATCACTAGATAAATGACCTATTTGCACTTTAAAATCCTTCAAATTATATTCTATAGCTATTAGGTGCCCCTACCTTGTAAAATAGAACTTTCGCATCTTATGCGATTTAGCCCTTTTTTTACAATTAAGCATGCTATTGCTAAAATTAAAGCACCAAAATTCCCATATAGCCATATATCAATATCATAACACATAAAATAATAATAAAATAATTTTCCTTGACCTTGGATTAGTGGTCCCAAGACTACTATTCCGACTAGCCCCAAAATCGAGCTATTACATTCAATGTATTCCAAGGTTCAATTTATTCTCTTAAAGAAAAAACTGGACGTTCATGGAAAATGGAAATGCATTATTGGCACCAATGATTTCATGTTAAATGGCTCAATTATGGACTTCGTAACACAAGATTTTTCCATGCCTTCACCATTCAACGTCAATGATCAAACGCCATTAGGAGACTTAAGAACAATAATGGCGAATGGGTTCAAAAATTTAAAAACCTTAGAAATCTCATTGTTGAACACTAAGAACAAGAATTCGAGGCCACAGAATGGATGAAACACTTAATCATGTGAAAAAAGTTGTCATATACGACATGAACAACTCAATCAAAATAGATATTATGGGTAAAGAGATCAAAGAAGAAATTTTTAATTTAGGCTCGTTCATAGCATCGAGTCTGGACGAATTCTCGAGAATATTTTTCAACGTTTTTGGGATTTGATAAAAATTAAGGAAAGACTTGTTAGCGATTTCTTCAAGGATGGTCGAATGCCTCAAGGTTCAAAATATTATTCTTGTTCTTATCTAAAAACTTTCCCAATTTGAGAACTATTCATGAGTTTCAAGCATTCTAACATCAATAATAAAGAATCCTATGGCTTATCTCATCTCCCCAACTCAATTAGCCTTTGTTTCGAGACAACAAATTCAAGACAATATTATTATGGCTCACAAGGTGATGCAAGTCATAAACTAACTAAAAATCTGACTAAGGCAAATGCACCTATCAATTAATAGTATAGCTACGATGAGCAAAGATATCGTTCCCACGGGGACTAAAAGTACTAGTAATTACCATCTTTATATTATTTAACCTACAAATTGGAGTGATCGATTAAAACTAAAATTAACTAAAGAACATGATAAAGAACAAATCAGGAAAATAAACGATTAACAACCAAGAAACGAGACAATACTCAGGAAATAATCCACCTAGACTTCATCTGTCATTATCAATCTATATTACGTAATTTCTTGACTTAGTACCTTAATTCGTAAAAATCCCTAAATTAAGCTAATATCTCTCTTTAAGACTAAGAGCAACTGACTCTAGGTTGATTAATTGAAATTTCTTTCTAATTAAAACCCCTATTGTTGCATTAATTCGATCTATGGATCCCTTTATTAGATTTGACTTTAATTTGGTAGATTTATGTCGTCCTATGTCTAGGATTGCATGTAACTTCACTCAATTATGCTAGATCTACTCTTAAATAGATCTATTCCTTCTCTTATTTAAGCATATCAAACATGGATTAATAGTCTAGAAATATTAAACCAAGAATTAAGAACACATAATTGAGAACAAGATCCAAGTATTTATTGTATAAAAATATAAATTAAACGACAGAATCCATAATAAGGTTCATCTCCCTTAGGTATTTAGAAAATTAGTTCATGATAGCTAATAAAAACATCCCAAATATAGTATAACCACAAGAATTAAAGAAACTCACACTAAAATTCAAAAAAATCAAAAGGAGATATTCAATCTTGATAGAAATCAGCTTCAGAGTCGGCTTCAATGGTGTTTTCTAAGTTGTTTTCTTGAATATTCTATGATAGCTTCCTCCTATCTTTTTATTTGTTTCATACATAGGTCTTAGAATGCCTGAAGAACCTAAAAATTGCATTTTTGCGCATGTTTGGAGTGCGATTTGAGAAATCTACATGATCTGGCACATGGCCATGTGGCAGCTCGTGTGGCCCACACGGTCGTTTCTCCAACCCGTGTGGAATGGTCCAGCCTATGTGGCTCTTGAAACTTGCTCTGATTTTTCGATTAATGCTATCCTAAGTATAGAAACATGAATTTAAAATATTATGAGCATAAAATTCACCATTTTAAATCGAATAATAATCTAAAAAAGTATTAAGAATGAGGTTAAAACATGTTACTTTTGACATTTATCACAAGGCTTTACATGATTTCAAGAGGTGTAAATGGGGAAATAAAATAATAATGGCCATCAAAGAAACTTGACCTTGCAAAGGCTTACAAAAAAGTCTCTTGGGGATTCCTTGAAAAAGTTTGGCAAAATGGGTTTGACTTTTTGATTTCTTAGATAATGAAATATGTAACACCCTCTACACTCTGTGTTCATTAATGGAGAACAAATGGGCTCAATTTCATCAGAATAAGGCCTCGAACAAAGTGATCCATTCTCACCATATTTATCCAACTTTATCACTAATGTTTTTTCCTTCATTTTTGATAAAGTTGAAGAAATAAGTGAATTGGAAGGGTATTAGATCAATCAGATGTGCCCAACACTTTCCCATCTCATTTATGCTAAAGAATGTTTATTCTTTTCAAGGGCATGCCAAAGAAACTTCAATGCTATTATGGATGACCTCAATTTGTTCTAATTTGTTACTAGACAAACTATTAATTTTAACAAACCAACCATGTTTTTCTTCCTTAAAATTGTTATAAAAGACAAAGAATTATTTACTTTTAACTTAGAAATCTATCACATGAACCTATCTTCAAAGTATCTCAGTCTCTCTTTTATTTGGGGTAGAGGTAAAGTAATGGCTCTGCCATTATTCGAGATATGATATAATCTTAATTCAAGGATGGAAAGGAAATTTCCTATCAATTGCAGGAAATGAAATTCTCATGAAAGCTGCTGTGTCGAAAATGCAAGTGTACATTATGCAATGCTTTAAAGTTTCATCTACATCTTGCAATGTACTTAACGTCATTCTTAACCACTTTTTGTGGGGAGGAACTAACTCCTCTAAAAAAGTGTTCATTGGATGTCTTGGGAAAAATTATCTACCAAAAAGAAGAAAAGAGGCAAGGGTTTTTGAGATTTTCAAGCTTTTAATGTTACCCTCTTAACTATGCAAGCTTAAATGATGATCCAAAACTCACAATCAAAGTGGGTCCAAATCCTTAAATGTTTTAAAATTTCCTTGCAAGCCTTAAGGAGTAAATCATGCTACTAGGCATGAAGTAGCCTCCGATTTCTTTTCAAAGGCACACACAAGAATGTCAATAATGATAAGGAAATTCTCATTTAAGATGACATATGGATACTGGCATTGTCAAATTTCAAATTATTAAACACTCGACCCCCGATTTGGGATCATTTATTATCAAGCATCCCATGTTGGATGACTGAACCTTGTAAGATTCTAACTTGATTCATTTTCTCTTTAATGAAAGGGATATTGAGGTTATCTTAACAATCCCCATCAATTGTTTTCCTTTAGAAGAACACCTCAGTTGGCATCACTCTTCAAACGATATTTATAATGCCAAATATGGGTATTATCGATTGACCTCTTTTATTGATAACTGAAACATTATAGGTACAAGTTAACAAACTAATTGTGTCAGTATGGACTGGTCTAGTATTTAGAATCTCAAAACACTTCTTAAGATTTGAGCTATTTTTTGGAAAGCTTTCTAGAATGCCATTATCTTGAATGATATTTGGCAAAAAGACATCACTCCTAGTTATTGAGTTGTTTACGATACAAATCTAACGTGGAATCATTAGAACACATCTTCTTTTGCCCAATGTCTCAAGCTATTTGGAAAGCCTCGACTTTTCATTACTTTCTTTCTCTTATGAGCTTTAGATCTTTTACCGATTGGTGGATTGTGACTCAAATGCTAATTTCATATTTTGGTTCTTTCTTAGGCCTTTGTTTAATGGCATGGATTATTTGGGGAATTTAAAAATTTAGAAATAATTTGATCTTTGAAGGAACAAGAGAAAACCTTACCTGATTATGGAACAAAATCTTTGCGAAATTTCAAGAATTCATGGAACAAACTAAGAATCCACCTACCATGACTTTGAAAAACGTCCAAATGGTTTCTTGGACCCTTCCACCGATTAATGTTATTAAAACTAATTGTGATGTTTTCTATCTCACTAATAGTAATATTGATGGCATTGCCACCATTACACGTAACCATAATGGAACTTTTTTAATGGCATGGATTTTCTGAGATTTCAGAAAGTTAGAAATAATTTTGTTTTCGAAGGAACAAGAGAAGAGCTTATCCGATTTTGCAACAAGACCTTTGAGGAATTTCAATAATTTATGGAACAATCTAAGAATCCATATACTATGACCTTGAATAATGTCTAAATCAATTCTTGGACCCTTCCACCTATTAGTGTCATCAAAATTAATTGTAAAGCCTCGTATCTTAGCAACGATAACATTGCTGGAATTGCCACCATCGCACATAACCATAATGGGTTTACCATTAATGGAACCAATTTACAAATGTGTTCCTCTAAAGCGTTGGTGGTTGAAGTCTTAACAATTAGACTTGGTTAATCTATCATCGAAAGACATAGATTGTAATGACCTAGTTTTAAATAATGTTGGAAAACGTGGTTTTGAGACCTTTTTTCCATCAACAGAGTTCATAAATATTAAATAGAGATATTTACGAGTTATTATATTGATGAATTAAAATTTGGTTAAGCAATTTAGTTGAAAATGTGGTTAATTAAGGCTTAGAGACTAAATTGTAAAAGTTTAATCGCTAAAGGTTTTTAATTAGGAAAAAGCTTGAGGACTTAAATGACAATTATCCCTAGGACTAAAATGGTTAATAGACCTATTTCAAAAAGATGATAGTGGGATGGGATGTTAATTATCATTAGCTTAAATAATTAAAAATTAAGGCATAATTAAATAAGATTAATAAAATTTAATCATGTTTAACTAAACTAATCATACTACATAAATGAAAGAAGTGGGAAAAGATGACAAAAAGTCATCATCTTCCCCAAACTCACCGTCCACCATTGAAGAGAGCTAGAAAATCTAGTTTGAACTTTCAGTCATCTTTACAAGTAAGTCCGTAGCCCTTTTTTCTTTGAGTTTTATGTTTGTTTTTATTTATTTATTTATCATGGGAGCTTGATTAAGCTAACCCATGGATCAATTGGTAAAATTCTGGTAAGTTTCCATTTTTGGGAAATGCATGAAGTTTGTGTGATATTGTTAGAAATTAAGCTTAGTTTATGAAAATGACTAAATTGTAAAGTTTAATTGTTAGTTTCGTACATTAGGGGAAAAATTAAATAAAATGTAAAATTTTTAAGAAATTTCGGTAGGAATAGGAAGTATAGGGTCCCTAATGAATATATCTGAAATCAGATTATAACTTGAAGCTCTAGATTGTAAGTTATGTTTGTCTCAATTTTAGGGAATAATTAAATAAATTATAAAATATATTTGGCTTTTTATTCTAATATATTTGATATGGAATTTAATATTGTGTATTGTTGAATTATTATTCGTAGCTAAAGATGATGCAAGACAGTCGAGAGGGAAAGGAAAGACGAGAGTTGATGACAAGTGATGTGAGCTATTGGTTTGTATTTCTATGATTTAGGATCAATTTAATTGTTGCATATTTCTGATATTTTGCATAATATGGAATTGAGGTGAGTTGCTAATGAATATTTGAATATATTTGTTGTAATTGTGATTGATATAACATAACTTGATGAATATATGATATTGGCACTGAATTGGGTTGAAATATGTTAAGTTATATGATGAAATAATGAATTGGTTAATGAATTGAAAATGATTAATTATGAATTGAGCTATGTGATAAATTGGATAATCTGTTACCCTATTAACTGTTTGTATAGAGTTAGATATAGTTGGCTTGGAATAGGATAGATTGAGTATGGGTTACTTCGGATATATGTTGATGAGCTCTAGGTGCATTTTCTTTTGGACGTTCCGATGAGTGTTGCTATTACTTCGGTTAAATGGACGAGTGCTGGGCGCAATCTATTTACTTCGAATGTTCTATGAGGCACTGGGTGCCAAATTGGTGTGTTGGTTGGAAATTTTGTATCTGTTCAAGTTTTTTTCAAATATATTCAAATATCAAATGAATTGGTGTGTTGGGTGCATAATATATTTGCATAACAAGCGTAAACTAAATCAAAGGAATTAAATAAATAGAAAATAACTAAACAACTAAATCAAAATAACAAATAGAAGATTAACTAGTTTTAGTGGTTGTAATTAACTTCAAAATTTTAGTTTAAATGAAATTAACTATTAATTAACTAGTATTACCTCTTTGCTTCTACTAATTAACTAATTGACAGGTACTCGCTTATCTCTTGACCTCACTTTTCCCATCGGGATATATTATGACACTACACCAAAACAGAGTTTTAGCGGCGTTTTTAGTGGCGTTTAATGAAAAACGCCGCAAATACTATACATTAGAGGCGTTTAAATGAAAACGCCGCAAAAAATTGAGCAATAGTGGCGTTTATTTCAAAACACCGCTAAAAAGGAGCAATAGCGGCATTTTTTTCCAAAGCGCCGCTAAAGACCTGAGCATTAGTGGCGCTTTTAAAAATCGCCGCTAAAGATCTGAGCATTAGCGGTGCTTTTGGAAAAAAGCCGCTAAAGACCTGAACATTAGCGGTGCTTTTAAAAAAACGCCACTAAAGATCTGAGCATTAGCGGCGCTTTTGGAAAAACGCCGCTAAAGACCTGAGCATTAGCGACGCTTTTGGAAAAATGCCGCGAAAGACCTGAGCATTAGTGGCGCTTTTGAAAAAACGCCGTGAAAGACCTGAGAATTAGCGGCGCTTTTGGAAAAACGCTGCTAAAGACTGAGCATTAGCGCGCTTTTGGAAAAACGCTAAAGACTAAATTAAGACTGAGCATTTAGCGGCGCTTTTGAAAAATGCCGCTAAAGACCTGAGCATTAGGGCACTTTTTGAAAAACGCCGCTAAAGACCTGAGCATTAGCGGCGCTTTTGGAAAAACGCCGCTAAATGTTTTTCATATTTTTTTCTTATTCTTGCTTTGAATTATATTTTATTTTGATACATTCACTTATAAGCAATGAGAAAGTTTCATTTTAGTTGCTTAATTATGAAAAGTTACAAATTGCTAACTAAACAATTTAGAAGTTTTCATTTAAGTTACAAATTAAGCTATTAAAATTAATTTAGGGTTTAATGTTTAGTATGTTAATTTCATGGTTTAGGGTTTGTTATTTTGGTGTATGGGTTTAGTGTTTTAAAGTTTGTTGTTTGGGTTTATTATATAGTGTTTAATATCTTAGTGTTTACCAGTATTAATATTTAAGTGTTAGTGGTTAGGGGTTTAAAGGGAAATGGTTAATGGGTTAGGGTTCTGAGTTTATAGTTTAAGGTTTATAGTTTATGGGTTTAGGGTTAGGGTTTGGGGGGAAATAGTTAATATGTTAGGTTTAGGGTTTAGATTTAGGGCTTAGAGTGTTAACTATATGTCCTAAAATCCCGAAATCCCATAACCTCGAAGCTATTTTATGGTTTGGGTTTTGAGTTGGGATCTAGGGTTTGGTGTTTATGGTTTGGGTTTTGAGTTGGGATCTAGGGTTTGGTGTTTATGGTTTAGGGTATAATATTTAGCGTCTAAGGTTTATGATTTAGGGATTAATCTTAGATTTTTTAGAAAATGAATCAAAATAAGATAAATGTAAATTATTATTTTAAAAAATATATATCAAAATGGGTTAAATCCTAAAAGCATACATGAACAATGGTTTAGTGTGCAATTGTATACATGAACTTTAATTTGATCTAGATCTTGTAAAATATTAACACAATTATTGATATAATTAACATCATTTTTATTTATATATGCATACATAAAAATTATATTTATTCAAGATAAAAATATATTGATGTATTTATATTTTAAAATAATGTGTGATTAAATCAAAATTAAAGTTTCAACTATACATTTAAACCACAATTAGAGTTTCACATCTAGAATTACAAATTAAACCAAAATTCATATATAATTATGAGATGTATCTATATCAAAATTTAGGTGTATACATATAATTAAATGCCATTTATATAAAAATCTAAACAACTAATGTTGATGTAAAAAGAAAGAAAAAGAAATTCCTAAAAGATTTAATATAACAATAATAAAAATTAAATTTTAAATTTAATATAACAATAATAAAAGATTTAATAAAGTTGATAACGGTAACTAAATTTTTAAAATTTAATAATAAAAATTAAAAACTTAAAACTTAAAAACTTAAAATTTAATATTTAATTTATTAATTAAAAAGTTTAACTTTTAAAGTCTAGATATAAACTTTTAGTTAAAAATTAAAATACTATTATTTAAAATACATTTAAAGTTTTTGGGTATATGACTTATTATTTTTAAATTATATATTAAATAATTTATTATATAATGGTAAAATAGATAATTTTAATTTTAATATATTAAAATTATCATTATATTTTAAATTATTTAAGAGATAGTAGATAAACTTTATGTATAATAAAATTTAAAAAAATTGTAAAAAAGTGAAGTATTAGTGGCGTTTTTAGCAAAAATGACGCTAAATATAAGCAATAGAGGCGTTTTTGTAAAAACGCCGCAAATATTCAGTCAATAATAGTGGCACTAGAAAAAAACGCCGCAAAGTTTAAAATTATTTTAGCACAACGGCGCCGTTTCTTTATGTTCAGACTCTCTCTTTCTGTGTCTTCAAATTGTTTTTGGTTTTAGGGTTTCTGATCCCAAAAAAAGTTCTCATTTCACCCTTTTACTCGTGAATCTGTTCTGAAGTTCATTTCTCTTCATCTTCCTCAAGGTACTGTTTTTCTTTCTCTTAGTTCGTTAAATACGCTAGGAATTTGATGACCTTATATTCTTGTCTGCCTCTTCCCAAGAGCTTATATGGTTTTCAATGTTGGATTTTGGTGCAAATTCGTGTTTCGCTTGGGATTCGCATTTTGCTCGATGTTTGCTCATGAGTTCTTAATCTAATGCCAAATTTGGTAATTTAAAATCCTAGAACACCAATAAAAGTCGAATCTAATAAGTCAAGGAAAAACACTTGTGTTCGAACGTTTGTCCCATTCAGGTTTATGCTCCACAAATGCAAAAACACCAAATGTTCAAACAAGGTAGGGTCTTAAAATATATCGAATTTTTTTTTCAAAATTTCTTTCCCAATCCCCTCTTTTTGCCCCATATCCAAGAACCTCCCACCCCCCCAAAAAAAACAAGAAGAAGAAGAAAGAAACAACATTGGGAACTTATATGCCATGGATTGGTAACTCTTACAGTAGTCTCATACTCTCATTCCTTTGTGGGCAATGGCTATCTTCAAAGGAACTCCCTTAAGCTCTATCTATCGTATTCACCCTTTTTGGAGCTTATCTTCAGCGGGTTCCTTTTATTTTGGGGTGACTGATTTTGGGTTCTTTTGATTTGTTTCAGGAAGTTTTGGGGGTCGTGTTTAGATGCAAAGGAATAAATTTTATCATTTCTGTTGAGTATTATCGTTGTAATAGGTCTAATCATATCTTGCAAGTACAATTTTTGCTTCACCAAAGGAAATTATAGAATTGAAGCACCTGGTAATCGAGGTTCACTTCTTATTTGAGTGAGTTTGTGTTTGTGTTTCTTAGCATGTATAAGGATGATTGTGATTGGATTTTGTATATGCGTGTGTTGTATTGTAGAATGAGAGTAGAGATGCACGAACGTTATGTTATTTGGGAGCATTAGAAAGCAATATAGCATTGTTAATGATGTTTAGTTCCACTTAATTTGATGCTAAAACATTGAAACCGTATGATTCTTTTAGTTACTAGGCCAAGCCTTGGTTCTTACTTAGATTATAAGATGATTTGCGAGTTCTGCTTTTGTCCTTTGATATTTAATTCATGGGGTTCAATTGATCGAAACTGTGCGATAAATTAGATGAAAGGGATAAACTTAATAGAGTTGTTGAAGTCTGAAGTGAACTCATTTAAATTTCAAAACACACTGCTATCCTACATGCGTCAGATATAACAAAACCTTTGCAATATTATCTAAACAAATTGCTTTCTTATTCAAATTGTATCAATACATGATCTAGAAGTACACTTCATGTAACACCCCAAACCCAGTCAAAAGCGCTACAATCGGATCTGACGTGCCACGGGAATAAAATGGTTGAAAACTGATTTGATTTGTTTAAAGAGAAAGCTGTTGAATTTTTTTTGATGATACGTCGTTGTATTTTGCAATGTGGAAAACACGTTGATACTTGGTTTTAGAAAAACTTGATTGCCTTATTGTTTCTTTCTCATTTATAACTTAGTCGGTGACCACTTTGGAAAATGAGTTTTTCCTTTTTATTAGATTTTGAAAACAACCAATTCATAACGTTTAAGTATGCAAAACAAAAGTTAAAGAACCAATTAAATAAAAACATCCAAAAAAAAAAAACTTCAGCGGCCTTATTACATAACTGAAAACCAAAATCAAGTAAAATCACTAAGTTCGAATAGAAAACTTTGTAATGAACCAATTGCTGTGCATGGCCACCTTGAGTCCACTCCGGCTCCATATCCACGATCTAAGCCTGATTTGCAAAAAATAACGGAAGGGGTGAGTCACCTAGACTCAGTGTGTAAGTCCCCCTCCCAAAAGAAAATATACCCTTACACAGATTCAAATAAAAATATGCATGTCATGCAACCCATCAACCTAGGTATCCATCCATGTCTCCCAAATCTACCTCTTGTGGTGCCAAACCACTGGTGGTGCCAAACCACCGTAACCGGGTTACAAAATAACATATGTGGTACCAAACCACCGTAACCGGTTACAAAATAACATATGTGGTTCCATACCACCGTAACCGGTTACAAAATAACATATGTGGTACCAAACCACCGGTGGTGCCAAACCACTAAGACTTAGTCACAATTTTTATAAAATGTGGGCCAACCCAATCGTGTGATACCAAATCACCGGTGACACCGATAGATCATACTTCCCCTCCTCTCATCACCCATAACACATATTTATGCCAACAATATCAAGATGATCACGCTTAACATACAAAATTACGTATACAAAATAACATGCTTTCATAGTTCACAATTACTGCGAGAAATAATAACAACTTACTCGGCATCCTCGCTTTTACCCACAAGGGTATTTTAGTAACCATTGTCGTCACTTCGGCTTTTAACAACACACAACATTTAACATATTTAGCATAGAAAGTGTGTAAGAGTTATAGACCTGATTTTTGTACTAACGCTTTTACTGCTTCTATGCTACTATCACCCGAGACTACCACTATTGGCCTCCTATCTAACTCCGATGTCGGCCCACACCCGGATGGCCAATCTCGCACTCCTGATACTGATCTTCTCTTGTATTTCAGTGTTGGGTTTACAGATCTAACCTCTTCTGCTTGATTGTTATTCGAGTCCATAACAATCCCTTAATCACTAAACCATTTAAACGATGAGATCTAATTACTCAAACAATTATAACACTTAAAACGAACTCTTACCTAATTAATCAAATCTCGAATGTCCTTGAGAAAACACCACCACCAACCTACCTACATTCGGCCATTTCCCAAGTATTAAACAAATCGAAAATCACAACCAATCTAACCCATATGACATTGGGCCAAATGAAAAGAATCAAGAAAGGGCCATTCGGTCGAACCTACCACCACCTACCTTCGGCTTTTCCACCAAATCGGCACTTCTAACTATAGTAAGGCAAGATTCGGCTTCTATGGACAGAGAGGGAAATCGACAGGCATTAGTACACATGATTCGGGTTAGATCTTAAGGAAAAGAAGGAGTGAAATCACATAGAAAAAAATCCCGAAACTCACCAGATTACAGAGGAGTATTCGACTTACGGTGCACCTTTGGGAAACAAAGATCTTACCTAATGGTTCAGCTATGGAGGAAGAAGATGTGCACCAGGAGTATTCCACTTTCAGAAGGGTTTTCGAGGAGAAGAGAAACATTAGGGAGTTTCAGCTAGAAGAGAAAAATTAAGGCAAGTGGGTGAGAAGAGTTTCGGCTAGAGAGGAAAAAGTGTGAAAGAAAGAAAAGAAAATGGAAGAAAAAGATGATTTCTTCCTACTAAATTCGGCACACACACACCAACACGTAGAGTTGGAGTTTCTGCCAACTCTCTCCCTCCTGATAGCCTTCATCTCACCTGATAACCCAATCCTTATCTTACCTTTAGAAGAGCCCATTTAAGAACCACCTCTTCCCTCCTAATTATCATCTTTTTATCACTTAAAATAAAAGAAATAAACACTCCTAAATTCTAGCAAGTGCACCGCCCACCCTCCCTCCTTGGTATGCCAAAATTTTGCCCCAAACACTTGGGCCCTAAGTGGCCACACATGGCCCAATAACCCCCTAAGTGGCATCACTTTAATGTCCACTCAAAGCACCCCAAATTTTTGGGCCACTAGCCCAGCTTGCTACCAAACATAACTATTTAAATTTAATTACTACTAGCACTATTTCTAATCAATCTAACCCCGATTTTAAAGCCCAAATCCGAGCCCAATTCACACTTTAAAGCTTCAACCTACTAATTTACCCATGCAACGTACCAAATGCACAGACCCACAAAATCAGGATATTACACTTCATTTTCATTTACATATCCATTGTTGAGAAATATAAGGTTTGTTCTATACAAAAAACTGGGGAATTTTTTTTGTTCATATTTAGGCCATCCTTTTCAGGCTTTATCTGTAGCAATGTGATCTGAAATTGATTGGTTAAGTGGCTTAAAATGGCTTGCATATAGTCACTGATATGATGTATAATCAAAATAAATTATTGCAATAGCATTATTCACCTTTCTTTTACATCTTATAAGTTCTAATTTTTGCTTGCGATTATGGATCTTTTAGTGTTCTTTGAAGCGTTCTCGGACAAACTCTTGTCTTGGTACCTTTTCCTAAACCTAAATTTTGCACGTGGCTTTTATTTTGGTGGTGCTATGTCTTTTGATTCATAGAATTGTTTCACATTTCATAAGGTGCATTTCTTGCATGTGTGGTTGATTAAACTTATTGATGATCTGCAATGAAATACATATTATCCTGATTTTCATTTTATAGATTCCCATACATTGGAGCTGAAAGGATTTTTTAATAAAAGAAAGAAAATATTTACTTATTTATTTCGATATTGTTTCATCATTTCTCTAGGTTTGGGGCATTTTCTTTTAAGTGTTGCTCCAACATAAGGAAGCTTATTTTTTTTCCTCACCGTGTTTCCTTTCTACTACTATGCAAAGTTTGCTTTTCTAGTCGGCTTCAACTTCCATCCGCCAATGTAAGCTAAAATTTTGCTTCTACTTTCAAGGATAGGATATCTTGTTACTAGATCTTGCATGCATTGTTTTCAAGTGTATCCCTTATCGTGATACATCTTAATTAGTCGACATGATTTGAAAATTATTAATTTTGTTCTTTCTATATGCAACCGATAAATTGAAATTATCAAAGAAGCAAGGTGTTTTTCTTAACTAAGTTCTTTCTAACGAGGAGTGAACATTTGTATATGAGCCATCTCCGTCCATTTCTTCTCAAGCACCAATCTAGGCTTGATAAAATATTGGGGTATATTTACAATGAAATGGTAAGATCTACAATTTTACCATGGAAGGTTATGAATTTCTAGTTTTAGAGTGCTCATCAAAAGGAACTTGTATACGTGGCTTATGTAAATTATTTCCACTCTTGAGCCCCCGGTTCCGCCTCTTTTCTCTCATTCTTTAATTGCACCATTCCTATCAACTTTCATTCTTATTTCCTAAGAGAAACAAGCAATCTGTTAATTCAAGGTTGATTTTCTTTGTTGAGTCTTTGAATAAGATGGTCTCTATTTAGACTTGAATTTAAACGAGTAATTGCAAAATCTTAGAGTTCGATAGATTAATGGAATTGCGGTGAAAATCATCGATGCACACCAAACAAAAATCAAGTTTGCAAGGCTATTTTTTATGAAATGCATGGCATCGTGCATGACTTGCATTTTAATTAGTTTTATTGAGTAGTACTAAACTTCATCCTAAATACGCTTAAAGTACCATCTTGTTAGTGTTTCGCTAATTCAACTCGTTATTTTGTTTTTCTCAATCAACTACTAATAATTCCTTCTCGTGATAAATTTGATGGACTCTGAAAAGAGAAACAGATCAATAAGGCTAAAAGCATCCTTTGGGCTCACATTTTCTTTATGATAAGCTTTTACAATACGTATATTAATGAATTATTCTCCTTTTTTTTGAGGTTGTGTAATATCCTGGATTATGGCTTATGCATTATTGCTAAATTGTGTGAAATAGCATGCTTATGAATATTTTGAATGTGTTCTATGAATTTTGTGAACCTTAGTGTGTAGGTGAATGCCTTAGAAATTATTTAATTTTAAGTCTAAAAGAGGGAGTTAAGCCTAATAGGCCTTAAGAAAAACAAATGGGGGAAATTAGACACAAATATGGGCTTGTCTAAGTGGCTTGGAGGCACCACTTAGGGCCTCTATAAATGACGCCACCAACAGGTGTAAATGTGCCAAGGTTCGAGTCGCATGGGAAGCTAAATAAAGCTTTTATTTTTGCGGCAACAAGGGGAAGTAATGGTCGGCATGGGGAGTCCATGGGAGGAGTTTAAGATGAGGTCTAATTCTTTTGGAAATTTCAGCTAAGGTAGGAGATAAGTGATGACTTATTTTAAATTATTTTGAAAGGGTAAGGAGAGAAAAACAAGGATTTGATAGTGAGAGGAAGAATTGGCGAATAAGGGACTCTAGGTGTAGCAGCTTGGTAAAAAGGGAAGAGTGAGGCCATTCTCCATTATTTTCTTTTCACTTTAGTTTTCTGTCGACATCTCTAAGCAAATACCCTCTCTTCTCTTTTGTTTTCAAAGCCGAAATACCTTGCGTTCTAGCCGAATTGAGTAGCAAAGTATTCATCTTTTTGCTTTCTTTTCCATCTCTTTCTCTAGCCAATTTCCACTTCTCTTTCCTCAAAGTCTTCCTTTTCTTTTATTTGTTCTAAGTCAAACCTCCTTCTCCCTAGTTCACCATTGCAAACCCCTAAAAGCTTCATACCCTTCCTCTTCACTCTTGGTAAATCCGATTCATTCACTTAATCAAAAGCCAAATTTGTGTGCTCAAATATAGCCATATTTGAATCTCGTGGGTTCAACAAGGAGCAATGACTACATGATAAGGGTAAGATCCATCGTGATTTGATCTTCAATCTTTTCCTCTAGTGAAAGCTAAGGACTAATCCCATTAATATTTTAGTTTGTTTGTCGAAAGTTGGAAGGTGAATTTCGGGATTTCCATAGTAGCTGACTTCTAAGGAAACCATTCGGGATTTCAGATCTAAGGTAAGCAAGGTATAAGATTAGGCCGAAGGCCATTTATTTGAATGTTAAAATTGGATCTAACATATATCCTGTAGGATTTCGACATCTTCTTAGCCAAGAGACTACTTTCGGGATCTAAAATCGCAAGGTGAGTGACTATGTATATTCGGCCAAGGTCATATTGGTGTCATAGATCTATTTCTTACTTCGTTTAAAAAGTCGAAACTAACTAGTTCAGTGGTTTAGCATCTAGCCGATTGCAAGAAGAGTTATCACAAGGTTTTCGGGATTTTCAGTAAACTTGCTAAGTAAATAAGGTGTATACCCCACACTAAGCCTTACTTAATTTACGGTTATGTTTTAATAAACATGTTACTATGAATATGTTAAGATGTGGCTAAGAGTATCTTGCAAAGGTACAAAGTACTGTGCACGCTTACCCACCCTACTATGAGTATGATATGATCTATTATGGCACATATGCCAACAAAGGATAAGAATGTGAAATAAGGCATGATATTGCATGATTTGTTTTGACATAGGGCATATGGGTGATATGTAAAGGGAAGTGAATTGGTGGTTTTATACCCCAATATTCGAATGTGGTGACTTATGTCACGTAATTTGAATGTGGTGACTTATGTCACGAAATCTGAATGTGGTGACTTATGTCACGAATTATTATCTAGTGGCTATGCCACGAATTTTATAAGGGCGATGAGCACGTCGACTGTAGCGACTGCCTTCGATGGTGTGTAGTGGATGGAAGGTTGACTTAGTAGTCCCCACGGTGTGATGGTTGGTACGGGTGATGTGTAGCGGATGGTTATCTAGGTTTGGGTTCGGGTTTGCATCATGATTTATAAATGTTGATTATGTATGACTTGACAGGCCTGAGTTAATTGAGACTTGTGTTGGTTTTACACATTGAGTCTGTTTGACTCACCTCTTTGTGGGATTATTTTTCGGTGACACTCGGTGATGGACCGTGCCTGTGAAGCTCGATGGTGGCCATGCTCGCCTCGGATTTTATATTATTTTGGACTTGTTATATTTTAAATATTCTGGATTTATTTTTGAGTTTCACTTTTGATGTAATAAGGCCACTAATATGAGACTATTTATGAATGCATTTTAATTATTTTATTATGACACGATTCTTATCAAATTAAAGTTGAGTAACCTTTCTTAAAAATAAATCTTGAAATGTTTTGACACCTAACACAATTGGTTTTCAGTTTAAATAGTAAACTCTAAGAACTCGCCAACGTTTTCAACTTCTGGTTTTGAAAATAAAATTTTATTAAAATCTAGACTTTAAAATAAACTCGTTTACAACTCGAGCACAACACAAATCAATTCTTCTTCAAACCAACCAAAGTTTTCCAAAGAAACAGACAAGTTTTGAACCGTTTTACTCAAGGAACATACCAGATCCGATCAAGGCTCATGGGTCGGGTTTGGGGTGTTTCGATTTAATATCGAGCAGGTTCAAAACTCGGCCTTGAGGGCTTTTTGGGCCCAAAATGTTTTTTTTTCTTTTGAAATTGGACTTTTCTAAGAAATAAGCAGGTTTTCTAGCATGACACTTGAGTCTCAGGCTTGAAGTCCACCAGGTAAGTACTCCCAACTCTTCTGTGAATTGTATGTGGGAATATATAGGGACGTAGATTAGTGGACTAGGAATTAAACCCTAGGACTAGGTTACCCCAACATGAGAATTACATAAAACTTTAATGCCCAATTAAACAAACTCATGTCTAAGTCACCGAAGTTAGGGTGTGGTAACCATAGTGCGCATGTTTAGGATTGGTTTGGTGGGAGCTTGGTATTTAAGCAGTCCTAGTGACTCACCTCCTCTCCACTCGAATCCTACAGTGCGTAGTGACGGCTTCACCCTAACCAGGAGGACTCACCACAAGTTAAACCCAATAACTAAAACCCGAAAGGGACTAGCCATATTTTTATAAAAACTCTAGTTTTAAAATCACCAAATGACCCCTTTGATGTGTGGAAAAACTATTTTGAAAAAAAAATTCCAAAATATTCTCAATTTACTAAAATAACCCAAATACCCCTGGTTAAAAAAATTACTAAAATACCCTTGGTTCATAAAATCTCCATACTACCCACAGTTTTTACCAAGATTTTCTTACCTTATAAATATCCAAAAATCCTATTTTTGCAAAATATTAAAGATACCCCTGATTTGCAAAATGACCAAATTACCCCTAACTTGTACAAATGACCAAAATACCCTCAGTGAGGAAAATTACCGAAGTACCCTCAAATTAAAAACCTTTAAAAATACCCTCATTTTGAAAAGTCACCAAAAACCATATTTCGTGAAAAAAATTACCGAAATGACCTTGGCTTGTAAAATTACAAAAATACCCCTAGTGTATAAAATTACCATTTCACTCTTGAAATTTTTCCAGCAAGTATTTTAATTTTGTAAAATATCAACAATATCTATTTTGCAACATTTTCAAATACCTTAATTTGGAAAAATTACCAAAATACCCCTATAGGATAAAATTACAAAATACCCTCGTAGTGGAAAACAACAAACAATGACAACTACAACATTTCTCTGTAATGAACGCAAGTTCATGTATGTGATTGAATGAATGATCTAAGACTGTATGTGAATGAATTCGAAAGAACTACCCTTTAAAAACTATTGAACATAAGACTGTACGTGATAAATCAGTGGAACAAAACTAATCTATAAAATTCTTTAATCAGATAAACACAAATTGGAAGTATGAATTCAAGGGGACGTGGTTGTAACGTGCGAGGCCGTGGTAGAGGCCGAATGATCGTGTCGAACCCGTTAGATTGGGTCAAGGATCTAAAATGAAATGCCACCACCACCACTACCACCGATGTGGAATATCAAGATCGACGGGATGACGCAGTGTCACGGTGATGTCTTGGGTCTTAAAAAGGGTGGTCAAGCGGTGGAGGTATTGGAGCTCGAAAGTCGAGACTGAGCGACTCGAGCCAACAGAGCCGAGGTGTTCCGTGGTGTATCTGGTGTGGCACCCAGATCACCGAAGTTTTGGTTGGAGGCGATCGAGCGGATTATGGATGAGCTCGATTTAATCGCCGAGGAAAAATTGAAAGGGTTGGTGTCGCTTCTCGCGATGAGTCATATCAATGGTAGCTCACGATTCGGGATGGTGCTATAGTGAGGAACTCACTTGGGATTATGCTAAGGCGGCATACCGTAAGAAGTATGTTGGTACTCATTACATCGATGCACGAGAGAAGGCATTTCGGGTGGTTCAAGGAACAAGTCCGTGGTGGAGTACGGTCAATTCTAAAATTTGGCCGTTATGCTCGAGGCATAGTGTCAATCGAGCATGAGCGGTGTGTCCGATTGAGGACGGTGAGGATGATTTGAGATCGTTGATAGCTCCACAACAAGAGCGGAGTTCTTTGTGTTGGTGGAGAAGGCTAAGGTAGCCGAGGTATCAA